>CM070766.1:3546211-4189735 GCA_036346245.1 Bonia amplexicaulis
AGAAACACCATGTGGGTATCAGGGTGCCCAAGTTCACGACATCTTTTCAGACCGATGTGAAGGATTCTCTGAAAGATATGGGACTCGAATTGCCATTCCTCCGTGATGCAGATTTCTCAGATATGGTCAAGGAAGATGACCCAAGCGGGCCTCTGTTTCTGTCCGATGCACTTCATAAAGCGATTTTGGAGGTTAATGATAGAGGGAGTGAAGAAACTTCCGTGGCCATGGGCGTAGGCAAGCCTTTACCAGCAGAGCACTTCATTGCCGACCGCCCCTTCTTTCTTTGTCATTAGGAAAGTGTCTGGCACATTAATCTTCATGGGGCATGTGCTCGATCTTTCTTCACAGTTGTAACATCAGGTTCTAAAGATTTTTCACCAAATTACACGTGTTTGTTCGATTATGGGTGAGTTGTTTTGGGCTATGGTTTTGGCTTTTGGTTTATGGCTTTAAAATTTTGGTTGCTCGCGAGAAACAGTATGGAGAGAGAAAAAGTCGTATACGACTTTGGTCGGTAGATCTGAACTTGGTACAATATCTACTACAATCGATGTGTAGACTTCGTCTTGAAAACGCATCATTTGAAAACTAGTTACTGTAGCGAAAAGTAAAACTCCGTCTTAAAAAACACATCATTTGAAAACTAGTTACTATAGCGAAAAGTAAAAAACCAAAGCTGAAAATAACCTAGCCTATATCTAACTTTGCCAGTCTGACTGATTGAAATTTTGGTACATGAGTAATTCATATAACGCATCTGATCTTGTGTGCCTCATTTCTAGTACCATACTGACAAATAGTTACTCCATTTGACTTTACGTTTTGTTGTATGTCACGTATTGATTCACTTTTCTATGTCTGGTAGTTACTATATATAATTATGTTTGTATATCAATCTGTTTGCAGAAAATATCTATACTTTTGTCCAATTTACAATAGAGTCTTCTGTCTCCACATGTCTACATTTGTTCTTCTCCTTGCTTGGATAGACGGATATACTTCTACAGTATGCTAAATTCTATGTTTGCACTGGTATTAGGTGCCTGCAAAACTAGTCTCCTCACATGCATTGATCAAAGGAGAAGATTGAGTGTTTCTTTGCCCATGGTACAGAGGAAAACAAAAAGGTATCATCATCTCAGCATCTCACCATTTGGGACTGTTTGCATCAAAAACTGTCAGGATTGGGAATGATTGATCTGAGAAGCATGAGTAACCCCGCTGACCAAATAGGACATTACATTGAAGAAATACAAAGGCTTGAGTGCAAGAATGCTCTTAGAATGATGAGGAGAGCAGTACCTAAAGAAGCAAACAGCTCTTTCTTCAGCTCACCTACGCGTGATGTGCAAGGAAACGGTTGCTTCTTCAGTTTCGTCGATCGCAACACACTACTGACAATTTCGATCAGAGCCGACCAC
The DNA here is from genome assembly GCA_036346245.1 of Bonia amplexicaulis. Taxonomy (NCBI): domain Eukaryota; kingdom Viridiplantae; phylum Streptophyta; class Magnoliopsida; order Poales; family Poaceae; genus Bonia; species Bonia amplexicaulis. Next base: position 3,547,636 of record CM070766.1, read on the forward strand.
CTCATGCTGTTGCTGCTCATTTTTTTTGGCTGTATGGCGCATCGATGCACGTGCGGATGTGCAAACATGATGTGTACGTATCTGCCGGATTGCTATTTGTCTTGCTCATCTATAACGACGTAGTGTTGTGATGTAGACTTGTGATCAGGTTGGCGGCCTTCTTGCCATTCTCTAACTACTAGTTTGTTCCTTCTTTTCGTACAATTGTGCCTTCTATTGTTGACACAAAACTGGTTAATCCATCTTTTAACATCATTTTGTGCTTCATTCCAGGCAAATCAACCATGTCATTTGCACTGCAACTAACACACATTGTTGAAGTATTTATACCTGTACAATCTAACTCTTGCCTCTGCGGCAGATTAGTAGAGGCAAGCGAATTAGTCCGAACGGAAATGAAAAGGTGATATGAAAATTAAAGAAAGGGAAATATGTGACCACAACTTTATTAAACTGCCAAGAACTTCTGCAAGATCGTTAAGAACAAGAAACAAGATATAGGTCCATTCAAAACAGTTGTGGTTTTAGCTTTTGTCTGGAATGATATTGTATCGACTGTTAGCTTTTTTTGAACTATTTAATTAAAAATGAATAAAAATAGAAAAAAAATGAAAAACACAATTATATCTCTATGAGCAATACAAGGAAAAAAGGGAAAAGACGAAAAAACAGCGTTAAAAAGCCAACATGATCCAAACAACTCTTGACTTCTGAAGTCAAAAGCTAGAAATTGTTTGCAACGGGACCATAATAAACCTCCTTTATATAGTGTACATTACCTGCCACCACCTATGCCACATAGGACTGTAAATAAGCCGAGCTCGAGCAAGTCTGCCCTCTTAAGCTCGAACTTAGTAAAAACTTGAGCCGAGCTCAAGCGAGACTGAATCGGGATCTTAGTCTGGACATAAGTTCGACCTTGTGTGGGACCCAGATCTTACAATCTGGAATACTCTGTGATTCACTGCACTATTCCTGGATCAGTAGATAGTGCTCACAGATACAGTTCTGAACATCAAAATACATATCATGCGGAAGCATAAATATAATAGTATACTTACTCATAGGCCAATTTGGCCGAAACCAATAAAATGCAGTAGCGGGAACGAAGCACATAGGTGGGATCATCAGGACGTGCCCACAGGCAGCCAACTGGGGGTTCGCGACCTAGCCCTTGACATCTTCATCTTCCTTGCCATCATGACCAAGAGTATTGCTGAAACGTAGCGAACTGGCTCCTGATTTTGGATTTGTTGTAAGAGCAAGTGTGAGCACAAACCACCATGCTCCGCGAGCTAACACACAGGATGCAAATTAATAATATGTATGGCTTATCAAAGGAGAGGCTCAGGTTATTTTATTTGCTATAAATTGCTTTTAGTATTATTGTTATTATTTAATCACGGTGTTGTTGCTGCTACCTAAAACTCCAAACAGTGAGTGTTATCATTTGTTTAATCCACCGATCATATATTTTTATTTTAATTGTTGTCTAAGACTCCAAACAGTGAGTGTCATCATTTATTTAATCCACCGAACATACACTTTCTATATTGATTGCTGTCTAAGACTCCAAACAGCGAGTGTCATCATTTATTTAATCCACCGAACATACACTTTCTATATTGATTGTTGTCTAAGACTCCAAACTGCAATTACTTTCGCACTCCCTAATTCTCCAAAAATCATTTAATCCATCCATCTAGCCAATCTATTCATTTAGGCTCCACCAATTTATTTTCCCAGAATTCATACTATCGTTTCCTTTTGATGATTGACACGAAACCACCATCTTTGTGTGTTTACCACAATATCCACCTTCTTTACTTATGACTCTATTTGTTCTATATTTTATTTGGTAAGAAAAAGGAGTATTATTATTTTCTTTTTAAAATATGATACATAGAAATTTCCTGAGACCTAGCAGTTTGAACTAAAAACATAGTGTTTAAAAGAATGCAATAGTAATGCGATCCAGATTCTATCCACCGTTACATGGTCTCTGCACCATATGCTAGACCTTCATCGTTATAGCCGCTTACATTATCACTGGAACGACACCCAGGGCAATACAAAATAGGGCTTTCCACTGCCCTCCACTTTTCCAATTCCACCCACAAAGTTTTTGAAACAGAACTATATCTGGTTAGTTCCCATATCCACACTTGACCGTGGGCCCAGCTATTCAAATAGTTTTGACTCTGTAGAGTTTGCACACTTTACCCACAGGAGACAGTTCACTCGTTGCCCCACACGATTCCTTAGTCGTGCGGTTGAGTAAACCATCACAGTAATCGTTCAAAATACCTCGCCCCTTCCATCATCTCACCCTATGGGTCGCGCCCACTTGCGGTGGGTCCCATACATTGTGAAGGATGTTCTCCTTCTGAACGTCTAGCAGCTGGCCACTCACACTGCTAACACGCCACAGCAGAACTTCACCTTCCGCGGGTGTCCCATTCAAGCCGTCACGCATAATTGCTACTTGCACTACCTCTTCACCTCCACCGATGATGATGACTTTCAGGGTCCGGTAAATTTACTAGGCCAAGTTGTAATTTACAGACTTGTGGTTATACTTGTTTTACACAGGAGGTCATGATAAGATTCAGTCCTTAAGGTTATCTGGGCGGTTCTATCACTAACCACACTATCGTGCACCACTGCACCATACCCCCGAACCATCCGCCTAGATAAATAAGCAATTTGAGGTTTTTGGGAGCATAAATTAATCATACCAAAATATACCAGTCATTACCACCATGACTGGCCAACCAATTTTTCTCCTGATTAAAAGTGATGCTTGGGACATTTTAGCGCCCCCGAGTATCTAAGTAGTACTAAGTATGGCATATAATTATGGACTTATTTTTGAAAGCTTACTATTTATAATTTTACTAGGGTGACAAGGTTCAAATATTCAAATATTTCAAAGGAGGTGTCATATTAATCAAGTTAAATAATGGGCATATAACTAGCATCTTAAATTAAACGTATATTTGCATATAAGATAACATCATGCAATTTGATAATTTAAACCAAAATAATTTGCATAAATGTAGACTCAACATGATCAAAATATTGACTTACCTTGGTCACAGTGAACTGGGTCTTGATCGTCACAAGGAGCTGTTGCTGCTTCGGCTTCTTCCTCTTGAGCTTCGTACGCTATTTTAACGTACACGAAAATTGGGATAACGATCAGCAAAGCAAACAAATCCTCCAAGAAAAATTCAAATGAACTCTAAAATTTATGATCTCGGTTCCATAGGTTAGATTTTGATTTTAGATGAATTTAGAAATTTGTTTCACTCAATTCGGAGTTAAAATGAATTAGTTATGATTATTTGAAGTTCTCTGTTTGAATAAATTCGAAAAATGGCTAAAAGTCTGACAGGCCGAACCCGTAGCCGAGTATCGAGACGACAACGTGGTCATAATGACTTCATGGTCGTAAAACCGACCGCATGGTCATGAGTTCGACCGCGTGGTCGTAAATGACTACGTGGTCATGGCTTCGACCGCGTGGTCGGTAACGACCGCATAGTTGTTTTCGACCATGTGGTCCGTAACGACTGTGTGGGCGGTTTCGACTGCATGGTCGTAGCTCGGCTGTGAGTGGTCGTACGCGGGTTTGAGCAGTTGTAAACAAGATTGAGTGGTCGTAAAGGACACAAGGCGGTCGTAAATTACTTTGAGCGGACGTAATTGACTGTAAGAGGTCGTAAATGACTTTGCCCTCGGCCAAATACTCGCAAACGTGGTCGGAAAGTATTTTGACCACGTTGTGAAGGAATGTATGTGGCAGATCGTGGTCGAAAAGTGTGCCGCCCTTGTTATGATTGGTTGGTGGGGTTTCGACCACGATGTAAGTGGTCGGAGGGTGTTTCGACAACGGTGTGGATGGTAGGAGGGTGCTGCGACCACGGTGTGAGTGGTCGGAGAGGGATTCAACCGTGGCGTGAGTGGTTGGAGAGGGCTTACGACCACGGTGAATGATGATCGTTAAACTCCTTGGTGGGGGCTGACTATGAAGATTAAATGTGCTTGTGTCGGGTGATGATAACGTGGTCGTGAGTTCGATCATGGGAGCGACGCTAACGCCCGTGGTCTTGGTGACGTTTCATGACCGTGTCTCTTAAAATTAGATTTAAAACAATTAATCAAGCCACATTAGCTAATGCAATAAGCTCCTTTATGTCCTAACAAATTTTAGGGAATTATTTCTGATTTTTCTTAGGTGGTTTGGGCATCTCGGTAGTGAGCCGAGCGCCAGCCTACGCTAACCGGTCGGCGACGGGAGGATGGGACGGCAAGAGTCCAGCAACCGCGGAGAGGTGTCGGCGGTGGGCAAAACGGCACCAGCGGTGGAAGCCGAAGGAGGTGGTGACGCAGAGCCGAGGTGGGCGGCGTGACGTGCGGTGGCATGGGCTGAGGAAGGCTCGGCCGGCCGGTACGGCTAGGGAAGCTTGGCGGATGGTGGGAAAGCTTCACGGCGTGATCGCTAGAATTGGTGGCTCAGCCATGGCGATCGGTGATGGTGAGGTGATGGGAGCAAGTGGCGCCTTTATAGATGATGGTGGGGTGGCGTCGAGAGTAGTTGGTCGGGCATGGCGGATTGACACAGCGGCTTGGGCTACGCCGGGACGATGCGGTCGGGCAAGGGAGGGAGATCGCGAGTGATGACGCGGGGTGATGATGGCTACGGCACGGAGGTGACAGGTGGTTCGACCACCGATGAGCGAGAGAGACGGCCGAAAGGAGTGAGGAACAAGAAAAGGAGAGAGGAAAAGAAATGGGAGCGGGGCACAGTGGTATGGGCGGCGGCTTGCCATATGTAATGCAGGAGAGAAGGAGGCGGCCCAGGCAGAGAGGAAAGAGGGTAAAAGAAAGAGAGGAAAGACTTAAGAATAATTCCTAGAATTGGAATTCTTTTAATTTAAATTTCTTTTTCACATTTAAGATTATTGATTTTAATTTTTGAAACTTTAACTGAAGTCTTGGTTCAATATCTAGATACAAAATCTAACAATCATCTATTTTCGATTTTACTTAATGTACCCTTGGATTTTTGATTTTGAGTTTTGCATGATTTTTCAAGATTTTGAATTCTTAGTTTAATTATTTAGAGGTGAGCTTCTATGATTAGTTCGGCCATTTCTTTCCAGTTATGATTTTATTTAGCACAAAACTTAGAAAAGTCCAAATAAGATCCTGACAAAGTTTCAAATACCAGCAAGATGCAAATAAAAGTTTTAAATTCTTCACAATTCTAAACTCTCGAAATTTAAGATGTTACAGCTTGGCACCAGGGAAAAATCTTTCGCCATTGAAAAAAATTTGGCAGCCAGTGAAACAACCGAATGGAACGAATTTCGGACGAAATTTTCAAACTTCATTTGAATTTGACGAAATTTAATCAAATTTAGACAAATTTTGGACAAATTTCAAACAAATATAAATTCGGTCAAAATTTGACCGAATATTCTTACTTTCATCGGGTAACGAAATAAATGAAATTACCGAAATTCCGTTCGATTTCGGATGTATTGTTTTACCCTGCTTGGCACGGCCCAAACCCAAGTAGGCTCTAGCACAGCTCAAGTAAATTTGGTAATAATTAATAATTCAACATGCATCAATTTCAACAAAAGAAAAGCCAGCTTCCCATTTAGAGATGACAATGGGTACCCGAAACCCGATACCCGGTGGGTTTTTACTCTATTAGGGCATAGGTCTGAGTCAATTTCCTAACACATGGGTTTCTTAATGGGCAAAAAGCCCAACCCATCGGGTCTACCGGGTTCGGGTACGTTCCTATAGTACCCAAACCCGTAAACCCATGGGTAATATAAACCCGATCCATAGGAGTTATAAACCCAGGCTCCTAGCCTCCCAGGCAAACCAGCCAAGCCCATTAGTCAAGTACAAGGAGAAGTTGATGTCTCTCCTTTTGGTTTTAACTGAGTTGTGAACTGTGAACTTGTAATGATATGCTATGCCAGTGAACTATGAACTAAGAATTGATGGAGTGAACTAGTGATGTACATTGTGGATTTGTCGTTGCTTATTTCAGCATAGTAGCACATAAATTGAACTTATTGTTGACTTGCTAAGCACTGCACTGTCTGCAATCTGCACAGCTGTTGTCGGGCACGGGCGACCCGTGGGTACCCGTTACCCGAGTGGGCATGGGTCTGGGAAAAAATCTGCACCCGTCACGGGTATGGGTGTTTTAGCGGGCTCATCCAACTTTCATGGGCATGAATTTGAGATAGCAAAATTCAGCGAATTTATGTCCGTTGCCATCTCTATTCCCATTAGAGGAGATTGAAGAGGCTGAGCAAATGGTGGTTCCAAGCAGCGAAGGCAGTTGCATCGATCATATGGCAAGGTCATTATGGGGGTAGTAGGCAAGTCCATTGGAGTGGTAGCAACTGGAAGACCATAAATGTTACACACCAGTACCTATAAGTAACGACAAAGGTGATGTACTAACGTCAAATGTACTTGGACCCCTCAACTGCACAAGTGCAGCATGCCTATTAATGGCTTGATGTTAGACACACGAGATGCTCAAAAGGGTGCTTGATGTTAGACACATTGTAAGTATTTTGGCTGAAAAGCACTGTAGTTAGTTGAAAAAATAATGTAGCTGACAGAGGCTTATTTAATATAATTAAATTTAAAAAATATAAAAAATATGTTAGCCCATCACAGATAATGCAAACGAATACGGGAAAAAAAGAACGGGCAAAAAAGCTCAAAAAAAACCAAAAGTTCAGAAAAAGACGAATTTATGAATAGTGAAAAATAAGCCAGAAGTCAGAAGCTGAAGCCGAAACGATCACAGTCTTATACTTGTACATTAGCATTATCTAGTGATGGGAGTATTAAGTATAGGGCAAACAAAAAATGAAATCATGCAAGCGTTACGCTTGTTGACGATGCTGCTGTAGACAGATCAAATGCAGGTCCGTCCATCCCTACACGGGAATGTGACTTACAGTCTAACTCCTGCCTCCGTGGCAGGTTAGTAGAGCCATGCGAATTAGTCCAAACGGAAATGAAAAGGTGATATGAAAATTAGAGAAAGGGAAATATGTGACCACAACTTAATTAAACTGTCAAGAATTTCTGCAAGATCGTTAAGAACAAGAAGCAAGATATAGATTCCGTTCAAAAGTATTATAGTTTTTAATTTTTAGCTAAAATGATACTATATCGGCTGTTACATTTTTGAAAATTTAATTAAATGAAAAAATAAAAAATAAAAAACATCATTATATCTCTATAGATAATACAAAAGAAAAAGAGAGGGAAAAAGAAAAAAACAACGGTAAGAAGACAACGTGTTTCAAACAGCTCTTGATTTCTGAAGCTAAAAAACCAACGTGTTTCAAACAGCTCTTAACTTCTGAAGCTAAAAAGCCAGAAACCGTCTGGAACAGGCCCATAATAAACCTCCTTTATATAGTGTACATTACCTACCACAACCAATGCCAAATAGGACTGTAAATAAACCAAGCTCAAGCAAAGCTGGCTTCCTAAGCTCAAGTTCAGTAGAAACTCAATCCGAACTCAAGTGAGGCTGAGATGGACTCTTAGTCTAGACCTAGGCTTGAGTTCGGCTCAGTCTAAGATCGAATAAGCTCTACCGCGGCTCAAGAAAGCTTGGTAATAGTCAACAATTCAACATGCATCAATTTCAACACTAAGAAAAGCTCCAATTCGAGTTTGGCTCAAGTAAACTCGGTAAGAGTTAACATGCAACAATATTCAACAAGGGATAACAGAAAAATTAGCACAACTTACAATATAACAGTATGCATATTTTAACATAAACAAATATGAAAGAAAAAGACATAGGGACATAGATAGACTCGTTGAAACTCATGAGCTTAAAATTAAACTTGAGCTCAACTCGTTTGATGCTTGAGCTGAGCTTTAAATCTAGTCTTAAGCAAGCTAAGCTTGAGCTTTTTGTTTTTACGGCTCTAATGCCAGGAGGCCAGTCTGGCCAATTTGGTGCATTGGTAGCACTTCCGAGTTCCAACATGCGTATTCTCTCGGCTGTCTGTCCAACAAGACAACCCAGATGTATATATATGCTGTTCGATGCCAGTGTGTAACGGTTTATTGTTTGGTCTTAATATATGTATCATTGAATTTTGCACCGAACAAGTTCATCCAGAAACTGAGGGCGTGCTACAATAAGGCTGGCAACTGTGGCTGTTGGCTTTTTTGTGAGGCAATTGTACTGTAGTGATAGTTAGTTTTTTATGAGTTAAAAAATAAAAACATTGCTAAATCTTTTGAGACAATACAAAGGAATAAGGAGAAAAAAAACCGAAAAAAGACAAAAAAAAAGCTAAAAGAGCCGAAATTTTGAAGCCTTTTGCAGCAGGGCCTAAGGTGCTAAAAAAATCGGACAATTTGCCATACTTAAACAGGTACTTTGGCTTAGTAGTCACATGAGAATTTGGATGTCTTTGTGCTTAATTTATGCAACTATGCATCGACGATATCACCTTTAAAATGTCAAATTCTGAAATTGTAACATGAGTCTTTCAACCAACACGGAAGGAGGCTACCCATCCATCAATTTGATGCTAGCAAAGTCAGCTACTGAGAAACCGTCACTGATGAGTTCAATTCGAGCGATTTCTTATAGACAGAAGATGGATCAAATACAGAATAGTACACGAATAAAAGTAGATTAAACAAAGAGAGATGGGAGAACTTTTTCTTTCTTCCTTTATTGCTTTTATCCTTCAAAAGATACAAGTTACAATTATTGGGACCCCTATTTATAGACAAAAAGGTGAGGTACCCACTATGGGCAGCTTACAGGCCTAGGTTTCTTAACACTCACCCTTGGATACTCATCCGACCCGTTCATGGTTTATCAAAACTCCATACATGTTATATTGTGTCGCACAAATTTTCTCATTCAAAATCTTGGCCGGGAAACTTCCGAAAAACTCGTCAAAAGAAAAGGAGTACAACCCACCCAATTTGATTTAATCTACATGATTTATTATTAGGGTACTCAATCTTCGTGATCAAGTTTAATAGTGAATTCGAGAAGAATCTCTTCTTGAGTTCTGCACTTCTCTAAGTCTCATCATGCCAATAACATGTATACACCTTTCAAAGGTAGTGCTGGAAGTGACTTAGTAAATAAATCTGCAAGATTTTCACATGACTTAGTATGTAGTATCTTAATTTCATCCATGTTTTGTAACTCATGAACATAAAAGAATTTAGGGTTGATATGCTTTGTAAGATGACTCTTCATGTAACATGTCTATACTTGTGTAACACAAACTGCAGTCGCACCTCCCGACGATCGGATAGCTTTCCTTTGCGTAGTAGGGTGCGGATCGTCTCCTCCATCGCAAGCGTCGGGCCCAAAACACGGGAGCACGGACCTTCCATTTTCTCCGTCGCCACCCACCATTTGTCTACCGCGTGACTCGCGCCCCTCGAGCGTATGCTTCACCTCGAGTGGCGACGACCACCGGGAGATGGTGTTATCACCGCTTGCTGAGCGTGTTCTTTGCCGTATGCCATTGCTCTCCGAGAACTAGACGACGACGATGGCAACGCGGCGGCAAAGAAGGCAAGAAAGCAGGGCAAAGGAAAAGAGATCAGAAGGCGTGAGGAGGAGAGCGCGGATGTGGTGCCGTAGGTGGATATTTAAAGCCCCTTCACCTCCCGCACCGCTGGTGGGAGACAATTGAAGCCGAAGCGGTGCGGCCACCGACGCGCATTGTGCCCCGTCAGAAATGGACAAATGAGCGCGATCGTGCGATAGACTGACAACGTACGACGCGCCAACCGCGTTCCTCCATGGGTCTGCTCCCTCGGAATAAATGCAGGTCGCATGACGTGGCGCATCCTCTGGTGCGTGTCGGCGTGATTCTCGGGGCCATCAATGCAGTAGCGGTAGGCCATGGGTCAGTTAACCTCAGCTGCAATTTCGGCGGGGTTCCCGCTTCCACAAGGAGACTCTGGCTCCGACTTCGACCACGCCCATAAGGACCACCTCGCTCGCCCGCCACGGGTGCAGGCGGCAAGCCCGAAGACCACCTCGACTTCGATGGCTTGGGACGACCTGGTGCCTACCTCGGCCTATATTTCTGGGTCTAGCCGGGCCTCCAACTCGGCCTCACACCCCGGGGGCAGCTTCGCACCCCACTCCTAATATTCTAAATATTTTACTTCACACGCTTAACGTCTCACAAATAACATCCATGGAGTGCGCTCACATGAAGATTCGGCTTCCTCTTAATAGAACGCCCCCGGCGGCAGTAGTGCGGAGACAGGCAAGCGCTGATCTAACCTACAGTGCCATCCAAGCACCGTCCTCGAGCCGCGGGATACCATCTAGCCATCTGATCCCTGGTCCGAGCGAAGACTCCAGAGTGCTACGCGCGGGAACCTCGCCTACCTCGCGCCCAGGGGTGTCCGCGGCATGAGCCTGTCTCTGCCTTGACTTCGACTCCGCCGACATCTTCGACTCCGTCGGCTAAGCGGGTCCCAGGCCAAAAACACCTTCGACAGCAGGTCCGGCCCCATATCCTCAGTACGACGGCAGGCTGCACCGGCAGGGAACGGTCCTGTCCAAGATCATTGAAGGTCATAGGCCGCAGGGACGGAGGGGGCCAAATGCCTCGGCAACATGGTTTCAACCTGTGAAGCCCTTCACCATGAGAGGTTCCTGTTGTAGGTGTGGCCCCCACCTAAGCCCAGCCGACCGGTTAGAAGGCTGTAAAGGCCCAAAGTGGGACATGTGTAATGACATAAATACCCTAGAGGGGTTACTCAGGTGTAAGGGCAGGGTTGTAAGAACACTCCCTATGTGGATATATATATACGATACAGGCCATAGGGAAAGCCTAAGCATTGCTTACCTAACTCTCCACTACCATATCTCTCTCTCTGTTGGGGGGCAAGTCCTTTTAGCTTTTCAGTTTCGATGTGTGCGCACACATCCATATTGGTTTCTCCCTCCATGGGAATGTTCAAATCCGGTATGCATTTTCTTAAAGGTACCATACTGGTGCCAGGTCTCAACTGGCTTCCCTTGTAATTCTGGGGAACATTGATGATTGGTTGTGTTAAGTCCATCTTATCCTTTTTCACCAAGCGTCCCCAGTTACATTGAATTCGAGGGACCAGAGATCTCGTCCTTTTTTCTAAGATATCTGGACGGGATTAGGGATACCTTCAAGTTTATTCGGTATTTCAACCCTCTCTAGTGTATTGCATGCAGGCACATGCGACTTGATCATGCTCTTTAAATCACTAAAGTGGTCAGGCAATTGATTTGCTAATGCCTGCAAATCAATGATCTTATGGACTTCTCTATTTGCTTCACTAGTGCATGGGTCATGTGCATGGATTCTTGTGGATTGCCACGTAATTTCTCGGTATTTTCCATCAAGGGGTTGATTTCCTCCTCGTAAAGTCGGGAAACTATCTTCATCAAATATACTATCAGTGAAATAGGTGGTGTGCAAGTCCCCTATCATGGGGTCCAAATACATGATTATAGATGTTGTTTCATAGCCAACGTATATCCCAGACTTTCAGAGAGGGCTCATTATAGTACGATGTGGTGGGGTATAGGTACATAAACTTTCCAACCAAACCTACGAAGATGAGAAATTTTCGGTGCTAACCCTTGCGCTAGGTGCATAGGTGAATGCATGTTTATACCGATGGTCTAAACTTGATGAGAGTTATTACAGATAGGACTGCATGTTCCCAATATATAGTTGGTAAATTATAATTCTACGAAAGTAGTCGGGCAATAAATTTAATTCTCTTAATTAATGTTTCTGTTAGTTTATTCTGGGTGTAGACATACATCACATAATGCTCAACTTTAATTCCCATTTTCATGCAATAATCATCAAATGCCTTTGAAGTAAATTCTCCAATGTTGTCCATTCTGATAGACTTTATATGATGATCAGAGAAATTATTTTTAATTTGAATTATCTGCGATATCAGCTTTGCAAAAGCACAATTTCTCATAGATAATAAACATACGTGCGTCCATTTCGAGGAAGCATCGATGAGACCCATAAAATATTTAAATGGCCTTGATAGTGGTTATATAGGACCACAAATGTCACCTTGGATGCGTTCCAGGAATGCGGGGACTTCAACCTTCACTTTCAAAGCAGAATGTCTAGTAATTAATTTCCTAGTGGCACATGTGTGGCACACAAAATCTTCTTGATTTGAAAAATTCTTTACATCGATATTATGTTCCTATGAATTGTTAATTATGTTTTTCATCATCCTAAGACCTAGGTGGCCTAATCTATAATGCCAGAGACAGAAAAGTTGAGAGCTTCTAAATATGGTTTGCAGGGTAGTATAGGTTGCGGTTGCCTTAATATTTGTGTAGTATAGTCCAGTCTCAAACGAAGTAAGTCTTTCTAATACCCTTTTTCCACTTGCTTGATGCTTTATAATGAGCAGGTATTTCTTACCATACTCTTCTTCAGTTTCAACGTGGGAACCATTTGCACGAATATCCTTGAAACAGAGGAGAGTTCTAGTCGGTTCTGGATACAATAAGGCTTCTTTAATATCCAAAGTTGTGCCCATTGGGAGCATAATTGTGACTCTTTCTAACCCTATTATATAAGCATCGCTATCAGCAATGGTCGTAAGAATGCTAGCATTCTTGCTAATCGACTGAAAGAATTTTGTCTCTCTCAAGATGGTATTTGTTGTGTCGCTATTAGCTAAGAACACTTCCTCCAAAGAGCGCCACATGTGTTCTAATATAAAGTACTTTATTAATATGTAGTAGGAGACAATCAACATATAAATAAAATACTTCAAATATTAGAACATATCATGCCATTATTAATTGAATAAATGAATTAATTAATTAATTAATATAATTCAACCATCATGAGAAAATAAATTATTGGGCAATATCCAACTTATTCCTTCCACATATGAAATGAATGACAATTGAAGTATAAATGCATTATGTGCATTAGACAGAATTTGCTAGGAAATCAGAGAATTCAGTTGCTATTTTCTCAGGGGTGAGATGCTCTTCCTAGGAAATCATGGCGGTGGCAGCTGCAATGTCAAGTAAGGGTGCAGCTATAGGAGTGGAGTCAACCTCCATTAGTCTAGACAGTTGCTAAAAATTCTCCCCCTCAACAAAGGCAAAGTGAGTTTCGTGCTGCCCTTCTTCTTGGCCTTGAAAGCATCGACGACATGCTGCAGCTCTTTACAGATCCATGATCAGTGCCCCCACTTACCACACTTGTAGCAGGTTTGGTCTTATTGACCATAGGGCTTGTCGTTCCGCTTTGGTTTGCTGGCCTTATTTTCCTGTGGAGCATTTGGTTTGCCTTTCTGGTCTGCAGCTTTGCCCTTCCTTCCCCTTTTCTTCATTATAGGCTTCCGCACCTTATAGCTCCCAGTGTTTGCCTCACAGCCAGTGGAGCTCCCAGGTGGCTATGCGACAAAGTTCTTGCGAAGAACTTCATCTTGAGACTCTGCAACCTATATAATATTAATCAGCTCAGCATACTCCTTGCAGCCGTCTTGACGATAGTTGTGCGCATCCTGCACTGCACTAGGGTGGAAGGTGGAGAGAGTCTTCTCAATCTTGTGCTCATCTGTGACCTGCCTGCCACAGAGTTGAATATTGGTGCAAATTCTGTGTAGGGCAGAATTGTACTCTCCAATTGTCTTGAAATCAGCAAATCTTAGTCGGATCCATTCTAGATCTGCCTAAGAAAGAATGGTGTACTTTAACTTCTCGAACCGCTTCTTTAGTGCAGTCTATAAAGCTAGCATGCTTTCTCTGCCATGTGCTCATTCTCGAGAGTAAGACAGAAGTGGTGCCTGAGGAAGTGAAATGCCTGATTATTTTCCTTAGGGGTAGGTTTGGCATCTTCCGATGTACCAATCCCAATGGTAGCATGGAGTTTCTTGGTTCCAAGTACAATCTCAACGTCGAAAGCCCAAGTCAAGTAGTTTTGGCCATGCTGGGTTAGCTCCTCGAACTCCCGATTCATGATGCATGTCATCTACATGTGCATAAAAAGAATATATAAATTTACTGCAGGTAAACATGCATGAAATGAATTGGATAATGGTACAAAAGTTTCTCATAATGTTTTAGAATTTTCTATGTATTTTCTATAGTTTTACTGCAAATTTTAGTGATTAAAGGTAATTTAAGCGATTAAAATTAATCAAAATAGTAAGTAAATAGAAAAGGACATATAAAAAATTAATCAAAATAGTAAGTAAATAGAAAAGGACATATAAAATAATAATAGTGTTCAACATGCTTCAGATGCTAAAAATAGTTTAAAATTTGAATTCCCGAAGCCCTTTTATACTGGAATATGAAGTTTCATTGAATTCTGCAATTGGAGCGGCAGCGCGTGGGAGCGGTAGTGCTCAGGGTGGCGCTTGGGAGCAACGATGCTTAGGAGTCTGCGGCCTTGCCCGAGGGTCGGCGAGCGGACGTCGACTCACCGAAAGATCAAGCTCTATTTAAGTTGGTTTTGGTGATATTGACACATACTATTATGATGTTTTGGTGATAATGGCAAATGCATTCGTGATACTAATCTTATTTATTGATTATAATATTACTCAGTCTCATTTGGATAAAAAGATGAAATCATTGAGGTATGCATTCGATATCTTTCTTATAATATTGTTGCATTCCTCACATCCAAATATATGATTAAATGACAAATCTATATGTGAGACTAATATGTTTGTTTAAGTATATTGTTGCTTAGTCTCATTTGGACGAAAAGGTGAAATCAAAGAGGTATGCATTCGAAATCATATTCTTATATATTGGTGGATTTCTTGGATCCAAAATATAGATTGAACCCAACAAATAGTCCAAAATGAATATGTACATATGTCTTCATTACATATACTTATATGCACACATTTAGGGGGAGTTCACTCTATGTTTTGAGGCTTCATAAGTATTGATGTATGTTTCTTTTAATACACATATTTATGATTTTTACTTTGAAACACATCATTTGAGTATATATAGTTTGTGTAGTTCATATATACTTATTTGCAATCGGATTGTCATCTAACTTCCCTATTATGTGTTAATGGTTGGATGATTAATGACAACTGGATAAGTAAGATTTGTTTTAGAAGTTTATCTTAGAGCATACAAGTATTGTGTATATGTTGTATACTCATAAATACAATATTTATCTCATTATTTATTAAAATTGTCATTAATTACCAAAAAGAAAAGATTGTAGAATTTAGTCCCTCTATTATGTGTTAATGGTGAAGTTTGGTAATTGATGTTAATTGCTTTGTGGACTAACATTTCTCATGAGTTGGATGAATATGTTAGGCTCCACAAATGAGGAAGTCTTGGGATGACTTTATGTGTTGATGATCATCAAGTCAAGTGGTGGATGCATCATGAGTTGATGCATGCCCAAGAGGAGATGACCGTATGTTGATCATCAAGTCAAGTGAAGACTTATCATGTGTTGATGGAGCTGAAGTAACGGATGCATCATGAGTTGATGCATGTCAAGATTATTACTCAAGGCAAAAGTATGGCTAGTTAGGGTAAGGATGTGTTTGTAGTCTTTTACCGATCTTCGTGTTTGGTTAGAAGATCGGATTGTTAGTATAGGTTATCATACTATTAAGAGAGGTCATGCCTTATAGCTTGAGTCTCATCATGTGTTGATAGCTCAACCTCACTTGCTCTAGCTCTCCTTGGTATGAGGCTTGTATATGCGAACGTGTTTTGCAAATAATTGTGGCTCATGTGTTGAACCCTTGTAACATGGGACTATACATTGCAAATGTGTTTTATAGGTCTTTGTAGTATGAGACTTACATTTGCAAATGTGTTTTGTAAATAGTTGAATCTCATACATATATAATCCTTGTGTCATGATTCTAAAAGCGTGCAAATGTATTTTTTCAAATTATTGGGAATCATGGATAATCCTTGTGTGCATAATATTGTAGTTCGCAAATATGTTTTGCAAAATCTGTTTAAGCATATGTGCTTCTCAGAGAAATCGGAACTACCCCAGTGTAGTCTGCAGTACTACTATTGACCAGAACTACCGGCGTTGTAAGCACGGAACTACCGTGTCTGTTAGTGATCAGAAGACATGTGTGGTCGAGAACCAATGTGGTCAAAGATCAATTTGGTTGGTGACTTGTGTGGTAAAAAAATCGACGTGGTCGAAGATCATAGTGGTCGAAACCAACATGGTCAAGATCTATGTGGTCGAAACTAGTGTAGTCGAATCAAATGTGTTCGAGATCTATGTGATCGAAGATCAGTGCAGTTGAACCAGTGCGGTCGAAATCGACATGGTCGAGATCTATGTGATTGAAACCAGCGTTGTTGAAACCGACATGGTTGAGATCTATGTGGACGAAATCGACATGGTCGAACTGACGTGATTAAGACAACGTGGTCGAAGATTGATGTAGTGGTCAGAGATATGTGTGATCGGAGACCAATGTAGTCAAATATCGACATGGTCGAGGGCTGAGTGGTCGAAACCAATGTGGTCGTAGACCAGCGTGGTTGGAGACTATGTGGTCGATCTGAACAATGTGGTCAAAGACTAGCGTGGTCGTAGACTAGCGAAGTCAGAGACTTGTCTGGTCGATCTGGACAATGTTGTTAGAGACCAGTGTGGTCGAAGACTAGTGTAGTCAACGATTGGTACTTCCGACCAGCTCGATGTGAGTGGTCCGATTGGCTCTATGTGAGCGGTCTGATCAGCGAGCGGAACTACCGACTCAGTGTGAGTGGTACTTCCGATCTGTGAAATGTACAGCTTATGTAGTGATATGTTTTTTCTAGAGAGGCACATGTGTGGTGGTCTTCTCCTCCCGCGAGAGTGGTAGTTCCGCATGTAGGAGTGATACTTCTGATGATCAAAGCTACCGAAAATTGTATAGCGAAACTACCGATTCGACTGGTCCTTCGCTTCTAATGGCTAGTTTTTTACCGGTGTGGGGGCGGAAATCTGCAGCTTTGTCTTTGGTACTTTCGATAATTCTAATTTTTCAGGGATTTTGGCTCCAACAGGTAATTTTCATATGTGAGGTATAAACACCCCCTTGTGGCTAGTTGGAGATATTGTTACTTGACCTATTTTCTATTCCCTTGAGGTATTGTGAGCTCCTCCTCTTAATTGTGCATGTGTTGCACCTTTGTGAGTAAGGAGAGTGATCTAGAGTGCATGTGTTGCATCTAGAGTTGGACTTAGTGTCCATTTGAGATTCTCGTTCACAGCGCGCGGTGAGTCAAGCGAGGGGCTTGACTTATTACTCTCAGAGTTTGCCGACTCCTAGACGACATTGGAGGCGCCGTGCATGGTGAGCATCTCAAAGAAGATTATGAGAAGTCCCGATGAATTGTGAGTAGTGTGGTGCCCACTATCTCTAGAGTGGAGGAAGAGCAATCTTAGTGGATTAAGTTGTTTCGGTTTAATTCGTGGAGCCGATCCAATTTGTTTGGGCTAACCTCAAGGTGGACTAGGGGAGACCGGCAAGTCTCCGAACACCACGGTAAAAAGATACCGTGTCTTTGTGGTTTGTTTTCTTGTGCTCAATTTACTTTTAAGCAATTTACATTCATAGAATTAATTAAGAAGAGAATTTTAGAAATGACTATTCACCCCGCACTCGACCTCCTAGATCTTACAAACCCCTTGTGCGGGAGGCGATGTCTTCATCTAGGGCCGAACGATGGTGCATGGCGGCACCTTGTCGGGGAATTTCCGGAAAACTCGTCAAAGGAAAAGGAGTACAATCCACCCAATTTTATTTAATCTACATGATTTATTATTGGGGTACTCAATCTTCGTGATCAAGTTTAATAGTGAATTCGAGAAGAATCTCTTCTTGAGTTCTGCACTTCTCTAAGACTCATCATGCCAATAACTTGTGTACACCTTTCAAAGGTAGTCTTTGAAGTGACTTAATAAATAAATCTGCAAGATTTTCACATAACTTAGTATGTAGCATCTTAATTTCATCCATGTTTTGTAACTCATGAGCATAAAAGAACTTAGGGTTGATATGCTTTGTAAGATGACTCTTCATGTAACCTGTCTGTACTTGTGCAACACAAACTGCGTTATCTTGATAGATAATTATGGGAGCTTGTACGATATTCAATCCACATGACTGCTGGATGTGGTAAATCATTCGTCGAAGCCAATCACATTCTCGTGCGGCTTCGTACAGTGCTATGATTTTCAAGTGATTCATTGAAGTCGATACAAGACTTTTCTTAGACAATTTATATGAAATTGCAGCTCTACCACACATGAATACATAGCATGTTTGTTATCTAGCTTCATGCGGGTCTCGACGGATACCTAACATCTCAGTATAGCAAGTCATATGCGTGTCTTGATTTTCCTGTAAAATAGTCCAAGGTCTTTACTTTCTTAGAGGTATAAAAATGTTCTTTATCCCCTACCAATGTCTTTTAATAGGTTATGCACTATACCTTGCTAATAGGTTTACGATAAATGTAATGTCCAGTCTAGTGTAGTTTAATAAATACATAAGTGCTCCTATTGCACTTAAGTACGGAAATTCTGGTCCTAAGACTTCCTCCCCCTCTTCTCTAAGTTGGTACGGATCCTTTTCTTACTGTAAAGATCTTCCAATCATTGGAACTTTTGATGGATACGCCTTTTCAAAGCCAAACCTTTCTAACACCTTTTGAGTGTATGAGGACTGATGTACTAATATCCATTCAGGGACATGCTCAAGCTACAAGCTTAGGCAATTTTGGTTTTACCCAAATCTTTCATTTTGAATTCTGACTCCAAGTAAGAGCTCGCTTCCTTTATATCTTCCTGGGTTTTGATGATATTTAGATCATCTATATACACTGATATACAAAATCTATTCTGGGATCATCGTATAAATACACAGGAATAATCCTCATTGTTCGTGTAACTTTTCTTGTGTAGAAAGTCACTTAAGTGATTATACCACATCCTGCCTCATTGCTTAAGTCCATACAATGATTTCCTGAGTTTCACACGCACATGTTTCTATTTGCTCTGTCTTAGTTGAGGATAGGGATACCTTCAACCACATTCATATAAATGTCCGAATCCAAGTTTTCTTAAAGGTATGCAGTTACCACAACCAACGATTTTATTTCTAAATTCAAGTTCACTACCATCGAGATCAAATATCTAAAGGTAATGCCATCTACGACTGGGGAATAGGTTTCTACATAATCAACTCCTAGACATTGAGTAAAATCTTGTGCAACGAGCCTTACTTTATACAAAATCTATTTTGGGATCATCGTATAAATACACAGGAAGAATCCTTATTGTTCGTGTAACCTTTCTTGTGTAGAAAGTCACTTAAGTGATTATACCATATCCCTTGATTGCTTAAGTCCATACACCGATTTCTTGAGTTTCACAAGGCATGATTTCTATTTGCTCTATCTTGGTTCGAGCGTGGATACCTTCAACCACATTCATATAAATGTCTGAATCCAAGTTTTCATAAAGGTATGTAGTTATCACATCCTTCAATTTTATTTCTAAATTCAAGTTCACTGCCATCGAGATCAAATATCTACAAGTAATGCCATCTATGACTAGGGAATAGATTTCTACATAATCAACTCCTAGACATTGAGTGAAATTTTGTGCAACGAGCCTTGCTTTATTGCAACTTTATTTTTCTCATTTCTCTTTTGAACAAATACCCACTAATGCCCTATGGGGTGCACATGGGGAGGCGTGTGACTTACATGCCCAAATACCTCTCTTTTAATCAAAGATAACAATTCAGTTTCTATTGCCCTTTTCCAATCCTCCCAATACGATCCTTTCTTGCATCCACCGAGCGATGCAGGCTCTGGATCAAGATCGATGATTGTGGTAATTTTCTTTGCAAAATAAATATCAACATTGGATGTTATCCTATTCATAGATTCTCCTGTGTGCACATAGTTTGTAACTATTTCATCATGGGTTGACTCGTCTAGTGCTTGTACTTGGTCACCGCTCATTCTAGTTGGGGGGCAAGTCCATTTAGCTTTCGACTCCGATGTGTGCGCACATCCATACCGATTTTTCCCTCCATGGGAATGTTCAAATTCGGTATGCCTTTTCTTAAAGGTACCATACCAGCGCCAGGTCTCAATTGCATGCAGGTACATGCGACTTGATCATGCTCTTTAAATCACTAAAATGGTCAAGTAATTGATTTGCTAATACCTGCAAATCAATGATCTTCTGAACTTCTCTATTTGCTTCACTAGTGCGTGGGTCATGTCCTTGGATTCCTGTGGCTTGCCACGTAATTTCTCGATATTTTCCATCAAGGGGTTGATTTCCTCCCCCTAATGTCGGGAAACTATCCTCATCAAATATACTATCAGTGAAATGGGTGGTGTGCATGTCCCCTGTCATGGAGTCCAAATACCTAATTATGGATGTTGTTTCATAACCAACGTATATCCTAGACTTTCGGAGAGGCCCATTGTAGTACGTTATGGTGGCGGTATAGGTACATAAATTTTTCAACCAAACCTGCGAAGATGAGAAATTTTCGGTGCTAACTCTTGTGCTAGTTGTATAGGTGAATGGATGTTATATGTTGATGGTCTAAACGTGATGAGAGTTATTGCAGATAGGACTGCATGTCCCCAATATATAGTTGGTAAATTATAATTCTACAAAAGTAGTCGGGCAATAAATTTAATTCTCTTAATTAATGTTTTTGTTAGTCTATTCTGGGTGTAGACATATAGTACATAATGCTCAACTTTAATTCCCATTGCCATGCAATAATCATCAAATGCCTTTGAAGTAAATTCTTTAGCGTTGTCTATTCTGATGGACTTTATATGATGATCGGAGAAATTATTTTTAATTTGAATTATCTGCGAGATCAGCTTTGCAAAAGCACGGTTTCTCACAGATAATAAACATACGTGCGACAATTTCGAGGAAGTATCGATGAGCACCATAAAATGTTTAAATGACCCTGACAGTGGCTATATAGGACCACAAATGTCTCCTTGGATGCGTTCCAGGAATGCAGGGGCTTCAATCTTCACTTTCAGAGCAGAAGATCTAGTAATTAATTTCCTAGTGACACATGTGGCACACAAAATCTTCTTAATTTGAAAAATTCTTTACATCAATATTATGTCCCTATGAATTGTTAATTACGTTTCTCATCATCCTAAGACCTAGGTGGTCTAATCTATAATGTTAGAGACAGAAAAGTTCAGAGCTTCTAAATATGGTTTCCAGGGTAGTATAGGTTGCGGTTGCCTTAATATTAGTGTAGTATAGTCCAGTCTCAAACGAAGTAAGTCTTTCTAATACCCTTTTTCCACTTGCTTGATGATTTATAATGAGCAGGTATTTCTTACCATACTCTTCTTCAATTTCAACATGGAAACCATTTGCACGAATATCCTTGATACAGAGGAGAGTTCTAGTCGATTCTGGGTACAACAAGGCTTCTTTAATATCCAAAGTTGTGCCCATTGGGAGCATAATTGTGACTCTTTCTAACCCTATTATATAAGCTTCTCTATTAGCGATGGTCGTAAGACTGCTAGCATTCTTGCTAATCGACTTAAAGAATTTTATCTGTCTCAAGATGATATTTGTTGTGTCGCTATTAGCTAAGCACACTTCCTCCATAGGGCACTACACGTGTTCTAACATAAAGTACTTTATTAATATGTAGTAGGAGATAATCAACATATAAATAAAATACTTCAAATATTAGAACATGTCATGCCATTATTAATGGAATAAATGAATGAATTAATTAATATCATTCAACCATCATGAGAAAATAAATTATTTGAGCAATATCCAACTTATTCCATCCACACATGAAATGAATGACAATTGAAGTCTAAATGCACTCTGTGCATTAGACTGAATCTGCTAGGAAATCAGAGAATTCAGTTGCTATCTTCTCAGGGGTGAGATGCTCTTCGTAGGAAATCATGGCGGTGGTAGCTGCAATGTCATGTAGGGATGCAGCTACAGGAGTGGAGTCAACCTCCATTAGTCCAGGCAGTTGCTAGAAATTCTCCCCTCAACAAAGGCAAAGTGAGTTTTGTGCTGCCCTTTGCCGCCTTCTTCTTGGCCTTGAAAGCATCGACAACATGTGCGACTCTTTACACATCCATGACCAATGCCCCACTTGCCACAGCTTGTAGCAGATTTGATCTTGTTGACCATAGAGCTCATCATGTGTTGATGGAGCTGAAGTAACGGATGCATATTAAGACTATTACTCAAGGCAAAGGTATGGCTGGCTAGGGTAAAGATGTGTCATAGTCTTTTACCGATCTTGGTATTTGGTTGGAAGACCGGATTGTTAGTATAGGTTATCATATTATTAATAGGGGTCATGTCTTGTAGTTTAAGTCTCATCATGTGTTGATAGCTCAACCTCACTTGCTTTAGCTCTTCTTGGTATGAGGCTTGTATTTGCGAACGTGTTTTGCAAATAGTTGTGGCTCATGTGTTGAACCCTTTAACATGGGACTATACATTGCGAATGTGTTTTGCAAGTGTTTGAAGCCAATATTTCCATTCTTTGTAGTATGAGGCTTACATTTGCAAATATGTTTTACAAAAAGTTGAATCTCATACATATACAATTCTTGTGTCATGATTCTAAAAGTGTGCAAATGCATTTTTCAACTTATTAGGAATCATGGATAATCCTTGTGTGCATAATATTGTAGTTTACAAATGTATTTTGCAAGATCTTTTTAAGCATATGCACTTCTTAGAGAAATCGAACTACCGCAGCAGTAGTCTCATTGTACTACCGCTAACCGTAACTATCGGCGTTGTAAGCACGGAACTACCGTGTTTGTTAGTGATTGGAAGACACTGTGGTCGAGAACCAATGTGGTCAAAGATCGACTTAGTTGGTGACTTGTGGTTAAAAATCGACGTGGTCGAAGATCATAGTGGTCGAAACCAACATGGTCAATATCGTGTGGTCGAAATCGCAGTAGTCGAATCTAATGTGTTCAAGATCTATGTGATCGAAGATCGACATGGTTGAACCAGTGCGGTCGTGTAGGACCGGATATGGCAACAGAGGGGGGTGAATGGTGCCTTTTTTAAAAATTGCCGATTCCAAATGAAACACCGATTACAGATGAGTCCCCATACGCATGAACATTAGAACAAAAGAAATGGTTACAAGACTCTCAATCCTCAAAAACACCAAGAGCCCATCATGCTTCTTGGGAGGAACCCACACAAAACGGAGAGCAAATGCACAAAACCCTCAAGGGGTATGCAGCCCCAACACCTATTTATAGCCCTTGGCTAACGGGTCTCCAACCCGTTCGCGGCTAAACCTAACGGAGTCGTCTCCGCTTGTGCAGCCTTGCGAATTACCGATTCGCCCTCCCCGCACCTTCCGGAAGCTTCCGCTCCTTGTCGTTCACGCATGACCGCACTGACTCCGACCGATCGGACCTCCGACTCCTTCGAGTCTAGTCCCGGCATGCTCGTCGCACACGACCGCAATCGGTATCCCACCGTCGAACCTCGACTCCTCCCGAGTCTAGTCCCGATCCATTTGTCGTTACCCGTCGTGTCCACCTCCAGTAGCTCGACTCCGGTTCCTCGTCCCGGCTCGCAACCACCTCGAGCCTCGATCATCCTCGACGTCTCCGACCGTCGGACCTCAACACCTCCATGCCTAGTCCCGGTCCTCCCACGCCTCACCATGACCTAGCTCAAGTCCGCATCCACACAGACAAGCAAACCGTCACATAGCACCGCACAAAACAAAGATAATCATCATTAACCACAATGAAAGGTGCTCACGCATGAAATACCTAAATCGACCGATCGAGAAAGAAAACAAACGTCCTAAGCACTCCCGATCATAATCGACCATTCTCATAATGTTTTAGAATTTTCTATGTATTTTCTATAGTTTTACCGCAAATTTTAGTGATTAAAGGTAATTTAAGCGATTAAAATTAATCAAAATAGTAAGTAAATAGAAAAGGACATATAAAAATTAATCAAAATAGTAAGTAAATAGAAAAGGACATATAAAATAATAATAGTGTTCAACATGCTTGGATTGCTAAAAATAGTTTAAAATTTGAATTCCGAAGCCCTTTTATCTTTGGAATATGAAGTTTCATTGAATTAAATTGGAGCGGCGTAGCCAGTAATAGTGCTCGAGGGTGGCGGCTTGGGAGCAACGATGCTTAGGAGCTGCTGCTGCCTTGCCGGGTCGGCGGCAGTGGACGTCGGCTCTGAAAGATCAAGCTCTATTTAAGTTGGTTTGGTGATATTGACACATACTATTATGATGTTTTGGTGATAATGGCAAATGCATTCGTGATACTAATCTTATTTATTGATTATAATATTACTCAGTCTCATTTGGATAAAAAGATGAAATCATTGAGGTATGCATTCGATATCTTTCTTATAATATTGTTGCATTCCTCACATCCAAATATATGATTAAATGACAAATCTATATGTGAGACTAATATGTTTGTTTAAGTATATTGTTGCTTAGTCTCATTTGGACGAAAAGGTGAAATCAAAGAGGTATGCATTGAAATCATATTCTTATATATTGGTGGATTTCTTGGATCCAAAATATAGATTGAACCAAACAAATAGTCCAAAATGAATATGTACATATGTCTTCATTACATATACTTATATGCACACATTTAGGGGAGTTCACTCTATGTTTTGAGGCTTCATAAGTATTGATGTATGTTTCTTTTAATACACATATTTATGATTTTTACTTTGAAACACATCATTTGAGTATATATAGTTTGTGTAGTTCATATATACTTATTTGCAATCGGATTGTCATCTAACTTCCTATTATGTGTTAATGGTTGGATGATTAATGACAAGCTGGATAAGTAAGATTTGTTTTAGAAGTTTATCTTAGAGCATACAAGTATTGTGTATATGTTGTATACTCATAAATACAATATTTATCTCATTATTTATTAAAATTGTCATTAATTACCAAAAAGAAAAGATTGTAGAATTTAGTCCCTCTATTATGTGTTAATGGTGAAGTTTGGTAATTGATGTTAATTGCTTTGTGGACTAACATTTCTCATGAGTTGGATGAATATGTTAGGCTCCACAAATGAGGAAGTCTTGGGATGACTTTATGTGTTGATGATCATCAAGTCAAGTGGTGGATGCATCATGAGTTGATGCATGCCCAAGAGGAGATGACCGTATGTTGATCATCAAGTCAAGTGAAGACTTATCATGTGTTGATGGAGCTGAGATAACGGATGCATCATGAGTTGATGCATGTCAAGATTATTACTCAAGGCAAAAGTATGGCTAGTTAGGGTAAGGATGTGTTTGTAGTCTTTTACCGATCTTCGTGTTTGGTTAGAAGATCGGATTGTTAGTATAGGTTATCATACTATTAAGAGAGGTCATGCCTTATAGCTTGAGTCTCATCATGTGTTGATAGCTCAACCTCACTTGCTCTAGCTCTCCTTGGTATGAGGCTTGTATATGACGTGTTTTGCAAATAATTGTGGCTCATGTTGAACCCTTGTAACATGGGACTATACATTGCAAATGTGTTTTATAGGTCTTTGTAGTATGAGACTTACATTTGCAAATGTGTTTTGTAAATAGTTGAATCTCATACATATATAATCCTTGTGTCATGATTCTAAAAGCGTGCAAATGTATTTTTCAAATTATTGGGAATCATGGATAATCCTTGTGTGCATAATATTGTAGTTATGCAAATATGTTTTGCAAAACTGTTTAAGCATATGTGCTTCTCGAGAAATCTAAACTACCCGGTGTAGTCCTGCAAAGTACTACTATTGACCGTAACTACGGCGTTGCTAGCACGGAACTACCGTGTCTATAGTGATCGGAAGACATGTGGTCGAGAACCAATGTGGTCAAAGATCAATTTGGTTGGTGACTTGTGTGGTAAAAAAATCGACGGTCGAAGATCATAGTGGTCGAAACCAACATGGTCAAGATCTATGTGGTGAAACTAGTGTAGTCGAATCAAATGTGTTCGAGATCTATGTGATCGAAGATCGGTGCGATTGAACCGAAAGGCGGGTCGAAATCGACATGGTCGAGATCTATGTGATTGAAACCGCGTTGTTGAAACCGACATGGTTGAGATCTATGTGGGCGAAATCGACATGGTCGAACGGCGTGATTAAGACAACGTGGTCAAGATTGATGTAGTGGTCGAGATATGTGTGATCGGAGACCAATGTAGTCAAATATCGACATGGTCGAGGGTCGAGTGGTCGAAACCAATGTGGTCGTGAGACCGGTGGTTGGAGACTATGTGGTCGATCCGAACAATGTGGTCAAAGACTAGCGTGGTCGTAGACTAGCGAAGTCGAGACTTGTCTGGTCGATCTGGACAATGTTGTTAGAGACCAAAGGTGGTCGAAGACTAGTGTAGTCAACGATTGGTACTTCCGACCATTCGATGTGAGTGGTCCGATTGGCTCTATGTGAGCGGTCGATCGTGGCCGGAACTACCGACTCGGTGTGAGTGGTACTTCGATCCGTGAAATGTCTGACTTATGTAGTGATATGTTTTTTCTAGAGAGGCACATGTGTGGTGGTCTTCTCCTCCCTCGAGAGTGGTAGTTCCGCATGTAGGAGTGATACTTCTGATGATCAAAGCTACCGAAAATTGTATAGCGAAACTACCGATTCGACTGGTCCTTCGCTTCTAATGGCTAGTTTTTTTACCAGTGTGAGGGGAGCAGAAGTACTGCAGTTTTGCTGCTGGTACTTTCGATAATTCTAATTTTTCGAGGATTTTGGCCCAACGGTAATTTTCATGTGAGGTATAAACACCCCTTGGCTAGTTGGAGATATTGTTACTTGACCTATTTTCTTCCCTTGAGGTATTGTGAGCTCCTCCTCTTAATTGTGCATGTGTTGCACCTTTGTGAGTAAGGAGAGTGATCTAGAGTGCATGTGTTGCATCTAGAGTTGGACTTAGTGTCCATTTGAGATTCTGCATTCGTTGCACGCGGTGAGTCAAGCGAGGGGCTTGACTTATTACTCCCGAGTTTGCCTTTGACTCCTGAGCGACATTGGGCGCCTGTGCATGGTGAGCATCTCAAAGAAGATTATGAGAAGTCCCGATGAATTGTGAGTAGTGTGGTGCCCACTATCTCTAGAGTGGAGGAAGAGCAATCTTAGTGGATTAAGTTGTTTCGGTTTAATTAGTGGAGCCGATCCAATTTGTTTGGGCTAACCTCAAGGTGGACTAGGAGACCGGCAAGTCTCCGAACACCACGGTAAAAAGATACCGTGTCTTTGTGGTTTGTTTTCTTGTGCTCAATTTACTTTTAAGCAATTTACATTCATAGAATTAATTAAGAAGAGAATTTTTAGAAATGACTATTCACCCCCGTACTCAGCCTCCTAGATCTTACAAACCCCTTGTGCGGAGGCGATGTCTTCATCTAGGGCGAGCGATGGTGCATGGCGGCACCTTGTCGGGAATTTCCAAAACTCGTCAAAGGAAAGGAGTACAATCCACCCAATTTTATTTAATCTACATGATTTATTATTGGGGTACTCAATCTTCGTGATCAAGTTTAATAGTGAATTAGAAGAATCTCTTCTTGAGTTCTGCACTTCTCTAAGACTCATCATGCCAATAACTTGTGTACACCTTTCAAAGGTAGTGCTGGAAGTGACTTAATAAATAAATCTGCAAGATTTTCACATAACTTAGTATGTAGCATCTTAATTTCATCCATGTTTTGTAACTCATGAGCATAAAAGAACTTAGGGTTGATATGCTTTGTAAGATGACTCTTCATGTAACCCTGTCATGCTTGTGCAACACAAAGCTGCGTTATCTTGATAGATAATTATGGGAGCTTATGCGATATTCAATCCATGATACTTTGGATGTGGTAAATCATTCGTCAAGCCAATCACATTCTCGCGGCCGTGCATGCTATGATTTTCAAGTGATTCATTGAAGTCGATACAAGACTTTTCTTAGACAATTTATATGAAATTGCAGCTCTACCACACATGAATACATAGCATGTTTGTTATCTAGCTTCATGCGGGTCTGACAGATACCTAACATCTGTATAGCAAGTCATATGCAGGTCTTGATTTTTCCTGTAAAATAGTCCAAGGTCTTTACTTTCTTAGAGGTATAAAAATGTTCTTTATCCCCTACCAATGTCTTTTAATAGGTTATGCACTATACCTTGCTAATAGGTTTTACGATAAATGTAATGTCGGTCTAGTGTAGTTTAATAAATACATAAGTGCTCCTATTGCACTTAAGTACGGAAATTCTGGTCCTAAGACTTCCTCCCCTCTTCTCTAAGTTAGTACGGATCCTTTTCTTCTGTAAGATCTTCCAATCATTGGAACTTTTGATGGATACGCCTTTTCAAAGCCAAACCTTTCTAACACCTTTTGAGTGTATGAGGACTGATGTACTAATATCCATTCGAGGACATGCTCAAGCTACAAGCTTAGGCAATTTTGGTTTTACCCAAATCTTTCATTTTGAATTCGACTCCAAGTAAGAGCTCGCTTCCTTTATATCTTCCGGGTTTTGATGATATTTAGATCATCTATATACTGTGATATACAAAATCTATTCGGGATCATCGTATAAATACAGAGAATAATCCTCATTGTTCGTGTAACTTTTCTTGTGTAGAAAGTCACTTAAGTGATTATACCACATCCTGCCTCATTGCTTAAGTCCATACAATGATTTCCTGAGTTTCACACGCACATGTTTCTATTTGCTCTGTCTTAGTTGAGGATAGGGATACCTTCAACCACATTCATATAAATGTCCGAATCCAAGTTTTCTTAAAGGTATGCAGTTACCACAACCAACGATTTTATTTCTAAATTCAAGTTCACTACCATCGAGATCAAATATCTAAAGGTAATGCCATCTACGATAGGGAATAGGTTTCTACATAATCAACTCCTAGACATTGAGTAAAATCTTGTGCATGAGCCTTACTTTATACAAAATCTATTTTGGGATCATCATTATAAATACACAGGAAGAATCCTTATTGTTCGTGTAACCTTTCTTGTGTAGAAAGTCACTTAAGTGATTATACCATATCCTGCTTGATTGCTTAAGTCCATACACTGATTTCTTGAGTTTCACAGTGCACAGATTTCTATTTGCTCTATCTTGGTTCGAGGCAGGGATACCTTCAACCACATTCATATAAATGTACGAATCAAGTTTTCATAAAGGTATGTAGTTATCACATCCTTCAATTTTATTTCTAAATTCAAGTTCACCGCCATCGAGATCAAATATCTACAAGTAATGCCATCTATGACTAGGAATAGATTTCACATAATCAACTCCTAGACATTGAGTGAAATTTTGTGCAACGAGCCTTGCTTTATTGCAACTTTATTTTTCTCATTTCTCTTTTGAACAAATACCCACTAATGCCCTATGGGGTGCACATGGGGAGGCGTGTGACTTACATGCCCAAATACCTCTCTTTTAATCAAAGATAACAATTCAGTTTCTATTGCCCTTTTCCAATCCTCCCAATACGATCCTTTCTTGCATCCACCGAGCGATGCGGGCTGCGGATCAAGATCGATGATTGTGGTAATTTTCTTTGCAAAATAAATATCAACATTGGATGTTATCCTATTCATAGATTCTCTGTGTGCACATAGTTTGTAACTATTTCATCATGGGTTGACTCGTCTAGTGCTTGTACTTGGTCACCGCTCATTCTAGTTGGGGGGCAAGTCCATTTAGCTTTTCAGCTCCGATGTGTGCGCACACATCCATACTGATTTTTCCCTCCATGGGAATGTTCAAATTCGGTATGCCTTTTCTTAAAGGTACCATACCAGCGCCAGGTCTCAATTGCATGCAGGTACATGCGACTTGATCATGCTCTTTAAATCACTAAAATGGTCAAGTAATTGATTTGCTAATACTGCAAATCAATGATCTTCGAACTTCTCTATTTGCTTCACTAGTCGTGGGTCATGTCCTTGGATTCACGTGGCTTGCCACGTAATTTCTCGATATTTTCCATCAAGGGTTGATTTCCTCCCCTAATGTCGGAAACTATCCTCATCAAATATACTATCGGTGAAATGGGTGGTGTGCATGTCCCTGTCATGGGTCCAAATACCTAATTATGGATGTTGTTTCATAACCAGCGTATATCCTAGACTTCGGAGGCCCATTGTAGTGCGTTATGGTGGCGGTATAGGTACATAAATTTTTCAACCAAACTGCGAAGATGAGAAATTTTCGGTGCTAACTCTTGTGCTAGTTGTATAGGTGAATGGATGTTATATGTTGATGGTCTAAGCGTGATGAGAGTTATTGCGAGATAGGATGCATGTCCCCAATATATAGTTGGTAAATTATAATTCTACAAAAGTAGTCAGACAATAAATTTAATTCTCTTAATTAATGTTTTTGTTAGTCTATTACGGTGTAGACATATAGTACATAATGCTCAACTTTAATTCCCATTGCCATGCAATAATCATCAAATGCCTTTGAAGTAAATTCTTTAGCGTTGTCTATTCGATGGACTTTATATGATGATCGGAGAAATTATTTTTAATTTGAATTATCTGCGAGATCGACTTTGCAAAAGCAGTTTCTCACGGATAATAAACATACGTCGACAATTTCGAGGAAGTATCGATGAGCACCATAAAATGTTTAAATGACCCTGACAGTGGCTATATAGGACCACAAATGTCTCCTTGGATGCGTTCCAGGAATGCAGGGGCTTCAATCTTCACTTTCAGAGCAGAAGATCTAGTAATTAATTTCCTAGTGACACATGTGTGGCACACAAAATCTTCTTAATTTGAAAAATTCTTTACATCAATATTATGTCCCTATGAATTGTTAATTACGTTTCTCATCATCCTAAGACCTAGGTGGTCTAATCTATAATGTTAGAGACAGAAAAGTTCAGAGCTTCTAAATATGGTTTCGAGGGTAGTATAGGTTGCGGTTGCCTTAATATTAGTGTAGTATAGTCCAGTCTCAAACGAAGTAAGTCTTTCTAATACCCTTTTTCCACTTGCTTGATGATTTATAATGAGCGGTATTTCTTACCATACTCTTCTTCAATTTCAACATGGAAACCATTTGCACGAATATCCTTGATCTGGAGGAGAGTTCTAGTCGATTACGGGTACAACAAGGCTTCTTTAATATCCAAAGTTGTGCCCATTGGGAGCATAATTGTGACTCTTTCTAACCCTATTATATAAGCTTCTCTATTAGCGATGGTCGTAAGATGCTAGCATTCTTGCTAATCGACTTAAAAATTTTATACGTCTCAAGATGATATTTGTTGTGTCGCTATTAGCTAAGCACACTTCCTCCATAGGGCACTACACGTGTTCTAACATAAAGTACTTTATTAATATGTAGTAGGAGATAATCAACATATAAATAAAATACTTCAAATATTAGAACATGTCATGCCATTATTAATGGAATAAATGAATGAATTAATTAATATCATTCAACCATCATGAGAAAATAAATTATTTGAGCAATATCCAACTTATTCCATCCACACATGAAATGAATGACAATTGAAGTCTAAATGCACTCTGTGCATTAGACCCGAATCTGCTAAAATCGAGAGAATTCAGTTGCTATCTTCTCGGGGTGAGATGCTCTTAGTAGGAAATCATGGCGGTGGTAGCTGCAATGTCATGTAGGGATGCAGCTACAGGAGTGGAGTCAACCTCCATTAGTCCAGGCAGTTGCTAGAAATTCTCCCCCTCAACAAAGGCAAAGTGAGTTTTGTGCTGCCCTTTGCCGCCCTTCTTCTTGGCCTTGAAAGCATCGACAACATGCTGCAGCTCTTTACACATCCATGACCAATGCCCCCACTTGCCACAGTTGTAGCAGATTTGATCTTGTTGACCATAGAGCTCATCATGTGTTGATGGAGTGAAATAACGGATGCATATTAAGACTATTACTCAAGGCAAAGGTATGGTGGCTAGGGTAAAGATGTGTCATAGTCTTTACCGATCTTGGTATTTGGTTGGAAGACGGATTGTTAGTATAGGTTATCATATTATTAATAGGGGTCATGTCTTGTAGTTTAAGTCTCATCATGTGTTGATAGCTCAACCTCACTTGCTTTAGCTCTTCTTGGTATGAGGCTTGTATTTGCTGACGTGTTTTGCAAATAGTTGTGGCTCATGTGTTGAACCCTTGTAACATGGGACTATACATTGCGAATGTGTTTTGCAAGTGTTTGAAGCCAATATTTCCATTCTTTGTAGTATGAGGCTTACATTTGCAAATATGTTTTACAAAAGTTGAATCTCATACATATACAATTCTTGTGTCATGATTCTAAAAGTGTGCAAATGCATTTTCAACTTATTAGGAATCATGGATAATCATATGTGCATAATATTGTAGTTTACAAATGTATTTTGCAAGATCTTTTAAGCATATGCACTTCTTAGAAATCGAACTACTGCGATGTAGTCTCTGTACTACCGCTAACCGAACTATCGGCGTTGTAAGCACGGAACTACCGTGTTTGTTAGTGATTGGAAGACACGTGGTCGAGAACCAATGTGGTCAAAGATCGACTTAGTTGGTGACTTGTGGTTAAAATCGGCGTGGTCGAAGATCATAGTGGTCGAAACCAACATGGTCAATATCGTGTGGTCGAAATCGGTGTAGTCGATCTAATGTGTTCAAGATCTATGTGATCGAAGATCGACATGGTTGAACCGGTCTTGATCGTGTAGGACGGATATGGCAATGAGGGGGTGAATGGTGCCTTTTTAAAATTGCCGATTCAAATGAAACACCGATTACGGATGAGTCCCCATACGCATGAACATTAGAACAAAAGAAATGGTTACAAGACTCTCAATCCTCAAAACACCAAGAGCCCATCATGCTTCTTGGGAGGAACCCACAAAGCGGAGGCAAATGCACAAAACCCTCAAGGGGTATGCAGCCCCAACACCTATTTATAGCCCTTGGCTAACGGGTCTCCAACCCGTTACGCCGGCTAAACCTAACAAGTCGTCTCCGCTTGTGCGGCCTTGCGAATTTACCGATTCGCCCCTCCCGCACCTTCCAGGAAGCTTCCGCTCCTTGTCGTTCACGCATGACCTTTTGACTCCGACCGTGGACCTCCGACTCCTTCGAGTCTAGTCGATGCATTCCGTCGCACACGACCGCAAGCGGTATCCGAAATGCGAACCTCGACTCCTCCACGAGTCTAGTCCCGATCCATTTCTTGTGCAGTCGTGTCCACCTCGGTAGCTCAGACTCGGTTCCTCGTCTCGGCTCGCAACCACCTCGGCCTCGATCATCCTCGGCGTCTCCGACCGTGCGGACCTCAACACCTCCTCGTGCCTAGTCCGGTCCTCCACGCCTCACCATGACCTAGCTCAAGTCACGCATCCACACGGACAAGCAAACCGTCACATAGCACCGCACAAAACAGCATAATCATCATTAACCACAATGAAAGGTGCTCACGCATGAAATACCTAAATCGACCGATCGAGAAAGAAAACAAACGTCCTAAGCACTCCCGATCCGCATCGACCATGTCCGACCAAGCCGTTTGCACCGCGCAACGACATGGTTCGAACCAACCAACTCAAACTCGTCTTCCCTAAACCGATGTCAACTACTCATCATACACACGGGATGACCTCACGCATGAGTATATTGACAAACACCAAAAAAGCATATGAAGTTGAGTTTGAAGAATCCAACATGGTCTATAGAAGGAAATGAAGCTAATGACCATGTCGATGGAAGGAGCAAAGAAAGAAAAACAAGTTTTGCTCAAACCTCCCAAAATGGCTTTTTCTACCACTATTCTCCCCCTTTTGGCAATAAACACATCAAGAATGCAAGAAGGAGAATAAGTCATGAAAAGGATAAAATGGTGAAGTTTGATTATTCTAAGCATTTAGAGCCATGAGAATTATCCAAAATGACCATTAAGGATTACACCAAGCCATAACTCAATAAAGGCTATCTAGATCATGACAAGATATGTATATACCAGCTAAACCAAAGAGATGACAATCTGAATTATAATGCAATTTGTGAACAAATTAAGTCATCAATGAGCAAAATCTAGCTAGAGACATCAAAGGATGATGTAGGCCATGTCAATAAGCTAAGCGGAACCAAGAAGCTAGTTGAGTCCAAATAGAGTGTTATATGCTCAAGAAGAAAACATTGGTTCAAGTACTTGGTTCTTTTGTAACTTAAGCAAATCGAGCACAAATGACATACTTTCTTATGAAACTTATGGTGCGTTTTCAACCTGATTTTGTTAAGTCTTGTGCTAGATCTCAAGCCTTATGCGATCATTCAAGCGAGAAGCTTAAGGAAATGATCTTGGTCATCAAAACTCCCCGAGTTCATGCCTAGTGCAATGGCAAGCCATCTCATGAGAAAGAATTGGTGAGATCGGTTTTTCGCACAAAGAGATCTTTGCTTTTGAAATGATTGTACTAACATATGCATCATCAAGAGACTAAAATGATCAGTCTAAGACTCAATAGAGATTCAACTCAACTCGACCCTATTTAACATGGCATGGATCATAAAGGATAGCCCAAGAAAGACTGATCTCAAGTGCTAACATGACAAGTTTTCGTTCAAATTGAGCAAATTTAATTAACTTATCATGGCACAAGCTAGTTTACATATGAAGTCATGATAAATATAGCAAATGAGCACAAGTCATGACAAGGTGTAAAGTATTGTAAGCATGTCATATCCGGATAATAATCAAGGCTCAATGTGGTTATATTATAATGTAGAAAGACATGCAGAAAAGCCAGCTCCCCCTCAACATGTGATGCAGCTTTTAGTTCAAGTTGAGTTAAGTCAATATTAAGCTCGAGCTCCCAAATGAACTCCCCAGGCCAAAGCAATAAAAGCGAGGCGGCAAAGAAATCAAGAATGACAGTCCTTAAAGCATAGATAAGATATAGAGGATACTTTGGCTCAGACTGACTCTCATCTACCCCATATGACTCCAGGACTATCAGCTAACGGAAAAACACACACTAGAGAGCAAACACATACCCTGTCTACCCAAGGGTGGCCCAACCCTCGCTAGAGCCTACAAGAAGTGAGTGAGCTCAACCTATTGAGATAAGAAACAGCTAATATATAGCATCCTGAAAGCACAAGATAAGAGTAAGAAGTCTAAGCATCTCGGCAAGAAAACCACTCTAACTTATGCTGGAAAGACTAACCCCAATGCACCCGCAAATGCAATGCAACAGAAATGAGACGAAGCATAATCAATATAGTAAAGCGATGAAGTCCAAGCTCCCCTCACAGCAGTCCATAAGGACAAACCACCCCAAGCTCTCCCGTGAAGTGAAACCGAGAAGCTATCCAAAGGCTTGGTGAAAATGTCGATAGCGGTGGTCACTCTCCACAAGCAGAGCACGATGTCACCCTTCTCCACATGGTCTCGAAGGAAGTGATATCTAATATCAATATGCTTGGTCCGAGAATCTTTTTGGGTTCTTAGCAATACTAATCGCGAAGTGTTATCACAAAAGAGTGGAACACTATCGATAGCTAACCCAAAGTCCTGCGGTCGAGACCATCAAAAACACACAGCTCTGACAATGGCTGCACAACATACTCGAGACTACTGCGGTGGGCATGCAACACGGACCCTTCCTCGAAGACCGGGAAGCGAGAGATGTGCCAATGAATTGGCGGTGCAAGTGCTCTTCCTATCTATCCTACATAGGCAAAGTGCGCATCGAAAAGGCTCTAAGGGATGAGCAGGAGGAGGAAGAGTACCGAATACCATAGTCAATGGTAGCTCGAAGGTACCGAAGATGCGCTTCACCGCTTTGGCGGTGAGATCTGTGAGAAGCACAAACCGAGCACATAAACACACGGAAAAGTGTATGTCCGGTCTCAAGGCGTTGAGGTACAAGAGAGCCAATCATACTTGAACTCCTTTTGATCAAGCGGCTCGCATGTCCTCATACAGGTCAAGTCTTGTTGTAGAAGCCATCGAGTCGACACCGCTTTCCATCACTCATGTCGAAGCGTCTCGGGAGATCACGGGTGTACTTGCCTTGATGCAAGAAGGTACCCTCCGAGTGCTTGATCACGGAAGCCAGGAAGAATGTCAACTCACCCATCATGCTCATCTCAAACTCGGTGCTCATGACACCGAGAAGCGTGAAACTAGAGCATGAAAAGCCGCCAAAGATAATGTCATCGACATAAATTTAGGCGACGGAAGGTCATTATGGCGGCGAATGAACAAGGTCTTGTCAACTTTACCCATCTCGAAATCATGTCTCAATAGATGGGACTTAAGCCTCTCATACCAAGCTCTAGGGGCCTTCGTAAGTGCATACGATGCTTTGGAAAGCTTGTAGACATGATTAGGGTATTTGGGGTTCTCGAAACAGGAGGTGTCTCACATAGACTTCTTCCTCAATAAAGCCATTGAG
Organism: Bonia amplexicaulis; assembly: GCA_036346245.1. Lineage (NCBI taxonomy): Eukaryota > Viridiplantae > Streptophyta > Magnoliopsida > Poales > Poaceae > Bonia > Bonia amplexicaulis. The sequence goes on from CM070766.1 coordinate 3,584,259, forward strand.
AAGGCACTCTTGACATCCATCGGTAGAGCTTTAAACCCTTAGAAGCCGCAAGGCAAGCGAATTCTAATAGCCTTAAGTGCAGCTACGAGGGCAAAGGTCTCCTCAAGTCTAGACCCTCAACACAGGAGTACCCACGAGCAACCGGTCGGCCTTGTTTGAATGACTACCCCATCCTCACTTTGCTTGTTCTTGAACACCCACTTGGTCCCAATGATATTGTGACCTCGAGGGGGCTCAACAAGCGTCCAGACCTTGTTTCTTTCGAAACTCTCTAGCTTCTCATGCATGGCATTAACCCAAGACTCGTCAGATAGAGCATGATAAATATCTTTGGGCTCGAAGGAAGCAACAAAAGCAGAATGGAGACAAAAGAGTGACATCCAGATTTTGAGCGAGTAACTAGCTCAAAAAGGTCTCCAATGATCTGCTCTGAAGGATGAGCTTTTTGGATATGTCTAGGAGGTCCATGTAGGACCGAAATGGCGACAGAGGGGGGGTGAATGTCGTTCTCTTTTGAATCGCCCCCGAGAATTCGGAAAAATAATTCTACTAAAAACTGGAACGCATGCTATACTAAAAAATTCAACATAAATCAAAAAGTAATCTGTAAAAAATTCAGCTGAAAATAATGCCGTTTGATCTACATGCAAAAAGATCAAAGATCAGTAAACAAATAAAAAGAAAAGCACACCTTCAACTGAATGGTTCGGGATTACACACAGCACAACAGCAGGACAGAAAAAGCATAATCAAAACAGAACCAGCATTGTAACTCCCACTTTTAATAAAGCATAAACTGGACAGGGAACAGCAGGCACGAAATTTGTCGAAAGAAAAAGAAGACTGCGAGCTACTGCCAGGAGAAAACAAAGAAATTGTGAATACCAAAATGCTGCTGCCGCTGCCGAACTGAAAAGAAACCTGAAAAACAGCAGGATCTGCACAGACCGAAAGCACCTGACAAAAGAAATGCTGATACAGAAGATACTGCAAGAAGTGCAGCAGTTTAGCCGACCAAACCAAACCAGACCGGAAACCAAAATCTGGAGCGCACAGGAAAGACAGAAAAACAGACTGCAAATGAAATTAGCCGAGACCAACAGCAAATTTTGTCTAAACCTGAAAAAGGTCAGCTCCCACAAGCATTACCGAAAACTGCAAAAATCATATGCTATAGACCCGAACGATTGATAAATATCGAACTGCAGTAGTGACTGAAACATACTGAACAAAAACTTCTTCATCTCCCAAAAGAAGAAGTAGAGGAAATTCAGATAAAGGAAATAGTTCAGCCGAAAACTGACAAAAGGGATTCATTTGATTGTAAAGACTGAATCTCTGAAGAGGGAGCAGAGAGATCAAGATTCAAACAAATGCTCAGACACAGTCTTGAAGTGAAATACAGAACAGAGAAAGAACTCAAAAACCAAGAAGCTGGAGATCCACAAGTCTTTAGATCATGAGACTTAAGAACACAAGAAGGCTGGTTTTAGATCAAGAGAACCACTAGCTCATTCATCTTTTCGTCAAAACAACAGAAAATCACTAACCCTCTTCTTACTCTAACAGTAAAACCTAGAACTAGCCGAAACAGACAATAAAACGAAAAACAGAGAGCAAAACATATGAGCTTGTAAACAGAACCAAACATCATAGCAAGAATGGATCACCATATTATTTCAAGCAAGGAAATTGAGACAAGAAAGATCACAAGATTATCAATCCATCCTCTCCATCTTTCAATCCTCAAAAACACCAAGAACACCACATGTTTCTTGGGAGGAACACAACACACAAGGAATGAACTCTTGAAACCCTAACTCTCTCTATTGTGTCCTAAGGGGTATGCAGCCCCTCACCTCTATTTATAGCCCTTGGCTAACGGGTCTCCAACCCGTTCGCCGGCTAAACCCTAACGGGCCGTCTCCGCTTGTGCGTCTTGCGAAATTCCGTTCGCCCCTCACTGCACCTTCCGGGAAGCTTCCGCTCCTTGTCTCGCGCGCCTCGCAACCACTTGAGCCCACGCCGTCTTCGACACATCCCGACCGTTCTGACCTCAGCGCCACCTGCGCCTAGTCCGGTCCACCGTGTCTCGCCACGGCTCCACCTCAACGTCCTGCAGTCAGCACAGACAAGAAACACGTCAAATAGCACCGCTCGATACATGAAAGCGTAAATAGCATAAACAAAATCAAACCTATCGCATCAAAAGAATATACATCCTAACCCATACGACTAAGTTTGACCAAAAGTCCGACCGACCCGTTCGCCACGCATAGCGTCAAGGTCGAACCAACCGACTCAAACTCGACTTTCCTAAAAGCATGTCAATTACTCATCATACACAACGGGATGACCTCCACATGGTCTCTCAATCTCCCCCTTGATGAGTATATTGACAAATCCAGAAAAAGTATGAAGTTGAGTTTGAAGAGTCCAACATGGTCCATAGAAAAAGAATGAAGCTAATGACCATGTCGACAGAAGGAGCAAAAGAAAGAACAAGTTTTCCTCAAAGCTCCCAAAGTGGCTTTTTCTACCACTATTCTCCCCCTTTTGGCAATAAACGCATCAAGAATGCAAGAAGGAGAAAAAGTCATGATGATGGATGAAATGGCTGATTTGATTAATCTAAGCATTTAGAGCCATGAGAATTATCCAAAATGACTATAATGTATTACATTAAGCCATAATATACAAGTATGCTACCAAGATCATGACTATGTATGTAAAGAGAAGCTAAGCCAAATAAGGTATAATCTGAATTTTTAGTTGAAGTGCTTAGCAAGTCAAGTCAAACAAGATTTTAGTCTAGCTAATGATATCCACAAATGATGCAAACCATGTCAATAAGCTAAATGGAATCAAGAAGCTAGTGTTGAGCAAACTAGAGTGCTATTTGTTCAAGAATGATACATTTGTTTAAGTACTTTGACATTTTTGCAATTGAGCACAAATAACATTTTTCTTTAGAGATCACATGGTTGTTTTCAACCATCTTTTATTCATCATGTGCTAGACCTCAAGCCTTATCGATCACTCCAAGCGAGAAGCTTAAGGAAATGATCTTGGTCATCCAAAACTCCCCTGAGTTCATGCCTTGTGCAATGGCAAGCCGTCTCATGAGAAAGAATTGGTGAGATCAGTTTTTTCGCACAGAAGAGATCTCTTTTTTTTTGTTTTTGACAATTGTACTAACTTATGTGTCATCAAGAAACTGTATAGCTCAATCTATTGCTCAACTAAGATTCAAGACTCAACTCAGTCTATTTGACATGGTAAGAACCATAAAAAGATAACACAAAGTTGACTAGTCTCAAATATGAACATGACATGAGTTAGGTCAAAATTTAGCATTTTAATTAACCTATCATGGCAAAGACTTGACTACACATATAAAGTCATGATCAAATTAGCAATGGAGCACAAATCATGGCAAGATGTAATATAATGTGAAAACATGTCATGAATGGATAATAATCAAGGCTCCATGAGGTTATATTACAATGCAAAATGACATGCAGAAAATCCAGCTCCCCCTCAACATGTGATGCAGCTTTTAGTTCAAGTTGAGTTATGTCAATATGAAGATCTAGAAGTTCCCAAATGAACTCCCCCTGAGCCAAAGCAATAAAATGAGAAGCTGTTAAATAAAACAAGAAAGGCAGTCCTTAAAGCATAGATAAGATAGAGAATACTAATGACTCAGACAAACTCTTATCTACCCATATGACTCCAGGATAACCAGCTGACGAGTAAAACACACACTAGAGAGCAAACACATACCTGTCTGCAGGGTGGCCCAACCTCGCTAGAACCTAGAAGAAGTGAGTGAGCTCAACCTAGTGAGATAAGAAACAGCTATCCTGAAAGCACAAGATAAGAGCAAGAAGTCTAAGCACTCAGCAAGAGACACACTCTAACCTATGCTAGAAGGACTAAACCCAATGCACCCACAAATGCAGTGCAAAAGTAAGGAGACAGAAGCATAAATAATATGATAAAGCAGTAAAGTCCAAGCTCCCCCTCACAACAGTCCATAAGGACAAACCACCCCAAGCTCTCCCAGCAGAGCTGAAAACCTCATGCTATCCAAAGGCTTGGTGAAGATATCAGCCAACTGATGGTCACTCTCCACAAACTGAAGCACGATGTCACCCTTCTCTACATGGTCTCGAAGAAAATGATATCGATATCGATGTGCTTGGTCCGAGAGTCTTTCTTGGGTTCTTAGCAATGCTAATCGCGGATGTGTTATCGCAAAAGGCGGAACACGATCGATAGCTAACAAAGTCCATGAGTCGAAACCATCAAAGGACACAGCTCTGACAGCGGCTGCAACAACATACTCGGCCTCTGCGGTGGGCGTGCAACCTTTGGACTTCCTCGAAGACCAAGAAGCGAGAAGTGCCAATGAATAGGCAAGTGCCGAAGTGCTCTTTCTATCTATCGCACTGCAAAGTGCGCATCAGAAAAGGCTCTAAGGGATGAGCGGGAGGAAGAGTACCGGATACCATAGTCAATGGTAGCTCGAAGGTACCGAAGATGCGCTTCACTTGCTGGCGGTGAGACACGCGAGGAGAAGCTGGAAGCAGGGCACAAAGACACACGAGAAGTGTATGTCCGGTCTCGGGCGGTGAGGTACAAGAGAGCCAATCATATCTCGAACTCTTTTGATCAAGCGGCTCACCATCCTCATACGGGTCTAGAACATTTGTAGAAGCCATCGGATCGACACGACTTTCCATCACTCATGTCAAATCGTCTTAGGAGGTCTCGAGTGTACTTGCCTTGATGCAAGAAGGTACCCTCCAGTGCTTGATCTGGAAGCCAAGGAAGAATGTCAACTCACCCATCATGCTCATCTCAAACTCGGTGCTCATGACATCAGAGGCGTGAAACTAGAGCATGAGAAGAGCCACCAAAGATAATGTCATCGACATAAATTTGGTGACGAAGCTCATTGCCAAGCCGTGAATGAACAAGGTCTTGTCAACTTTACCCATCTCAAAATCATGTCTCAATAGATGGGACTTAAGCCTCTCATACCAAGCTCTAGGGGCTTGCTTAAGTCCATACAACGCTTTGGAAAGCTTGAAGACATGACTAGGGTATTTGGGGTTCTCGAACACGGAGGTACATCGACATAGACTTCTTCCTCAATGAAGCCATTGAGAAGGCACTCTTGGCGTCCATCGGTAAAGCTTGAAACCCTTAGAAGGCGCAAAGGCAAGCGAATTCTAATGGCCTCAAGGCGAGCTACGAGGGCAAAGGTCTCCTCAAATCGGACCCTCAACACAGGAGTACCCTGTGCAACCAGTCTAGCCTTGTTTCGAATGACTACCCCATCCTCACTTTGCTTGTTCTTGAACACCCATTTGGTTCCAATGATATTGTGACCTCGAGGGGGCTCAACAAGCGTCCAGACCTTGTTTCTTTCGAAACTTTCGAGCTCCTCATGCATGGCATTGACCCAAGACTCATCAGATAAAGCATGACAAACGTCATTGGGCTCAAAAAGCTCGAAGGCGGTGGAGGCAGAAGCGACACGCCGGACTTGGGCGTGTGACTCGTTCAAAGAGATCTCCAATCATCCGCTCGAAGGATGAGATTTTTGAATATGTCTTGGAGGTCTGGATGAGATGAAGAAGTGGCCTCTACCTCGTTACGACGGGTAGGAGCAGAGCCACTAGCTCCGAAGAAGTAGAAGGTAAAGGCTGATCACCTCGAGGTGCGGTAGAAGAAGGCACCTCAAGGGGTGGAGGAGGAACTGGATTGGGTAGACAACTCTCATCTCCATCATCCTCATCATCCACGAAGATGGTCTCGGACTACTCTAGTGAACCTGAGATATCGGGCCTAGTCCCCGGACTGGCCTCATCGAAGGTTACCTCACGAGTTTCTACCATTTTGCTAGACTCGCGGGTCCAGGACCCTATAGGCCCTTGAAGAAGTCGAGTGGCGTGAAAGAGTCCATCACAAGAGCGTGACTCGAACTTATCTAGGTTCCCGGACTTGAGAATAAAACACTTGCAACCAAACACACGAAAATGGGAAGCGGCTGGGCTTTAGCCGTATCTCAACTCATAAGAAGTGCGGCAAGTGTGCAGAAGAAAAACTCTATTGAAACATGGCGCGGTGGCTATAGCCTCGACCCAAAACTTTCGCGGTGTGAGTACTCATCAAGCATCGTCATGGCCATCTCGACCAAGGTGCGGTTCTTCCTCTCCACACGCCATTCTGTGGAGGGCGTATGGAGAAGAGGCGGTGCTCTACACCGTCTCTGCACGAAACTCTCAAAGTAGGAATTCTTGAACTCCGTACCATTGTCCTGCGGATCGCTCGTAAGGCACAGGGCTCAGCAGAAAGCCTCTTGAAAGACCTCGAAATGTGGCGTCTCATCCTTGAGGCTAAGAAAAACACCCAAGAGTACCTCGAATAGTCATCGACCACAACAGAGCGTACCACTTCCCTCCTGCCACTTGCACTGGTCCAGCTGTGTCCATATGGAGCGGTGTCACGGTGCATCGGTCATAGTAGCTGTGTGGGAGGATGGAGCGGCAACCATCTTGGTGCTTGGCAAGGAGCACAAACTAGATCTTTGACCATCTTGAGTTTTGGAACCACGAATGAGGTCGTGGACCGCTTAACTTCGGGTCAAAAGATCAAAACCAATATGACCAAGTCTCCTATGCGGAAGGAAAGATCACGTGACTCGAAGCAACCAAACAGGAGAGAATCACGGAAGACTCGAAAAATCAGCACGAAAGATCCTCCCAAAGCGAAATCCCATAAACGAGACTACAGAAGAATCAAAATTTTGCAATTGTTTTCTTAAAACTCACCTCAAAGTCTCCTCGGTGGTGAGAAGCGAAAGCGAGTTGTCTTTGACTCTAAGCAACCAACATCTTTTAAAATAAATGAATCATTAATGACTTTGTACCTTTGGCGATTACGGCCGGATGAAACATCTCCAAAGGTGATCGTCTCATCACACGGAGCACGGGCAAGGAAGAAAACCAACGAGAATCTCCGGTCATGTCGTGAACACCTACCCTTCCGTCGGTCAAGGAAGCGAAGGTAAACTCTTCTTGGATCCGATTTTAACTACTTGTCTCGATGGGAAAGCGAGATCTACCCTCGGGGCCGGATCATTTTCCTCGATCTTTGGCAAGCCTAGACCTTGACACTCAAGGTGCTTAAGAGACTCAACACGGTTATCTTAACCGCTTGAAGCAATGGTCAATCGGATGTCCATCCTTCGAAAATGATACTTCAGAGGCTAAAGTAGCATGAGATGGCATCTTTTGAAATCCCTTGGACAAAGCCCGGATTTAAATTGAACTTTCTTGTTCTTGGGCGACCTCGAATTTTTGAGAATGCTTCCTCATCCTCATGAAAATCTATTAACCTTTATGGAATCTGGAAATCTTAGGCGGTCTAGAATAAGGTTGAGCTGCCTTCAAATTTCTCGAGAGTGTTCATATGTGCGATTGCAAGAGGAGCAGGAGGAAGAAAGCAATTTAGAAGGGAAGTTGTGCCTTGCATTTAGAAGGACGAGTTCTTGCTAGCGGGTTGGTTCGCGTCGCTAATCTCTACCTTACACCAACCACATTACAAGCATGAGTAGGTCCTTAGTTAGCTTCACAATCTAATGCAATCAAGTTAGATTTTAGTTTGTTACAACTAATGCATGGTGAGCTAACGGGGTCCTACAAAGCCAACTTCTTATCATGATCTATTTCTTGGCTGTTTGGAAGTTCAAGCTCGTGATTAGTTTAGGACAATTCACACATGAAGCAATAGGCTCAAGTAGAAAAGCTTGTAATTGACATTTTATGATCACTGCTTTAGGTTCATCTTCAAATTATTACAACTTTCACAAGTCTCGTCGAGAAGCATAGTGTAAAGACCTTTAAAAGCATTATCCTTATCCTCACATGAGGTGCAAGAAATAGTCTCAACGGTGAAGATGAAGCAGGAGCTACCTACTCATCTCAAGCTCGTGGTGACTAACATTCTCCACCTTAATCTCATCAAGCTCGGAGGACAGACTAGCATGAGAGGTCCTTAGTTTCTCCATGTCTCCAAGCAAGGCTGTATCACGGTCGTCACGGGAGGAGCGGATATAAGTGAAGTAAGCTCCGTGACAATCGCTACATCTAGCTCTAGATCTAGCATGAAATCCTCGAAAAGCTTCATTTAGTTGGTCATAGGAGGACATACCTGTCGGTCGGAAGAGGTCATCTATCCTCGAGGCCATGAAGCACATGGGAGAAGTCATCGCCGTTCTTGGGTTCTTGATCACCGCCTCGCTCCATCCCTCCATCTCGTCGGGTCGAGGTTGGTGCATTGGGGTCTTGGTCACCCGTCCGGCAACCATCTTGTCGTCATCGCTCCATCCCTCCACCTCACTAAGGTCGAGGTCATCGGAAAATCAGCGGTGGAAGAGCTTTAGCCTTCCCAAGGTTGCGAACGCCTTCTTGCCTTGTGTCCAGTGGGGGCTTCTTGTTGCGGTTCTTGTCGGGGTAGTCGTTCTTGCCCGAACCGTAGTCTCCTTTGCCCTTCCCGGCTTGGGGCGGTTGCTCGAATGTGGTTGGGGCCACCACACTCAAAGCAAATCACCGGTCCTCTTCTTTTTTGTCCCTCCTCTTGTAAGCATGGGAGAACTTCCGAGCTAGGAGGGCCAGTTGGTCATCCTCTAGCTGTTCTAACTGATCATCAGTTACGTCATAGAGAGCAGCTAGGGAGAACCCGCAAAGAGAATCGGCAGAAGAACCAGAAATCGAAGTGGAATCGGTGACTAGTGCCATCGACTAAGACTTCGACCGACGAGAGACTATGTCAATCTCGTGAGTCTTGAGGTGCGAGTAAAGCGCCAAGAGTCGTGGTCGAGAGGTTCGTGGTGTCCTTGATGGTAGTCACCTTCATCTCCCAAACCCAAGATCGAGTGTAGAAAGAATTTGTCGGCGTTATCCGAGTCGGAGTATGTGAGACCGACGGCTCGGAGGTTGCTCAAAATCTTGTGAAAGCGAGAAAAGCACTCGTCAAGGGACTCACCAGCAAGCATCTCGAATTTGTCTGTATTCGCTGAACTGGTCTTGTCGTACCGTCTTTATTTGGGTGGTGCCCTCATGGTAAGCATTGAGGGTCACCCAAATGTCGAAGGCCGACGTCAGGTGAGATATGCGATCAAATTCGCTTCTGCTCAATCCCTGAATGATCATGTTCCTCGCCCTTGCGTTTGCCTCAACATCAGCCATATTCCCGGCATTGATGTTCTCATCGGCGGAACAACAAAGCGGACCTTGACCTTTCGCGGATGGCGTAGCCTCGAGCCCGGATGTAGGTCTCCATCCGACTCTTCTAGAATGGAAAATCCATCCCATCAAGATCGGGGGCTTGGTCGAGTACTTGTCCGTCGCCATGGCTCTTGAGACCGGTTAAAGATCTATCAAGAAGAGCTAACCGGCTCTGATACCAATTGTAGGACCGGATATGGCAACAGAGGGGGGTGAATGGTGCCTTTTTTAAAAATTGCCCCCAATTATCTACTCGAAAATCGCAGCCAAGAAAAATAGGGCGAACTAGCAGCTCTCAATTTGAATAGGCCGAACAAAAATCATGGAACAGCTGCCACAAAGATCAGACTTCAACAAGTAACACCAAATAATAAATAGAGAGGTCTCATATTGGGACATTCTGCCACGAAGCTAGTGACTAACAGCACAAATGGAAAAACAGCTTCCTGCCGAAAGAGCGATCCTGGACTAACAGTACTACTTCAGCCGCACAAGAAAAATCAAGATGAATCAAAAGAACATTCGGCCAATGGTAAAGACTGATCCTTCCAACTGATCTTGACCGAGAAAAACTGCAGATTATTGCTGACCGAAAACAGCAGAGGCAGGAAGAAATTTGGCTGCAGCCGAATACATTTTTGCAAACCAGAGCTGCAGTGAAAGAGCTGACTGGCTGCTGTATTCAGACTGAAAACTGAAAAAGAAGCAGCCGAATTGACTGCACTTTAAAACCGAAAGCAAACTGAAAGAAGGAAGACAGAATAAAAGCTAAAGCTGCTGCCAAAGACTGAAAAGAAAAACTCAATGCAGAGCAAACTAGCAGGAACTGAAAAACTGAAAGTAGTCTGAAAAACAGACACAACTGACTGAGCATTTGCCGAACAAAAATACTGCAGAACAATCCAGAAAACAGAAACTGCACCCCAAGGAGCAATCTCGCTGCTGCTACCGATTAGAATAGAAATCAAACTTGTTGTCTCTCCATTGGTGCATTCTCAACCGAAATCAGCTAGAAGGAATTTAAGAACAGTAACTGCAGCAGAGAGATGTGCTGTGACTGAACTCCTTCACAAGGTTGATTATTAGAGAGAGAGCCAGATCAAATAAGCTTCAAGCAACAAGACTGCAAACTGAAGGATTGAAAGACTCGGCAAGAAGACTTAACGTGGAGAACCAACACGAAATACGGCAGGAACAAAAGCTAAAAGATTAAGCACATAACCTCTGAGAGACTAAACTGAGAAGAACACAAACATCCATCTCAGAAAAGAAGTGATCATTCCAAATGAAACACCGATTATAGATGAGTCCCCGTACGCATGAACATTAGAACAAAAGAAATGGTTACAAGACTCTCAATCCTCAAAAACACCAAGAGCTCTTCATGCTTCTTGGGAGGAACCCACACAAAATGGAGAGCAAATGCACAAAAACCCTCAAGGGGGTATGCAGCCCCCAACACCTATTTATAGCCCTTGGCTAACGGGTCTCCAACCCGTTCGCCGCTAAACCCTAACGGAACCATCTCCGCTTGTGCAGCCTTGCGACCCACCGATTCGCCCCTCCTACACCTTCCGGAAGCTTCCGCCTCCTTGTCGCTCACGCATGACCGCACTCGACTCGACCGCCGGACCTCCGACTCCTCCCGAGTCTAGTCCCGGCCTGCATTCCGTCACACACGACCGCAATCGGTATCGACCGTCGAACCTCGACTCCTCCACGAGTCTAGTCCCGATCCATTCGTTACCCGTCGTGTCCACCTCCGTAGCTCCACCTCCTCGTCCTCCGCAACCACCTCACCATCATCCTCGCGTCTCCGGTCGTCGGACCTCAACACCTCCATCCGGTCCTCCCGCCTCACCATGACCTAGCAACCCATCATACATAGCACCGCACATAGCACCGCAAAACAACATAATCATCATTAACCACAATGAAAGGTGCTCACGCATGAAATACCTAAATCGACCGATCAAGAAAGAAAACAAACGTCCTAAGCACTCCCGATCGCAATCGACCAAGTCCGACCGAAGCCGTTTGCACCGCGCAACGACATGGTCTAAACCAACCAACTCAAACTCGGCTTCCCTAAACCGATGTCAATTACTCATCATACACACGGGATGACCTCACATGGTCTCTCAGGTTGAAACCGACATGGTCGAGATCTATGTGATTGAAACCAGTGTGGTCGAAACCGGTATGATCGAGATCTATGTGGATGAAATCGACGCGGTCGAACTGACGTGATTAAAACAACGTGGTCGAAGATTGATGTAGTGGTTAGAGATTGATATGTGTCATATTTACATATATTTAGCCATCATTTTACCATCATATTTTTCATATTTTGGGACTATTTATCATCATTTACACGTTTTTCCATATTTAATTGTTCAAAATGGACCATTTTACATTTTTATTTTTTTTGCAGGCTGGCGTGATCGAGGCACAAAAACGACAAATCTAGACTTTCGGGACTGCTCCGTACAGATGTGCGCGTCGTCACGGATGCGTAGGATCAAATCGCGATGAAATCGGACTTCCGGAGGGCCTGAACAGAAGAAATCAAATGGGAAAGGACCTAATTGTAAATCCTAGATTTTTTGATGGCTAAAACGCAAAATTCCAAAATCCCCACCGGCCTCAATCCCTAGCGCTGCCTTTGGGAGACCCGGGCCCGGCTTTTCTTTCTCCCCATCGCCTTCCTCCTCTTGCTCTCCGCCGCCTCTTCCTTATCCATCTCCGGCCGGCGGCCGCCAAGCATGACCGACGGCACGCTACATCTCTCCGCCTGCCTTCTCCACCCGCAACTCTCCATCGCGCCTCCCTTCTCTGCCTCCCTTCTCCACCCGCCGCTCTTCCTCTACTCGCGCGCCACCCGTACACCGCCGACTCGCCCGCGCGCCAACTCTCCTCCGCTCCGCTTCCTCTGGGACGCCGCCGCTTCTCTTCTCCTGCCGCCAGCCCCTGCCTCTCCTCTCCATCACTCCCTCTCCACATCCGTCGCGCCACCCTCACATCTGCTTCTCCACCGGCCGTCTCCCATCTAGTGCACCGCCGCCTACTCCCGTGCGCCGCCTCGGCAGCTCGACAATGCTGCCATCACCGCTTACCTCGGCAGCTCGACAACGCCGCCATCACGACGCCATCCTCGGCGATCGCTACCCCAACTTCTTCCACTTCACCGCCGGCCGCCACCACTTCATCGACGCCGGTGACTTCTTCAACCACTTTGGCTTCTCCCAGATCGGCGTCCCCGACAGCCTCCCCTCTGCCTCCTCTGCTACGTCTCCTTCGGTTCATCTCTAGATCCTCTCCCTTTATCTCTTTACTGTTCTCAATTACTGTTCTTCTGAATTAATGTTAGTGCTTGTTAATTGCTATTGCACAGTGGATGTTAAATGTGATCTGTGTGATGGTGAATTATGCATTGTGATTGTGCATGTATTCACTGAGATGATATTATGCCCTATTTGTTACTTTGAAATATGTGAATGTGGTTGATGTCTAACTGATGCATGCATAATATCAGTGGATATGTTCTTGAGCCCCGTTAATCTGAGTTCTGTTATTGTGATATATGCTCTGTGATAATTTTGCAAATTGTTTTCTGTTAGTAGTTTAGTAGTATTTTCAGTAATACCAATTGTTATATGTGTTGGTAGAGATTGTTATGTTAGCTTGTGAGATGTGCTTGTGTTTATATATTTGTTAGTCCAACTTCTATAGTTATATGTCTGTGTTTGTGTTACGCGGTCTAGCTAGTCGGCAATCGTTCCCTCTCCTCGTGCTGTCTCGACTCCCCCTTGCTTCTCGACCTCCCTCTTCCCTTCTTTCCGCGGTCTGTCGATAGTTAGAGTGTGCGAATGTTTGTCGTAGTGTGTTGTCGTTGCCGTCGTCATCTAGTTAGCTGTCGACCATTCTCTCCCTCCGTGCTTCTAGACTCCCCTAGTGCTTCTCGACTTTCTCCTGCTGTCTCGCGGTCGGTAGTTAATTATATCGTCGATCGGTAGTCGTTGTAGTTCGTGTTTCGTTAGGTCGCTCGCTTCGCCGCCCCACGATCGCCTAGTTCGCTCGCTTACCGATTTAGTAGTTGTTCTAGGTTTAGTTTTCCCCCGTTTCGTTTGACCTAGCTTTAGCTGAGCACCGGTAGCCCTAGTCTAGTCCCTGTGGTGAACACGACACTCGCTGCTATTTCAGTGGCAACCCGTGCACTTGCGGGTGTGCTAGTTTAGCATGATTAGAGATATGTGTGATCGGAGACCAATGTGGTCAAATATCGTCATGGTCGAGAATTGAGTGGTTGAAACTAATATGATCGTAGACCAGTGTGGTCGGAGAGCTGTGTGGTCGACCTGAACAATGTGGTCAGAGACCAGCATGGTCGTAGACTAGCGAAGTCAGAGACCTATCTGGTCGATCTGGACAATGTTGTCAGAGACCAGTGTGGTCGGAGACTAGTGTAGTCAACGATCGAAACTTCCGACCAGCTCTATGTGAGTGGTCCAATTGGCTCTATGTGAGTTGTCCGATCAGCAAGCGGAACTACCGACTCTGTGTGAGTGGTACTTCCGATCTATGGAATGTACGACTTATGTAGTGGTACGTTTTTTCTAGAGAGGCACATGTGTGGTGGTCTTCTCCTTCCGCGAGAGTGGTAGTTCCGCATGTGGGAGTGGTACTTCCGATGATCGGAACTACCGAAAATTGTATAGCGGAACTACCAAATTCGACTGGTCCTTCGCTTCTAACGGCTAGTTTATTTACCACTGCGAGGGGAGCAAAAGTACTGCTGTTTTGCTGCTGGTACTTTCCATAATTCTAATTTATATGTGGGGTATAAATACCCCCTTGTGGCTAGTTGGAGATGTTGTTGCTTGACATATTTTCTATTCTCTTGAGCTAGTGTGAGGTCCTCCTTTTAATTGTGCATGTGTTGCACCTGTGAGCAAAGAGAGTGATCTAGAGTGCATGTGTTGCATCTAGAGTTGGACTTAGTATCCATTTGAGCTTGTACATTCGTTGCACGCGGTGAGAGTCAAGCGAGGGGCTTGACTTATTACTCTTAGAGTTTGTCGACTCCTAAAGGGCGTTGGAGACGTCGAGCATGGTGAGCATCTCAAAGAAGATTGTGAGAAGTCCCGACGAATTGTGAGTGGTGTGGTGCCCACCATCTCTAGAGTGGAGGAAGAGCAATCTTAGTGGATTGAGGTGTTTCGGCTTAATTCGTGGAGCCGGTTTAATTTGTTTGGGCTAACCTCAATGTGGACTAGGGGAGACCGGAACGTCTCTGAACATCACGGTAAAAAGATACCATGTCTTTGTGGTTTGTTTTCTTGTGCTCAATTTACTTTTAACCAATTTGCATTCATAGAATTAATTAAGAAGAGAATTTTTAGAAACGACTATTCACCCCCTACTCAGCCTCCTAGATCTTACAAGCTCCTTGTGCGGGAGGCGACGTCTTCATCTAGGGCCAAACGATGGCGCACGGCGGCACCTCGTGTAGGAGGCGATGGCTTCGCTCGGGGCCGAACGACTGCGCATGGTGGCGCCTTGTGCGGAGGCGCGGCTTTGCCCCAGGTCGAGTGACGGCGCCTGCAGCAACGAACAGGCGATTGTGCGGTCGGCAAGATCGCCCGGCGAGACACGGTGGTGGCCATTGGGGGTGGCCGTGTGGTGCAGCCGTGCGGGGCGGCGCAACGGCCGTACGAGTGGCACGTTGCGTGCGGGCGGTGCGGCCGTGTGTCGTTTTCTCAATTTAGAGTGCAATCAACATCTACTTTGTCATGCAAATCTACCGATCAGCTTGGTCGGTGACTTCAAGTCAGCTCGTGGTAGATTAGAGTGGATTTGCTCTATAGAAAATAATCTAGAAAGTACAATTTGCGGAATTTAAAGCGATCTAGATAGCCAATTCAATCTACGAGTATCGTGCTTCGATGATTACCTTCAGTCCGCTAAAGCAATTCGTGCTGATAACGTGGCATCGTCGCTGGCGAGTTCAGTCCGAGTGATTCTTCCTAGACAAAAGATGTATCAAATGCATAGTTGTATAAGAACAAAAGTAGATTGAATACAGAGAGATGGAGGAACTCCTCTCTTTCTTTATTGCTTTTCTCCTCCAAAAAGTACAAATTATAATAATTAAGATCCCTCTATTTATAGACAAATAGATGAGATACCTACCATAGGCCAGACATACAGACCCAAACTCAGGTTTCCTAACAGTAGCCACTGAAAGACCATAAATGTTACACACTAGTACTTCTACTTGTACTTATTTGGTACGTATCGACAAAGGTGATGTACTAATGTCAAATGTACTTGGACCCCTCAACTGCACAAGTGCTGCATGCCTAATGGCTTGATGTTAGACACACGAGATGCTCAAAAGGGCGCTTGATGTTACACATTGTAAGTATTTATACTTGTACATTAGCATTATCTAGTGCTGGGAGTATTAAGTATACTGTATACAGCAAAAAAAAATGAAATCATGCAAGCGTTGCGCTTGTTGATGTTGCTGCTGTAGCAGATCAAATGCAGCTCCATCCCTGCACGGGAATGTGACTTACAGTCTAACTCTTGCCTCCGTGGCAGGTTAGTAGAGCCATGCGAATTAGCCCAAACGGAAATGAAAAGGTGATATGAAAATTAAAGAAAGGGAAATATGTGACCACAACTTAATTAAACTGTCAAGAATTTCTGCATGATCGTTAAGAACAAGAAGCAAGATATAGGTTTCGTTCAAAAGTATTATGGTTTTTAATTTTTAGTTAAAATGATACTATATCCGACGTTAGATTTTTAGATATTTAATTAGAAAGAGGAAGACTAAAAAATAGAAAAATATGAAAACATCATTATATCTTTATAGATAATACAAAAGAAAAAAGAAGGAAAAAAAAAAAAACAGAGTTAAAAAGCTAACTTATTCCAAACGGCTCTTGACTTCTGAAACCAAAAGCTAGAAACCATTTGGAACGTGGCAATAATAAACCTCCTTTATATAGTGTACATTACCTGCAAACACCATTTTAATGCTAGGTAGAATTGTAAATGAGCTGAGCTTGAGCAAGTCTGATCTCTCAAACTCGAGCTCAGTAAAAACTCGAGCCAAACTCAAGTGAGACTGAGTTGGGGTCTTAATTTGGATCTAGGCTCGAAATCAGCTCAACCCAAGTTTGAGTAGGTTCTAGTACGCCCTAGTAAGTTTGATAATAGTCAACAATTTAACATACATCAATTTCAACAATAAGAAAAAGCTCTAGTTCGAGCTTAGTTCGAGTAAACTCAATAAAAGTTAACATGCAACAATATTTAACAGCTGAAAATAGAAAAAATTATTACAACTCACAATATAATAATATGCATATCTTAACATAAACAAATATAAAAGAAAAAAGACTTAGAGACAGACGGGCTTATTGAAGTTCACATGCTCTGGATCGAATTTGATCTCAGCTCGTGTGAAGCACAAACTGAGCTTAAATCAAATCTAAAGACAGTCGAGTTCGAGCAGCTGGTAAGTCTGAACATTTTTTTACGGCCGTAATGCCAGGGGGGCCAGTCTGGCGAATTTGGGTGAGTCAGCACGTCCAAGTTCCAACGTTCAGATTCTCCGGGCTGTCTGTCCAACAAGACAACCCAGATTGTAACGGTGTATGGTTTGGTCTTAATACATGTATCGTTGAATTTTGCGCACCAAGTGCACCTAACAGCCCATCCTGGGCGTGCTCCAAAAAGGCTGGTAGCTGTGACTATTGGCTTTTTCTAGGCAATTATACTGTTACGGTTGTTAGATTTTTGTGAGTCAAAAAAATAAATAGAAAAAGTAAAAACTTAGAAAATTGAAAAACACCACTAAATCTTTTAAGATAATAAAAAAAAAAAAACAGAATGAAAAAGGCTGAAAAGCCTATAAATCCGAAATTTTGAAACCAAAAAGCTGAAGTTATTTGGACCGGGATCTAAGGTGCTAAAAAAATCAGACAATTTGCCACACATAAACAGGCACTTTGGCTTAGTAGTCACATGAGAATATCGATGTCTTTGTGCTTAATGTATGCAGCTATGCATCGACGACATCACCTTTAAAATGTCAACTTCTGAAATTGTAACATGAGTCTTTCAACCAGCACGGAAGGAGGGCTACCCATCCATCAACTAGACGCTAGCAATTAAAGTCAGCTTCCCATTAGACGAGATAGAAGAGGCAGAGCAAATGGTGGTTCCAAGCAGCAAAGGCAGTTGCATCGATCGTATGGCAAGATCATTATGCGGGTAGTAGGCAGTCCATTGGAGTTGTAGCAACCGGAAGCTGACCATTAATATTATACACTAGCAGTATTACACACTAGTACTTCTACTCGTACTTACTTATTAAGTAACGATAAAGGAGGTGATGTACTAATGTCTAATGTACTTGGACCCCTCAAAAACAAAATATTGTTGTGCTTGGCTACTTGGCTCCATGACTCAGCTGCACAAGTGCAGCATGCCTATTAATGGCTTGATGTTAGACACATGAGATGCTCAAAAGGGCGCTTGATGTTAAGACACATTGTAAGTATTTATACTTGTACATTAGCATTATCTAGTGATGGGAGTATTAAGTCATGAAATCATGAAAGCGTTACGCTTGTTGATGATGCTGCTGTAGCAGATCAAATGCAGCTCCATCCCTGCACGGGAATGTGACTTTCAAGCCAACTCTTGGCATGTGGTGGGTTAGTAGAGCCATGCGAATTAGTCCAAACGGAAATGAAAAGGTGATATGAAAATTAAAGAAAGGGAAATATGTGACCACAACTTTATTAAACTGTCAAAAATTTCTGCCAGATCTTTAAGAAAAAGAAGCAAGATATATATAGGTCCGGTTTAAAAGTGACGTGGTTTTTAGTTTTTGACTGAAATAATATGATATCGTGTAGGATCGTATGGTACAATCAGAGGGGGGAGAGAATGATTGTCCCCGCTTTTTATCACCTGAAA
Source organism: Bonia amplexicaulis (assembly GCA_036346245.1). NCBI lineage: Eukaryota > Viridiplantae > Streptophyta > Magnoliopsida > Poales > Poaceae > Bonia > Bonia amplexicaulis. The sequence goes on from CM070766.1 coordinate 3,602,561, forward strand.
CCAAAGTATAACGCAGAAAAATAAAATAGAAACAATTTGAATTACCGGATGATAATTACGACTGCAGACTACGTGCCAGTATGTGGTCGTAAGCCTCTGTCTTTCTGGTCGTGCGTGCTCGTTACAACCAGACGCTATGTCGCCCGACTGCTTGTTACGACCGCTCGTCCCGAACGACTACTTGCTTACGACCGCTCGCTTACGACCATTCGAATCGATCGCCCAGTCGTTCTGATTGCTCGGCACGATCTCGAATCGATCGCTGATTGTTACGATCGCTCAACACAATCTCAGATCGATCGCCTACTTGTTCTGATAGCTTTGCACGACAGCGACGCACGTAGTCGTGACCTCCTTCCGCCTGATGTCCCCCGCCGTTCGATCACCACCCGAACGAGTACAAGCCGAAGGCAAAACCAAGCAAGTAACGCGGAGATGAAAACAAATCGTCGAGAATCTTTTTCTGAAAAGGATCTGATCTATTATTTCATCATCGTTGTCTTGGCTACAAAGCACATCACGGCACCCCTAAAGACCTTCTCCACGAAAGCCCTAAAACCCTTGTCACGCTAGCCTATAGCCTCCCCTGTTTTTATAGCGGTACACAAGACGTGTCCAACACAAACACCTCAAAACCGTGTCCATATCGACCTGGACACGTGCTCTATCTCTTTCTCAAATCAAGGGACCTGAAACCCTTCCTAACACGGGTTTTAACCACCTCGTACAGATCATGGACTCCATCCACAACTCCATACGACACACGCGACAAAGCCTCTAGGATATCCCCACCTGTATCTTCATCGCGCACCATCACCGCGTGCTCTTGCGTGAGCCCGATCACTCGCGTGACCACCTGACCGCCTGGACCTCAGATTACCCCTCCTAGTCTCGGTCTTCCTTGTCACCGATCATAATCGTCTCCACGTTTCCACGCAGCATCCACCTTTGACCTTCATGTGCTCCAGCATGAGCTCGACCACCTCGCTTGACATCCCAACCGCCTGGACCTCAGATTACCCCCTCCTAGTCCCGGTCCTCCTCATCACCGACCATGGCTGCCTCCATGCCCACCTGCACATGCAAAGACAAAGGAAACCAACTCTTGACAACATACATTAGCAAAACATATCCTTCTCTATCCCTAGACAAGCATCAGACCTCCTATGACCATCCCCCAAGTCGTACCATTCTATCACTACCACTTACCACCATCTCCCAGGTCATTTACGACTGCACCGTTCTATCGATACCACCTACGACCATCTCCCAGGTCATTTACGATCGCTCTGTTCTATCGCTGATTGACACAGACCACCTACGACCATGCAATAGGTCATTTACGACCACACATCATTATCGCTAATGGAAACAGATCTTCCAACTACCCAATAAGACCATGCCATAGAACGTTTACGACTATCGCTAAGTCTATCGCTACCTCAGAGTACTCGTAACCCTCAAGTACTCGAAACCACACGACTATCGAGTATCGTCTAAGAGTACCTCAAGCAACGACCATTCGTCAACGACCACCACACACCGATCAGTCAACCACTGGCCCAACACGAGTACTTGGCATACTCGAAGATCACAAGAGTGAAGCAGTCGTATCGACCATGAAGTCTTACGAATACCGACCATGAAGCCAACGACAACCGATCGCTAAGCCTCCAAATACTGAAGACTGAATAGCAGACTGTGAAGTCTACGAGTATCGACAAGACTGCCAAACCTATGACCATGAAGGCAGTCTGCAAAATCTACGACCATGGAGGTAGTCTGTAAAATCTACGACCATGAACGTAGTCTGCACAACTTACGACAATGAACGTAGTCTGCAAAACTTACGACCATGAACATGGTCTAACATATCGACTGTTAGCTTTTTTTGAGGTATTCAATTAAAAAATAAAAATAGAAAAAAATAAAAAGTACCGTTATATCTACATTGATAATGCTAGTGAAAAGGGAAAAAAAGAAAAAACAGCGTTCAGAAACTAATGCGTTCCAAACAGCTCTCAACTTCTGAAGCCAAATGCCGAAAATGTTTGGAACTGGGCTATAACAAACCTCCTTTATATAGTGTATATTACCTGCCACCACCAATGCCAGGTAGGACTATAAATGAGCCGAGCTTGAGCGAGCCTACCCTCCTAAGCTCGAGCTCGAGCAAGATTGAGTCGGGTCCTAGTTCGGACCTAGATCGAGCTTGGTTCGGCCCATGCTTGAGTACACTCAAGCACGGCTTAAGTAAGCTCGGTAATAGTCAATAATTCAACATTCACCAATTTTTAACAATAAGAAAAGCTCAAATTCAAGATTGACTTGAGTAAACTCGGTAAGAGTTAACATACAACAATATTCAATTGTGATAATAGACAAAATTATCACGACATACAACATAATAGCATGCATATTTTAACATTAACAAATATAAAAGAGAAAGACTAAGGGATGTAGACGGGCTCGTTGTAGCTTATGAACTCAGGATCAAGCTTGACCTCGGCTCATTTGGATCTCGAGTTGAGCTTGAATCAAACCTAGAGCAAACTAAGATTTTGCAGCCCGCGTGTCTCGAGTTTTTTTGCAGTCGTAATGCCAAGAGGCCTATCTGGCCAATTTGGTGAGTTGGTAGCACTTCAAAGTTCCAATTCTCTGGGCTGTCTATCCAACAAGACAACCCAGATATACGTGTTGTTCGGTGCCAGTGTGTAACGGTGTGTGGTTTGGTTTTAGGTGCCATTCGATTGGGCTAAAATAACCTGGTTTATAGCTAAAATTGCATTGTAGATGGCTGAAATTACACTGTAGCTGATGGTGGCCAAATACTAAATTTTAAAAAATTTAAATAGAAAAAACATGTTAGCCCATCATGGACAATGCAAATGAATACGCGAAAAAAGAACTGGCAAACAAGCTAAAAAAAGCCAAAAACCAGAAAAAGACGAAACTTAGGAATAGTGAAAATAAGCCAGAAGCTCAAGACAAAATGAGCGGGGTCTTAATATATGTATTATTGAATTCTGCACACCAAGTGTACCGAATAGTTCATCAAGAAACTTAACGGCGTGCTCCAAAAGCCTGATAGTCGCGGCTGTTGGCTTTTTACAAGGCAATTGTACTGTAGCGACTGTTAGTTTTTTTAGTAAAAATAAGAAAAATAATATAAAATCAGAAAAATTGAAAAATACTACTAAATCTTTTGGGACAACGGAAAGGAATAAGAGAGAAAAAGAAAAAGTAAAAATACCAAAACACCAAAATTTAGAAGCCAAAAAGCTGAAACCGCTTGAAGCGGAGCCTTAGGTGCTAAACAAATCGGACAATAATTTACCATACTTAAACAGCTTCTTTGGCATAGAACTTACATGAGAATATGGATGCCTTTGTGCTTAATTTATGCAACTATGCATCGACGATGTCACCTTTAAAATGTCAAATTCTGAATTTGCAACTTGAGTCTTTCAACCAGTACGGAAGGAGGGCTACCCATCCATCAATTAGATGCTAGCAAAGTCAGCTTCCTACTAGAGGAGATAGAAGTGGCTGAGCAAATGGTGGTTCAGAGCAGCAAAGGCAGTTGCATCGATCAATATGGCAAGGTCATTATGGGGGTAGTAGGCAAGTCCACTGGAGTGGTAGCAACTGGAAGACCATAAATGTTACACACCAGTACTTCCACTTGGAACTTATTTGTTAAGTAACGACAAAGGAGGTGACGTACTAATGTCTAATGTACTTGAACCCCTGAAAAACAAAATATTGTTGTACTTGGCTACTTGGTTTCATAACTCAACTGCACAAGTGCGGCATGCCTAATGGACTGCACAAGTGCGGCGTGCCTAATGGCTTGATGTTAGACACATGAGATGCTCAGAACTCAGAAGGGCGCTTGATGCAAGACGCATTGTAAGTATTTATTGAAACATCTTAATAATTCAAAATTATAGATTCTTTTGGATTTTTACTTGAATTCTAAATTTCTTCCCAATTTGATAATCCTTCTTGATTTCCTGCTTTCTCCTTTTGCTAACCACCTTCCCCGTCGACCAGTGCCCTCGGAGAACCCGCCTAACCACCGCCTCCCTATTTTCCCTCCACGCGGTCGCACGTCGTCGCCCTAAATTCCCAGCGTTAACACCGGCTGCGAACTCCTAACGCCATGGCCCCACCTCCTAGCCGCACGCCACTCTGCTGACCTCATTCACACCCTTGCGTAGAGCGTCGTTTGACTCACGCCACTCCCGCCGCAGCTCTCAGTTTCCCTTGCCAGATGCACACGCTCTTGCCGTGCAGCCGTCATCTCTCTTGCCAACTCCTGCAGAGACTACAGCACCACTAGTGCCATCTCGCCCACACGCTCTCACACCCAGCAGAGCTCTCACCATCTCTCCCCTCCACGCCCAAAGCAATGCCCGAACCGCCTTACTGCTCCCACCACCTCTCCGTGGCCTTAAATCTCAATCGGCTTTGCAGAGCTTCATGCCACTCCCAGTTGCATAACACAGACATCCAATTGAACTTACCCACACCGCAACTCCTCCCTTAACCTCCCCTGAGCCCGTGAGCGCTAGAAGCAAACTTCTTCCTTCCTCGATAAAAGCCCAATTGCATTCGCCCATAGCATCACTTTTGCATCCTGAACACACTAAAGAACTCACTCGAACATGAGCATTTCCCAAGAGCTCCATGACAAGAGCCTCCACTGGCCATGGCGCCTCTCCCATGGATAGCTCAAACCAGACAGCCCCAACCAAAACCGCAATCGCTCCAAAACTCCTTATACCCTAGAGATGCGTAAATCACTCCTCACCTTGCCAAAGTTTACCGAAGAAGCTTTGAGCCGCAGTAGAAGTCGCAACCTTCTCTCTTGCCGCCGGCCACCACCGCCCAACTCTACACTTCCCAAAGCCCTAAAATGGAAGCACCTCTTCAAGATGAACCCTTCCATACTGATTGAATCCATCGGAGATCCTCGCCGACGCCAAACCTTAAAGGTGGTTGTGCCCTCGTTTTCTACCATAGAGAAGGCGTCCGAAGGTTGAAGAAGACCCAGGCGATGATGTTGCTTGCTCGCACCCGTCCGTGTGCATTGCAGTCGAGCCGGATCGATCGCATGCGCAGCTAGGCCAAATCGGTCGGCCCACTCAGCCGTTTGAGTTAAATCCCATGTGTCGCACTGTGCAACCGGGCCGGCCCAAGCATTGTAGCTATTGTAGCGGCTACTCTTCAGCAAACCAAAATACCAAAACAAATACCACCTTTTGTCATTGTTTCAACAACACGAATCCATTTCCGGCCTCCATTCTACCAAACCAAGCTCCAATAAAATCCAAACCAACTCCATTTGATTTTTATTGCATTTACTCATTTTTATTTATTTTCTAGCTTGATTAGATTCAAGTGCATGCTCATGTTATTTTATGTGTTTACGTTAGTCCCCGAGTAATCCAAGGTGAGTCCAATAACCAGATCTAGGCAATGAAGTGTACAAGACAATAGAGTTTGTTGAACAACAATGCAAGTTATAAGTTTTTAATCATATTGAATCCCATGAAATTTAAATTATTTAAATATAGTATTTGCATTAATGTTATTTGCTCAAAGTTATTTTAATTAAAATAAATGTTTAGAATAACTTGTTAATTAGATATGTCCTAACACAGAAAAATGCCCTATTTAATTTGAGGTCATGTTCACCTTGAAACCTTAGTAATATTTAATTATTGTATAAATAATTATAGATTTGCTCGTTTAAAATTTTGTACTACTAAGTGACTTGGCTTTTAGCGGTTAGATTTGTTTAAAAGTTCTAGGCTAAGGAGGTGTAAGGAGGCATCGTGAAAAGTCACTAGATGATTAAAGTCCACGACCTTACCCTAGGGAGGAGACTTGAGTAGATGGGTGGTAATGCCATTGAGCACTATAGATCTAGACTATGGATAGTAGCCTTAAGGTAAAAAGTAAGGACTATAACCTTATGCTAGAGTAAAAGACATAGAAACCGCTCAACCACAAGAATTGACTTGTCAATCCTTTGCTCCAGTGAGACCTAGTTATGTGTATCGCCATAGTGATTAATCCTAAATTCATGTTGCATATAAAGTACAAATGAAATTTATGTGGCAACTAGTGAAACACTTACTTTTGGTTAAAGGGTACCATGATGTACTCTTGTCACTATGAGCAATCAATTCGCTCGTTATGTACGATCTCCCAATTCAATGTGGAGATCTTGGATGAGCTGATCCAAAACATTGTACCTCCTTGTAAAGTGTTAATTTGTCACGATCAATAGATCGCGAGTAGCTTGTGGAAGGTTACCACCATAGTGTTGTTCATCTTCATCACCATGGTGTGAACCATGATGCGATGCACCTGCATAGTTAGTGCAACCAAGAAAATGGCAATATATGTGGAGCTTCGTAGGTTTAGTCAAAGGAGTTCAATTTGAATTCTAGATTATTGTCAAGTTAAGTAATAATCCAAACTAGAAAACAATTGCCTAGTTGTTGATCATAGAATATAAGTGGAAAATATAGCAATCAAATAATAGATGTGGTTAACAAAAGAGTATAAGCGAAGAGCATGTTAACTAGTTCTAGAAAAGTGCTAGCGGTTAGACCGGATCTGGGTTCTTAGACGAAGAACAGAAAGTGGGCAGACCTAAAATTGAATGATATAGCTCAGGCCAAAAGTAAACAAGGTAGTTTTGGGGATTGGCAAGCTAGCCAAGGTTCTAATGGATTAAAACATGACCTAACTCGCCAAAATTTTTAGAATGAAATCAAATGGCCAGGTTGCTACAATACGTAGGTTGCTACAATACATCGTTTGATACAATCCCTATTTAAAATATTATTTGGTTTTCTTGTGGAACAAGATGGAAATGCCAAATCCAATTAGATTTGTTTGCGGACAACGAAAGGAATCCAAATTGGTTTTCTCTTTAGGGATGTCCTCATCAAACGTCGTATGTCTCAACACTCTCTCTGATTCCTCTATAATGCACATAGGATGAGACTCAAATGTGAGGTCTTTCTCGACGGTCAACAGTTCTAACAAAATCTCATGCCTGGATCCCTCATGTACTTTCTCAACATGAAAATATAGAATACGTTGTGCACCCCACACATTGACTTAGGAAGGTCCAAGAGATAAGCTAATTCTTCTCCAATTCATGTCTCTATTGGGAATGGCCCAATGTAGCTCCGCTAAGCTACCCTTCGGTACCAAAGTGTGTGACTCCCTTAGTCAAACATCGTATGTCTCAACACTCTCTCTGATTCCTCTATAATGCACACGGGACGAGACTCAAATGTGAGGTCTTTCTCGATGGTTAACGATTCTAACGAAATCTCATGCTCGGATCCCTCATGTACTTTCTCAAAATGAAAATATAGAATACATTGTGCACCCCACACATTGACTTAGAAAGGTCCAAGAGATAAGCTAATTCTTCTCCAATTCATGTCTCTATTGGGAATGGCCCAATGTAGCTCGGCTAAGCTACTCTTCGGTACCAAAGTGTGTAACGTTACTCCCTTAGTCGGCAATACTTTTTAGGAGAACCTGGTCACCAACCCTCAACTCCAAACCCCTCTCCCTCACACGCTCATAGCTCTACTACCCCACCTATCGGCAATAGTATCCAAAGTTTGACGCAGAGGAAGTTGGGAAGCGGTAGATAAAAGGGACAACCGTAAACTTAAACCTCTTCATCTTTATAATACTAGTAGAGACAATAGTTATACACGATCTTAATTTACTTAGTAAAATTCGAAGGCCCAAATGAAGCTTTGTTTAAGTATATTTGTTTGTGGCACAAATGAAGCCACCTTTCATTTGCGGTGTAGGTAAGAGGTACACACACTCTTTGGGTGACAATTTGGAAGTAGGTCATGTATCCGCTTGTAAGATGATCTCACAAGAAAGGCAAAGGTGACAAACAAAAATTTGGTTAATTAGGCAAGTTGTATCCACTTGATATACAATTGTTGAAACCATTGTTCCACACTTTTTTTTTTTTGCAAAGTACTTCTTACTTAATGCCCTAAAAACTATATGCACATCGATCATGAAGTATCATAGCATTGGTACACCATATAACAAAATCTTCATAGCTAAGCTAGCTTAGTAGTACAAGAAGAGCAGCACAAGTCGAGAGCTACATATGTCAGGTCATGAAATACATGTGCATATATAGTATGTAGATATATGCCCCAATCAACTTGCTTTACCAGGTGCCTTCAGTTATTTGTTGCTTCGTCAGTTTGCATCTCCTTTGGCAGTTTCATCATGACCTGAAAGTAATTGCGTAGCAAGCACAAACTCTTATATAAGTAATGTTTCAATATGGAAATCTAGGAAACAAATAACGTAGAAGCGTTTTGCAGCTACCTTTGTGATCTCCTGATGCTGGATTTCGGGCAATGTATAATCTTTTAGCCGACGCAAGGAACAACCTGCAAAAAAAATCATAGTTATTTAAGCATGATCCTAGCATGTTCATCTTATCTTTAAAAGTTGTCGCATATTCAGGAATAACTTTAGCACGAGTATATTCTTAATTTTTCACCTCTGAGATATTAATTAAGGACTCAACTACGTACCGACCGTGCATCATCTCAGTGTTCCGCATGCACACCGAAATATAGCTACCAGTTCATAACACCATGTGCCTCATGGTTGTCTATGCCGTGCGTTCAACAACGTCTTACTGCCACACAAAAGAGTGACCTTATCCATTCAACAGCTATGCATGCCATGCGCTCAATAATACAGTCGGACGCAAAATCTTTATAATTTCTAAAGCAAATCTAAGAGCAATTCGAGAGCAAGTTGGTGTAAATTTGGGGAGCAAGATGATGCATATTAGGAGCAAATCTGTAAAGACGTGTGGAAATTCACTATCAAATTAGAGAGCAATTTGGGAGAAAAAAATATGTTGATTTGATGAGCAAATTAATACAAATTTAGGAGCAAATCTGCGTGCTACTGCCACCACACGATAATCCCCACATCCATAATCCCCACAAAATCCACCCACCCATAACAAATCACCAAAATCCAACCCACATGCTGTTGAACAAATCAAAACCAACATTGAACTAAATCTACTATCTAAAGCTATTTGCATGCAAACAAGATGAGGATAGTTACAAAGCCACCAAATCCTATGGGAAAAGAGAGAAACACTTTTTTTTCCTTTACATTTCCTTCTTGTGTGCATCCTTATCCTATGAGGTGGATTTGATACGGGCTATCTGCCAGATTGGAGAGAAACGCTTGGGGAGAGAGAGAAGTTGGAGAGATAGAGAAGATTGGAATGGGGAAAGACTGCTGTGAGTTTTTCTTGTTGATGAGGTCAAACATCTATCCAACGATTGTCCATACCGTTCGTTCAATAATGTAATCGGAAGCACGTGCGGTACTAGGCTTTTCGGATTAATTAATTCACCACACAAAATATTAACAAATTACTTGGTTAAGCCTCATAATATATTTCTCCCATGAGACCAAGAATCTTAGTACTGTGCTCTTATACCGTGCACATTTTAACATGTACGAACATTATTATACGGGCCATTTAGGAATTATAACCATATATAATGTAACAAATATATTTTTGTGAGAATATTAATGCAAACCAAACATCCCCAAATACCCTATTAATGGGATGGGTGGAAGACAGTAAGAAATTGATACTTACTCCCATGGGACATCGCCAATAAGCATTCGGTCACCCTCAAAGTCTTCATACAGAAATATGTAGTCGTTACTATTGGCACAATATTCTTCTCCCGAATTTGTACTCGAATAATCGGCGGCTGCATTTACGCAATCCAAACGCAGTGTTTTAAACAATAAATACCTTCCCACAGTACAAAAATAAAAATTAAACGCTACCAATGAAAAGTATAGGAATAAATCTAATTTACCCTCTGAATTTTGAGGTGCATCTGATCTACCCTTAAACTATAAATAGTCTATTTATATAGCCCCTGGACTATGCAGAATCATCTAAATAACGCCTAGATAATGAATTAACAAACAAAACAAAATTATCCTTAATCCAATGGGTATCGCATGTCAACTTTTTATATAATTTGCTGAGTCATTGTCACATTGTCGGCCACGTCATCCGTTTGAAAAAATCCACTGTTAAAACCGCTTTAGGGGAGTTACGGTTTTGCATAATTTAGGAGCTATTTAGACAGTTTTGTAATTTATGGTACATCAAATGCACCACTAAAGTTCATAGGGTAAATTAGACATATTCTAAAAGTATATTTCGTCAAGAATCATTCGAGTTAGATACTCCATGTTGACTTTCCATGTCTCAACAAGGCTGGATAAGTCAACAATTTCGAGTTACTGACATTCAGATTCATTCAATCTATCTAATATACTAGCTCCCTGACTCGTTGTTAGGGATAAGCAAATGTTTAGTTCGATGGGCTAGTTGGGCTAGCCCACACTGCTCTACCCTAAAATGTAAAGAACCTGTGTGGCGACCCAAATTGATCGATTAATTGGGCCACTGGGTCTAATGTTTTTATAGAGTTAGGCTTGCTCCTAAACCCTTGATGAATAAGCTGGGCCGACACATTTGCTTAGGTTTTCTCGTAAGTCATAAACTTGGTATGATGACCTAGATTCATCTAGAAAGATCTAAGGAATTGAACCAATTAAGGTCCATTTGAAATGCAGGAATTTAAGATAAAACAGTTTAATTTTCGTACGATTTTGAAAAAATTCTTGCATTTCAAATGAGGCGTAAGACTGATTGATGTTCTATATATACCAACTTAGAAATGGAGTGTGGCTAGGGCACTTACGGCAGAGGATGTTACTGGTCATTTTGGTGAGCACCCGGGAGAGGGAGTCGTAGCTGCGGTGCGCCCTCAGGTTGATCTTCCTGCCGATCAGGTAGCCATCCATGTGCACCTTGGCGAACATGTTCGCCGGCCGGGCCTCGGCCACCGTGCTGTTCCTGGGCACCGCCGCGTTGTTCTCAGCGACAGCAGCCGTCTCGGCGCCTTTCTGCCCGTCGAAATTCACGGCGGCGTCGGGTTTCGGCGCGTGCATGGAGGTGACGAGGTTGCGCCGGGAGGTGTGCACCGGCGGCCAGCCCACGGCTGCCGGCAGTGGAACTACACGGGCATCTCTGAAGACCAGAAGAGCAAAGCATTAAGTATCCATGAAAACTTCGTGTGGATCAGCTGATAAAACTCAGAGAGAATTGTGATATATGCATGTAATGCAATATATGCTCCATCACATGTTAATTAATACCAAATTTTAAATAAAAGGCATATTTAAGATCAATCTGTTTGCCAATGATATTAGCAAAAAAAAATTTAAAACCGACTGACAAGTGGATATGACCAATTAAAAGTGGGGTCAGGACTGTCAGTGAGCTTTAGAAAATATCGTAGAAAAGATTCGTCCATACACAGTAATTCTACCTACGAGCAGCAACGCGATGTCAGTGCAAAAATAACCTCAACTACGCCATACTTTACCTGAAAAGTTGTTATCTAAACTATAAGTTAATTACCCTTACTTTCGACTTTGAAACTGTCTAACCCGGTTGCTTCTCGAAAGACTAGCTAGGGCTCCCCCAAAGCAAAAGTTTCTCTCTCTTTAAATTCCTTTCTGTTTTTTTGTGTAGTCCGTATGGTACACCTTTTGTTGGAAAAATTTTGTCGCACATTTCAATGGTCAATGCAACAAACATACGAAGAAGCTACCGTTTTTCTCAGCATGTGTTTGATCTCGGAGCACTAGCATCGATCTCAAGGTGCAAATAAATGAACACTCCCCACACAAAGAAAATAGTTGCAATCACGTACGGTTTTTAATTCTCTCTGTTTAAAGCACCATTTGGAGTGAGGGAATTGTATGGTAATTTTGGAGGAAATGGAACATCACTCTCGCTAGAAATAGAGTACCTCCTACACAATTTAGGTGGGAATTCTACGCTCAAAACTAATTATATGTGAGAATCCTACACGATAGTTCCTACAAAATATGCACCATTTTCATACATTACGCACATACACAACAAAAAAATGTGTCCTAGTATGGCGCATATTTTTTGACACTACAAGTGGGTCATGCTTAGAACAACCGGTGCTCAGCATCCGGCCTCTCTCTCCTAAAGCCACAAAAGTAAAATGAAAAGAAGAAGATGCATCATCTACCCACATGCCCACAGTTAGCATAGCTGTCCAATTATTGGGAGCACACAGACATAGACCTTGTTCAATTCGGTTTTTTCTAATGATTTTTAGTTGAAATGGTATTGTAACGGCTGTTAATTTTTTTTCTGAGTCATTCAATTAAAGGAAAATGAAAATATCATTATATCTTCACCGACAATGCAAAGAAAAAAACTGCATTTCAAGTTAATATATTTTAAATGATTTTTAACTTCTAAAATCTTAAACTAGAAGCCAAAAATGTTTAGAACGCACAAGCCGTTTTTATGAAAAGACTGCTACAATCAAGCAAGCCATGGTGCAGTCATCATTGCTGTCCCCTGCGCCTGCGGTGAATATTCCCTCTTGTAGGCCCAAAGATCCTCTTCTTCTGTACGTACGTACGTCCGTCCTCTACTCACCAATAACGGTCCCAAAAGTGCACTCCGGCGATTTATAACTTTTGACAGAAAATTTTAAATTTTAGTTGTTTATAATATAGATTATGAAGAGAGATATTTATTTGCGATTTTAGTTGATACAGATATTGGCTTTTAACATATACCACAATTAACTTGTAGCCTTCGTTTTAAAAAAATACCCTGTTTGAAAGTTAGGTACTATAGCAAAAATCAAAAACCGTTAGCTTCGTCGAAAAGAACAGGCACATGATCCTGGTATGTTGTTAATTTGGTCTGGCCCTGTTAACTTCTTCCTTTGACACAGCTTGACTTGACTGTCATATATATATGGTGCACATTAGTACACCGGTTTTTCTACTTGACCTAGGGCTCTGTTTCGAACGTGGAAATTTAATCTTTTGAATTCTGTGGGAATAAAATTGTTTTATGTAAAATTTTCTATAAAAATCTTGTAAAATTTCTGCGTTCCAAGTATGCCCTAGAGTCTGAACTCCGAAACTAGCTTAATTTGTGTACATTCTATTTCCCAAAGTTGCTACGGTGGAGTCTTGCTACTATACAAAATTGATAACAGAGTTTTCATATACAATGAGCTAATATAAGTTTTAGAGATATAGTACCATTTCTTTTCTTGCCGTTTGGCAACCGTGTTTTGATATACAATGAGCTATATATATACAATGAGATAACAGAGTTTTGATATACAATGAGCTATATATATATATAGAAAATATATATAGTTCTTGTCATGAGGCGTTTCCTATTGTTCTGACGGCTTTTGCCCGGCACGAAACATCGGAGATCTGGTAGAGGTATGTACGTACATACAAAAGAATATATTCGCAATCATTTCTAAACGCAGTTCTAAGCACACGAGGACCTGAAAAATACTAATCGATGAGTGGTGCAAAATGTTCATGATTGCAATCATTTGTACGTAGATCACTTTGATTCTGCCATTTTTTGCTATAAATGGAGTCCTTAACTAGTATATATACTTATATCTTATTTCATTTCCTGATTGCGAGAACGTAACTAGGTCTTATTCACAAAAATACTCTAATTAAGTCGACATACCATTTGAATCTACGACTTATTTGTATATTTTCTGCGATTTGAATCTACGACCTATAGGTTGTGAGTTTTAGTGACTACACTAGGTAATTAATATTGTCCTCACTCTAAAAATATATACCCAAGTAGTACTAGCTGATTACCAAAACCTATCCATATGAACTTACTAAACCACAAGAGAAATATGTGGACTTAAAACATTTTAGCTAGGGTTGTGATGAAACCTAAATAGTAGTGGATGCATATGCAGGCTTTGCCACTAGTTAGATACTGAGGCTACACTAATGTACTTCACTCTGTCCACACAAAACACTTTAGCTCACCTTGGCACATACGTGGCCGGCGGCGCCGTCGCAAGGCTCCGGTTCTGCTCGGCGGCGGCCTTCTGCTGCCGGGCGGCGAGGCTCCAGGGGTGCATGAAGCCGGTCGGGCTCGGCATGAACGCCGCCGTCCAACTGCTGCTATCCACAATGCGATGGCGCCCATGCCCTGTGCTGAGCATATTTGCAGTGGCAGCAGTGATCATGCCACTGCTCACGCAACCCACGTCGCCACCGCCGTAGATCGCCTTTGCGCCACCGCAACCGGACGCATCGCAGCTGCCGCTGCCGCCGTGAGACAAGGAGATGCCGAGGCTGAGGTCTAGATGGCTGCTGTGGAAGCACGTGCTGCTAGAGCTTGCTTCCTTGACCTTAATGGTGGCTGCAGTAGCAGTGCTATCTTGCCTCCCAAGACGCGGCGTTTCAAATGATATAAGATTCATCATGACGATGGATTAACTAACTAACACTGTAGAAGCAAGGAACAGATTGACGAGATATATGGGAGTAAAAGTAGAAGCAAGCTAGGAGAAGAACAATGAGAAGCTAAAATATGCCATAGGAGTGAGAGAGAGTTTGAGTTGGTGGGTGGATGGTTTTATGGGCAGAGAATTAATATGTCGGAGAATATATATAAGATGGCGCAGTAGTAGTGGTTGATGGATGGATATGGATGGATATGGATGGATCGATGTACATATATGTAGCTAGATATATACATGTACAAGAGGGGGGAAGTGAGAAGGGAGGAGCAATGATTTCACACAAGATTTTGTAAAAAGATGAGAGTATGATGTGCAAGAGGTGCCATATGTGTGTACCTATGCTAGGATAGTAGTTTCATCATGTTGTTTTTTGTACCTAGATCGATAGCCATCACGCTTTTTTGTTTCATATACGGAGGAGGCTAGTGTAAGTGCTAATCCAGAAAACGAAGGCAGAGGAGCAAATTTGCTAATAATGTAGTTGACACAGTAATATTTATAGTTTTGTTACAATTAAGCTTATGTGCTTGAAATGTACTGTCGATGTTTTAGTATCGATCTTACATATGATTATTTGGTTCGGGGAATATCCTGGCTACGGATCAGACAGACAAAAACGCAAAGATTTTATATAGGTTCGGGCTTTCTCCATAGAGAATAATAATCCTACTCCTGTGTGGCTATTACTGAGTGTATTGATTACAATGAAGAGAAAAAGTAATGTTGGACACCTAGCGCTACTTTCTCCTCAGTTGCCTCTCCTTTGCTCTTCTGATGTCAGGCCTTATATAATATATGAAGAGGTGACGGTTGCTCCATGCTAAGAGACGCCTTAAAGATCCAAATGAATAACCGTTGTGGAAGTTATTGTCAGCGCTGTGATGTCTCTTCACTGTCAGGCGGTTATTGTCAAAAGTAAAGAGAAGTAATGCGCAGTTATTCCAGAGAATAACAGCATGCATTAACTGTTTTTTAGACAGACTCGTGGTGTAACGGATTGTCGTAGACGAGACTATGACCACAGGTTGGTCGTAGAATGATTTACGACTGTATCATGCTTGTAGAAAGGGCTTACAACCAAGGAATGGTCGTAGAAAGGTTTATGAACACCTGGTTAAGTTTCCTTCTTGTGAATAAGGGGTATACTTAAGCAGTATAATGGCATAATAATATTATTTATAGATAAATAATTTGAGGATTATTATATTCTCGTCATATACTCTCTCTGGTGATGTAGAATTAAGCTTACATGTAATCTCTCCGTTATTTTTTACTTGTCGTTTTGGATGCATAGGCACGGTCTCTAATACATGTGTTTGACCATTATTTTTCTAATTATGTGTTGACAAAAAATATTAAATATAAAATGATATCGAAGTACTTTTGATGATAAATCTACTAATATTATTTTTATATGATAAATCTAAATACTTTTGTATATAATAGTGGTCAAAGTTTGAAAATATGAACTGCGCATTCTACATATAGGATGACAAATAAAAAAACAGAGAGTATCTTCTTGAGATTAATGTTCTCTCTCTGCATTTGCACTGTACATGGAAGCACATAGAGGCAGCTCCTTTGCATCTCGATCGATTTGTTTCTCTTTGGCGTGGATGTGCGGCTTGCTCGTGGTGGGGATGTGACCATCATCTCCTCCACCACGGTGCAGTACTTGTTGCCCATCCCCTTTAATTATTGCTTGCAACCCTACTCTGCACCGAGAATTTCCAAAAGGAAGAGCGCCAATACATACATATATAGATATATATATATATATATATATATATATATATATATATATATATATATATATATACACATATATACAAATATGTGCGTGTGCACACACGCACATACTAGTCTCATCAAGTTCAAATCACCACCAAGAAATCGTATCCTTTTGCATTGGCCACTACCCTTACAAAAAAGAACGACTCTTTTGAAGGAAAAATATATATAGTATTAGTTGGTTCTTGATTCTTGAACAATGCATGTAAGTCTTTGTCGTAATCGTGTGATTGACTTGTTAATGTGATTGTGATCTTATAGTCTTCGTCGTAATCGTGTGATTGACTTGTTAATGTGATTGTGATCTTTTAGGAAAATATTGTTCTAGCTAGGATCTCGAAGATCAATTGTCCTTTGTGATCCTTCGTTTGGATACGGTCACTACTACAAAAAAAGATTATCACAGATGATTCAAAACTATTATCACAGACGATTTTTTAAATCGTCTGAATTTATGCGTCAGTGATAATCATAGGTTATCATAGACGGTTTGTGAGCTGTCTATGATAAATATATCACAGACGGTTTATAACTAAAACCGTTTATGAAGAACACTATCATAGACGGTTCTAACTACCAACCGTCTGTGATACTCACACATCACAGACGGTTGGAACAAACGGTTGGTATATAGAACCGTCTGTGATACTTCCCCATCACAAACGGTTTCTGGTTAGAGCCGTCTGTGATAATTCTTCGTATACGTTTTATACCACAAAATCGTCTGTGATAGTTCATTCTATACCTAATTTTTTTCTATTTTTCGGCTAGCCTCAGGAAATGTTAACTGTTTCATTTGAAAACAAGTAAATACAGTAACAAACACAACAACATATTCTATTTTTATTAAGATTAGAATCCACCATTATAACATCATAAGATATTGAGTAGGTTACCCATAGCACTGCATACACAAGAAGACACTTACAATTTTACAAAGATAAGCTTCACGGCTATAAATTCAGAAAAATGCTTATATTACAAGAAACTTCAGGCTAATGCAAGCTAGATCCTTCATTAAACTACAATCTAAAATAAGTGGTGTGGAAAATTTTTCAAGTAGCAGAAATAAAAAGGCAACTAACATCATTTTCTGCTTCTATGATAAAATCAATAGCTTCTATGCCGATGACTTAGAATAGTGCAGATTTGCCATTACATTCTTCCTTTCCATCTTGCTTCAAGCGAAATTTCAGTCGCTCTTGCCGAACTCCTTCCCACCCTTTTCGCACACAAATGAGTTGGAATAGAACTGGTGGTACTGGTGCTTCGAATAGGGAGAGGGGGTTAATAAGGGGCGAGAGGTGGGGAGGAGAACGGTGCCTGCCGTTCGATGTGGAGAGAATGGAGGGTGAGATTGGGATCCTAGGGGATATGCCGCGGATCGGTGACGTGGAGGGACATCACATACAGTTCGTGTTATAAACCGTCTATAATAGAGACATCACAGATGGTTCATAACAAAAACCATCTATGATAACAAAAGATATCACAGACGGTTCATAACAAAAACAGTCGGTGATAACGACGTCACAAAGACAATATGTACAATATAAATAGTTAGTCTCAAAAGATAAAATAGAAAAATTTTATATGGCTTATATATACTTATTTGAAAATTTTTGATGAGATCTACAACTTTTCAGTTAAAGCAAAACCCAAATTCCAAAGGGAAAATCAAAACTTTTGGCAAAAACAGAAACTTAAAACTTAAAACGCAAATTGGGGCTAAAGATAGACGATTTTGAGGGTCTTAGAGGGCGACTAGCGTAAGCAGGTTATTTTTTTCAATCGGGCTCATCGTTAGCTTTCCAACGAGTACAAAAACGTCGAAAACGGACACCGTATGCAAAAGTTATGCCCGTTTTACTAAAGGTGTTTCAAAACTGAATCCTACTCGGACTCAGGCGGGAGATTACGAAATTTTGGTGATTACGAGGTGGGAAACATATCACAGATGATTTTTAATACAAACCGTTTGTAAAGTATTACAAACGGTTTAAATAAAAAACCATCTGTGATATCTTGTATTATCACAGACGGTTCGTATAAATAACCGTCTGTGAAAATACCATAGACGGTTATTCGTATAAACGATCTATTATATTTACAGCACAGATCTATGCCTCCAAATATATATAGCTGGCACTCATTAATATATATAGCTGATTCGTATAAACGATCCTCTTTTGTAGTAGGTGCAGTGATTAATTATTGCACGTGTTAGTGATGAGTGTGTAGCTACAAATATATATAGCTGGCACTCATTAATTCTCGAGATTAGATCAGAATGAGATCTTTGCCTCCAAAGTCCAATCTATAGTCTTTGTCTCGTGAATAAGAAATGTGACGAGATTCCAAGATCTAGAGGATATATATAGATCGAAAGGATTGCAAAGCAGACGTGACTGGCCATTACTAACAAGGACTTGTTTCGATCATACTTGTTATATAACTAGCCTCGTAGGCGCGGCGCAACACCGCGCCAGCTACCGTACGTACCAAAATAAAAGAACCCATAATCCGTGAGGAGTTTTTGAAAAAAAATCAGGGGCGAAAACGCATTTTCGAGGAAGGTAAAGGGCTGCTTTGAAAAAAAACCGGGGGCAAAAACGTATTTTCTAAAAAGGTGAAGGGCTTTTCGGGAAAACCGAGGACCCGTCCGCAAAAAACGGGACTTGGAAAAAAAATCGGGGGCGAAAACGCATTTTCGAGGAAGGTAAAGGGCCTCTTCGGAAAAAACTGGGGGCAAAAACGTATTTTCTAAAAAGGTGGAGGGCTTTTTCGGGAAAACCGAGGACCTGTACGCAAAAAAAAAGGACCCGTGCGCGATTTCCGAAAACGCGGGGGGCCATCCTGCAAAACGGAGGGGTTAAAAAAAATTTCCAGGGACCTTTTCGTGAGAACCAAGGACCTGTACGTAATTTCAGAAAAATACAAGGGTTTTTTCGCAAATCCGGTCACCAGACCGTACTGAAATTACGACGCCACGCGCCGGCCGGGCGCACGCGGGGGCGACGTGGCCTCTCGCCCGCGCGGCGTTTCCCCCGGCTATAATGGCTTATGATTCGATTCGATTCGATGCATTGCGTTGTGACTTGCAATTAGACAATTGCAATGTCTTTTTAACATCTTGATGATATATGTATTATTACAATAATCATGCATATAGCAGTTTCTAAAAAAATTCAAATGGCATGGTTTATGAGTAAGAATGGTAATTTATTGGTTGTCCGACTGGTAATACAGTCTAATATTTGCAATTATCAAACCAATTACACCAATAGTACCTATTACATCCCTTGTTCGGAATAATTCCTCTTACGCGTCTCTTACTAAGCACTATGATGTGATACCCTGGGATAAAAGCCAAAGCGAACAATATGGTTTAATCCTATATCTTTAGATTTTAGAGTGGGTTAGGTTTTCATATCATGACTAATTAAACGCGCAACTGTTCTGATTTTAGTCTGCTTTTTTTAATTTAAGGTGAAAATTTTTCATGTTCAAATTGAATTGTTTATGTGAAATTTCTGCACAATTCCCGTGAAATTCTTGCTTTCCAAATGAGCCCTAAAAACAAAAACTCAAGTAATTTACTAAGTTGACGATGGATCTACATTCTGTCCCAAATGTGTGGAGGATAAAAATATGTTGATTCGCCATTTTGAACTTAAACCACACAATACTACTCAGAAAATATCATTACAGATGGTTTAAAAACATGATCACAGATGGTTTGTGAGCCGTCTGAGTTTATAGGTCAATAATGACATGAGTTCATCATAGATGATTTTACACCGTCTGTGATACACACTATCACGGACGATTATTAACTCATAACTGTCTATAATATTAAACTGTCACAGACAGTTTGTAGTAGAAAATGTCTCTGATATGAGATGAATCAAAAATGGTTTCAACTACAAACCATATGTGATATTTAAGACGATCTCTTTTCACCAAATGGCCTTCAAGTCCCACCTCCTCAAAGTAGCAGCCTGTGAGAAAACAAATCTAGAATTTAAGACAGATCTGTGAGGGTCAACGGGTCTGCAATTAATAACTGAAATTATCACAGATGATTTTCAATACAAACCATTTGTGATGACTTAATTATCACAGACAGTTTTTAATACAAACCGTCTGTGAAGTATCATAGATGGATTAAAAAACTATTTGTGATATTTGGTAATATCATAGACGGTTCTTGTTAATAACTATCTGTGATACTTCATAGATCATTTGTATTAAAAACCATTTGTGATATTTCTTCTTCACAGATAGTTTTTACCGTCGGTAGCAACACGGACAGTCTCTAAACCAAAACCGTCTGTGATTGTATTTAATACTGATGGTTTTAGTTAACCGTCTGTGATGAGGTGTCTAGTATTA
Source organism: Bonia amplexicaulis (assembly GCA_036346245.1). NCBI lineage: Eukaryota > Viridiplantae > Streptophyta > Magnoliopsida > Poales > Poaceae > Bonia > Bonia amplexicaulis. The sequence goes on from CM070766.1 coordinate 3,623,257, forward strand.
ACCTTTTTGTAGTAGTGCAATGATTTACAAGCCATACTAGTCATCTCTCTCTCACCATGGTGCCTCTGTTATTTATACTATATATATGAAAAAATACCTTTTACACCCAGGTGTAATTACACCCACATCTAATATACCATCTAAAAAACTTTAAATACTTCTTTATCGTTTTAGGTATACTCGTATACTAATTATAAGATACTCCAATGTGAACCACATGAAAACCTTGTAAGGGAGTTCATAGTTTTTAGCGTATTTTCTAAATACTCTCAAGTACGCACATAAAAAGGAGTATGTCGAAAAAATATACATGCCACCTCTGAAAAATTGTTCATACCACCTAGATGATCTTAAATACTCGTATACTACACGTACATACCCTCCATTACGCGAGATACTCCCTACATTGTGAGTTACGATATAGGGTGTAATTACATCCGGGAGTAGAAAAGAGGCTTCCCCTCTCTCTCTATATATATATATATATATATATATATATATATATATATATATATATATATATATATGAAAAATACCTTTTACTCCTAAGTGTAATTACATCCACTTCTAATATACCACCTAAACAAGCTTGAAATACTCTTTTATCACTTTACATATACTCGTATACTAATTATAAGATACTCTAGTGTGAATGACATGAAAAAATTGCAAGGAATTCCATAATTTTTAGCGTATTTTATAAATACCTTCATATACGTACATAGAAAAGAGTATTCAAAAAATATACATACCACCTCTAAAAAATTATTCATACCACCTAAATAGTTTTAAATGCTTATATACTGCACACACATACCCTCTGTTACGGAAGATGCTTTCTACGTTGTGAGATATGACATAGGGTGTAATTGCATCCGGGAGCTAAAATGGGGCATCATGATGCCCGGGCACCATGATTTCAAATGCATCAATTTCATCTAAATTTAGGTATATTTTTTGAAAATAACAGTTTTATGGTATATACTCATCTATAACAATTCAAATGAAATATATAAGTTTGAAAAAATATACTCAAATTTAATGTTTTGAACGAATTTAGATCACATACTTTGCTGATTTATATATATAATTAGCATATACCTATAATCAAACTATCATCAAAAAAGGCAACTACAATTCGAGTTTGAACTAGCTAGTAAACTAGTTAAATTTGACATCCACAAAATTTTAAAATTTTTATACACGATACATATCTATTTTAGACTATGATGTCTAGGCACTAAAGAGCACCCGTTATTTTTACTAGTCGATCTAATTGATCCATTAGAAAAAAAGAGAATGAATATATTTGGGTAGTTACCTAGTCGATCTCACTTCATGCACGCGCAAGCACACACACCCAAGAATCCACGATGCATGCACACATGCATTGTGGTGCCCTATACATGTAGATTAATGCGACGAAACCATATAAAGAGGGCATCGAGCATGCAATCACTTGGATTCGGGACGATCTACTCCACTTGCATAATTTGTGAATTGCGATTGATCGGCCGGCTTTGATGGTGTCGAAATGATGCGAGCGACACACTTTTAGGCCCAGTTTAACTCGGTTTTTTCTGATGATTTTTATCTTTTAACTGAAATGATACTATAGTAATTATTAATTCTTTATAAATTATTTAATTAAAAAATAAAGAAAAAAAGAAAAATAAAAAAACAGTATTATATCTACGCAGACAATGCAATGAAAAAAGAAAAAAACCACGTTAAAAATCAACATATATTTTAAATAGCTTTTAACTTCTAAAAACTAAAGTCGAAAGCTGCATGCTGGAACAAACCTAAAGCTAGCATACAAGTTGGGTCATGATTGGATTATCACCCATCAACACACGCGGATGCACTCCACGTGATGTAGCTTAGCCCGGCCTACACACATCGATTAATCGTCTCTAGTTAGCCATCCTTTCTTTCATATATAAAACCCGTATGGGTATGATCCTTAAGCCTTGGCACATCAAATCTTTGAACATCACTCTATAATGTTGGAAATCGTGTTTTTGTCGCTTGTTCTTTGAGAAAAATGAAAAAGCAAAACCACTCGTCAGCAAAGCTTTGTGTGTGCGCGGCCGCGTATACACGGTCTGCGTTTGTCGGATCTGGATTTTATTAATCTAGAATTCTCTATAATTCCACTGTATATCAAATACATATCATACAAAAATATAAATATAATTGGTGGACTCACTTATTGGCTTATCAGGCTAAAATTATTAAAAAGCAGCAACTGAAACGGAACTCCACACAGGTGGGACTCTCAGGACATGTCCTACAGGCAGCTAAGTGAGGTTCGTGATCTAGTTCTTGGCCTTCTCGTCTTCAGTTCTGTCAATTTCTTTAAATGACCACAAGGCTTGAATTTATACTTCTTATTGACTGAATAATAGTAATTGAGTAATGATGAGTACAAAGGTACTCTACAAGCCATCACACAGAATACAATAATAATAAATGCAAAGTTGTCAAAAGGAGGCTTGAAGTTCTTTTATTTGCAAAAATGTAAATATATTGAGACACAATTATAGAAAATTTCTATAACCTAGCATTTTTACTAAACCATATTTTTAAAGATGTAAGAGTATGCAATAATAATAATAGTACATGTTCCATCCACCTGTTACGGAGCATGGTTCCATCCACCATATGCTAATTGTATTACCAAGGTTACATCCACCTATTAATATCATTGGGTTACATCCACCCAGGGCAATTTCAAAATTCAAGGTTACATTCACCCAACAAGTTTTTCATCCCACTCACAAAGTTTTAGAAATAGACACTAACTCGAGTAAGTTCCTATGCCCGCCCATGACCGTGGGTACGACTATTTGAACATTTTTCAGTCTACAGATGTCATACCCTTTACCTATAAAACATAATTAACTTGTTATATTTCACATATTTCTTTGGACATATGAATTAAGATCACCACTAAACATTTAAATGCATCACCCAGTGTAGGTTACACCCGCTGAGATTTCATCTGAGTGAGGTTACGTCCACCACACCTAGACCCCCTCTTGCGCCATCTTACACCAGCGACACAACACGTATCCACGACGGATTATAACCAGCGACACGACTCGTGGGTCACTCTAATGGTGCAATCCGCACTAGTGGATGCAAATTTGTTAGCCAGTCGTTCCTATTATAGACTTATGGTTGCATTGTTTTATATTAGGGGGGTCGTCACAAGATTTAGTCCTTAGTGTTATCTGAGCGGTGCTGCCACAAACCAAACATTTCCGTGCTACAACCGCACCAACACCTCTTACCATCCATCCAGATATGTAAAACAAGTTTTAGTGTTTTGAGAAGTATAAAATACTTTATACCAATGTATCAGTCACTTCCCTCCAGTGACTATCCAAATCAAGTTCATGTTTAAAATTGATGACGGGGCAATTTAATGCCTTTGGGGTATCTAAGCAAGACAAAGCATGGCCCTTAGATACAACTTATAACTAGTATGTTTTCCATTAACTCTAGAGCGATATCAAGTTTTAAATTTTCACAATTTCAACAATTTCCAAACTTAGGATCTTACAGTGTTGCATCATGATGTGTGGCTAAATATATTAGGCCAGATTTGATTCCCACTAGTCATCACTATATTAAAGCTGGGGGAGTTCCCGGTCTCCCACCCATGCCACGTCAGATTTCTTGCAAAAGGCCTTTGTATTTTTTGAAATCACGTAAAGATCCTCAGTTCTTGCAAAAAGGTCCCTACCAAGTTTTTTCCCAAAACCCCTCCACTTCACCGAAATTGTGTATCCATTAGCAGGATAGCATCCTGCGGTTTTCTAAAAATGTACGGCCTTTGGTTTTTCCTCGGTTTTTGCAAAAAGGCCTTTGATTTTCCCGAAATTACGCACGTGTCCTCGATTTTTTTAAAAAAACTTCCGCGAATTGTCGTCTCTTTTACTTCGATCCATACGGTAGCTAGCGCGGCGTGCCACCACGCTTACGTGGCTAGTTATATGTGCGATGGGTTTTTCGTGATTTATTTCCTTGACTTGTACGTGGGTTGTTCAATCTTAATATAAGTGTGTTAACAAATTGTACCATTTCTAAGCAAACAGGATTGTTATATATTCTAGAAAAATTTTCAAGTACTTATGTTAGGTCATGGTTCAAAGTACTTCACAAAAAATCTTCCAAATTAAAGCCAGTGAGAATTCATATGCAAATTCCACGTTGGATCTTATGAGTTCCCTTGAATGTATTTCTGAGTTCTAGAGGGTCATTGCCATGTGGGTAAAAGCCCAGGTGAAGAGCCTACCACCCAAGCATGACGACGCAAGAGAAGGAAAAATTATATCTTTTTCTACTGCGAAAGGGTCTCCCCACGTCTCCACCCTTGCGTGGGTGCGGATCTAACCACTACTACAGAAAGCCTAATACTAGACGGCCAATCACAAACGGTTTGACAAAACCGTCTGTGACCGACACTAACACAGACGGTTTTAATTTGGACACCGTCTGTGTAGGCGACGTCGGAGAAGACGAGTATCACAGACGGTTGTTACTGATGAACCGTCTATGATACTAAAGTATCACAGACGGTCTGTATTAAAAACCGTCTGTGATAATCTGGAATTATCACGAGGCGGTTTTATTACAAACCGTCTGTCATAGTAACAACCAATCAAATTAAATGCAGAGACAAGGGATCACAAATAAAAGGCAAATTTATTAATTTCAATTGAGGCAAATTTATTACAAAAGTCGCAGAATAAAGAGATTGCCATATTCTAATCTTACGGGCTTCAGACGCTTCTTCTTCGACTTTGGGACTTGGAGGAGCCACCGAGTTCTCGAACGCCATTAAGATTGTCCTTGTCCTCAGCACTTCCTCCTCCAGCATTGGCAAATGATCAGTAGCATACGTCATAAGCTCGTAGAGGATAGCATTATATGATTCCTCAGAATCTGCCGTTTCTGCTTGAGCGGCAATGCTATCCATCAATCTCTCCATTGCCACAAATGCTTCCTCCGCTTTGTGCACATTGTAGAGAAAAACGACGTTAAGCGCAGTTTCACTTTCCTGAGCGGCAAGAAAACACCTCCGTCAACAGCGGATGATGAGGTCCAGCTGACGGATGGAAGCGACTCGAGGAGGAGAGCGGGCGTGGCGGAGGAGCTGCTCTAGGCGTGGATTATTGGCCGCTGTGTAAGATTACGGCGAACAACTCATGATGGATAGATGAGAGGAAGGAGATGAGCAGAAGAACAGTACTAGAACCCATATTAATTGGTAACTAGTAAGAACAGTACGTAGGAGATGTGATCACAACAACAGCACAGCGCGCATATTTAACCTTCAGCACAGACGGTTCGTATACCAAACATTAATGAAATAGACGCTTTGTAGGAGATACGTTACACGAAACACAAGAGATACATACGTTCTGACTTTTCATTATCACAGCTGGTTATCGCAGACGGTTTTGAATAAACAACCGTCTGTGTTGGTGGCGTCATGAGCGGTTTTGAATAAACAACCGTGCGTGAAAAGTCGGTTATCGCAGACAGTTTTGAATAAACAACCATCTGTGAAAAGCTGGTTATCACAGACGGTTGTTTATTAAAAACCATCTGCGATAACCAGCTTTTCACAGACGGGTTTTAATATAAAACCGTCTGTGAATTATCACAGACGGTTTGTAATAAAAACCCGTCTGTGATAATGCCACAAAGCATTTAATGCGCTGCTCAGGCCGCCTCGTCTTCATTTTGATCCAGATCTATAGCCATTGCTGCGCACTCTTTCGCTCACGCGAGCCTAGGCGATTTCAGGCCAGTTAATTTGGTGGGAAGAGACAGAGATTGAGCTTTGAAGATTCATTCATACTTTTCCTAGTAGCTCTAGATATGGTTAGTAAGGAAATTTGTTTTTTCTTTAATTGCATTACAATTTAGATCTAAGTAATTGGTGAGTGTTATTTGTCGGACCCGGATTTTTGCAATCCAGACCCTGTTGTGCCTTACCGCATTATTCCACGGATCGAGAGATAATGCACATGATACATTGCGAATCATTTCATACACGCGGAATTCACAACAAGCCATAATAATATTACATTGCAAAAGTGAAGTTAGGCCTTCACAAAGCGCAGTAGTTACAATAGGGCCAAGCAGGCCAAATATTTACATTACAAAGGTCTAGCAGCGGGAAAAGATACAAAGTAGGCCTTTAAACCACAAGCAGAGACTGAGGGCAAAAGTGGTCATACCAATATTCTAGGGCTCTAGAATATCTGGATGAAGCCACACCTTAGTCTAAATGCCTAAGGTTCTAAGCACGGATTATTCGTCCTAATTCCCGGCGCGGTCTTCTCCCTCTACAGCAGGTGCTTCCTCGAAGGCATACGGATCTTGAGCTCCTGAATCTGGATTTTTGGTATTGCGAGAGTGAGCACACTAACCACCGTGCTCAGCGAATCAACACACGAAATGCAGTAGGTAATATGCAAGGCTTTCAGCAAGGGAAGGCTCACGTTATTTTGTTTTGCGGAAATATGCTTTTTGAACTATAATACTTACAATCTCCTAGGAACTAGCCAGTTAAATTTTTAAACATGACACTAAATGATATATACCGTTATTTTTATTGAATCAGAGATCATCCACCATTACATGATCTCTGCTCCTCATATCATACCTACAGCGTATAGACGCTTACATTTCCACTGGGACGACACCCAGGACAACTCAAAAGAGGGCCTCACTCTGCCTTCCCATAAAGGTCTTTCTCTGCCCTTTTTAAAAGATTTTGAAACAGAACTATATCTAGTTAACTTCCCATGTCTGCCCATAACCGTGGGCACGGCTATTCGAATAGTTTTAACTCTGCGAGTGTGTACACTTTACCCACATGAGATAGATCGCCGATGCCCCACATGATTCCTTAGCCATGCAGTTGAGTAGACTACCACAGGGCTTTTACAATGCATTTTCCTAGCAGAGTTACGACCGCTAAGGTTTCCACTTCCTCCGGGTACGACCACCCTTCCAGAAGCCCCCTCTTGCGCCATCACGTCGGAGGATGTGGCCATCCTCTACCCGCCCGTGTTCACACCGACGCAACTCTTACGAAGTCAATGCAAATTAGTTGGCCCTGCCTACACTTTGCCAGCATGTGGTTGTACATGTTGTATCGTGGGAGATTATCACAAGATTCAGTCCTTAAGTGTCATCTGGGCGGTTCTACCACAATCTCTTGTGCTATCATGGCACCACTTTATCACAAATTTGTGCTATCACGGCACCATTCAACACTCCCGCCCTCAACCATCCGCCCAGATAATTAAGCATGTGAGGTTCTTTCGAAAAATACTCTTATACCCACATAAACCAGTCATCATCACAATGACTGCCCAATACTGCTTTCTTTAATTTACAAGATATGCTAGGGTGCTCTCACACCCTTGTTCATCTAAACAACTCTAAGCATGCATTTATAATTATAGACTTAGTTTCAAAGGAGTTGTAGCATTATTACTTTTACTAGGGTGACAAAGATCACATAGTCAAAGTATGGCAAAGGATATATACTAAACCGAGAGAACATGGGCATATATCTAAAATCTGAAATTAACATGTATCGCAACATAAATATAAGCATGCAGGTTATAATACTTAAACCAAAATACTTTATTGAAAACATAGGCTCAAAATGATCAAAGCATTGACTCGCCTTGGTTGCTGAGGTCCGGGTTTTGAACGTTGGATTCTACAGCAGCTGCAGCTTCCTCCTCTTGAGTCTCGAAAGCTACGTTTTATACTGCCAAAATTTAGATAAAAACATCACAACAATCAAATAACACAATGAAAATTTAAACAAGCTTCAAAAGTGTTGGTTCTGGTTTCATTAAGTAGCCCTTGATTTTAGATGAATTTAGAAATTAATTTCACTAAATTTGGAGCTAAAATGAACAAGTTATACACATTTGAATACTTTCGGTTTGAATAAATCCCAAAATAATAAAATCGACGAGCGGGCCCATGGCGCAGAGACCGCACTCAGCGGTGCGACACGTGGGACCCAGGCGGCGAGGGCTCACGCCCGCTCCCGCGGCCACGGCAAAGGGGGCCCGGGAGGCGTGGTGGTTCAAGCGCGGTCGGCGGCGGTGGGACCCACTTGTCGTGACGGTTTTAAAAGAATGGCTCAACCTCGGTGCTGCGTGAGCGGGGCTCGAACGCAGCCGAGGGAGCCGGGGAAAGAGGGGTGAGCGACGGTAGCCAACCCGCTCATTTATCTCACCCTTAAGGGATGATCTTTTCCCTTAAGGGGTGCGAGGGTGGAGCGAGGCGGCCGAGGCCGGAAGGCGGTGGTCGCCGCCGGCGAGGGAAGCTCACCGGGGTCGGGGCTTCGTGAAATGCAAAGTCGAGCTTGCGGCGATCTTGGTGGTGACGAGGAGGGCCGGGGTCACCGGAGGTGGGTCGGCGACGGCAGCGGCGGCTCGGGAGGCTCACGCCGCGGGCGAGCTACTGCCGTCGGAAGCTTCGGGGAGGCCGCAAAAGCTCGGCGACGGTGCAGAGATGGTGTGGGAGCAACGGATCGAGCTCCCACAGTGAGGATCAGCGGAATGCGGCGAGGGCCGTCGGAGAGTTGGGGAAGAAAGGCGGTCGCCGGCGATCGGGTGGGTCTTGAGGGCAATGGGCGGCCGAGAAATTACCGTGAGGGCACGGCGAACCTTCCGGCTGCTCCCCGGCTTTATAGCCGTGAACAGCCCGCCCGGAGGAGCCGGCGCGGCGGGCCGCAGCAGCAGTGGGCGGCCAGCGGACACGGCGGCGGAAGAGCGGCGAGGGTTCGGGGATGACGTGGGGTCTTTTCCCCATAACGCTGTCCCCTAAGTGGGGTCTCCGGCGGGCGTCGCCGCACGCCGGGGGTCTGGAGCGCGGAGGAGGAGGAAGAAGGGAAAACGGGCCTCGACAGTGGGGCCCGCTTTGCGAGAGAGAGGCGGGAGAGGCGATCGCGGGTGGCCGAGATGGCGCCGGGTGGGACGTGGCGCCATCCGGACCGGACGCGTGTCGACCCGATGGAGGGAAGGCGGATCCGGAGCGACGTGGGTGGATCCCGCCCGATCCACGCGCCGGCCGGGGTGGGATTTTGGGTTTTTATTTTGATTTTGCATTTTCAGGAATGCTAGATGGCATAATATAATTCGGAAAAATACTAAATCTCCACCAAAAATTCTAGAAAATTCACAGAGGCTAAAAGAGATATTTTTGGGTTTTAATAAAATTATTTAGCCACAAAATGGTTATTTCCTTTGATACTTTAAGGTCTACAATGACTTCTTTTCCTTTTCCCTTTTTATTTTCTCCTCTTTTCTTTTATAAATGGGAGATATATTTACTTTGTGTAAAAGCACTCATATATATACATATATATACATGCACATACATATATATATACATATACATACATATATATATATATATATATATATATCTTTATACATCTATACATCTAAGCTTGCCTGCTAGGTTACTTTCAAGTTTTCTATGGATCATCTTTTCATATTCATATTCAAACTTAGGATTCTCTATTAGTTAAACAGTGAGTTCTTTCATGAAATTTCCGTGGAAAAATATTTTTAGAATACTGACCCAACAAGATGTATTACACAATATCTCACAACAATCTATTATAAAATCCTTCCGAGTTCTCGGGATGTTACATTATTGAAGATGGTTAATTTGCAAAATTATTGGTTATATAAGAGCTGTTGTGTTTATAATATGAATTGAGCTAGCAAATTAAGCCTAAATATAATACATGTGGCCGGTATATATATTTAGTAATAATTAGTTAATCTAATTTTTAATCTTGAGTTGTTATATATGTACGTAACGTGGGACCGAAGTCGGATGTATGCATGAGCCGTGTGAGAGAAGAGTATATTAATGGCGTGTCTGCTTACAAGAGCCGCCGAGGAGGATATGTTGAATAAGGGGTGGAATATATGTATCGTCCATGCTGTGATTAGAAAATTTGAAGATGTTTAAGAACCGAGGGCAAATTGAAGCGCACTTGATTCGGAGGGGTTTCAAAAAGGGTTATACGTGTTGGACCAGTCATGACGAAGTGAATGATCATATGCCGCCGGATGACATCGCCAGTGAAGTGAATGATATGCCGCCGGATGACATCGCCGGTGAAGTGAATGACATGCCGTCGGATGATGATACTGATAGGTTGCACGATGATAATCTGGATCAGATGCTTCGCGATGTAGAAGAGAACTATGATCAGAGAGAGTATGTTAAATTCCGGGGCTTGATGGAGGACTCGGAGAAACCTTTGTTCACGTGCTGCAAGTACACGAGGTTGTCGGCCGTGCTTGAACTGTTGAAATTGAAGGCAGGCAACGGTTGGTCCGACAAGAGTTTCACGGCGCTGCAAGGTCTTTTAGCGGACATGCTTTCGGAGGGAAATGAGCTGCCTAAAACCACGTATAAAGCCAAGAAGGTTCTTTGTCCGTTGGGAATGGAAATAGAAAGAATACATGCATGTCCGAACGACTGTATCTTATACCGTAAAGAGTATGCAAACATGCATGTACGTCCGATGCAACGCATGCCGATACAAACGTAACAATAAATCAGATGACGGCGAGGGAACAGAGGCGAAGAAAGGACCTCCTACTAAGGTGGCATTGTATTTTCCTATAATTCTCCGTTTGAATAGGTTTTTTGCAAATTCAAAGGAGGCAAAACTGCTGCGTTGGCACTCGGAGGAGCGCAAGAAGGATGGAATGGTAAGACACATTCTTGATTCCGTCCAAAGGAGAAACATCGATAGGAGTTTCGCACTTTGGTGCGAACCAAGGAATATAAGGTTTGGACTGAGTGCAGATGGAATGAATCCTTTCAAGGGATGAGCAACGACATACCACATGGCCGTGACTCTGCATCTATAACCTTCCTCCTTGGTTGTATATGAAGCGAAAGTATATTTTGTTTGTCGATACTTATCCAAGGGTCAAAGCAACCAGGGAATGATATCGATGTGTACCTAGCACCGTTGGTAGAAGATCTAAAAGTACTGTGGAACGAAGGGGTACATAGGTATGGGATGCATACAAACGAGACAATTTCACTTTGCGCTCCTTATTGTTCTGCACCATAAACGATTATCCTGTCCTTGCTAACCTATCGGGCGAGTACAAAAGGTGCCAAAGCTTGTACCCACTGTTTAGATGATACCGAGAGTGTGTGGTGAGACACTCACGCAAAACAGTCTACATGCGTCACCGCCGGTTCCTTGGAGGGCTCACCCATACCGCAAGATGAAGAAACAATTTGACGGAGAGAAGGAAGACGGTTCAGCTCCAAGGCATTTAAGGGACACGAGGTTTATGATATGGTTAAGGATTTAGATGTTGTCCTCGGAAAGGGACGTAAATGAGGGCTCATGAGAAGAACACACGGAAGAAGAGATCAATATTTTGGGACTTACCTTATTGGAAGTACCTAGATGTTCGACACTGCATCGACATCATGCACGTAGAAAAGAATGTATGTGACGACTTGATTGGTCTCTTCACGAACATTCGTGACAAAACAAAGGATCGTCAACGCACGGCTTGACTTGGCCGATATGGACATCAGGGCCGAGTTAGCACCGACGATAATGATAATGGACGAACGTACCTTCCCCTGCGTGTTCTGATCATCCAAGGTGAGAGAACGAAGCGTGCCGGTGCTTGCATGGTGTGAAAGTTCCGTCGGTTACTCCGGCAACGTGAAGAAACTTGTTTCGATGCAAGATTTGAAGTTAAATGGCATGAAGTCTCATGGTTATCATGTGTTGATGACACAGATGCTCCCTATTGCAATTAGAAATATTTTGCCGATCAAAGTACGAGAGACAATCATGAGGCTATGTTATTTCTTTAACACAATTGCCCAGAAGGTCATCGATCCGGAAGGACTAGATGCTCTACAGGACGAGGTGGTGATGACTCTATGTCATCTTGAAATGTATTTCCCTCCTTCATTTTTCGATATCATGGTACATCTCATTGTTCACGTTGTGTGGGAGATAAAATGTGCGGGCCCGTATTCCTCGTAGCATGTACCCATTTGAGAGGTTCATGGAATTCTCAAGTCCCACGTGCGGAATCGATCTCAGCCGAGGGCGGCATTGTCGAATGTTATGCAGCGAAGAGGTCATTGAGTTTTGTGTCAATTATATGGCTCGAGACTCAAGCGATAGGTGTGCCTCAATCTCGTCATGAGGGAGGTCAAGGGTATCGGAACTATCGGAAGGAAAGCAATCACTGCAGATATGGACACGTATACTCAAGCCCATTTCACGGTCTTGCAACACATGACCAAGTGGCGCTTATGTCGACCAACACAAGAATGTGCTTCGCAACAAAACTGGAGCGGCGGATGTTTGGATCGGGAGGCAACATATCGGTCAGTTCAACCAATGGTTGAAGGAACAAATCGCTAGGAGCTCGCCAAGTGAGATCTTGACATGGTTGGCAAAGGGCCAACATTTACAGCCAGACATGGCAAGGATATGACATAAATGGGTACAAATTCTATCTGCAGCCTCGGGATATAAAGAGCACAAACCGAATAGCGGTGTCCGCATAGATGCGTTCGATCCGATGGGTCGAGAAACTCGTACTATGAGTTCATAGAAGAGATTTGGGAGCTCGACTACGTGGTTTTCAAGATCCCCTTATTTCGCTGCCGTTGGGTGCATCTCCCACAGGTGAAGGTTGACAAGTACGGTGTCACTACCGTGGACCTCCAACGTGTCGGGTACAAAGACGAACCATTCGTGCTCGCCAACCAAGTTGTTCAAGTTTTCTATATAACCGACCCGGCAAATAAGAAACGCCATGTAGTTCTTCATGGAAAAGGAGAATTGTCGGAGTAGAGAATGTAGTGGACGAGGAAGAATACAATCAATTTGACGAGTTACCTCCTTTTGGAAATGGCATAAGGGTCGACGACGAACAACGTGAAGAAACTAGTTACGTACGCATTGATCATCATGAAGGGCTCATTTTTAAAGCAAATAAGCAAGTAAAATGAGAATGAGCTTCATATATGTGGGTATTTGCATATATGTATATAACAACGCATTTGTGTGATGTATATGTGAAAATGTGTGATGTAGTCAATTTTGAGAATGAGAAAATATGTAAAGAAATATCTTGTGTGAATGCCATTGGTTGGTGTTGTATATGAATGCAGTGGTTGGTGTTGTATATGAATCGCCGCAAGTCGTTGGTGGTTGATCATGAATGCGGTGGTTGGTATTTGTCGAAGAAATAAAGTTGGCTTATCTCGAGACGGTTCTACACTTATAACGATGCAGTGATATAAATATCACGAGCGGTTCTACACTTATAACCGTGCGTGATAGTATAATATCGCAGACGGTTGCAATTTATAACCGTCGTGATATTGATATCACGATCGGTTCTACGTGTAGAACCGTCTGCGATAATCCTCCTATAATAATCTCGGCTAGGGTTTTCCGCGTCGTATCTGCGGTTATATTCTACATCTAAATCTCGATCTCTCGTCGCCTCCGCCACCACGAGCCCTCGCCGGCCGCCTCCCGAGCCCTCCGCATTCGAAGACCGGCGCTCGGCTCGCCTCCGCCCGGCGCCTCCGCTCGCCTGCCTCCCGAGCCCTCGCCGCCGCCTCCCGAGCCCTCGCCGGCCGCCACCCGGCCGTCCGCATTCGAAGACCGTCGCTCGGCTCGCCTCCACCTAGCCGTCCTCGGCTCGCCTCCACCTTGCCGTCGCGCCTCGGTCACCTCCGGCCGCCTCCTCGAGCCCTCGCGGCCGTCGCCTCCCGAGCCCTCGCCGGCCGCCTCCCGAGCCTCGCCGGCCGCCACCCCGAGCCGTCGCGTTCGAGACCGTCGCTCGGCTCGCTTCACACCTAGCCGTCCTCGGCTCGCCTCCACCCGGCCGTCGCGCCTCCGGTCACCTCCGGCCGCCTCCTCGAGCCCTCGCGGACCGTCGCCTCCCGAGCCCTCGCCGCCGTCACCTCCCGAGCCCTCGCCGCCGTCGCCTCCCGACGCATAAGTACTATGGTAACCTTGTGATGCTATGATTTGCTTCATGTTAGAACTCCAAATCCTACAAATGTTAGAAAACACACTAGGAACTACTCACCGTGCAAATGTCGGTTCATGTGCTCCTATTCAACTTATTTTTCAACTAGCTGATGAGTACATGGCTTGCTCATATGATACTATGATTTGCTCATGACTAAAAGCAAGGCGTTTCCCTGTATGGCCACATAGAACTTTGTTTAGAGACATTATAGTAATAATATATGCGAGATAGACCTTCAAAGGGCATGAAGCAAGTGGTACACTCCAATGTATCGGTTCAATGAACTTGATACACTTTGGTTTGTGCCATTTGCATCTTAGCCCTCGCCGCCGCCTCCCTCCCTCTACTCCTCTCCTCTCTTCCAATTCAATATGATCACTTATTTTATCCTTATAGACCCACCAATTGAGCAACATGTCATCCGCGCATTCTTCAACACCATCGCCGGAGGCGTCCGCTCCAACATCAAGACGCCAAGGAAGAGGGCTATCAAAGAAGCCTGAGGGCCGATTTACCATCACAGCGGTCGATGCATCTGGGGTCCCTCTCCTTCCTCACAAAGCAGTAAGCGCATTCCGAACATTGATTAGAATAGTTGCACGAGAGCGAATTGAGATCACATTCAATTCGTGGAAGAACGTTCCTGAGACTCGGAAACGTGAGCTGTGGACCGAAATTTTGGCATCGTTCGAGATCCCAGAAGAACACCAAGACGCCGTGCAACAACAAACCTACCTAGCGGCGTGCAAAGCATGGAAGAACTTCAAGAGCACGCTTGTCAAGAAATACGTGGAGACGGACGAAACGCCTATTCATAAATACCCATTCCTGGAACCACAATGGGAAGAGTTCAAGGCGATGAAGACAACTGAAGATTTCAAAAGTACAAGTGTGGCACATAAGGCCCTCCAAGCAAAAAACACACACCCCATAGACTTGGCACAGCTGGGTATGCGGGTAAAATCCAGATGGAGGACGGAGGATGACTTGGCGACCAACAGACATCGCCCGCCATTTTCCAATATCCCGGATGAGCGCGCTTGAAATTGGATTAGAGCAAGGTCATCTACAACGATAGTGGGAGACGTCTCCTTTCGAAACTCTGCAGACCAGCAAGTGTCCCAGCGTCTGGTAAGATATCAATCGAAGTGCGTAGCTTGTAATTACTCCAGAACTTCGTACGAATTGAAATGACATGTCGTGCTCTTGCAGGAAGAGCTGAGTTTTGAATCTACCGTGGGATCATTCCATGGAACAAGGGAGAATGATATGCTCTCCGTGGCCCTGGGAAACAAGGAGCACCCGGGCCGTATGAGAGGCCTTGGGCTTTATGTTCCTTGGAAACATGGTTTCCAAGATGACTCCGAAATGTATCGGCGTAGGAAGAGAACCAAAGCCGAGCGTGAGGAGCGGCTACGAGAAGAGTTCAAGGCAACTCTTAGAGAGGAGATAATGGGTGAGCTGGCTGATGTAATCAGAGATGAGGTGCGGAAGCAAACAGAAAGTCGTGACCGCCGCTCCGTGGTAGCTAGCCCGCATAACCGTCCGAGTAGTTGCGCGTCCAATCCGACGAAAGCGTGGCGATTTTCATGGACAACATCCGGTAAAATTATTATCTCTTCAATGCTTGCTCCATTTATAGATCTATTGGAGTAGTTAATTTTGTATCATTTTGTAGGAGCCTACGGTGCGGGCTCAAGTGAGATGTGCCTCCGTTCCTTGTCTGCTTGCTTGGGGCCGAGCATATCGATCAGTATCGGGGCCGGGTGCACGGTCAACCTTAGCGCCGAGCTACGCAAAGTTAATGTGGATGGTGTGCATGCCAATTTTGAGGTCGTCCCGCCACCAAGGCCCCAACGACGAGATCGTGACTCTAGGGCGGCCATTAGAACATTCATCCAAAGGCCCAAATCGACATCTCCTCGAGGCTTCTTCACCGGTGGCGGACCGAATGGGCAGACGAACCGAGCTACAAGCGGTGTTATCTCCTAGCAAAGACGAACCGAACGAGCTAGCGATGATGCTATCTCCACAACGGCCAAAGACGAACGAGTTAGCGATGGTGCTATCTCCACAACGGCAAGACGAACCGTAGCTAGCGCGATGCTATCTCCACGGGTGCTATTCTCTCCAAAGCAACTTGTAGCGTCGAACCATTACGGTCGTCTACCATAAAGTCGACCTACGATCGAGGCGTGGGCAAGGGCAAGTCAAAGATGAAGGATGATGACGATCCCCGTACGCCATTGTCCCGCAAATTGTGCTAAGCGAGCCGATGATATTCCGCAAGAGCAACTCGTAACCCTAGGACTTGGTTGCCAAACATTACACAATTGGTATATGCAATGTCCAATAGGCGAGGCGTAACGACGCTCGGTATCATCACAAATTCAAGCGGGAACATTTCCGGCATGAAGTTCGAGATTGTGTCTTCGTGGTGACCTTTGACGATATATTTGATCTTTTCACGCTCAACGCTCTCGACGCCTCACTGCTTCGATCTTTGAATGCCGTAAGTCCGCAATTACGATCTCATTCACGTCCATACCGATATATGTCACAATTTGTTGCTTCTCGTGTATATATATATATTCATGCTGACCGAAGCTAGATCATCGAAATTACCAATTGGTTTCCTGGACCCACGCTTGGTCACCATTGATACCATCAACGAGGATGCATCCTTCGTCGAGAGCTATATTACAACAACAACTGCGGCTCACCGCGATAAGGATTTTGTTCTTATGCCATACAATGAGCACTTCCATTGGATTTTAATTGTAATTATACCAAAATAGAACAAGGCTATATACCTTGATTCTTTAAGTAAGAACAAATCCAAGTACACGACTATCGCGAAATACTCGATAGGTAAGTACATTGTACATTGTACTCTTTTTCCTTCGAATGACTAATCTAACTTTTTCAAATAACGAAGGTCGTCACGCATACATTCAACAAACACGTGGCTCGACGGCGGGGCCAAGCCCTTGAAACATTCTCGCAATTTTCGGTATTCACTAGCTACACATTAATTACTCCTATACAACACTTAGCGTAATGCCTTTTGATTTAACACATTCTATTTTTGCGGTGCCACCGGCGGGAGCCGGGCAACACGTGTGGATACTACGTGTGCCACCATATGAGACTACTCTCGATTCCTCGAAGATCGGCAATTCTAAGGTTTGTCAATCTTCCCACATTCATTTCATACTTGTCACGTTATATATGTAAGCGCGTTGATTTTCCTATCATTTCAATTAATTCATTTGCGAAATGGATGCTTTATGTTTGTGAATGAAATGTGATGTGAATGAAGTGTGATATGTTTGTCAACTGAATTGAGATCTGAATTGTATGTATACATATACCTGTTCATCTGCTTGTTTCAGAGGGCATGGCTAGCATTTCCTGAGGCTAGCCAATAAACAGAAGTAGATTTAGGGGTAGAAAGGAATATCACAGACGGTTTGTAGCTACAAACCGTCTGTGATATTTCAATATCACAGACGGTTGTTCGACAACTGTCTGTGATAACCTTCGATTATCACTGACCCATAAATTCAGACGGTTCACAAAACCGTCTGTGATGATGTTTTTGAACCGTCTGTGACGAACTTTTCTGTAGTAGTGAACCCAGGACCTCATGTTTGTCAGTACTACAAAAAAAAGGTTATATTAAACGTCTCATCACAGATGGTTCTAGAGAACCTCAGTATTGCAATTATCATAGATGGTTTTAAAAGCTTGACCGTCTACATTACTAGCGATAGCTAGAACCGTCTATGATAAATGATTATCACAAACGGTTCTTATTAAGAACCGTCTGTGATATTGTCACAGACAGTTAGGATTAAAACTATCTGTAATGTTACATCACAAACGGTTTTTAATCCTAACCATCTGTGATAATGCTATATCACCGACCCGTGGCATCTCTCCCAGGATTTCGATCTTATTCATTCTCTCTCCGTATCGAACGGCAGGCACTGGTCTCCTCCCACTACTCACCCCTTATTACTCCCCCTCTCCCTGATGAGGATATTTTCTGCTGCTAGCTCCTAGTTCATCCACTCCTTATTTGTGCTTCATGTCCCAAACCGAAGCACCATGTCTCCTCGACGACGCCGACTACCGCCTTGAGCTCCTCCGCCTCCGGTTGTGACGCCATGGTTCACTGTACAAGACACTCTTGTTGTAAGTATTGTAAGAGTGTCTCATGCAGTGTCACCATCGTGACACAATGATGACGCTACAGCCGCCTCTCCTTTATTGCCGGTGATATCTCTCATCCGATCCCCTCTCCTGTTTTCCTTGATGCTTGGATATAAAATTACGAAATTGATGGATGGCTAGTTAGGGTTTCGGTCATGTAAATCTTAATGCTTCTAGATTTTTTTTCTTTTACCAATTTTTGAAGACTTCAATCTATAGACTAAATTGACTTTTCGACTGTCTTGAAGTCATGATCCATGGATTTTGTCCTTTCGACGATGGTCAGAAGGTGGTCGAAAAGTCAATTTGTTCCATGGAATGTATATTTTCCACCATCTTACCCATACTCGGACTTGAGAGGTTTGGAGATAAGAACTTTAAAACCAAGTAGAAGTAGGAAAGATAGAAAGTATGTGCTTCTGATGGTTATTTATAGACTATCGGCTTGTAGCAAAGTTAAATGGAAGTCCAACGGATAAAATTTTATTAGAATCTTTCCCAACAAATAGTTGGAAAACCAAAGCGTCACCGTCTCTTTGGGAATTGTTCTTCATGAAGAAAGTTGACGTTCCTTTTCCTATCTATTTATGCTTATTAGCTAGCATTTTCTGAGGCTAGCTAATAAACAGAAATAGATTTAGCAATACAAAATAATATAACAGACGGTTCCTTAGGACAAACCGTCTGTGATACCTCCTATTACAGACGGTTTTATGTACAAACTGTATGTGATTGTCAACTATCGCAGACGGTTCGAAGACCATCGGTGATGAACTCATGTCATTACCGACCCATAAACTCAAATAGTTCACGAACCCGTCTGTGATAATATTTTTAAACTGTCTGTAGTGACCTTTTCTACAATAGTTTGTGCACCCTGCATTCCACCAACCAGAACTCATCTATGCCACTAATCAAGCCCTAGCTACCTTTTAAAGACCAAACCTCAACTACTGCATCTGCCATCGAAAATCGCTTAACTGTGAATTCCGTTAGCTTTGTATAACCTGTATGAAAATGCCACTTGTATTTTGCATCTTCGCTGAAAATGCCCCTCTGGCAAGATCAAAGGGATTTTGACCTAATCAGAATGGTTAATTCCTTATATACCATTTGAAATACTCAAAATTCCTGATTGTGTCACTTATATGTAGGGTCTGGACCTATATGTCAAAGATACAATGAGCAGCATATAAAAGATGATAAAAACTTTTAATGGCAAATAAGGAACTGCCCCTAATCAGAATGACTAGTTTCCCCTTTCAACTGTCTGAAATTTGCAAACGAATGGCACTCCTCTTCACTGCAGCAGGATGATGCACAGCTCCGGCTAGGTCAAGGTCGTTCAATTGTGTGAAATTTACTCAGATTTTTTTCACTTAAACTATTATTATTACTATAATCATCGTCAGCATCGTAATCATGTTTGCTCAATTGCAAGCACAGTTCTAGCCTGGGAGGCACGTGTGCATTTCCCTAATTCAAGCCGTAATTCTTATCAAGAAACTACTTCTCGAGGCACTGTAGCAGCCACGTACGTACATAATTGCCACTGGGAACTCAAATCACTTGCTGATAACGATGATTATACGAAATCTTTTTGCTATCATGCAGGACACCAGGGCTCGTTAAAAGCTTAGCTTGGGGACAAGACACACACACAACCTGGCTGCCTGCCCTCTTTCGAGCTAAGCTAAGCTAGAGATCAGTGAGGCTATTCACGAGGCGACATGCGTACAAGATGATGATGATGATGATCACCTTTGTTTTCTTTTCTGGCCATCTTTTGTGACCTTTTTTTTCTCTCCTTTATCCTCTTTCTTGCCTGCGTTACTTTCTTAGTGTTGCAGATCCAAAGGACAAAAGCTGAGCTATTAGGCCATGCATTATAGGTATGAAAAAAGGGTTAAAGCGGGAAATTAGACCAAAAGTTTTCATAAAAGGCTTGCTTTTTGTGTATAAATCTGTTATTTGTAGAGTATTTGCACATGTTCGTCGTCGTTAATAATTTTATTTTGGGATGGATCGTACGTATATATTGTTGACTATGCTTTGCCTCGTCCTGCGATCAAGCACGTTTCTAAAATGCTATTCCCATTAAGACAGCAACCAGCAGGCGATCAAGCCGAACCAGCTGCTAAAATAAAGGAAAGAGTATATTACACTTTACACCAAGAAAGCTGTCCTGATTTTCACAAAATGCCAGGTTTAGGAAATATTTCCACATGACATCGCCTAAAAAAGAAAAGAAAAACTATACAGATATATTATACTAGTTTTCATTCCATGCCAAAATTAATGAACCACATCCAACAACTGCGATAATTAAACTACGAATTACCTTAAGCAGTGGCGGAGCCAGGATTCATCGGAACCTCGGGCCCAAAACTAAAGAGGACATAAGTCTATAACTAATATCAACACTGTATTCCAACCAATCATATCTTTTGAACCATTCTTCATGAAAGCTTCTTGTCTTACCGCCTATTTTTTTCGTGGAAATTTATGGCCAAATGGTCGGCATGGTCCCAATAGCAAATACTCCCTTCTAGCGGCATCCCTAATATCCACATCTAACTCTTCAATTGGTTTCCGAAGCCCAGGATCGGCAACAATGTCATCCGGATTAAGCACAACACGGGGATTGTTTTGTGGGGTGTTACTACCTCCAATTCCTATTGCTTCTGGAGTTTGATTGGAATTAGATTGCGATGGAAATAGGATGCCAATGTCTTGATCATCTTCATCATGTATTTCTAATTCTAATATGGCAAAAATTTAAATAGCAAGTTAAGAAGTCTGATAAACATACTACACTAATAACACTATCATTTATCACAGACTTCAAAAGTTCAAATCACACTATCACTGAACAATCTGTATGAACAATCACTGGACAATCTGTAAGTATGAACAAAAGTTCAAATCACACTATCACTGAACAATCTGTATGAACAAAAGTTCAAAAGTTCAACAATGAACAATTTGTATGAATCTCATCGGGAACAATGAACAATCCATATGAACAATGAACAGTCAATCACAATTCACAGTCACAGAAGCTCACCGGGAGAGCCAGCACCGGCGGATGGCGGTGCCGGTGAGCAGTGGCCAGTGGGGCCGGCGGAGATCACACCAGATGAAGAGGAGGCACCGGCCGAGGCAGAGATCCGCTAAGGAGCCGACGGCGGAGTCGCGGAGAGGAGGCACCGAGGCGGTCGGCGGGCTCGGTGGAGAGGAGGCGGGGACCGGGGGCGGTGCCGCGGCGGCCGGCGGAGATCGGCGGAGAATATCACACCAGAGTACAAGACGAATCAAAGACGAGGAGGCGCCGGCCGAGGCGGAGATCCGCGAGGAGGCGACGGCGGAGTCGTGGAGAGGAGGCACTGAGGCGGCCAGGCTCGGCGGAGAGGAGGCGGGGTGGGGCGGTGCCGCCGCCGCGGGCCGAGGCGGAGGAGGCGCCAAGCCAACGCCGCCGAGGCGAGGGCGGCGCGTCGGTGGAGTCGCAGAGATGCGATACTGGTGGTCGGAGGCGGCTTGCGAGGCCGAGGGGCGAGGGTGCCTCCAGCGCCGCTTGTGTTAGGGTAGGCCGCGCGTGAGTAGTGACAGGCCTCGGGGGCGTACTCGCGAGTCGCGACGAATGGGACTGCTCGGGCCGGCCGGAAATAGTGTCGGGCCGCCCAATAAGCCTCGGGCCCAACTACTATACAATTTTTTTTGGGGTATAATTACTAAAATTTTGCACTGCAATTTTTTCTGGGCCTCGGGCCGTTGCCCAACCGGCCCGAGGCCCATCTCCGCCCCTGACCTTAAGAACCCACGGTTGATAAGAGGCCAATCAACCACAATTGGCAATGCTGCTTGACTACAAACTTGCGCGTTTCGTTTCGGTAAGAGATGTAGCCACTACCCAACGCATAATTATCCTGGTAATAAGTCCACTTATGGACACTTCACTAGGAAATATATTTATCGAAACCTACTACTACAAAAAACCATATGTTAGACGCCACGTCACATATAATTCCCCGAAACCGTTTGTATTAAATACAATCACAGAAGATTTTAGTTTAGAGACCATCTGTATCGCTGCCAACCCTAAAAACCGTCTGTGAAGAGGAAATATCACAGACGGTTCTGGTAATATTTCACAGACAGTTATTACTAAGAACCGTCAGTGATATTTCCAAATATCATAAACAATTTTTATTTGAATCATCTGTAATACTTCACTGACGGTTTGTATTAAAAACCGAGTGTAATAATTAAGTTATCACAGACGGTTTGTATAAAAAACTGTCTGTCATAATTCCACTATATTAGTTGCACGTAGAGAATTGAAGATGGTTGATCTAGCTAACTTGATGTAGAGAAAAGATTATTTTACATCTAGCATAGTTTAGGGTTTAGTCAATTCATAGTCTATTTCTACTTAATTCAATTTAATTAATTATTATTATTACATATAGCTA
Source organism: Bonia amplexicaulis (assembly GCA_036346245.1). Classification (NCBI taxonomy): domain Eukaryota; kingdom Viridiplantae; phylum Streptophyta; class Magnoliopsida; order Poales; family Poaceae; genus Bonia; species Bonia amplexicaulis. Next base: position 3,646,073 of record CM070766.1, read on the forward strand.
CATAATTTAGATCGTACATATATAGTAAGGGGCGGAGCCAGGAATTGGATATGGGGGCAACATGGACAACAAGTAGAGTAGAACCAATGAACCATGCCGGATTTATCAATCCAATAGTCACATATCAGACTATCAAAGTAATATGTTTTGCAAATTACAATGCAAAGAAAATTACGTCTCTATTAACTTAAACTTAGCTCTACGACTACCAGCAAGATCATAGGCCTTAATAATATCATCATTACTAATCTTTGCGGCCAATTCCTTTTCAATATAAATTACCAAACAATCTCGTAGAAATCCATCTCCTATTGTACTTCGAAGTCTCGTCTTCACAAGTTTCATAGCTGAAAAACATCTCTCGGTGGTTGCAGTTGAAATCAGAAGAGTTAAGACTAATCTTAACAACCTATCCACCATAGGATAAGATGAATCTTTATGAGTCTTAACTAGTCCACTTGTTAGATCAGCAAGTGATGGTAATACACTTAGGTCTGGATGGTTGCATACATCAAGTTGAAAATGTGGCAATTGGCACTCCAATTGAGCGCTTTCTTGACTTGAGAAATCAGCAGAATAATATTTTTCCACTAGAGTATATATATTTGCTATGTCGAAGGTGTCCAACCTTGGATCCAAAGAGGCACAAAGGGACAAAAGCTCTGTCGCTTAAGAACTGAATCGATCTTCTAGCTCAATCAATTGTTGATCAATTGCAACATTAAACACATCTACTTTGTAGTGGTGAAAGACTGTGGTGTTATCATTGTTGTTTCGGGATTTAGTCACATCAACGTACCTACAAATTAGAAGAAATGATGTAACATTCATACTGAAAATCTGAAATAATTTGGGCAAAAGAACATACTTCTTACTCAGATCTGGGATATCAATCTCGTGCTTCTTGCAAAACAATTTGACCTCCTCAAGAAGAGGTTCCCAGCCATTATTTCGCAACTCACCAAGCAACACTTTTGTTGTAGAAACAGAATCCATCATATTTAAGATATCAATGCTTTTCTTTTGGAGTGTTTGGCACAACACATCAGTGATCTTCATAATCTTTTCCATCAGGTGCAGAATAAACACAAAATCAAATGTGACAATGATTCGTAAGGCACCACTAGCATCTCCCCGAGAAATTTCGAACCTGAACAATCATTAGCAGTGCTGCGTAGGACTGAAACTGTTGCACCAAACATCTTCTTTAAGCTCTGGATTGAGTTGTAATGGGAACTCCATCTTGTGTCCCCTGGCCTCTATAGAGAGGACATCTGATTTGCCCCTCACCCTGTGTCAAGCTCTCCCAATTCAATTTCACGAGCAATTTCCTCCGCTTGATTCGCTAGCAACTCATCATTGCGCTTAGGAGAAGTACTAACAAAGTTTATGATGAAATTTGCGTCCTGAAAAAAGTTGTGTACCTCCCTCGATGCTGCTACAAGGGCCAATTGAAGTTGATGAGCCATGCAATGAATATAATATGCATAAGGGCACTCATTGAGAATTAGAGCTTTCAATCCATTCCACTCCCCTCGCATGTTACTAGCCCTATCATAACCTTGACCTCTTATATCTTGTATACTCAAGTCATTACTTGCGAGGATAGCACAAATTGACTCTTTAAGTGTCAAAGCAGCAGTATCATGAACATGGATTAGGTCAAGGAAACGCTCCTGTACGAGTCCTTCCTTGTTAACAAATCGGAGGACTATCACCATTTACTCTTTTTTAGACTCATCTCGAGCTTCATCAACCATTATGCAAAACTTGCTACTACCAATTTCTTCTCTAATTGATTTCTGCACTTTTCGAGCAACTACGCTTAGAATTTCCTTTTGGACATCAGGTGAAGTGTACTTTGCATTTTTTGGAGCATTTTCTAACACAACCTCTTTAACCTCCTTGTTATACGAAGCCAAAAGCTTGAACATTTCAAAAAAATTACCCCTGTTTAAGGAACCAGGAGATTCATCATGGCCTCTAAAGGGACAACCTTGGAATGTCAACCACCTAAATATAGAAATAAAACAAGTTCAGATTAGATAGTGCATCACATATAACTCTGGTTGCAAAAACAAAAAAGATTATGAGAAGTCCTTATTATTATTACCTAATGCAATCAATCGTAGTCGCAAGCCTTAGTCTTCCTACTGCAACCATTATCTCTTTCTGTTTAACCATCACAGTGTCAATTTGAGCCATTGTGTTCTTAAGATTATTAAAACACCGAACTGAATAATTGTGAGCTGAGCTAGCATCCCCCATGTGTTTTAGAAGAGAACATTCATTTCCATCATTAACTTTCTTCCAGTTCTGAAACCCCTTGACTGTGAATGCATCTGATCCAGATTTTCCAATTGGCTTCTTGGAAAAATAAAACATGGTAGACAATAAGCATGATTTGTGTGAGGTGAATATTCTAGCCAAGTAAATTGCTTGAACCAACTGCTTTGAAATCGCCGACGATGAGATAATTCACTGAGTGGGCCCTCTGAAATATAAAATTTTTGAGCTTCATCTTGTTGATCAACTAGCAATTCTATGATTTGAACACGTTTACCAGGGTCTCTCTCAAATCTAGTAGCTACAATTGGTTGATGCTCGGCAGCCTCGGCTTCTAATGGTGCAGCAGCAACAATACTCTGATTATTAGGATTTTCCACATCATGTTCATTAGGAGTTTCCCCTTCCACGTTAGGAGTTTCCAGTTCCACGTTAGCACTTGAACCAACAGGCTTAAAAAACTATGAATTGTCTTTCTTTTCTTCATATCATCTAAAATTGTATAGGCAAAGATATTGTGAGTCAGGAGAGGATCGGACTACTAAGATAAAAAAAATTCAAAATTAACAACAACATCGCGTCTACAAACGAAAAGGTTGCAAGCAGGAAATGTACACCTTCCTCTACAATCAAGTAAGACTTCACTGACTCCTTGTACACCTTGCTCTATAAACTGTAGTCAGATTACCTAACGGGGACGACCGGACGGGGGACGGCCGGACTGGCGGACGGCGTCGGCGGAGGCGCGGAGTATGGTTTGCATTTTGCACTTTGCCGCGCGGGCGGACGTAGACTCCCCACTCCTGATTGGCGTCGCTTCGCCTCCTTCTCCTAAAATGTGAAGCGTCGCCATCACTGATTGCTGCCTGCTGGGCTAATTAGGCATTCATTTGGGCTGCATCTAGTGGGGGGCTAGGCTGCATTGTTGGATCGTTGGGGGTGCCATGCCCCCCCAGCCCCCTCTCTCCGCCACTGTATATAGTATAGTAATTAATTTATTTAACATGTTATATTAAATTGTTACATGTGTAACATAGGACCGAAGCTGGATACACATCGGGAACCGTGTGAATGAAGAGTACATTAATAGCATTTCTATTTTTACAAGAGTTGCCGACGAGGATATGTTGAAAAAGGGGTGGAATATATGTATTGTCCATGCATTGACTGCGAGAATCTAAAGATGTTTAAGAGCCATGTGCAGATTGAAGCACACTTGATTCGAAGGGGTTTCAAAAAAACGTAAACATGTTGGACCAGTCATGGTGAAGAGCAGATTACACAGGAATGTAGTAATAATGGCATCGCCGATGAAGTCAATGATATACCGCCAGATGATCATGTCGATTATGGTTCCGATTCGGATAGGCTGAATGATGACAATCTAGATCAGATGATTCACGATGCAGAAGGAAACTATGAAGAGAGAGAGTATGTTAAATTTGGGGGCTTGATAGAGGACTCGGAGAAATCTTTGTTCATGTGCTGCAAGTCAAAGTACACAAGGTTGTTAGCTGTACTTGAACTACTCAAATTAAAGGCAAGCAACGGTTGGTCTGATAAGAATTTCACGGTATTATTAGGTCTTTTAGCGACTTGCTTCCGGAGGAAAATTGCCCAAACCCACCTACAAAGCCGAGAAGGGTTTTTGTCCATTGGGAATAGAAGTATAAAGAATGCATGCATATCCGAATGACTGTATCATCTACCGTAAAGAGTATGCAAATATGCATGTATGTCTGGTGTGCAACGCATCCCGATACAAGCGTAAGAATCAATTAGATGATGACGAGAGAATAAAAGTGAAGATAGGACCTCTTGCTAAGGTGGCATGGTATCTTCCTGTAATTCTCTATTTGAAGTGATTTTTTGCGAACCCAAAGGAGGCAAAACTGTTGTGTTTGTACTTGAAAGAGCGTAAGAAGGATGGAATGCTAAGACACCTTGCTGATTCCACCCAGTGGAGAAACATCGATAGGAGATTTACAGACTTCGGTGCAGAATTGGGGAATATAAGGTTCGGATTAAGTATAGATGTAATGAATCCTTTTGGTAACAAAAGTATCCAACATAGCACTTGACCCGTGACTCTCTACATTTACAACCTTCCTCTTTGATTGTGTATGAAGTGAAAGTATATTTTGCTGTCGATACTTATCTAAGGGAGGAAGCAACTTAGGAACGATATTAATGTGTACCTAATACCATTGGTGATTGGTGGAAGATCTAAAAATATTGTGGATCGAAGGGGTACAGATATGGGATGCATACAAACGAGAGAACTTTACTTTACGCTCCTTGTTGTTCTGCACTACAAATGATTACCCTGCCCTTTCTAACCTGTTGGGCCAGAGTATAAAATGGGCCAAAGCCTGCACTCACTGCTTAGATGATACCGAGTGCATGTGGCTGAAGCACTTGCGCAAAACCGTGTACATGTGTCACCGCATGTTCCTTCAGAGGGCTCACCCTTACCGCAGGATAAAGAAACAATTCAACGGAAAGAACAAAGACAGTTCAGCTCCAAGGCATTTAAGTGGAAAAGAGATCTATGATATTGTTAAGAATTTAAATGTTATGCTCGGAAAGGGACATATATCGACGACCCGTGAGTAGAACGTTTGGAAGAAGAGATCAATATTTTGGAACTTACCTTATTGGGAGCACCTAGAAGTTCGCCACTGATTGGTTTCTTACTGAACATTCATGACAAAAAAAGGATGGTGTCAACGCATGGCTTGACTTGGTTGATATAGACATCAAGCTTGAGTTAGCACCGACAAAGACCAATAAAGGATGAACTTACCTTCCCCCTGCTTGTTACACTCTGTCTAAGGCCGAGAGAACTGAACTGTGCTAGTGCTTGCATAGTATGAAAGTTCCATCTAGTTACTCCGTTAACATGAAGAAACTTATTTCGATGGAAGATTTGAAGTTAATTAGCATGAAGTCTCATGATTGTTATATGCTGATAACACAGATGTTCCCTATTGCAATTAGAAATATTTTATCGATCAAGGTCCGAGAGACAATCATGAGCTATGTTATTTCTCTAACACAATTGCTAAGATGGTCATCGATCCCAAAGGACTAGATGCTCTGCAGGACGAGGTAGTGACAAGTCTATATCATCTTGAGATGTATTTCCCTCTATCATTTTTCAATATCATGATCCATCTCATTGTTCATATTGTGTGGGAGATAAAAATATACAGGCACGTGTTCCTATGTAGCATGTACCCGTTCAAGAGGTTCATGGGAATTCTTAAGTCCTATGTACGGAATCGATCTCGGCCGGAGGGCCGCATCGTCGAAAGTTATGCAACCGAAGAGGTCATTGAGTTTTGTGTAGATTACATACCTCAGGTTGAACCAATAGGTGTGCCTCTATCTCACCATTAGGGGATGCTTAAGGGTATCGGGACCATCAAAAGGAAAGCAATTACTCCAGATATGGATGCGTATGCTCAAACCCATTTCACGGTCTTGCAATACACGACTGAAGTGCCCTCATATATCGACCAACACAAGGGCGTGCCTCAGCAACAGAATCAAGAGCGACCGGATGTTTGGATCACGAGACAACATAACAGTCGTTTCAACCAATGGTTGAATGAGCGACTTGCTAGGAGCTCATCAAGTGATATGCTGACATGGTTGGCAAAAGGGCTAAAATTTACAGTTGTGACATGGTAAGGATATGACATAAATAGGTACACATTCTATGTATATATATTTGTGTGTGTGTGAATTTACATTTATGTATATGAGAATGTGTGATATATCAATAGAGAGGCAAAAATACGCACCCTCACAGACTTAGCACCACTGGGTATGCGGGTAAAATCCCACAATGGAGGTAGGAGGATGAGCAGGCAATCCTGCGGAGACCTCTCCCCCATTTGCTAGGATCCCTGATGACCACGCCCGAAACTAAATAAAAGTGAGGTCATCTACCGTGTCGTCGGGGGCCATCTCTTTTCGAAACCCCGCAAACGGGGAAGTGTCCTACCGCCTAGAAGCACTGAGTGTAGAATCTTCCTAAGGCTCATTCGAGGCAGTTTGGGAGAGAGATTTACTCTCCGCTGCCCTTGGAAACAAGGAGCACTCAAGTTATATGAGAGGCATTGGTCTTTATGTTTCTTATAAACATAGCTTCATAGAGGACTCTGAAGCTTATCGGAGTAGAAAGAGAGCCAAAGCCGAGCGCGAGGCACAGCTACAAGAGGACATTATGGAAAAAATCAGAGATGCGATGCAAAGGTTGGTCAGAGATTGGATGCAAAGGTATAGGAAAAATCAGTATGAAGCCCTCACCACTTTTGTTCTAGGCAGCCCCCAACCGTTGGAGTAGCTGCATGTCCAACCTTACCTCGAAAATCGACCACCAATTTCCTGTCGATGACATACTGATAATAATTATTATCTCTAGAATGCTCGATCCGTTGATAGGCCTCTTGGAGCAGCTAATTTTGCATCGTTATATAGGTCGCTACAAAGTGCATGCTCTAAATGAGATATACCTTCGTTGCCCTATGCGCTGCTTAGGGCCAGGCGTATCTATTCGGGCCCAGGGCCTTTGTGCACTATGTATCTCTAGTGTCAGGTTTCGCAAAAGTGAATGTGGATGGTGTTCATGCCAATTTCGAGGTCGTCCCGCTGCAGATGCCCCCCAACGATGAGGTCATGACTGTAAGGCAAGCCATTGAAACATTCATCTAGTGGCCCGAGAGCGACATCTACCTGGAAGCTCTTGCACCTGTGCCAAATCCACGAGAGCCATCTGTACCGGTGTCAAGTCCACTCGAGCTACCTGCACCGGTGCCAAGTCCACAGGAGCTATCTGCACCGGTACCAATTCCATAGGTGCAATATGTATCAACACTGCCTACGTAGACATAACAAGGGTACGATGCATCTACATCTCGTGCCCGGTCAACTACCATGAAGTAGACCTAAAGCCAAGACGGCAAGGGCAAATTGAAGAAGACGGATGATGAGATCCCCTATTTGCTGTTGGCTCACAAATTCGAGCTAGGCGAGCCATTGGTCGTCCCGAAAGAGCGCCTCCTAACTCTAGGACTATCTTGCCAGAGATTGCATATGTATTACATGGAATAGGCCAACAAGCTGGAGGAACAACGACGCTCAGGTGTCAATGACAAGTTCATGGTGCATCATCTGCAACACAATATTCATGACTGTATCTTCATGGTAACCTTCGAGGACTATTTTTTCTCTTCACACTCGACGCCCTCGACACCTTACTCATTCGATGTTGGACACTGTAAGTATGTACAATCGCAGTCGACGTTTATGCAATGTTGATAAATGTCATATATAACCCATTGCTTTTGTGTGTGTGTGTCTATATATATATAATGGTGAGTGAAGCCAGATTAACGAAATCAACGGTTGGTTTCCTCGACCCATGCTTGGTCGCCATGGATATCATCGAGGATGCATTCTTCGTTGAAAATTACATTACGAAGGCATTGGAGGGTCACCGCGACAAGGAATTCATACTTATACCCTACAACCAGGGGTAAGTGCTACACTAGTGCTATACTTGTTGATTTATAATTTATAAGCAACACGAACTTAGGTTTAATGACCATGACATACCTGTGTAGGTTCCACTGGATTCTAATTGTAATTATACCAAAATGGAACAGGGTAATATATCTATATTCCCTAAAGAAGAACAAAACTGACTGCACAGTTGTCCAACAAGTAATCGACAAGTAAACACATTTTCTCTATAGATTACTCTATTGTAGTCTTTCCTTCCTTCCCAATGACTAAGGCTAATATTTTAGAATCACATAGATCATTCATCATGTACGTTGCAAAGGTATAAAAATCCAAGGGAGGGATCGACGCCTTGCAGCACGTTCTAGATTTTCTGATATTCGCTAGTACACATTAATCATATACAACACTTTATAGTAATGCCTCTCGAACTAACGAATTCTATTTTTGTAGTGCCATCAGTAGCCACCGGGCAACAACACCTGTGGATTTTATGTTTTCCACAACATGCAACTACTCATTGGTTCCACGAAAAATAATTCTGAGGTTTATCAATCTTACTATAATTATTTCATACTTATCAATTTATATATGTATGCACGACATTGATCTTCATACCGACAGGTTCCGTTCATCACTACAACTCCACTGGAATAGGCCGACCTCAAACATATTCGAGGATAGTGTGCGTGCTTTTTGAGGTTAATGTCATAAAAGAAAATAGGGAGTTCCACAATGTAGAATGGATTTCACTGGGATAAGATTGAACTTAATTGTTTATGTGTGTATTTGTATTTCATTTCTGTTAATTGATTTGTGAAATTGATATTCTTGTTTCTGAAATGAATGAATGTGAATTGGATGTATATATACTGTGTTGATCTGGTTGTTTCAGAAGGTATGACTAGTATTTCTTGAGGCTAGCCAACAAACAGAAATAGATTAGAATATCACAGATGGTTATTAACTCGTAGTCATCTGTAATAGTTGACTATCATAGATAATTTGTAGTAGAAACCGTCTGTGATATATTAATATATAATATATCACAGACGGTTTGTAGTTGAAACCGCCTGTGATAAACCGTATATCACATATGATATCTACTACAAACCGTCTGTGATAATCTGTATCACAGACGGTTCGAAAGCCATCTGTGATGACCTCGTATTATTACTGACTCAAATTCGGACGGCTCACGAAACCGTCTATAATAACCTGTTGTGCGCTAGTGACCTAACCATGTTTTTCAGAAAAACCTAAAATCCTATCCAACAAAACAAACAACCCCTAGGTAGAAGCCAGCCAAAAGATGGCATGAAAACTCTACTACTAGCAGTGCATGCATGACAGCTACACACTCTTATATATATATATATATATATATATATATATATATATATATATATATATATATATATATATATATATATATATATATATATATATATAGGAAAATACTTTCTACACCGGTGTAGTTACTCCCACCCCTAATATACCATATAAACGAACTTAAAATACTCCTTTATCATTTTAGGTATGCTTGTATACTAATTATAAGATACTCTAATGTGAACCACATGAAAAAATTACAAGGGAGACCATAGTTTTTAGTATATTTTGTAAATACCTTCATATACACACATAAAAAGGAGTATGTCTAAAAAAATGTACATACCACCTCTGAAAAATTATTCATACCACCTAGATGGTCTTAAATACTCATATACTACACGTACATACCCTCCGTTACGCGAGATACTCCCTACGTTATGAGATACGACATAGGGAGTAACTACACCCGGGAGTAGAAAAGAGGCTTCCTATATATATATATATATATATATATATATATATATATATATATATATATATATATATATATATATATATATATATATATATATATATATATATATATATATATATATATATATATATATATATGTTCAGCTCTGGGTGTTGAACAGAACCTAAATAGATTGAGACATGATGATATGGAGCAGCAAGGCCCTTCCAACCAGAGCCATCCAGCCCTACAACCAACACTCAGGAAAGGGAAGGTTGCCATATTACGTTGTTTAAATCCGGAAGAGATCGTAACAATTTACAGGGTAGCCGGCGGCAGCCCCATCATATGCAAGGAAAAACCTTCCGCCATGGTCATTAGATCGATCATGATTTAGATCACAATCCTACAACGGATACTCTTGTCCTTCAAATCTCACTATACCCATTGGTATACACGGCGCAATTCAATGTAGAATTTAGGAGGAAAAATGGCGTACCACATACCATAATCCCATTTCATAACCGGGGCGTTTCCGATAACTATGGGTTGGCCAATGGATCCACCACCATCATCATCACAGCTTCACAAGCCCCACCCACCATGAAGCTGCCAGAAAAGAAGAACCCGAGGAGGCTTTTGCCCCGTGCATCTGCTGTACGTCTTTCCCCCCAAAGGCGCGCGCGCACTGCTCCCTCTCGTTTGCCCGGAGGGGAAAATGGCGGTCACCTCAGCTCCCCTAGCTCCTGATCATGGCCACCTTGACAGGCTCCCATGGTGTTCTTTTCAGCTCCATGGCAGCCTTCTTTACCCTGCAGGCTGCAGGAGAGAAAGGCCCACAGTATCCCTATCCTCTCCTTTCTCACGCTATATCCGATCAGATCTGTGTTAGTGATGACTGACGAGATTATACATGCATCCGGGTCCGGGCACAACTAAAGGATGCAATGATTTCAGGAGACATGGAGGAAAGCATGCGACCGGTGTGAGAAATTAACGGAGCAGATTCATGAATAAGTATAGAAACTCAAGCAAGCTTGCAGAGTTGCAGTTCAGATTTCAGAGAGAATGGACAGGCTGGGAAAAGGGTAGAAATGGCGCGCAAAGTATGGATGTACGCATGCATGCTTACTGAAACCTAAATGATAAGATTGCTTTTACTATGCCATCACATCATCACTTCTGACTTTTTGTTTCAGCAGAAAAGAAAACGGAGTTCAGAACAACCGGTCAGGACCTTGGAATTTCAGAATTTGGTAGTTTCGTTCTTCCTCGTTAAGAGGATTTTGTATTCGTGCATTGTTGTAAGACCTTAAGTAGTTAAGTTGTTCGATTCAAACAAAAACATAGAAAAGGAAAGTAACAAGGTTTGCTTCAGTATATCCGCAATGATCGTGGTTGGCAGTGGCAACATTCAGAACTAACTTTGTCTAGAATTCTGAACTTAAGGTGAGCACACATCAATGATTGGAAATCCTGGAGCTAGCTAGGCAAAGAGAGGTGAGCACGCATCAATGATTGGAAATTCTGGAGCTAGCTAGGCAGGGGAAAAGGCATGATGAACTGAAGGACTATGTGAGAAAGTTCAGGATACTATTGTGATGAACTATTGTAAGTTTTGTGGAGTAGTAAAATCGTTTTGTAAAGATTGCATTTGATTTAGAGTATTTTCCGAAAGTGTCAGGAAAATCAGAACTACCTCAGGTGTTTATGTGGTAGTACCGGCATTGTGAGCACAGTAATACCGCAGAATGGTAGTTCTGGTCAGAGCTGCGGAGCATTCTTTCAGAGAGATCCAGTTCAAATTTGCAAGGTGCGGAAGTACCACAGTACGATAGTACCGACATGTTAAATGCGGTATTATCGATCTTCGTAGAAAAACAGGGTTTTGGAATTTAAGTCATGAATTGAGTTGGAATAATCTGAGTCATTGGATTAAGGTTGCATGATGCATGTCTTAACTAATGTAGTTTAAGTTGTGAAAAAACTTGTGCTTGAAAACGATTTCTTTGTCTTTGAATGTACATGGTCGCTTGAAGTCAACCGTGGTCAACGGTGAGAATCAAGGCTAGGCTCATGGAGAAGTTGAAGCCTAGAATGATCGACGATGTCGGGTGAGATGGTGAGCTCATGCATGGCACGAAAAAGACGAAAAATGTTAAAGGTGAGTTCGAACGGCGGGATGTCGCATTGTGGCTTGCACAGGCTAAGTGAGCTGTGGTTCAGTGGAACCAGGATGGAAGAGACTTAGCGACGTGTGGCAAGCTAATGGTGCACCTACATGTAGTAAGCATAGTGATTGTTTGTAGTGGTTAGTGATGACCGGCTCAAGTAAAGGTATTTTGGTAGTTTGATCAAAATACTGGAAACCATCTTTGATCAAAACCACGGCGTATGGGTGATGCATTGGAGAGCGGTTTAGGTTAATGTTGAGCTGATTTGATCAAGGGAGATCAAGGCTATGAATTTATCAGATACACACTTATGCGCTTTGAAAAACGTACATAAGTGAACTTGTGTGAGTAAAATCCGTGTGTAGGGTTAATGTGTTTCTCCATTGTGATAGTGGATAGTATCTACTAAGATGAATAGATGACTGGTTACCCACCTATGAAAGATGGTTGGGATAGAAACATGTAAGGTTAACCATCCAACCTATTTCTTGTGCTCTCTTCTCTAGGTTTACGGTTAGGGTTTAAGAGTAAGTATCTTGGGTGCTCTTTGTCCTCCAAGGTATATTAGCTATAAAACCTAGTTTCTGAAGTAAGCAATACATCAATCTTTGTGCAACTATTCAGTCCCTTTTATTTTTTTAATTGATGTGCTTGATTTTTGGTTGGTTTTGATTTCTTTTCTTTTCTTCTTGTGATCTTGCTGTGCCAACCACGTGTAACAGATGGAGATAATTCTTGGGAATATATCTCCACCCATGTAGACACTTTGATAGCAAGATTCACAAGAAAACACGTTGTTTGCTTGATTTGGCATCAAAGTGTGATTTCTTGCTCTTAGGGTTTTTGACGTGATTTTCTTCGTGCTCTTGTTTGCTGAGATATGTGGAAACATATCTAAAACCATCTTGACCATCGTCCACCCACGAGCAAGTTGTGTTCACCGATTTTGGTTTTGGCTTGATTTTGGTGTACATTTCCTTCAAACTGAAAAAGGTCACAGCTTTGGCCATAATTTTCATGATCGTTTTGTTGACATAGATTATTGGTAACCTAGAGAAGATTCCTACAAAATTTCATGTCATTTAGATCTACGAATCAAAAGTTCCATCAATTTTTGTTTTTGAACTGGGGCTAATTTCACTATTCATCGACGAAAGAAAGTACCGCAGTTACAACAATAGTACTTATGATTTTCGAAAGTACCGCAGTTATAACAAAGGTACTTCTAATTTTCCTGATTTTGCTCCAAAATTTCGTATGTTTGTTTTGCTTGTTTGGTGTTGGTTTCTCGTTCCAATCTTCATAACTTTGTAGCTATTACTTAGAGAAAAATTAGAAGGCACCATTCACCTCCTCTGTTGACATATTCGGTCTTTCATGAACTGATTCTCATATATATGGTGCATGACAGAATAGATCAATGAAAATTATGTTCTGATTTTCTCCTCTAAGGAGGAAAGACCGAAAGAGGGCAGTTTCTCTTTGACGCTCAATGAAGCTAAATTGAAGCTAGCAGCAAACCTATGTAGCTCCTAAACAGGCGAAGATAAAAACTCATGGTAATGACTGCCATATGTTACGAACCTAGCAATCTGGGTAGAAGAGAGGCGGAATTGGGGGAGACTGGCAGTAGAATTTAGGGTAGGCAGCAAGCAATTGAGAAGGAAGTAGCATTCAGAAATAAGAGGATAGAACTTTCTCATGCAACTTGGTTCGGCTAAGGCTTGTTTGGTTGCGTCACAATCCCAGCATGTCCACATAGATGGGATCAAAATTTTAGTTCAAATTTCCAGCTCACCCATGTGGATCATGGTCGAGAACAGGCCTCTTAAACCAGGCTAAGGAAACAGATTATTCGGCCCCTCAACCCACTTAGGTATTCAAACCTTCCGGTTGTTCCGTGCCCAGCGCTTCTCCTCTCTTCGTGCTCGCCTCTGCCTGTCGTGACATTCCCTCCCTGTGAAACCGGTTAGACCCAAGATGTTTAGACTAGTACAAAGTGTAATTTTGTATGCTCACCCTGTTACAAAGTGAAACTATTGTAATCATGATGCAAAATGAAACATGATACACTTTGCTTGGTGCAAACTGCAATTTACTCAAAAATATATAAAAACAATTGAAGGAAGTTGAGTTCTGGTCTGGTCAAATTTGATTGCGATTCTAAAATTTTGGCCATGTGTTGGGGATATCGAGTTGATCAAATAATGCTACTTTTCGCTGTAATGACAAAACTTTGATAAATATGACAATATTTGGTTTCCAAAAAATGACATAAGGGTATGGTATTTGTTGTGGCTACAGACCAAACAAAAAAGTATGAGAGTAATGTTGTGGAGATGATGGATAGACAATGCTTGCCCCTTCCCTATGTCCAGGGCTCGTATATATATTTCCATGAAGTGTATTTTACAATTTTACCCTTACATTCATGTGCCCTACACAGGGGTACTTATGTCATTACACACATCCTATTTTGGACTTTACAACTCATTAGCAAGCCGGATGGGCTTAGGTGAGGGCTACCCCTACAACAGGAGCCTCTCATGGTGAAGGGCTTCACGGGCCGAAGCTATGCCACCAAACCACTTGGCCCCCTCCGTCCCTGCGGCCTGTAATCTTTTTTGTTGTTGGGCGGAGATGATTTTGCCGGCGTGGGCCAGTCGCATGCCGCGGGTCCGCGATAGTGTTTGATGGCGCCGAGAGTCGTACCGGCCACTAGCGTGCAACGGGAGTTGCATCGTGTGTTCGCGCGATATGGGACACGCGGCAGGACGGGATTGGCACGTCGTGGGATGTCAGGCGGCCGGGCGACTGCGGTCGTGTCTCGGTTCGGCCGTACCCATACACCTCACCGTGCCCTTTGAGGAGATGGCGCGTTGTGAAGACCACTATTGCCGGCCCAGCAGTGGCGCCTCGTCCAGCCACGGTGCCTCCTCCCACGGCGTAGCTCGTCGACGATGGAGGTGGAGTGCGCCCTAGTGGAGCACGGAGACCAAGCTCAATGACGTCTGTTCTAATGTGTTTGGGCAGAGCCTCGCGATGGAGGAGACCATCCGGTCTCTTCTGCACGAGGGGAAGCTGTCGGACCGCAGCGCAGTTCGTCTGCCCGCTGGTGACAAGACGGAGCCGCACCCGGAGGAGTCGGAGGTGGTTGCCTTCATCGCGCATTTCGAAGCTGGACTCTGAATCCCGTCGACCATGCTCGTCGGCGACGTTCTTTGGACATACGGGCTGGAGTTGGCGTAGCTGACTCCGAACGCACTAGCGCGCCTAGCTATATACAGCTAGGCGTCGCGGACAGAGGGGGCCTGGCCCAGCACCTCTCTGTTCTCGTTCCTCCACGACGCACGGTGCCAGCCGAAGAAGGTGGACGGATGGGAGTACTCGAACTTCAGCAGCATCAACTTCGTGTTGCAGTCGCCGTGCATGAAGATCTTCCCCGCGAATTCGACTCGAGCGAAGTAGGAGTCGAATTGGATGCGGTGTTGGTTCTACCATCGCGTGGCGAGAGGCAGCAATTTTCGGTGGACGGGTCGGCCCATGGCGTTCAACACATCGCCCTCGGTGCCCCTTGATCGCGACGACGAGCACCGGGAGCGGAGGCTTGTGGGAATTGCCCTCTGCTTCAACATGCAGGACCTCGTGGAGGAGTACATAATGTACGGCGTGGCCCCGCTTGCCCGACAATGGCACATCCACCCCGACCCCGTCCGCCCTGACGGGGTTTGCTCGTGAGTATCTTCGCTACCGAAGTCCTCCAATCCTCGTAAGTTCTTGAACCGCACACTACGCTCAAAATAAAGTTTATATTTGTGCTGTAACCTTCCGTTTTTTGTTTTTTTATTGGCAGAACCCCTCCTTGAGGACGCGGAGCACGCGGTGGTGGTGTTCCTTGGGCCGTACGTGGTCAAGGAGCATAGCCGAGCATAGCCAACTATCAATAACCACAAGCATTATAATACAATTTCTTTACTGCCGAGTGGGATCCTTGTTATAGCCGAACGGTGGCCTCAAACATAACGAGTCGACCTTAACAATTAGGTGAAATCCACCTTAAGACACTTTGCGACCTTATACACTCTTGATGCCTTTACAATCCTACACCTTCTTATGTTTGTTTGGCCACGGGGCATGAAGGCGTGGCACGCAGGGGCGCACCACGTGGTGTGCGGGCGAACAGGACACCGACGCTGGCGAGCAGAGCACCGGCGCGGCGTAGGGCGCTGGCAAGCAGGGTACAGTAATGAGAAGATGTTGTGAGCCAACTCCTACGATGTGGTAAGTGGATAATCATATACGGCCGGTGAGAAGTGTGGGATTTAGTAGGTTTAGGCTATACACAAATATCGAGATGATCGAATGGTTTGAAATATGCTTGGTCTATTGAAAAAGATACCTAAGGCCTTAAAAAACCCTTTAATTGATTAAGTTAACCACCTAGCATATTAAAAAAATGAGACGATAAATTTCTTTGAAAGACACAAAAATGGGACGATAAATTTGATGGGAGAGAGAGAGGGAGCCCAAGCAAGGCTATTCTCCTAACCGTTCGATCATCATCTACGTATAATTTTGACCGCAATCCAACGGTAACGAGAAGTGGTTGCAGGTCGAAGCCCTCTGCCAATGCCAGGTAAAAATTGCTTCCCACCCACAGGCCGCCGCCGCCAACCCCCGTGCTTCGCTATCTGCACTGCACCTCCCGCGCGAGAAATTTCTTCTCCTTCCTTCCTCCAAGGTTTCTTCTTCCTCGGTTCTTCCCATTTGAGTTCCGAATAAGCTCGGATTTTGTTGTTCTGATTTCTTCTTTGGTCTCTTCGTATCTTCCACGCTCTACAAGGTGTCTTGTCCGTGTTCCTTCGAGGGGAAATTCTTGTTCGTGCTAAGAGCAGCTCGAATCGGGATTGGCGGGGATGGAGCACGGGTCGGTGACGGACTCCAGCGCGTCGACGTTCTCCATCATGGAGGAGGACCACACCCTCGCCAACTCCGTCAGATTTGTCCTCAACCAGGAGTGAGTGAGGTTTCTTGATCTCGTCTCTTTTTTCCCCCTGTGCTAAAAGAATCCATCTTTACGTGCGGCGAATTGTGCGGTGAAAGTATGGTTAGAGGAGCAAAATAGTGTTCTTTGAAGTAGTACTCTTTTGTTTCTAGCTTCTTGCAATGTTGGGCTACCGTGGAAACCAGGATAGGCATGGATTTGTTACGGGATTCCATCGATTTTAGTGAGTGACTTGCTTGGATAGAGCAATTGGGCATTCAGTTCAATAGGAACTGCGAATGAAATGCCATTTACCGACCAAGGTTTTGATTTTTAATGTGTTGCGAGAGCAAGGTGCTGCAAGGGGCCACATGGCCATGTATGAATCCTTTCAAGGACCATGGTCATAAACGCCATATGGTTTTTAGTTGTATCACTGCAAATCCTGGCGCAAGGATGCGAGGAACTAGAATTGTTAGCTGTAACTTGAACCGCAACCCTGCTTTCCGCTTGCAGCTATGTTATTCCTACTGCTATGAGCCTTTAAAAGAAATAAATTTTCTTGCTGCCAGAATTTGTTGTTTTTGCTTTTGGGAATCAGCAAACAAGTTCAAGCAGACTTTGGGGGGGTCATGATGCACATGACAGTATAGCTCAGGCAAATAATTGTTAGTCAATAGGGCGGAGTAGTTCACATTTAAGGAAAAGTTTGTGCCAAGACTCAGGGGCGGAGCCAGGAATTGGATATGGGGGGGACAATATGGACAACAAGTAGAATAGAACCAATGAAACATGCCGGATTTACCGATTCAATAGTCACATATCAGACTATCAAAGTAATATGTTTCGCAAATTACAATGCAAAGAAAATTACATCTCTATTAACTTAAACTTAGCTCTACGACTACCAGCAAGATCATAGGCCTTAATAATATCATCATTACTAATCTTTGCGGCCAATTCCTTTTCAATATAAATTACCAAACAATCTCGTAGAAATCCATCTCCCATTGTACTTCGAAGTCGCGTCTTCGCTAGTTTCATAGCTGAAAAACATCTCTCGGTGGTTGCAGTTGAAACCGGAAGAGTTAAGACTAATCTTAACAACCTGTCCACCATAGGATAAGATGAATCTTCACGAGTCTTAACTAGTCCACTTGTTAGATCAGCAAGTGATGGTAATACACTTAGGTCTGGATGGTTGCATACATCAAGTTGAAAATGTGGCAATTGACACTCCAATTGAGCTCTTTCTTGACTTGAGAAATCAGCAGGATAATATTTTTTCACTAGAGTGCATATATTTGCTATGTCGAAGGTGTCCAACCTTGGATCCAAAGAGGCAAAAAGGGACAAAAGCTCTGTCGCTTGAGAATTGAATCGATCTTCTAGCTCAATCAATTGTTGATCAATTGCAACATTAAACACATCTACTTTGTAATGGTAAAAGGCTGTGGGTCTTTGGATCGGCGATAGCTGCATTGGATGCCTTGCTCAGAATCATGGATGCAGTTGTGCCAGACATCTCGTTGGAGATTAGAAAGGCTGTGATACCATCAAGAAGACAGGAATTTACAATCCGCACAGAATTTACATTTCTCACACATACTTGCAGGAGCTAGCAGTTTCTCACACATACTACCATAAACCAAAAGAAAGTTATCCACTATACATGCACACAGAATCACGAGGAAAATAAGCTTGTCAGATTGGTTGAACTATGCTAAAGTAACTAGCGTATGAGTCGAGTTACAACTGATTTGGCATAATGCTTGGTGACCAAACAATGAAATCATGGCATATATATCTGCTGTGCTACTACACTTGCATGCATGATCGTTGGGGTGCCTGCCCCCTCCCCCTCTCTCCGCCACTGCCAAGACTCAGGATGCTCTCAGGAGGGTAATACAATCTGAAAACTAACAATAAATTCGGGATGTATTTTGTGATCCTTCAATGTGCAAGACTGGTGTTTGCTGAATAGCTTTTGATGATTATATTAGTTTTATTTAAATTCCTAGGCAGCAAAAGAAATACTCTAATATCTTCCACTTCAGGTTTTGATCACCAGAAACTACGAAAATAAAAAAGCTTAGGCAATAATGGTGCAAACAACCATCTTGATCTATCTCATCAATTTATGTTCCTGTATTTAGAGTATCAACTTAGTCATGAGTATATATTGTAAGTTACATGCCCTACTTATTAAGAATACCAAACATTGTAGGCACAAGTATTGATAAGTCAGGTAGTCATTCAGCTTAGCTTTTTTTTTCACTCACGAATCACCGTTATGATTTAGGAAACCAACTTTTTTAACTGGATGGTTTTGGCGTATGCATGAACTTTCAGTTAGCATTACACTGAGCAGATTATACTATTCGACTTTCCAAGTCAATATTAAGTGGACACTGGTTCTAATTTAATGCTTATAACTTAACAAATATAATACATGTATACCTTCCAAGTGAACTCTTGGGAATTGGGATGCATAATTACAAGCATTATTGTTTTCCTTAACTGTTCAGCTGCATTAGAGTTCAGAAAAGTGTGAAAGGTCTTCTCTTGTGCTTTTGCCGCAAGTTTAGCCTAACAAATACCATGTGATGTCTAAAAGCTAGTAATGAATATGAATATCTTACTTCAAAATTCTCATTTCTCTGTTTGTGGTTTCTTTTTGTCTTCATAGCCCAAGGGTAGCATTTTGTGGATATAGCATCCCTCATCCTGCTGACAACAAAGTCAACATAAGAGTTCAGACTACAGGTACTGTGAAGCAGAATACGATCCTGATATTTCATTTGTTAATCACTGTGGACTGAAATTGTTGTGAGGCATACTTTATTTTGAATGTTTATTGAATGAATTTGCAAGAATCACATTCACTGTGCTACTTCCTACAATTGTGTCTTGAGTACATAGTTGGTTTCTAATACCTAGTATTCAGTAAATCTATCTTCATATAGGATACTTCGATCTGTTTGGGGAACTTGTAGAATTTTCCCTCCTCTAGAAACCATAGATCTAAATAGCAGGGATAATATTGTTTCTTTCATGGTGTTGACAGGTTAATTTAATAGAAAACAGTTAAATTGATGTTTATGCACAAAGTAAGATAACTCAAATACTCAAAGACTGCCGAGGGTGCAAAGGGATCTAAGGAGAAGCACACAACCACCAAGTGCATTCAATATGAGTCTAGGGTTACAAAATACGCCCTCCTCCATTATATGAGATCCTATTTATAGAAGGAAAGGCAAAAGCAAGTGAAGTTACAATATTGCCCTGGGGCCTAGTTTACTCATAAGGGTATTTGCGTTATTCGCTTCACATGGGACCACCATGTCCAAGTCCCGGGGTCGGTCCGGGGTTAGCCTTGGGTACCTCGTCCGGGGTTGGCCCCGGACCCTTCCAGGGTTAGCCTCGTTTACCTCGCTCGGGGTTGGCCCTGGATCCTGTTTGGCCTCACGTACCTCGCTTGGGATTAGCCCCGGACTCTTTCAGGGTTGGCCTCGCGTACCTTGGCCGGGGTTGGTCTAGGGACTTGACTCAGGGTAGACCCTCTAATGGGCACCGCCGCTCCAAGATGGTTGTGGGCCCAAGGTAGCGCGGGAACTCTCCCCTAACACCCACTAATCACTTACCAGTTTCATTATACTTCTGATTAGATAGTGATCACTCTCTTCTGATGTGTCTTGATTATGTTGGCAGGAGATCCAGCAAAGGATGTACTGAAAGATGCTTTACAGGACTTAATGGTGATGTGCCAGCATGTCAGAGGGACTTTTGACAATGCAGTGGCTGATTTTAGATCAAAGAAGCCTACAGAACAAATGGACATTGATTCGAACTAGTAATGAAATTTCTGGGAGCCCCCTGTTCGGGATCAACACGATATGTGTAACCAGTTTATTATCGGAAGGCATATTAGTTGTGATTTCTGGCTTTTTAGGTTGTTTTTTCTATAATCTGGGACTTCCGTTGCTCAACGGAGTGGTTTGTGGAAAATCAGAGATCTTGGGTCAATGTTTGGAAATTGTGTCTTTAGAGCTATGAGCAGTCCATGTACTATTTCTAGCTTTCTTAGCTGAACACTGAAATGTTGCAGTTTATTGATAAATACCCTTTTCCAATGTGTTAATTTGGATTGCAGAATCGCATATGCTCCAAAAGCAAATTATAGATCCAATGAACTTGTAAGAATCTCACATGATACATGATGTAAAAAAAATCGACCCTGTTTAACCATGAGGGAAACTTTTGCTTTCTTCCCACTCTCCAAGAAGTGCCTACAAGCAATCTTTAGGGACAACCACTGACAACATCATGAATTCTGTTAGTCACTGTTGCATTTTGGGAAGTTTAATTCATAACCATAGCAATGCTCACATATAAAAAAAACTTCATAACTATAGCAATGCTCACATATAAAAGTGGGTTCTTTTCGACTACGGTTTACGACTTACCATTGTAACTGATGTCTTTTGGTCTTAGCGCGAGCATTTATCAAACAACTAAATATCGATAAGCAAATAAATCCTTTCAAAAATGCTGTCTCGATAAACCGGTTCAAAAAACAACAGATAAATTGTCTTATTTGTTAGAGAAAGTTATTTATAAACTAAAAAAAGTCAAATATATGAAGCACTTGTTCCGATTAGATGACTGGAAGTCTGCTGTGAAGAAGCATAGTACACAGAATGACGAGATGAGATGGCAGAGCAGTTAGACAGAATTTCACAGGGAAGTCTACATCATGGTCTCAACTTTGAAGAACGCTAATTCTCCCTTGGTTCTTTTAATTCTCTCTCTATTCTTTTTTACTTGAGGTTTATGAATTTTTACAGTTTTTGAGATATAATTTTAACCACTATTTTTTAAATTTTACACTAAAATACACTAATAAAATTATAATATTATGAAAATATTTGTAACGACAAATCTAATAGTATAATTTTCGTATAGCTAATCTAAATAGTTTTAAATTTATTTGTGGTCAAATTTTAAAAAATTTGATAGCACGAATTCTGGGAAGTCGAGTAAAAAAACGGATCATTTGCACTAGCTCATTGAATACCAATAATGCAACGTACAGTTCTCAAGGATGTGGCACAATTTCAAAGCATCTGTATCAGATGCTGACTAGTGCTCCACATTCCATTGGTAAGGCAGACTAACCCAAACATGGCTAAGATGCATGAAGAAGACAGCACAGAAAACAAGACCACAGGAACAAATTAGAACCCTAGTACCCGAAATGGTACAACAATACAAGAAAAGCATCTAGGTACAAAAAAAACCCTAAACACCTCCGACTGGTCGAGCATCAACAATGGAAGTGAGCTGAGGATGACCGCCAGGTGCATATTCCGAAAGAATAAAGATTGGATCCATAGTCATTAGCCTTTCCAGTGTTATTCACCATGGGATGGGGGCGCAATTCCAAGTGTGCTGCTTCTTTCTTGATGCAGATTGACAGCCGCAACACAACGAGTGGTCTTGGAGTGGTGGCAACTGATGTGGAACTCGCAAGAACAAAAGCCTGAAAAGAACTAAGTACGAAGAGGCCCAGAGACCGCTTCGCGCCCTGAGTTGGGGTCTTCGTGTTTCAGAGACAGGTTTGCAAACTGTGAATCAAGGTCTCTACTGTTACTACGACCATGAGCAGAAGACTGCAGTGTCTGCTGCTGGTACAACGATCTGAGGCGACCGATTTCCCGCTCAAACATCTCCTGTTGAACTGCAACATTCGAGGAAAATTGTTCAGACCATTTTATTATTTTTATCAGAGCAACAATTTACTAGCTGGTATTCAGCATTTCAGTAAAGCAATTCATTATCCCACATTGAACTGAATAATTGCACAGAAAATGTTGATATGATATCATAGTTTCTCACTATAGCAGCAATCTCTTCTTAGGTTACCAGTTGCTTAGCTAGCGTTCACTATTTGTAAGTAAAGCAGCTACAATAAGTTAATAACATATACAAACCTTATTAAATACAACCAGTGGCATGTTGATTATGTATTTGAATGGCCACATAGTGCTATACAAGACATATATATGGTCATATGGTTATAGAAAATCTTCACTCTGATTGTCACAAAATATACACCATAAAATTTATGCTTGGAGAGCTTCAGCTGTTATCGGTTCCACCAGGCACCAGTCTTCTCCATATTAAATGATAAGTTCAAGAAATTAGCAAGAGAATACGGAACTATTTGGTTCCTCTGCACATCTTGGCTAAGGTCCACAAACCAGCCTACTTAGGTCAAACTTAGCTTGGATAGATCGTAGGTAGTTTGGTTTTCCATCTTTTGATTCTAGGTTCCTTAGGTCTTTGAATTAATTAATAAATAATGGTTTGTCAGTTGAGTTCACTTAAAAGTTAGATACCAAACGTTTCTCAGAATAGCTTCGCCGAAAGTTCAACCATAGACAACTTACTGAGAAAACAGTACAATGTAAAGACATCTCTTCAGAGTTGGAGCGTTGTCTATATTTCAGAGTACTTTTATACTATGGGCAAGACATTATTTAGAAATTTATGTATGCCTGTGCTTAGTAGTCCTCAAACTTACTAAAGTAATGCATGTTACAGGTCCTCATTTGCGTCACAGAATGTACAGTGCGAAAAAATATATACTATGAAGAGAACATGACAGTTGTCTCTACAATTAACTGAAAGAGTTGTACTTGAGTTAATGTCTGAAGCAAACATGTAAATGTTGTTATAGTGATTAATATCTCTGTGAAACTTAATTCAATTACCAAAATGATTTTATTAGCAGTTTTCTGGAGTGCAGAACTCCAAAATAAGAAAAATCAAACACATAAGGGAACATACTTACAGCGTTTAATTAGTTGCTCCTGAGTTAGACTCTCCAGCCTTTGCTTCAAGGTTTTATTTTCCATGCCCAGCATTATATTCTGCTGAGTAAGAAACTCCATTTCAGCAGACACTTCTATCCCTTCTGACTGCATTATTCAGGCATGAATATTTTCAGTGTCAAATATAACACTAAATTGTGGAACAGAAGTAAAAAAACCATTTGTTGTCGTGAGCTCACCTGTAATGCCTGGACTTCTCTCTCAAGCTCTGCAATATACTGGAGCTTTCGAACACGGGACCTCTGAGCATATTGCCTGCAAGCAATATGAAAAAAAAACAACTTAGATGCATTAAAATATGAAAATGTTTAAGCATGGCTACTACAACGTACAGATTTGGCAAGATTCAAATGTACGATGTCCTAATTTAAATAAAACATCTGACAAAGCATAATTCCTTACTTTTGACCAATATAACTAACACAATTTAAGCAATTTGTTCAATCAGGATTTTTGCTAGTTTTATGGATGGTATCTGATTTAAGGCTCATCAAGCTGCAAATTTAAAAAAATCATTCATATACTCTTTTGCATTTATGTTGCCACAGGCCACATCTAATATACTATCCATTGTCTACGCACATATAGTCATCCACATTACATCATAGAGCCTGTCGGGCCTGTTCAATACCACTTGTTCATTAAGTAACAAACATAGCTATGGTCAACCTAATGTATGAAATGAATACATTCTTGCACTATCCTATCCGGTGCCCACCATGATCAAATGCGCCGCGCAGCTATACAGAACAAATATTCAATGACTACACTGTTCGCTTTCTCACGATGAACTTCAAAATAGCGACACCTGCACAAACGTATTCTGGTGGCAAAATCTAAGCAAACCTACAGTGAAGGGCTGGCCCTTTTGTTTGTGCTTAAAATTACAGTGAACGGTTTGCTCTTCTCGGGTATCGTCATTTATGGTTCGCAAGTGTGGAATTCTAGAATATGAACTCAAGTATCAAAAGTGAAAGCGTGAGTGTAACAGAAATCAAACTCACTGTTTAGCGCGCTTGGTGTCCGCTTCCAACTGTGCATGCTTCGGCAGCACACCCTCCTTCCTCTCTGCCCCAACCTTTTGATCTTGCCCTGCCTCATCAGGAGCTCTCTTGTCCATGACATGCTCATGATCCCTCAACGCACTCGGTGGCCCATGATGCCCACCAATCTTCTCCTTCACCGGCATCGATGGGCCCCCACCTTGCCTGTAACCCACCGAATTCGGCATTCCTTGCTCCCACGGCCGGCCCTGCGGCCTCCCAAATGAGCTTGGCTTGGCATAGTACTCCTGCACGCCGCCCCACGGTGCAGGCTGCCCTCCTCCTCCCATCCCCTCAAAACCATTGGCATACACGCCGCGGGCAGCGCCTCCATCGAACAGTGCGAACGAGTCGCTCGACGATCTGCGGTGCCCGGCTCGGCCGTGCTGCCGCACGGGTGTCTCGGGCTCGTTGAGCAGGTCGTCGAACCACGACGGCTGCTCCTCAATGAAGCTCTCTGACGACGTGCGCTGGTGGTACCCGTGGCCATGCCCATGCCGGTGGTGCGTGGCGCACTGGGGCCGCACGATCGGGCCGTGGTCGGCGTAAGGCGACGGTGACGCCACAGTCGGAAACGGGCTGCGCGGCGGCAGCAGCGCCTGCTTCTGGAGCCTCGCGTTCGCCATCATCATTTGCTCCACCAAACTGCAAACAACAAACAGCTCATCTGTAACACAGCTCAAGATTTGAGCAAACTTAACACTAAACTACCACGAGCCTGCATCGAATCGAGGCGAGCGAATTCATAGCTAAACCAACAGATCTCAGCAAATGCGCACACGAAAAATCGGACTTTTACGGCGAATTCGCGTCAAAGATTCGGTTTTTCTTAGCGCAAGCATCGAATTGTACCACGAAATGGTCAAGATCCATCAAAGAACGAGCTGGAACATGTAAATTGGACGAAGAAACGCAGCAAAAAGAATCAAATCGAAACAAAACAGTACAAACAGAGGCGGATCAAGAACAGCAGCAAACCCGATCAAGTATTGGAGCGAGAAAAAAAAAACCAAAAACCCAAGAAATACTCACCAATTTGGCCGCGACTCATCCAATCACCCCACCCCGATTGCCGTAATCAAACCCTGATGCTACTCTACAACTGTTTAGATTTACCTCGGATTTTTCGGTGCTAATCTTTGGGGGATTAGAGCTTATGAAGAGAGGAGAGGAGAAGGGGAGAGGAGGGAGGAGAATAATGGAGAAATCGTATACGGAGGGAGAAATATCAAATAAATAGTGTCGTTTGTTAATATTGCAACGGCGACAAAAATTAAGTTTGGAGAAATTTTAGGAGATCATAAATTTTGGACATGGGCCGTTGGATTTGATGATCCAATGGTGCTGATGTTGATGAGATTTTCTTCAATGTGGGCAAGCAGGTGGCCAATACTAGTGGCGAGAAAAATGCTGTGGGTACTCGAGGATGTGCCCATGGAATTTTTTTAATTTTTTTTATATTGGACTGTAGATGCACGTCCACGGCTGTAAAAATATTTATGGACGATTGTCAAATCTGAGTAGTTTATACTAATATGATTTGGCATATTAATTTTGCAGGACTCTTTGTATAATTTACACATTATGAGCTTAACAAGCCATGAATAGTACAAGGTACATAGTTTGTTCATTGGCAGTTAATGGGATTTCTATTTTTTTCATGTTGTTAGAAGTTTAGGTTAATGTCAGTTAAGGAACACCTACTTATGAATTTTTATTCCACCACAGTATAACATAGCATTTTCTGAAATGGTTAATGACAAATATAACAACGAAGACAATTATGGTTAGCTTAATTTTGAAACGATTCAAGATACCTCTGAAATATTTTAGCCTATTTTACGTAGCAACTATCTATAAAGAGGTTCTTTGACTATCTCTTGAAACCAAAAGCGTATAGTATATATAAATCATTAGAAGAATGATATACGTAACATTTTAGCCTCCATAGCTCCAAAAAAATCCACAGAGAACACAGAGGCAACGAAGAAAATGGTAGCAAGGCAAGGCAGTTGGTACATGTGACACAACAACATGAATGGTCGTTCCGTTCGGTTGGGCTGAAAAGCTATGGTTTATGACTGAAATTGTACTGTAGTGGCTGAAATTTTACTGTAACTGAAGGTAGCTTATTTTGAGTAATTAAATTTTAAAAAAAAATAAAAAAGAAAAAATATGTTAACTCATTATAGACAACGCAAACAAATACAGGAAAACAAGAACCGACAAAATAGCTCAAAAAAACTAAAAATTCAGAAAAAAATAAAATTTATAAATAGTAAAAAATAAACCAGAAACCGAAACGAGCGGGCCATACTGGGTAGTAGGGGCGAGTGAGCCAACACAGAAGAGAGAGAAACAACTGATGCCAACGGCAGGACAGCTCAGGATCCAGCTGCGACCACACCACGATTGGGGGTGGCGTCGTGCTGCTTTTCATTAATTTATTTATTTAGTTTCATCTTTATTCTCCCTCTCCTGTTTTATTCTCTCCTCTTTGTTAAATCCTTGTCTCTTGTGATCATCTCGTTGGCCTAATTGGGTGAAGTCCCAAAAAGAAGCTCATGTTGGCAACAGAAGGAGGTAGCATAGCACTATAAAATATATACTACATAACAAAAGGAGTACATGATTGCTGGTGCACTATGAATACCACAATTTGTTTTCGTGTCTCATAACAAACAGTCAGACAAAACATAATATAGTTCTAAAAAAACAAACACTATGAAGCAGATAGAACATGGCAGTACAGAATTTGTTATAAATCAAGGCCAATTTCACATTGTTCTATTGCACCATGCCGAGCTACAGAATCGAGTTAGTTATGCTCCTTCATTTCAAAATATAAGGTATATTTTGAGTTGGCACAAGAACTATGTTAAATAAATAGAAAGACGAGATAAAATGACCATGCTATCATTGCTTAAATACATTAGAAATAGGAAATAAAATAGTAAGCGAGAGCGTTTGTTATAAATGCAAGAGGAAGATGTGATAAATGAGGGCAAAGAAAGGAAAACATCAATAAATTCACATGCACGCTCCTATTACTCCCTCTGTTTTGCTATATTTGTCTGCAGGACATCATGTGCATAGGTTAAAGAAGTACTAAATCTAAAAAATATTTAATGATAAATGATTATACGTACTCCTAATAAATAACGTACCACAACCACTTAATGGGTATGTTCTTTTGGGTTTATGGCTTAAATATTTGAATTCTGGCTATTCGCGAGAGGCAGTACGCAGAGAAAAATAGTCACATACGATTTTGACCGGTACAGCTGAATTCAGCATATTTTTTATTACAATTTTCTATTGACCCCGACTTAAAAAACACACCATTTAAAAACTAGTTACTGTAAATAGTACTAGCATAAGCCAACTTTAAACAAAAAGAACCTGACCAATATCTTCTAAAGCATTTAAATAGAGGTAGATAATACAAAAATTGTAATAACTGCACTCTAGATTTTTTAATGGAAAAATAGTATATTGAAAAGGATACTGCCTAGCCTATGGACAAATACAACGAAACGGAGGGAGTATGAAACAAGATGAAGAAAACTATATGCCTTATAAAAAGAAACGGAGGGAGTAGAACATATTTAGTAAATTACTTTTGGTACAGTCCAGAAAAAGAAGTAGCCGTTGCTTTCAAAAAATGGAAAGCCAAATGCTCTCTTACATGAAATAGTATATGAATTTGAAGAAAAGAGAAAGGGAAAAGGCTTAACTCATTTATCTATTTCCCAATAAAAGACAAACACAATATTGGCTGCATAATAATTAAAGAAAAGGAAGATATATTTTTCACAGCAACCTCTGCTTTGAAGTATTCTTCTTCTTCTGCATTTCTTCTCATTGTCTGATTCTAGCTTTCTTTTCTTTTTATAGTAAGGCCTGGCTCTTTTGTTTCATTTACTAAAATTATGAGCTTGGTATTATGAGGGAAAAGGAGTTTGGAATTATTAGCACCTGTTCCTGGCCCCAACACTTCCCTGCTTTTCGGGGTGACCTATCTGTCGGCAACCGAGGGTCTGTTCTGTTTACGGTACAGATTACGAAGAGATCGATTCTCGTTTACGATTTTGGCTGGTACAAATATTAGATTTTTAACGTGTACTACGTTTAACTTGTAGACCCCGTCTTAAAAAAATACTCTGTTTGAAAATTAGGTACTATAGCAAAAGTCAAAAGCCACCTGATTTCTTACCTGCCAAACAGGCCCTGAGTCGGCAGCCGGCAGATTATGGCTGTTTCGGTTGCTAATTTATGTTCTCATACGTCTAAGTACGTACTGCGAGTTTATTAGTTGGTAAAGTTGATGATAGTTTCATCATCATACTATCCAAGCTCTGCTTCTACCTACTGCCAACGATGCACTTCTGTTTTTGTAGTACATGCTAAGCTCTCCTAATGTTCATAAAGGACTCCAAAAAAATGCTCATAAAGGACATTTCTGTGATATTATCTCATAAAACACATTATTAGTGGTGGTAATCTTGATTAATTAGCATATCTCCTTCACCAGACACTCGCTGTATTCCTCATTCCTAAACCAGAAAAAAAGAGAGCATATTATATGTTTGTAATATGCTGATGTACATGTATATTGGGCTACGTATTTTAATTGTTCACGGGTTTGTGTTTGGATCCTACACCTATTTTGCATAAGAACATGTGCGTCTCGTAGAAAAAAAGATAAGAGTCTGTTTGTGATTATAATATTTTTGAGAAAGAAATTAACATGTGTCTGCATTGTATAATCGTTAGAGTTTTTACCAGTTGATAGATAAGATTCAACCAAAAAAATCTTCAAAATATGTTCCAAGAAAGAATTTATGACATAGAGATTATCCTGCTTGAGTCCAGCCAGTATCAACTATCAGCAACACCATAAGGGCAAGCTGTCCGGTTGGAGGTCACAGTTAACAGCAAGGTTCCAAAATCCAGAACCGGAAGAAATCTCGGCCGATAGCTTGTAACGGTAATCAACTGGTTACTAGAAAAACCAACAAAAAATCGGTCATAATTTAAAAATCAAAACTTAAATTTTGAGATATTTTAAAACCGGTAATCAGAAAAATCGGCCGATAATCGAAAAACCGACAAAAATTCAAAAATTAAAACTTGATATCGATCGGTTTTTTCGGTTACCACTCTCCACCGGTAGTAATGGTAACCAACGATAACCATCGGGATTTTTAAATCCTAGTTAAGAGTATGTTGGCTTATCGTCACATCGCCATCTCAGATTCCTAGCTCACGTCTCATTGGAGCCAATCCAATCCGAGTCCATAGTGTTTGACAATTGGCTCATAGTGCTTCTAATCAACCGTGCAGGATTTGGATGGGATATGTGGAAATTGCTGGCTGGTCAGCTCTCACTTGACACGTGGAAAAGTGTGGTGGATTTGGTTAAGACCAACTCCTGATTTCAAGTGTTTTCTCAGGCTAATAAGGACCAACAATACACCTAAACCCCCCTGGTGGTATTTGCCATTCATTGTCTTGTGTAGACCAGCTCCACAATGCACCGTATGTATGAGAAATGAATTTCGACAAATTCGGATGTCAATTGTATATTATTTTCTCGAAAGATAAAGTTACGATGTACAAGCCTAACATTTAGGTTTAAAAACATCAAATTTTGAGATTATGCGAAGTATTGAATCTACAGGGAACGGTCGCAGTCGGATCACAAGCTAGCTCTACCAGACAGAGTTGGCCCTAATTAAACCCCAGAGCAACCATATCCGATGCATAACTGTCCACGGTGGTCCAAGTCCACAGGCACGCAGCCATGCATGTGTGATTACAGCCCCGTTCTTCAGAAGCCGAGGTGTTGGCTTCATAATTTCGGTTTTTTGATTTTTTTTTTTGGTTTTTTCTTTATATTGTTTATAGAGGTATAAAAGTGTTTTTATTTTTTATTTTTCTTTATTTTTAATTGAATAATTTTAAAAAACTAACAGCCGTTATAGCATAATTTTATCTAAAAATCTTTAAATAAAACCAAAATAAACAGCCCCAAACGAGAAGAGTAGTATAATTTTAGCAAAAAATTTCAAAAAAAACCAAAATAAACGGCCCCAAATGGGAAGAGCAGCCCGAAACCTGCACATGCATGCATCTGCGCCCGAAATCATCACCATTAAACTTGCTTTGAGATCTGTGCTAGTCATAATGTGCTTTGATGTGTAGCCTTTGAGTAAATGCAGCATTAACGCATATTTGGAAGAAGCAGCATTTATGACTTACAAGGGTTGTACTTTCTCCCTCCATTTGAATTTGAAATTTGAATCAATGCATCAAATGTTGTACAATACACTCTCCTATACCATGTACAAATACACATAATATTGGACACAAAAAACTTAGGCAAACATTTTTATACCACTTTGTATAGCACAATAAGAGTACTGCATAGGACAAGTATGGAACGAATACAATAGTACACAAGAGACAAGAGAGAGATGACCATGATAATGGCATCAGCGGCAAAGCTGGAGCCACATTGTAGCATGGGGTGTAATTGCAACCTTAGAATTTTTACGCAAAAATTGATATATATATCCTTAATATACAAAGTATATGTTATATATAAACATAATTTTGGCAGCCCATTAGACCCAATAGACAATATGTCAAGCTTATTAACCTAAGTGCCCAAGCTATCCGCACTTTTTCAATCGATCGGCTAAGAAGTGCTAGGAGCTCTCCAAGCAGCTTTTTACACCCCTCGCTAAGTCCCCTACGCTTCTGACTTATTGTGCCTTATTTTTTACCGCCCAGTTCTTTTATGCACCTGAGTCCTCAATGTCGATTAGCTTCTTGAATGCTGATAAATCATTTTCTAATGTTCACGTGTCAACTAGCTTCCAATTCGGTGGTGCTAATAATGCTTCGAAATCCTTGTAAATAGTCTAAATTAAGGTATGATTACAACGTTATGGCGCTGCAAGATACATCTTTGGAGAGTTCTATGGTGTTAATTTGAGTCTCGGTATACCAATTTATGAACTTATATTAAACTTCCTTATTATGTCATTTGAACTTGTTTTAGAACGGACATGTCTTAGTTTGCACCCTCATCGTCAAAATCCTGACTCCGTCACTGGTCAGCGGTGATGATGCGGTGGCGTCGGCGTCAAGGATGATGCACCGTGGTAGCGACCGTGGTGACGGAGGTGCACCGCGACAGTGCTGGCATTGGGGAAGATATACAGTGGCGGTGCCGGCATCGGTGGAGGTGCACCTTGCAACACTACAAAAAGGATCATCACAGACGGTTCGGAACCGTCATCACAGACGGTTTTTCGAACCGTCTAAATTTATGGGTCAGTGATAATCGAAGATTATCACTGACAGTTTTTGAATCCGTCTTTGCTCGACTCTGTAGCTATGTGGTCCGACCAAATTTGTTTAGCCAAACCTGCTCGAGCCATGTCAACATGGTTGAGTCAGACCAAGTACACCAGGCCAACGATAGTTACCGTTACCTAGGCCGGGCCTTCTCGAGTGTTCAGTGGTGAACAGTAGTAGCGGCGATTTTCCATCCTTGCATTTGTTTCTAAAAGCTATTTTTCTACGATAAAGTACTTTTTTATATTAGCTAATTTTTAAATATAATGTTTTTTAAGATAGATCTATAAGTTGATTATAGTTCACACTACAGTAACTTCATTTATATTAGCCAAAATCACACATGAATTTATTTTTCTCCGTGCTCTTTTTCGTGAACAGTCAAAAACCATATGTCATAGTCCAAACGAACAAGCTCTCCTCCAACCAAGGACTTCTCCACGAAATCGAAATCGAGATCCAAGGTTGGGAGCTGGGTCTGCAGGCGAGTATTCTGATCGCTCTGCTCTGCTAGAGTACACGGATAATTGATTGAAGGAGCTCCTTCGACTGGGGTGGGGGTTGGGAATGTACGAGTCCTTCGAAGAGGTTCGCGAGATTGGTATGACATTCAGTATGAAGATATTCCTTTCTTTTGCTTCAGT
Source organism: Bonia amplexicaulis (assembly GCA_036346245.1). NCBI lineage: Eukaryota > Viridiplantae > Streptophyta > Magnoliopsida > Poales > Poaceae > Bonia > Bonia amplexicaulis. The sequence goes on from CM070766.1 coordinate 3,678,789, forward strand.
TGTTGTGTGATTGGACACACTGAATTGGTTTGTCCATCACCTGCAGCGCGTGATGCTGAAGGTTCCCTCCCATACAATGAAGAACTCCGGGCTGTAGATGAAAGGAAAAAAAAAAAGAAATCTCCTGCTGCATCCTCGAGCATTCAGCGGTCATCTGCAGGTCGCAGAGCTAGCGTTATTCCCTGATATTGAGAAGCAGGAGGTATGTATATAGCTCAAAGAAGAGGACGCATCTTCAAGTCAGCGAGAGGGGAGAGGCTTCAGGAAACATCACAAGCTTTGGTTTTGGTCTCCGACAAGTGTGACAACTAATATTGAAGGGGCCTCGGAATCAACTGGAACTACTGAGGAATGCTTTGCTCCTGTGGAAGATATTGCATCAAAGAAACAAGAGGCTCCCGGCATTCTCTTCCTATCAGAGACGAAGCTACCGAGGGGAGAACGGAAAAGTTTAGGTGGCTAATGGGATTGACAAACGTGGTTGGTTGCCGGGGATTGCGAGGGACGTAGTGGTGGTTTAGCTCTCTTCTGGAAAAAAGAAATTATTCTGGAAGCGAAGAGCCGGTCGAGATATCATATTGATGCAGTGGTCGGCGTGGAGGATGGGTTTTTATGGAGGCTTACTGGTGTGTATGGCGAGGCCCAACATGATCGCAAGGCATGGGTAAGAGTGTTGCGTAACCAGATGGATCTTCATTGGATCTGTCTAGGGGATTTAAATGATAACAGATAACGAATTAGAAAATAATAGGATTTATCATAGTTGCGCAGCATAACTATAATTAGATATTGTACTTTAATACAACAGTTAGCCACACACAGTTATGATCTTAATTACAATTATTTATATATAAAAGAGATACGAATAATTACACCCTATCTCTTAACGACTCAGCTTCACCGGCCATCTACTCATCTCAGCTGTTGCATAGGACATCCACCTTGTCCTGGTCCTCGACGTAATTACCCTCGTCCCATGTGACCTCATCGACGCCTGCATATCCCATGTCCCTCTCGAAATATTTTCAGATCGGACTGGGAACTAACGAAGGGAAGTAATAGTAAAAGTGAGTACTAATGTACTTAGCAAGCATTAATAATAAGAATACACTGTATAACTCATCTCTTTCTCTTTATCACAATTTCTAGTTCATCTCTTTTTTGGAAACTAATTTATCAAGTTAAGTAGAGTTGCCAATTTTAATTAAAGAAAATGCTACTAGTCACTTGGTGACAAGAAAGACCACTAATAGTCTCCGTAGCCTCCAATCCAAAAGACAAACATGAATTCATGATTTTTGTTTTGCACTGCACATGTTCATGCCACTATACTCATAGCTATTCTGAGTTCTCTTGAAACTAGGATGCTACATTTCCTTAGATTCGGTGCCAAATCTATAGTATATAATATTTTCCCATGTTATTAATTCTCCATCCAACTATTTTCCATCGATGACCCAGAGCGGTTTCTTACCCTCACCCGGTATCCACTGACTTTAAATAGATGTTGGTTGGACTAGTTATCTCATCACTGTAGGATCAAGGATACCGACTAGAGGGGGGTGAATAGGCGGTTTTTAAATTTTCTTTTCAACTTGATTAAATTTCTTTAATTTTAAGAGCAAGAATGAAAGACAATTTAAACCTACACAATTCTAGTCAAGCAAATAACAATACTAGTTCTAAGACATGCAATTTGATGACAATGGAGCAAGCAATAAAAGATGTACACACTTCGACCTTTTACCGTGGTACCGGAAACTTGTCGGTTCCCACTAATCCACGTTGAGGTTAGCTCGAACCAATCGAACCGGCTCCACGAATTAAGCCGAAACACCTCGATCACTAGAGGTAGCTCTTCCCCACTCTGGGTAGGTGAGCTCCAACATTCACAAGAAAACCGGGTCTTCTCACAATCTCCTTTGAGAAGATCACCGATCAAATCTTCGCCCAATCGTCCAGGTGTCGGCAAACACCAAGAGTAATGAATCACAAGCTTCACTTGATTGCCGCCTAGTGCCAAGGATCAACCTATTGAATGCAATGCACTTTTTGTCTCAACTACCTCAAATAAGTGCTCAAGTGAGAAAAGAGGTGTGGAGTGAATTCCCAATGCTCAAGAATGATCAATAGAGTCTCTAGCATCTGTCTCGAGCGTTGGTGCAGTATTTATACCTTTCACCAACCAAACTAGCCGTTTGGAACAAATTCGAGAAAAATCGAGGCGAGCGGAACTACTGGCCGGCCTCGAGGCCGAGAGTACCGCTCCCCTATCGACGCAGCAGAACGGCTATGTCGAGCCTCTGCGATGACCGTTGGACCGTCGGTGCGGTACTACCGACATTGTAAAGTCCGGTACTACCGTTCACCGGTAGTACCAAGAAAGTCGATCTTGGTACTACCGCTTGAGCCGAGCTCCAAAAGTCGCTCTCTGAAAAAGGCTCGGTTCCCTCCGGAACTACACAGCCAGTAGTACCGCTCGCCAGTGAACTACCGCTCTCTTAAAACTCAAAGGGCGTCCGGAGGGTGCTCTCGGAGAAAGGGTCCGATCCTCCCGGAACTACTCGTGGCCGTAGTACCGCTCGACAATGAACTACCGCTCCCTCAAATTTTGGAAATTCGTCCGAGGTGCTCTCGGAAAATGGGTCCGCTCGAGGTTCGAACTTCCGATCGTCGGTAGTTCGATTTTACACAGTACTACCGCTCGACGGTAGTACCGACGTTGAAAACTGCGGAACTATTGCACGTCCAAACAGAGTACGCTTTGGCTTTTAAAACAGATTTTTCAAGAATGCATGATTCTAGTTGATCTATGGACACTTAAGAAATGCTATCAAGCTACTTGCCATGATCCCTCTTTATGGTACGATTATTTAACCTATAATCCGGTCTTCCACCATTCTCCTAAGACCGGTAAAAGTGAAAAGGGATCCTGTTCTACAAATACCTTTATCTTGAACCATGTTTGATCTTCAACCTTATCCTTTGGCTTGCATTTGTCAACCATAATATGGACTTAACCTTTAAACACATTAAATATGTTAGTCCCATATTCACATAAACTCATTAATTACCAAAATCATTTTTAGGGGCCTAGATGCTTTCAATCTCCCCCTTTTTGGTAATTGATGACAACACATCTTTATGTGGAAATTAATGTTTGAATATACCACTTATTTTCACAATTAGTTGTATATTCTTTTGCGACTTTTAAAGAGAGAATTCTAGCAATGACTTTCATTTTGGCAATAATATGAATTTTTCCTTTTTAAAGTCAAAGAAAGAGGATACTCCCCCTAAATTTGTGCATGAAATTTTACAAGAGATAAAGCCACATTTATATCACAATTTTGACAAGATGCACAATAGAGATCATACATGGAAACAAGTGATAAAAGCATTGTCATTAAAGTAAACATTTGACATTACATCCAAAAGCATCGATAATTCATGTTCATTACATCCAACCATAAAATATAAATAAAGACATAGAAGGTCCACATAGATAGTCCTAATAGACAAAGATAAGCCCTAATTTCCATTCTTCTCCCCCTTTGGCATCAAGTACCAAAGAAGCTACTCCTGAGGACCGGGAGGAGAAGGGTCGCGACGGCGGCGACGAACATAGCGCATGGGCGATGGAGGCTGAGACTGAGACTGAGACTGCTCGATGGCTGCAACACGCCCATCCAGGGAATCCATGCGAGAAGAGAGGGAGGCAAACCCTCACCGAGAGTCTCTCATCCGCTGTGGTGGCATAACCGAGATAAGGATGCCACGTCAGCCTGAGGAACTGCCTCTGCTGCTCACGGGCGCAGTCTGCTTCTTGAAGATCCTCCTGCTGCTGGATCAGATTGTCGAGCTCTGGAGGCAGTGGGAATGGGAGGCTCAGGTCTCGGCTTGTAAGGCTTGTGTCTCTTATTGTAGCTGCCTCTGAACCTGAACTTAGACTCAATGAGGGCGAAAATGTAGGGTCCATAATTAATGCGCTTGATTCTGTCATTTTTGGAGGAGGCGATCTCCCTTATGATCAAGTCCACCACATCAAATTTCTGACCCCTCATGATGTAGTCTATGAGATTCCAGGCGTGTCCTCTAATGGCATCGACATTCCCACTCTTGGGAAGGATGGTATGGTTGATGATCCTGTTGATGATGCTAGGAATGGGAAGAAGACCAACCAAGGTGCCAGGGACAGATCTCTCATTGAGGTTGTAGAAGGAAGAGAAAGCGGAGATCTCGAGAGCTGGCTTGTCATAAACCTTCTCATACGCACTCAGCTCAGCTCTCAGGGCTAACTCGAACTCATGCTTTGTAGCCTCTAACTGTGTGCACACTGTCATCCAGGTCATGTGCTGAAAATCTGAAGAAATGTGAACATTGGCATAGAACTGGCGAATGATCTGCTCATTATAATCTGACTGCAGTGTCGCCAGCTGATGCAATCCACTCCGCTGAAAGAGCCTAAAAGTCTCATCATACTTGTCAATGGTGGACAAGTGCTCCCAATCAACCCACTTACGATCAGCAAACTGTCGACTTTCTCCATATAGCTGATCAAAGACTTGCTCCTGAAACTTGGTGTGAAACTTAGGGTTGATGGAGTTTGAGGGTAGCTCGTACTGGTTCCTGCGTCGCAATCTGATGTAATCCTCCGCAGAAACCTTCCTTAGATCAATTTGAGGATCTTCCCTCTCGGTGAGATCCTCATCTGACACCTCCAATGGAGAGATGTACTGCTGCTGCCTGCTCGCTCTCCCTCGACTCGACGCCACCGGACCTTTGCCACGGTCCTGAGCTGCCTTCTGAGAAGCCTCAGAAGCGGCAGGAGCGCCGGAGGACTCCCCTGACTGTCCGCCAGAAGAATAAAGTCTCCGAGTCGCCCTCCTAGTAATAGGCATCTAAAAGGAAGAATATACACTATTAGAGCCTTACTAGGATGGATCAAATTGAATTGAAAAGAATTTGAAAGAAATTGCTGTTCAATCAGGGCAATCGGTAGTACCGCCGTTCTGGGGCCGGTAGTACCGCTCGGCGGTAGTACCGCTCCAGTCGGGCGGTAGTACCGCTTCCCTGACCGAATCTAGGGTTAAGCAATGAGTTTAAAATTTCGGTGTTTCCTTGGATTGAATCCATGGAATGGGTGTGCAAACACCTCTAGACACCAAAATACCACATTTGTCCTAGTTTTAACAGCAAGGAATCATCTACATTTGAAAAACCCTAAAAATCAAACTAGGGTTTCAAATAGACAATAAAAGATGGGGATGATCCAAAATACCTTGAGGGATGGAGGAGGTGATCACTGGGAAATGTGAGGCTCAAAATCCAAGAAAACCATGGATTTGGGATCCAAGATCGGTTTTGGGGAGTTTTGAGAGGAGAGAGAGAGAGAGAGGCGGAAGGGAGGCGGAAGTTCCGTGCTTGGTGAGAGAGAGAGGGACCCAGGAAATAGGGTTCGGCACCTCCCGATTTTTAAGTCAAAACCGGTAGTTCAACCCGCCGGGGTAGTTCCGAGAGGAAGTACCGCAGGACACATTTAGTTCCGATTTTTCTAGGAATTGCAGGAATTTGAGAGGAAAGGTATAGGATGCAAATGATCCCAAGTTTTTGCACTCAACCAACATCTTTAAGGATCATTATGCATTAAATATATATATATATAAATAGTTTTAAATAATTTTTTGCATTTAATCAAATTTAGAACATTTTTCACAGGACCTTTTGCACAAAAAAATGTCCAAACCACTCCAAAGAAGTATTCATTTAAGTGTGCCGTAAAATTATGCAATGTTGAAATAATCTAAGACATTTAATTCACTCCTTAACTTGCAAAAGTGGCTTTCATCTAAAGGCTTGGTGAAAATGTCCGCTAATTGGTCTTCGGTCCGGATGTGGCTAATGCAAATATCTCCCTTGCCAACATGATCTCTCAAGAAATGGTGGCGGATATCTATATGCTTGGTTGTTGAGTGTTGGACTGGATTATTTGAGATTTTGACAGCACTATCATTATCACACAATAAAGACACTTTATCAAAATTGATTCCATAATCCATCAAGGTTTGCCTCATCCATAATAATTGAGCACAACAACTTCCGGCGGAAACATATTCGGCTTCGGCGGTTGAAAGTGCTACGGAATTTTGTTTCTTTGAGGACCAAGATACTAAGGATCTACCTAAGAATTGACAACATCTCGATGTGCTTTTTGTATCCACTTTGCAACCCGCATAATCAGAATCCGAATATCCAATTAATTCAAACTTAGCACCTTTAGGATACCAAAGCCCTATGTTATAGGAATATTTTAGATATCTCAAGATTCTTTTTACGGCTATTAAATGACATTCCTTTGGAGAAGCTTGAAACCTAGCACACATACACACACTAAATATGATATCGGGTCTAGATGCGGTAAGATAGAGCAAACTACCAATCATAGATCTATAAAGCTTTGTATCTACCGACTTACCTCCTTCGTCGAGATCCAATGCCCATTTGTTGCCATTGGTGTTTTGATAGGTTTCGCATCTTCCATCCCAAACTTCTTGAATAAGTCTTTCACATACTTTATTTGGCTTATGAAAGTTTCATCCTTGAATTGCTTGATTTGTAGTCCAAGGAAAAAGCTGAGTTCACCAATCATTGACATTTCAAATTCCATAGACATCATTTCACCAAATTCCTTGCAAAAGTCTTGATTAGTACAACCAAATATAATATCATCAACATATATTTGACAAACAAAGAAATCATCATTGATAATTTTTGTGAATAGAGTGGTATCTACTTTTCCAATTTTAAATCCTTTTGAAACAAGAAAATCTCGAATGCGCTCATACCAAGCTCTAGGAGCTTGTTTTAAACCATATAGCGCTTTAGAGAGCTTGTATACATGATTAGGATTCTTTAAATCTTCGAATCTCGGAGGTTGTTCAACATAAACAAGTTCGGAGATAGATCCATTTAAAAAGGCACTTTTAACATCCATTTGAAATAATTTAATATCAAAGCTAGATGCAAAGGCTAATAAGATTCTAATTGACTCAAGTCTAGCTACGGGTGCAAAGGTTTCATCATAATCTAAGCCCTCAACTTGAGTGTAGCCTTGAGCAACTAACCTTACTTTATTTCTTACCACAAGTTCGTTCTCATCTTGCTTGTTTCGAAAGACCCATTTTGTACCAATCACATTTTGCTCCTTGGGCATTTCCACCAATGTCCATACATCATTTTTGGAGAAGTTATTTAGCTCTTCATGCATGGCATTTATCCAATCCGGATCATCTAAAGCTTCTTCTACAAATTTTGGCTCAAGAGAAGATACAAAGAGTAATGTTCACAAAATGAAGCGACTCTAGAGCGAGTTTGAACACCTTACTCACATCACCCAATATTTGGTCTATTGGATGATCTTTAGCAATTGCATTGTGGATTTTGAATATTTGATGTTGTTCATCTTTTGCATCATCATCAATAACTTGTACATCATTTGTAGTTGAAGAAGTAGGTGGTTCAACTTGTCTTGATGAGGTGGGTGATGTCAGAGCCTCTGCAGTGACCGTTGGACCGTCGGCGCGGTACTACCGACGTTGTAAAGTCCGGTACTACCGTTCACCGGTAGTACCGCAAAGTCGGCGCGATATTACCGCTTGAGCCGAGCTCCAAAAGTCGCTCTCTGGAAAAAAGGCTCGGTTCCCCTCCGAACTACACAGCCGCCAGTAGTACCGCTCTGCCAGTGAACTACCGCTCTTAAAACTCAAAGGGCATCCGGAGGGTGCTCTCTGGAGAAAAGGGTCCGATCCCCCTCCGGAACTACCTGTGGCCGGTAGTACCGCTCTGACAGCGGAACTACCGCTTCCTCAAATTTTGGAAATTCGTCCGGAGGGTGCTCTCTGGAAAAATAGGTCCGCTCGAGGTTCGGAACTTCCGATCACCGGTAGTTCCGATTTTTACAACGGTACTACCGCTCGACGGTAGTACCGACGTTGAAAACTGCGGAACTACCGCACGTCCAAACAGAGCACAGTTTTGGCTTTTAAAACAGATTTTTCAAGAATGCATGATTCTAGTTGATCCATGGACACTTAAGAAATGCTATCAAGCTACTTGCCATGATCCCTCTTTATGGTACGATTATTTAACCTATAATCCGGTCTTCCACCATTCTCCTAAGACCGGTAAAAGTGAAAAGGGATCCTATTCTACAAATATCTTTATCTTGAACCATGTTTGATCTTCAACCTTATCCTTTGGCTTGCATTTGTCAACCATAATATGGACTTAACCTTTAAACACTCATTAAACATGTTAGTCCCATATTCACATAAACTCATTAATTACAAAAATCATTTTTAGGGGCCTAGATGCTTTCAATCACCCAATACTTCATCAGCAATATTATATGCGCATTGAATCCCCCACTTCCGGACTATCTACCGGTTCTAGGTTCCTCCACTAATTATATTATTTACCCATTGTGGAACTCAAATATTATATCGTTACAAATTTAGCCTTGATTTTCTTTACTTTATTTCTTATTTGCTCCCCCTCTTTCATTTGCTTTTTTTTCTCTCGCTTACAAAATTGGGTGCAAGCCTCCCAATATATAGAGATAAAAATCTCCTACTCATATACTTATTCGGATTTCAAGTTGGACATAACTTCAACTTGAGTTATACTCAGAGACGGACTCTTCTATGTTTTGGACTCTAAGTCAAGATTATTTTTAACAATCTTCCACTTAATCTTGACTTGACATACTCTAGTTTTAGTCTCAATACATTATGAGCTACCAGCCACGCCTCCATATGAAGCGTTCTACATGCAAGCTACTTGTAGGGACTCAACTCAACTGGTACAAGTTCATTCAGATGCAAAGATTCTAAAGTATTGAGGCAGTCGGACTCAACTACGACTTACTAAACTCATACTTGACACAAAACGGTGACACATCTCCTCAACGTTCCGATTTCTTTTCATCTTACTTAAGTTTGGACGGCGACACATCTTCTCAACATCCCTGACTCAACTCATCACCAAAGAACTGTTGATTCATCATCGTTGAGCGCTTCAGCAAGAAACACTTTCTTCCTTGCTACAGAAACGTGCTCTGTTGCTTGACCGACGGATGCGCCACACGGATGAGCTGCTGAAACGTGATAACGCGCGGAGCATATGTCTCGGGAGCGCTGCGCGAGACGAGTGCAAAACGGAATCGTCGAGACGATTTTTTTCAGCGACTCGCTTCTCGCCTAGGCTCTGATACCAATTGTTACAAATTTAGTCTTGATTTTCTTTACTTTATTTCTTATTTGCTCCCCCTCTTTCATTTGCTTTTCTTTTTCTCTCGCTTACAAAATTGGGTACAAGCCTCCCCAATATATAGGGATAAAAATCTCCTACTCATATACTTATTCGAACTTCAAGTTAGACACAACTTCAACTTAAGTTATACTCGGAGACGGACTCTTCTACGTCTTGAACTCTAAGTCAAGATTATTTCTAACAATATCAATTATGCATTTGTACCATACTTTTTTTATAACTCGGTGTTGGTAGTATTTAGAGTAAGTTTTAGCCTGTTAGTTTTGAGATCGAGGCAATCTTTTTTTCAATGTTAATGAACTAATTGACCCGGTTTCTGGAAACTGGGATGAGGTGTTGATTGATTAAGTGTTCCTACCTGATGATGCCGAAAGCATATGGAAGATCTTGTTGCATGGCATTATGACAAAAAGGGGAGGTTTTCTATAAAATCAGCTTACGAGCTGTACATACTTGACAGAGAAAATGAGAAAGGACAGCCAGGAAATTCAGAAGTTGGCACAAGCAGTTTTCAATAGAACCGTCTCTGGGAGGTGAGTTTCGAATAAGCTAAAACCCTTCCTTCGGCTGTTTGCAGACAACAGCCTGCCTCTGCGTTTAAATATCAGAAGAAAAGGAGTGTTTATTGATACTAGATGCCCTATGTGCGTCCAGTTGGAAGAAGATGCAGCACATCTATTTCTTACATGTATGAAAGCTCGGCTTTGTTGGAGACTTATGCAACTAGAAGATGTTCGACTGAAGCTTGCCAGATGCACCTCGGCTGTTCATCCGTTGGATGAAATTTTGCTTCTTAAATAAAGAAGAGGTAAGGCTTCAGGTGATAATATTTTTGTAGTGTCATCGTCATCGTCATCAGCAGTCCAAACAGACTACACTCATAAGCTGTTTGGAACAGAGCCATAATAACCTAGAACACACACCTTGTAAAAAGCTATTCTACACCCATGAGAATAAAACCATAGGAGAGAATATAGAAACATAATACACGATTTACAGGGCTACTCTGCGATGACACCTATACAGGGGGAGACGCGAGGTGCAAAGAATTGGTTGGCCAGCCATCATCATACGGCCCCAAAACAACCTCTAGTAATTACACAAGCTACGGGAACCAGCCTCTGGCCAGAGACGGTAGCAGCACTCTTAGCACTACAGCAACGAGACTAACACTATTGTGGTGGCATCTTCATCTCCGCCGATGTTGGGCCATCTTTGCATGAGCCTGCGCTATCCTGTCGGCATACATTGGGAGGCGCCTGATCTCGTTGATCTCTTCCAGAAGCTTGTCTTCGGTGATGTTATCTGTGATACTCCTCATTACCTGTAGAAAACGCAAAGAAATTGTCAGAATATTGCAGCAATTCTGCCTTCCCATTCCAAAACTAAGCATGTCTTGCAATATTGAAAAAAATCTGTAGAGCTGAAGATTTGGGTTTCATGAAAACACAGTTTATTTCAGGGAGAGCAACCCAAAGATGTCCTGACAGTCGCTTTAATCAAATTGCATAATTGAATATATTAGAAAGCAATAATGCTAACAAGATGATGAAGACAAAAGTTGAAAGTATGCAACTATGCATCTAGTGCCACCACAAAGAGCACAGATATAAATTGCTCAAAATATGGCTTTGAAAAGTTAACCTTTATTGGAGGTTAGCTATGTATACAATATTACAATTTAAGTGAACAAGTCAAACTGACTCTGAAATGCAACCATCAATTTTGTAGTAATAGCAAAAACCATTTCAAATGATTAGATATACATTTTTCATATTGAAGGATCATGATCATATTCGCATGCAATCATATACGCACAAGATAATTAACAAAGACTATAACATAGAAAAGGGTACAAGAAAATCAGCCTTGCGGTATGTGTTGATATCATTTGGAGTAGATTTATCTGATCTAACACGCATGCAAACCCAGCACTCCTCTTCCTTATTCCAAGAACACTCCACAATCCTCCCTGAGATGATGGATGGATCTTCTTCATCTGCAGAAGTTTCAGAACACTAGCATAAATATGCAACAAATAAAACTTCAGCCAAAAAAACTCTATTGAGAAACTCAAATTTCAGCATTACAAAAAAGAATAGAAAATAAAATTCACGAGTTTGCCAGAAATTTTATGTCTAGGGCTTGAGTAGGGGGCATGATAAGGGAGGGTGATGCAACCCCCGTGCAAACAGGCAGAATAGTGAATATGCAATCCTTGGAGAATTCACTGTTGTCAAGATTGGCTTGAGTTACTGAGAAGCCTGCAGGTCATTCAGCTAAGAATGTAGTGTTACCAACTAAGCATAGGCACATAGCTGAACGATAATATCCGTATCAATTTTAAATTTGCTGAAAAGGGAGCAACACATATTGCAGGCTCCATCCAAAAATGGATCCAAATCCATCAATTTAAAGACTACAGTGAAGTTTCCTTGTAAGATATACGTACTTCGAATTACAAAAAAAGTAAAATGCTCGACATCATGAGAAAACAAATTTATGAGAATGATGAGAAATATGATGTGCAGTGTGCACAAGATGAAATGAACACGAAAACTGCAGGATATGCTGACTTGGAAATACTATCCGAGAACCATCCAAAAGTTTCCTTTTGCCTCTCTCGTAAAGGAAAACCAGTTGACGATTGTCATTCCCAACCTGCAACAGTAAGATATGATGAAATAAGCCCCACCATCAAAAAATTAATCATCACCATGGTTGGAAAAAAGAAAACGAGGTAATGCAAACCTCAAACAAAAAATCAACTGAATTCATTTCAGGGTATTTCCACTTAAGAAGACCTTCATGGGTACGAGTTACATATGGATCATCCCAGCCCTAAAGAATAACAAAGGAAGTGGGTCAGCCAAGACAAACAAATTGTACTTCAATTGTCTGAAATAAATTGTTCCGAACCACAACAAGAATGGCTGATGACAAGAGGTGTAAGTGCATAAATTATTCATAAACAGCCAACGGGATGTTCAAGGCACAGGTAGGGGTAGTAGGAAAGTCATGACTCATGACACAGATTCATCTATCCAATACTGTATAAAGAAATTTGGCCCTCGATTCTGCACCTCTTCAACAGACTTCCAGCTATATATAAAGAAAAATAACAGATGCATTCACCTACACCTCAGAAATAAAGACACCCAAGCTATGACTAAGCACAAAACATGAAATAGCTCCACCTGAAACTTTCTGAAAAAAACAAACAGAAAAGGTTGACGGTTGCATAACAAGAGACGTGAGTAACACCGCAAACATGATTCTTGGTGTGAATGCATAACAAGAGATGAGAGTAACACCACAAACATGATTCTTGGTGTGAACTGCAAGATAAATGGACAAACAAATCCCAAGACAAATTGCAGCCTACACCCCAACTGCTAAAAGTTTACAGTGCTGGCAGAAATACTTTAATCTGTATATCGATCAGCACCCTTTTCACGCTTCCAAGAGGCCAAAGGACAAGTTTGCAACATACTGCTACAAGTTTAAATTGCTCTCAAAAAGACCTTATGGCTTATATGTATATAACCAGCATGCACTCCATGCTTCAAACTCAAAAATACATGTAATCTCAATAAGGCGATCATGGTTATTACTCAAATAAAGTTAAGTTGGAATGCAGCCAACAAGATGAAATGTCAGCCTGCTAAGCTATACATATGCAGTGAGTTTACCTATCAGTACACTGCATAATTGTCAGGATTAGCAGAACCAAAAAAAAAAAGAGAACAGACCATGATCAAATTGATTGAAACATCAAAATGATCTATCCCAAGCCAAACCAGTAGGCCACAGTCCACATACTTCAGGAAGTCCCAGAAGCTTGCAAAAATCAGTGAGACTGAAATGCCAATATTATTGTCTTCCACCATTAGTAATTCAGATTTATGTTACAATTGCTAGCTTTCACAAGAGGTTTCCATATATAATATGAACAGTTCACCAATATAGCGTGTTTTCTTGTTTAAGCATTTGTGCATTGCATCCACTTGTACGGAAAATCCTAATACTTATTTCCAAATTTCCTATACAACCACTGATAGAAGACAAACCTACCTGAAATACAAGGCCATCAGCATCATGTGAAAGTGATGGAATGAACTCCTTAAGTAGCTTTTTTACTGTGGAGAGCAACCAAAAATCTTTTCTCCTGACCTGGTAAAGTGTCCAAGAATAAGAAAATGTACTTCGCAAAAAACAACAAAATGGAACAAGATTCAGCTGTGTTGGCTCCAGGTACCGAAAATAGTTCCATATCGTATTTGTACACAGGATTGCTCTTAGCACCACTCTCAAACTGCTTTTTCTCATAATAACGTGGCCGAATTATTTCATCTTCAAGTAGTCTCCACCTTTCAGAAAAGGGCAACTGCATACAAAAGTACGTCCCATATTAAAAACAATTAAGGCCAAATACTACTTTTCGTCAAAAATGCCTAAGAAATGGTAATCACAGCAGGGATCAAAGCTAAGCGTTAATGGATGGACAAACAGGCTTCCAGGTAATTCTACATAGGATGTTCATTCGGTTCTTTTTTCTCTTTTTGCTACTATATGCCTTGAATAAAGGGACACTAAAGTTTGGTAGATACCTTGGTTTTGGACATTGAATCAAGTGCCATCAGATCATATGCCAAGTACCTCCTCTTCAATCCTGAATCTGGTACTGTGTCTATAATCATTTCTCCATCAATCAAGGTCATATCATGTGGGCCCTTCAATTGGGAAGAAATAAGGTTAATTTTTGCAAAATAAAACAAAAAGCACTATGATTTTTCTCCCAGCACCAGAATGAGAATCTTACTTCATTAAGGTTCCTGTGGGGAAAGCGCATCTGAACTCTCCTAAAGCAAAAATTCCGATCAATCAAGAAACAACCATCCCTCATTATAAGCATCATATATCGGGTTCCATCAGCTTTCCATGTAGCATAATAGTATCGCTGTCTAAGTAGTTGCAGATTTTCACTGCATGCAGCAAAAAAAAACATTAGGTCAAAAAAGAAACATATGGCCAGTATGGACTAAGCCTATACCGATTAGGGCCCATTTGGAACACAATTTTTACAGGGCCTTACTTTTTTTCCTCCCTTGAAAGAATTATTGTTTCCTCCAACCACTGGGCACTCACTGATCTTAGTTTTATGACTTAACTCAGAACTATCACTTTTCTTTAAAATAATATATTTGGGGCAGATTTATGACCAGATCTAAGGAAATTGATGATATAAAAGAACAAAGGGTCCCACGCCTTCAGAAATAAGGACGTGTGTGCATGTGAGATTAAGAAAAGGGTAGGGTGCAAAATTTGAACTCATCAAATGCATGCTTACCTACCCTAGGTTGCCTTTTACTAAAAAGGTGCAGATTGGCATGTTTTAATAAGGCCTTACAAGAATTTCTATTCCTGGTAAGCCCAGTACATAACATGAATATCATTATATAGTACACACAAGGAATATCAGGAATCAGGATGCACAAAAAATGTCACAGAGAAATTTGAGTGACTACAGAAAGTTGGTGGGGATAATTTATTTAATATTCTAAACAAAACATGGTGCCAGGTTTACATTTAGTTACCTGTTAAGAGAGACTGGATGTGATCCTGGAAATTGTGCATGCCCTCTTACCTAGAACCAAAGAAAGGACTATACTATCACCCTATGTAAGAAGCATATAATTTGTTTCGGGGATACATATGCATAAACTTGCAGAAAAAATACAAGTTACAGAACGTGTTAGTCTTAAGAGGAAAGTATCAACCAAAAGTAATGCACATAATAATAACTACGAAACAGACTAAAGACATGGAAAACATGATTCATCTACCCATTATAGCATGTTCTACCCATGCCATACTACATAGCAAATACTTTGAACATCCCAGCATTTTCAAAATGTCATAACTACATACGGGCACTGTTCAAGAAGGCGGCCTGGGCGGCCGCCTAGGCGCTGAGCGTAGGGGTACAAACGGATCGGATTCGGACGGATATTGCTGTTACCATATCCTAACCCATATTTTTTCTTTGGATTCGGTACCAATCGGATTCGGTGCGGATCGGTCGGGATTAACCGAGCCGTTGCACCCTACTTGTTTGTAAGGAACGCATGCGGTACAACAAATGGAGTAGGAGGACGTCTTGTCAAGAACTTGATGTTACTACTTAATAGCTGATGTGGAAGATTTTATTTTACAATTGCAAAAGAAAATAAAACGTCAAATAGTAGCATTAACATGAAATCAAACTTGAAGACGATCGGATTCGGGCGGATATTCTCATTACCATATCATAACCCATATTTTTCTTGATTCGGTATCAATCGGATTCGGTACCAATCGGATTCGGTCTTGGATCGGTCGGAATTAACCCGACTGCTTGCACCCCTAGGCGAGCGGCAGGTGTGCCACCCTTAACCCCTAGTCGGGTGGCTGGGCAGCGAGGCAGTGAGGCGGTCCAAGGCGGGACCAAAGTGGGACCAGGCGGCCTAGGCGCGGCGGATGGCCGGGCGGGCGCGGTGGCCACATGACGCCAAGGAATAGAGGAGGGAGTATATAAACCGAAGGAGGGGAAAAGAGTTATCACACACGAGGCCGTCGTCGCCGCCGCCGTCGACTCGCTGGATTCTGCATCACCGGTAAACGACGTCTCGCCGTATTCCGCCTCACCTAGGTGTGTTCCTCCTCCTCCTCCTCCCTCCCTTCACCATCTTCCCTCCACCGTCGCCATCTTCTTTGCCTCGCCTCCTCCCGTGGAGGACATCTTCCCTCGTCAGTCCACCGCTCCCATGGCCGCCGCCGGCCGGATCCAGACTCCCGCTCCCGTGGCCGGGTGAGGCGTCGTCGGCGGCGGGGTGGCGGGAGGGTGACATGGAAGGGGCGGTGGGGAGGAGCGGCGGGGATGGGCAACATGGAGGCGGTGCGGTGATCATGGAGGAGCAACGCAGAGACAAAGACGGGTTGGGGTGGGATGGGAAAGGGTTAGGGTTAGACAGGCGGCGGGGTCGGTGGGATGGGAACGGGTTAGGGTTGGGAACGGGTTAGGGTTGGTTAGATTTTATTTTTTGTGATTTAGTCCTTAGGGTTTTTAAAAATTACGAATAGACTTTTCTCAATTGATTTCTTTCGATCTAGACCTCCCTAAATATATATATGGCGAATGCTAGAAACTTAATTTCTAAAATTTGCCGAATCGGGCACCCGAATCCGAGTCGGACTCCGACACCCATGTCCGAGTCCTGGTAACATTGATCATTGTTGCTCAAGGTAACAATTTTTTTTCATCTAAACAGCAAATACATATACACGATTGTTTATTTTCGCCTACTATCCTCGTTTTTAATTCGGCCGCCGCCTAGGCCCCCTAGGCGCTAGGCCCCACCTCGCCGCCCGCCTAGCGTCTAGCGTCTTCTTAAACATTGCATACGGGGACTTCTCTATGTCAAGATTCCAGTTGGATAATGCAAAACCGTGTTTTCTCTATCCAGCCTTACAGCTTAGATTAGTAAAGCAGTTAACATGTACGTGCCCACCATATCAACAGTCACATAATTGCATTAGATTTTGCCTACAAATTCATATGGCCTGCATTACCTGACATGCAAACAGAGTAACACAACATGGATGTGCTCTCCAGTAACTTCTAAGTTATGCATACAAAATTGAAAAGGCCTACTGTGAACAATAGCAAGCAAAGATGGAATTGGTAATATTCGAACTTTATTCTACAAATGGTAACTGGTGTTTGATGATATCCTCATAGTTCTACAAATGGTAACGCAGGTGTTTGATGTTATCCTCATAGCCTCGCACTAATCTACAAAAAAAAGAGCGCAAATTGGGTAGGGCTAAAAGAATTTGTACTTACAGGGGGCATTTCAAGCAACCGATAACATACGATGCGCAAAGCATCTTGCTGATCATATGGTATTGCATCCCCTAACACATCATCATTAGTGATGACTTTATCCTCTACCTCATTCTGCAAGAAACAAAGCAATGCCTCAAGAGCAAGAAAACACAAGATCTATTGTCAATAATGCAAACAATATTTAACAATGAACAAATAACATTAAGCCAAGATAGGGTAAACTACATCTGTAATGTTATAAAATTCAATTCAAATAGTTAAGTGGGTAGAATTGAAAATTCTGTACCAATGGCAATTTGTGTGCAGAATGGGAAAAAAAGAGTTATAAGGAAGCAGCCACTTGATTCAACACCAAATTACTTGGAATATTTTTTCTACAAAGGAAAAATACGTACATGTGCTAGTGCAAGATCACCATTGTCATCGTCATCATCCTGCTTAGCTTCACCATTTAAATCAAGATCAGACGGCCTCTTCCATTCTGGTGTTGAAGGGCATGTTATCATCATATTCTCTGGAACCTCATGATAAAATGAATACAACGCTTCAATGTAGTCCCTCTTATATATACCAGGTGGTCGCCTTTGAGCAAATATATTTATTGCCTAGCAAAAATATGACATCAAGAAAAACAGTAGAATTAAATTGAACAACATCCAGAATCTAGTTGCCCTACCTCAGCAACGCAAGAGACATGTGTGCGCATAAGGTAATGAATAATCATGAAGCCTGTACGATTGTGACCATGGGTACAGTGAACTAGAATATATTTAGGATTCTTTGACTGCTTTTGTCGGTCAAGAAACATCATCACCTGACACAGAAAAATTGTTACATAAAGAGCTTATGGGGAGATATTTCTGTAAATATGGTCATAAATGACCTACATATGTATTAATATATTCCACAGTAAGAAAGAGTCACGAACATTGACTGCAGATGAGGAATATCTCATTAAGAGAACAATAAAGTCACAGAAGCCAACAAAAAGATCCATAGTAATGTTTCTACATTTCCCGACAGATATATTCTCAAATCTGTGCCCAGCATGTTGTTTTAGGAAAATAGAAATGAGCATGCAACCACTATGCACCATTCCCATGAACTTATAGTCCACAGCAATCGGTATACAGGATATAAGAATATGAAAAATGAAAAAGGGCAAAGATCCTTGAAGTTAGAAACATGATAGGCATAAAGTAGCACATGGAAAAATAGCTAATTAGTTATATGTTCACATAACACACAACTTGATAATTATCAGTTATCATCCAAGTCAAAAACTGTCATGGGCGTGGGCCTTGGATCCAGTCGGTTCATTATTAGAAAGTAGAGATTAGTTTCTATTTAAGTCAAAGATTAGTTTCTATCTATTAGAGATATAATATTAGTTCCTATTTATTAAAGATATGATTGAGATTAGATTCTATCTGTTGAGAGGAACCAATCTATATAAAGGGGCTGCCGTATGCTATTAAGAACCAAGCAAGAAATAACAAAGTCATTCTCATCTATAATCTCTTTCCCTCTACGCCGACGCCGTCTGGCCATCCTCTCGACAGTGTTTACCCCCTATGAACTAAGGTTCATAACAAAAACAGTAGCCCGTCATTAAAAGAAAAGGTGCCATAGAAAACCACCTTGCAGCATAAAACATGGTGCGGAAGAAATGAAGTGCAAATATTTTGGGCTAAAAAAATCAAATAATATTAAGGATTAAGCATCAGAATCCTGCTAGGACAAATAAATACGCCACCCAGAATCAAATATACTTATGATGCAAATATCTGTATGCAAATATTACTGTTACCTCATAGACAAATATGTTTACAGATTCATTATCAGGTACAGCATCTCTTCCCTTGCAAGGAATCTAAAATGGAAATGTTTTAGTAAAGAAATGCTTTCAAAATTCAAGAATGCATTTAAGCTAAGCTTTCTCACCTTGACATGCTTAGTACCTTGCCTTGTCCATTCTGCTGGTGAATAATACCGCGTAGTATTTGTCAAATCAATCACCAAACCTATCTGAAAACAAAAATTACAAATTAACATAGAAATAAAATTATCTGCTCACAATAAGTGACTAACTAGGAATACATTCATACAAGAGAGGGGCGCCAATAATATGAATCCCTTGGTGCAATCACAAACAAGAGAAAGTGAAGCAAATACACAATTACACATGTTTTTACACAAAACAAGAACTTCAAGTTGCAATCTGTTCTTTATCTGACTACACATCAGAAATTGAAAAAACAGCATTATTTTCACATATAAATGAGTACAACACGCATGAGTATGGGAAAGCCACAGATATTACCAACCAAGCAATACTTACTTCACGACCAGCTTTTCTTTGTTTATTAACTACTTGTTTGGAAGAATATCTTTTCCCAGGAGGCACCGAGTCATTAAAAGTTTCATCAAGAGGAACTTTGGAAGGTATGATTTTGTCAATTGGCTCACCAAATGCAGGGCAATCCAACCAGCCTGAAATCACACCAAGGAAATACATATATTAAAAATCTACTTAGGAAAAAGCAATGGCATAACTAGAAATTACCAAATGAAAAGAGAGAAAAAAGGTCGGAAAAATAATAGTATCAACAATAAAAAAATCATTAGAAACATTTTTCCAATACTTCATACCCTGTGGTGCCTCTTTAATACGACCTCTACCAGATTTGATTTGAGGTACATAATCATTTCTGATCTGCTGAGAATGTACCCTTGAGCCTTCATCCTGTTGCTCTCTCTTTAATTTCCTTCGTCTCTCTTCACGCTCCTAATAACAACGGCAAGATTTGCATAAAAAGGTATAGCTAGCAAGATCAAATAAAACCATTTTGCATGCTTGCTATTAAGAAAAACTCAAATAGGGTAGTCACTATTGTTCAAAACCTCAAACTAATTAGTTCAATAGCAAGAGGTTGGCATAAATTTAAAGCGAAAAAATTAGAATGCACAGCATCCATGCAAAAGAAAGGTTGTCAAAGCAAGTTTTCTGTAGAACATGGAAGACAGGTTGAACTTCGAAAGACCATTGAAATTAAACAAGAAATCTAATGTGTATCTCATTATGCCTTCGATGCAGACTATTAGGGTCTGTACCTAGATAGTCTCAATGTGCACATGCAATGTTAACCATCTCTTTGTGGATGTCTTTTCCTTCAGCTAACAATATTAACCTAGCACTCATGCCGGATAACATAGTGTATAGTTTATCTTTCAATTACAATAACCAGACATCATTAGCTGGCTCCATGTACCGACAAGCAGCGAGCACTCTACATTGAATGAAAAAACTATATCAGGAATTGTATTACGTACCCTCCGCATTGTTGCAACAGCAGACTCAACATGTTCTTCCTGTGCATAATTGACCTCGACAGGTTCTTCATAAGGCTGTTCATCTTCTTCAGGCAATGGTGATGCATTCAAATCCATGGAGACGATCATTCAACATTCGCTATTTCATACATACCTCAAATCACCTTTTGAGATTTGCACCTAACAACAAGTACATAAACTTAGACAGATTGTCCACGGACAAACAAGCGTTGTGGAAATTTTAGATTTCCCAAACCATTAAAAGTAAAAAAAGCAGTAAAAGGCATTCAAACAATTAGTACAAAGATAGCGCAGCTTTGAAGAAGGCAGTAGAGATACCAACAGCATAGCAGATAAAAAAAAAAGAAATCAAGCAAAGAATCGGATAAATTTCAACTACATACAAGCTGAAGGACAAACAAATGGAGAAATAGCTCAGGAGACATGCACTTCATGCCAGTGTTATTAAGTCGATGACTAGTCGTCCAGTCGGCCGGCGGCAACCGACTGGAGGCGGTGACTTGACAAGCTGTGGTAGTTGGCCGACTTGGTTCCGACTGACTCGACTTGGGGCGACTAGTCCCCGACTGGCTTCGAGTAGTTGGCAAGGTTATTAAGTCGTAAAGTCGAGTCGAGTCGTGATGCTACTGACTTGGAGATTAGTCGTGACTAATCCCGACTAGTCGTCGACTAATCTACTACTACTTGCTTGTTGCTTCTACTACTAACTGCCTTCTATCACCACTACTACTTGCTTGTTGCTTCTACTACTAACATCTTCTATCACCACTACTACTTGCATCGCTACCCGTGCTCGAGTGGAAGAATACTCGGATCTTGCTCTAGAAGAATGCATCGAACCGAGTCTAAAGCAGAAAAAAAAACATACCGGCCGATTAGTCGCGGCTAGTCGCCGACTAGTCGACAAGTCGACCGACTAGTGCAACTAGTCGGTCGATGGCACTAGTCGGTGCTGTGTGCCGACTTGTCGACTAATCGACGATTAGTCGCGACTAGTCGCGCGACTTAATAACAAGGATAGTTGGCCGACTTGTGTATCGCATAGGAGAAGGCGCGTGCTGCTGGGCCATTTTGGGCTGCTTAGGGCACGAACGAGACGATGCACTCACCTCTCTATGTTCCCTTCAGCAGGCAGAGACAGAGCGGTGGCCAAGCCCTTGGCAGCTTGGCGATTCCACCGTCAACCCCAGCAAAATCCCACTCTCCGCCGTGGCCCCCAGCCAGATCGACCTCCTCGCCATCGCCCCTAGCCGGATCCCACTCCTCACCGACAAGCCCACTGCCCACCCCAGCCGATTTGCACTCCTCACCGTCGCCCCCAACCAATTCCCACTCCTCAGTCCTCACCGTTGGCCCCAGTCTCTGGTCCACCTCCCCGCCATTGACCCCAGCCGGATCTACCTCGACGACGTCACACCCAACCGGATTCACCTCCCACCAAGCCAACAAGTATGCATGAGCGCATGGTAGTCTTCTCTATCTACTACTCTGCTCTGTCTGCTAGTCATGGCCACAACGGCAGGCCGGCAGCACAAGGACTAGGAGGCTCTGCTCCACAGCTGCTCTGTGTGCAAGGAAGCACTGCTCCTCAGCTGCTCTGTTGTCTGTAGTGTTAGCATGTTAGTGTTATGGATCTTCTTGGTCAAGTCAAGAACTCAAGACTCACGAGTTGATAACTTGATTTGTTGAGTCCTCAAAGTTTGTAACAGCTAGTGGAGCCGCCTGATATTGAAAAAGCATGGAGAAGTGATAAGATACTGCAGCACATCCAACAAAGAAAAGCATTAGAACATAAGTAGAAAACTGAAAACCTCAACAAAATAATATATGAAACTGGGAGCTTAGGTTGATTATATGTTCTATGGTTCAGTATACTGGTAGTCTGGTACTCTGGTAGCATTAGTCTATCAGAAGTTAGAAGTTAGATGTGGGCTGTGGCATATCATTTGCAGGCTACAGGAAAAGATTTGAAATATTGCCACGTCATAAGTGGCAAATGGATACTATATGTATAGAATATTCCATGTGACCATCCCTATTTTCAGTATAGAAGTCTGCAGTGTTTATTCATCGTATAAAGGTCATCTTAATAGTTAGTATTCAGATGAACAAAAATTTGAATGATGATGGTGAGTTATGAGCTAGTACATGAAATGATAATAATTAGTTATCACAGCAAATTAGGCAAAAGTTATTGTACATTTTTCTGCGACTGCTTCTACAATTTTCTGAAACAGAGGTGAATGAGTTCAAATCGATTGAGAAATTCAAGATCTTCAACACCAACAACCTGTAAGTGAATTCATACTTTTCATTCCAGTTTGAAAAGATCCTTTCAATGCTATATAACATTACTACCGGTTTCGGTAGATGGGTGAACTTGAAGGCTGTCAAACGCCTTGCTGACACTGATGCACTCAAGATGGAGATCATTCCAACTTTATTACTGAATTTCTACATGAATCCTTATGGAATGGAACATGAATCCTTATCAGAAGAGTGATCTCTACAGCATTCTATTGCATTATCTGCTTAATGCAAACTGCCAAGGAGGTATGTATTACCTGTCTTTCATTGTTTCTTTTGTTATGACAAAATGATGAATTGCATTTTTTATGCTTGTTGCTTGGTCTGTTTTTTAATGGAACAAATTGTAGCAAATATCTGTAGGTCTGTCCTGAATGCAAGTCAACAAGTAGTCGCAAGTGGTCAACGACTAGTCAGCAAGTCGGTCCCTTGGGGACTCGACTCGACTTACTGACTTAATAACCATGCTTGATGCACTCAAGAAACAAGCACTGCATCCTTTCTTATTCAAACCGCAAAAATAAAACATACACACATTGCATAGCTATTAGCCTATTACCCACAATGCTGAGCTGCTCACAGTAGTACAGTACATTTTACACTAGTATCTCACTCCCATGTAACTCAGTCAATGTTAAGAGAACCAAAAAAGAGAAGCCTGCTGTGAATAATGCCTTCATCTTTTTTCCTTTATTTTCTTTGAATTCATAATCCACGTATATTTCCATTTATTTATATTTCATAATACTGAGTTTGAAACTGGAATTTTTTTTATGATGGTCGATTACTTGAAGACTAGCTTCACAACCTTGAGAAAAAAATTTATATGGATTTCATGGTCAATGTGGCATGTTCTTTTCCTCCGAAGCTAGCGGCTTTTGACTTTTGCTACGGTACCTAACTTTCAAACGAAGTATTTTATCAAAACGGGGTCTACAAGTTAAACGATGTGCACGTTAAAATCCCAACATATGTACCATCCAAAATCGCAAGTGAGTATCTCTCTCTCCGTAATCAGTATCGTAAATGCCAAAATTCAAAATTTCACCAAAAGCCATAAGTCATGACCGTTGCCAAACAGGCTCGTAACATGGTTTGCATATTAGCCCATATTTGGTGGGTTGCCTTAGATATGCCACAATTAAATAAATAAACATAAGTCAATGTTGCATTCATTCTGTGATTTTGACAAGCCCATTGTCAGAGCAACAACTCCTCTGTACAAGGTAAGTTATATGGCAGACTGTAATATCAGATTGAGAAATGAAGGGGCATAGTCCACTTATTATCTTGCGACAAAAAAGGTAGAAGAGAAAAACTATCAAGCGTAACATTTTAACGAGTGGTGCTCATCATTAGAAATAATGACAACTTGATCATTTCTCTGGTGAAAAAGCTAAATGTTGGGCCAACGTTGCAATACACATTTATTTAGCACAGTGCAGTCTCCCTTGCTCACCTCGCTCATGTCAACTATAAGATGTCAACTGAAGAGAAGTTCAAATATTTATGTGAGAAGTTCAAATAGTTAAGTGCATGACACTGATACCATGTTTTTGGATACAAAAACCACAAACACCAAGCAAAACAACAATGTGATTTCAAATGTTCCTCCTGGGGGCACTGAATTTTTCCAATACAGCAGTATACAAAGGACTCATCATTCATGCAGGAACAAGTGACATACTTAGGAAGATAAGCCTGTGGTTTCTTGCAGCACTACACAAAAAAAGGGGGTGATCAACGCAATGGATGTCAGGAACCAATCAAGTGAGCTAACCGGCAAATTGTTCTGATACTATCCAGCGCAGACCAAAATAACCCTCAACCATATCTCTACCGACGCAATTCATAACTTACTAAAACACAAACAAGCAAAAGATTGCCACTTGAGCCGACACTATTGCTTCTTCCAGGCAATCTAGCGTTTTTCAAACTGGCAAGCTAACTAGGGTTCACGGCGACGGGTCGCAGCCACGCATGGAGAAACGCAAGAAGAAACCCGAGACCAGCGCGGCGCGGCGCCCGTACGGAGAAACACAAGAAGAAACCCGAAACCACCTAGGGCTTGCGAGCCAGCGCCGAATTACCCGCGCCTCGCCCACGGGACCGCCCCGCGCAGCAACCAAACCGTCCAGGCGCACCGCGCCAAGCGGACGCGAGCCCAGGACACGAGCGAATTGGGTAGGCGTACCTCACGCGCGGCGACGGCGGAGGCGGCGGCGTCGAGGCAACGGGAGCTCCTCCCGGTGGAGCAGCGGAGGGCCGCGCCCGCACCGGCGAACACGGGCGGCGGAGGAGGACGGGGGGCGTGGAGGGGTAGGAGGAGAGGGGTTTTGGGGGTAGGGAAGGATCTGCAGATTAGGGTTTGGGAACAGCATGCGACAGGGCGAGAGGCCGAGCCGAGGAAGCGGAACGAATCGCGGAAGTGAGTCGAGTCGCGCCCGAGGCGGGCACGGGGCTTGATTTTATCAGCGCTCCCCCACGTCGCGGCGATCGAGCGCTTTTCCGCTGTGCGGCTTTGGACCTGTGCAGCTCAGTTCGTTCGTTCCTTGTACCCGCTCCAGTTTCCGTGACACCGTGTTAAGAGGCGGAAACAGCATCCGTTTTCCTTTTCTCCTCTGTTGCGAGGAGAAAACGGCTTGTTTTTGACGAGTGAAATGTGCTTTGCACCACCGTAAGCTGACGCGTGTTCCAATTTAAGCCAGATTTTCTAAATGCTTTCGGGTAACACCAGCTCTGAAATAACCCAAAAATTCAAACATTTTGAACTTTTATTTGAATTTTTGTTTGAATTCTCTTCTTTCCCAATTTGGTAAGTTTCGCAAAATGCGCCTTCCCTATTTGGCAATTCTGTCTCCTCCCTATGCTGGCGCCCCCCCGTGAGACGTCGCCTCCCCACCCGCCATCGCACACGTCGCCTCCTTGCCACCCGGAATTGCGGCTGCCGCTTCTAGCGCGTTCCCACTCGCCTGCACACACACGGTCCCACCGGCCAACACGCCGCGCCCTCTCACTACCGCACAACTCACTCCCTTGCAGCTCAAGCCGTGCGGTGCTCGAGTCAAACCCTATCAAATCTTGCAGGTCGACAGTGCCACCTCCCTCTCCTTCTCTCTGCGCGGCAGCAGAGCTGCCTCATCTCCTCCGTTACGTGCGAGAGGCAAGCCCCGAACCGCCTCTCTGTAGCCACCGCCTTTTCTTGCATTATAAGCTTTGCAGCTGCTACAGAGCGCTTCATACCACTCCCACATACCTCACAAAGCCATCAATTTCAGCCCAAATCCATCGCTCATGCCGTACGCGGCCTCCCTGTGCTGATGAGCCCTAGAAGGAATCTCGTGATTCTTTCGATTATTTTCCAATTCCTTGCACTAGCATGGCCTCTTCTGCCTGCTGATCACGCTAATGGATTTCCCTGGGCGAGAGCATTCGTCTAAAGCTCTAGCGGCTGAAGTCGCCACCGGCCAAAAGACCCCTCTCATGGCCAGCTTTGTTGAGCCTTTCCCTCCCCAAATCGCCACTGCCATAGCGAACTTGATGTCCCCTAGATGGTTAAGTAGCCTTCAATTTCATCGGAGGTCCACTAGAACACCATGGCACCACCATGAAGGCCGTCGCCTTCCCGGCTGCCGCTAGCCACCACCGTCCATCCACTAGTCCTCCAAAGTACCAAAATGGGTTCCCGAGCTTAAGCCGCCCCTTTCTATACCACCCATTTCTTGGAAACCTATGGCGCCACTTCGCACGAGCCGTTGTGCTCTGTTTCCCGCCGGGAGGGGAGCGTCTAGAGGTTGAAGACGACCTCCCGGGGGCGATGTGGTCGCATCGCGGCCGTCGACGCCGTTTCATCTGAACGTCCGCGTCCACTTAAATTTGGGCCGTCCGCATCGCCCGCGTGTTGTCCATCGGATGCGAGTGCGCGTCTTGTTGGGCTTCGGCCGCAGCGGCGTGGTAGTGGGCCGGCACCTACTCGGCCGCCAGTGGAGTCAGCCGGCCGCCTTGCGCGGTGGGGGTGGCTCATATCGTTCCTCTAATTTAAAATCCGGAAAATCAAAAATTCCAAAATCCTAAAAATACATCATTTTGATCGTCTCGATGTCGTGGACCTATTTTTGACCTCCTTTCCACCAAATTCATCTCCAAATAAATTCAAATCCCTCTATTTGAATTTTATACAATTTTCTCCTTTTTTAATTAGTTTATTTTTCCTAACTTGATTAGATTCAAGCATGTACTTATTGTTATTTTATATGTTTGCGCTAGCTTCTGACCTTTCCGAGGCGATAGTTCAAGGTCCAGATCCAGGCACTGAAGTTTACGAGCTCGTAGAAGTCTCAGATCTGCAAGGCAAGTTACAAGTTTTTGATCATTTTGAATCCCATAAAATTTAAATTACTTAATTACCATATTTTCATTACTGTTATTTGTGAAATATTAATTGATTAAAATAAAAAGTTTAGAATGCATGCTAATTAGTTAATCCGACCACTGATAAATGCCATGTTTAAATTGAGATCATATTCACATTGACAGCCTTATTAATATTTAAATTATGGCATAAATATTTGTAGATCATCTCATTCAAAATCTTGTACAACTAAGTGCTTTGGCTGTTGGCCGGTAGGATTTGAAAAATGGTACTAGGGTAAGAGTGCGCTGTGGAACGCCACAATGTGACTTCCGTTCATGACCTTACCCTAGGGTGGAGGCTTAAGCAGAGGGGTGGTTGTGCCATCAAGCGCGTGGGGATGTGGTTGATGCCTCAAGTGAAAATTAAGGACAAAAACCTTATGCTGAGTAAAATACACAGTAATCGCTCAACCACAGGAGTTGACTTATCAACCCTGGTTTATTAGCTGCTCAACTCGATTGAATCTCGACATGTTGTAGGTGTGTTGATGACGGGGAGTTAGGTATGCGAAATGGTAAAACCATACCTAACAACGATAAAGGTCACTTAGAGCGAGCAGAAGAGTATAGAGTTAGTGTGTGAATCGTGCCTGAGTGATTCTATCGGGCAGAGCATATATAAAGAGATGAGCAGTGAAACGATCTAGTTTTCTTAACTCAGTCATGAGGGTTAAGAGATCTTATGGGTAAAGTTGAGCAACTCTGTAGAGTGAAATTAATGGTATTCAAATACGCCGTGCTTCCGGTTAATGAAGATGTGTTAATTGGGTGATTCCAGTAACGAGGCATAAGTAGATTTCATGATGTTTTGGAATGTGTTGTGGTAAGCAACGGTTGAAAGAAAACCCTCTTGTCTTAAGGAGAACTGCCTTTTGTTTTACTTGTTTATAAATAAAACTGCATCCACTCAATGTAATAGAATCAGTATATCCCCTTCCTTTGAATACCCGTGCAAATAATAAATTAGGGGTTACCCTTGTGACTTGCTGGGTACGGTTGTACTCATGACTTACTAAACAACAACAGAAGACCAATGGAATAAGGAAGTCCCAGTTTGTAACATCCTGAAAATTTAACTTTTGTAAAAAGGAATATTATGAGTTAATTTGTTATAAGATTATATTAGACTGGAATTTTTATTGCATTTTCTTTGGAGTTTGGTTAAGAAGTCAGGAAAAAGAGCACACCTGTTTAACTAATAAAAAACAAAAATTTAAAATGCGAATCTGAAAAGATGATCCAGTGAAAGAGGATGTGGTTTGGTCCCAAAAGTTCAGAATCCTAATTTAGTATCTGCAATAATAAGTTGACAAAAAAATAAAATAAATAAACACACACACATATATATACAGGTATACATGGATGGATATATATAAATATAAAAAAAATAACGTAGAGGGATGACAACAAAATAAGAAATTACATGCAAACAAATCTTCATAAAATGGAGAAATAGGTGCAAACCACATATTCATGAAAATAGATTTTGGAAGGATATATATATATATATATATATATATATATATATATATATATATATATATATATATATATATATATATAAGCCTCTTTTCTACACCCGGTGTAATTACATCCTATATCGTATCTCGCAATGTAGGGAGTATCTCGCGTAACGGAGGGTATGTACGTGTAGTATACAAGTATTTAAGACCATCTAGGTGGTATGAACAATTTTTCAGAAGTGGTATGTATATTTTTTCGACATACTCCTTTTTATGCGCGTATATAAGGGTATTTACAAAATATGCTAAAAACTATAAACTCCTTTACAAGTTTTTCGTGTGGTTCACATTGGAGTATCTTATAATTAGTATACAAATGTACCTAAAGTGATAAAGGAGTATTTCAAGTTTGTTTAGGTGGTATATTAGAGGTGGGTGTAACTACACCGGTGTAGAATGTATTTTTCCTATATATATATATATGCATATATATATATATATAAATGAATAAATATATCTATATATACACACATATACAAGTAAAAGAAAATGAAAAGAAAATAAAAGAAAGGAAAAGAAAAGGGGAGATCCGTACCACCGGCCGCCACCACCAGTAAAAACCGCCTCCCTCGTTCCCCATGACTGCTTCTCTTCCTCCCCGCCTCCTCCTCGCCGCCCCTTCTCCCGGCGCGCCTGCATGGCCTCGCCTCCGCACCGCAGCCCGGCCCGTCGACAGCGTTCGGACCGGCGGTCCTCCCTTCGACCAGCCGGACCGCCGCCCGTCCGAACGCCAGCTTCCTTGTCCGTCGCGCCGCGGCTCGCCACCGTCGCCTCTTTCCCCGCCCCGCGCCGCTCGGTCTGTCACACGCACGCGTGCCGCTCTCTCTCCTCGAGCCACGGGCATCATGGCCACTTGGCGGCAGGCTCGCTGCGCCCTGCCTCGCTCCCGCTCGCCGATGCGACCACGGGGAGCACTCGATGCCCTCTCCGCGCGCCTATAAGGGCCCCTGAGCGTGCCAACGACTTACTCGCACTCTCTACTTCCTCCCACAACGAGTGATTGAGCCCTAGCCCCGTAGTTCGCCGGCGCCTTTCTTCTTCCCCAACTCCGGCCGCCGGGCAATTCCCCAAACCGAGCCATCCCCCGAGCAATTCCCTTCTTCCAGCTTCTTAGAAACCCGGCGCAGCTAACCCTGCCCTCGGCCAAGCCCCATTCCGCCTCTCCATCGCCGGCGTCGGAGTTCACCCGAGCCCACCGCCAAGACGTCACCGACCACTCTCCGGTGTCCCACGGTCTTCACCGCCGCCGTCATCAGCCTCCCCGTGCCCCCTGCATCCCATTTCGCCCTTCATCGGCACCCCTCAGCCACCCCCGCCAGGCACCACCGCTCCTCACCCCCTCGGCCTCCTCCCTTGTTAGCCTCCCAGCTACCTCAAAGGGTTAGCTACCCTTCTTGGGTAGGCAACGCCTCCCCGCTCACTTGGTTACAACCGCCGATTCTTTCCCCCCTGGGCTCCCTCAGTCGCGCGCGTTCGAGCCCCCGCTCACGCAGCGCTGAGGTCGAGCCCTTTCTTTTATTTTCCCAATCGGCAGTGGGCCCCACTGTCGCCGGCTACTAACTCGTGTCTTCCGCCACAGGCCCCTTTGTCGGGGTGGAAGGGGGAGAAGGAAGCCGTCGCTGCCACCCGGGTCCCGCATGTCAGCGCTAGCGTGAGAACGGGCACTGACCGCGGGCCCCACCTGTCATATTTCATGATTTTCAGTATTTAATTAAACCGAAACTTGTAAAATGGGCATAACTTATTCATTTTAACTCCAAATCGAATGAGACAAAATTCTAAATTCACCTAAATTTAAGATCTACCCAATGGGACTGAAATCATGATTTTTAGAGTTTATTTGAATTTCTGGTGTTATTTGAATTGATTTGTTAATTTTCTTTTTATCCAAATTTTGCATACGGTTGAAATAGCATACGAGGCTCGGGAGGAGGAAGTTGAGGCCGTCGACTTAGCGACTCCGCACCACCAAGAACCTAACTCCTGTGACAAAGGCGAGTTACCATTTTGATCATGTTGAACCCATGTTTATGCAAATTAATTTCCTTTAAATTATCCATGTGCATGCTATTATTTTATGTGATAAGATATGTTCAGATTTTATAGAGTTTAGATATACACCCATTATTATGCTTGTTAGTATTGCCTGTTGAAACTCTTGGGATATGTGAATCTTGTCGCCATAGCAAAACTATCATAAATGTAGTTTTTCACAAATAGAGTTATGATATATCGTCTCGCTTAGTATTGCTAGATAAGCGGGGACGCTTAGGCGTCCCGAATATCTCACTTGCAAATATGATAATGATTTGGGCGGTCATGGTGGGAATGATGGAGAAAAATTTGGGATCATTATTTTATGCTCCAAAAAGCCTCAAACTTGCTTAGTATCTGGGTGGATGAATTGGAGGCTGGTATGTGGTGCAGGGGAAGCACAAAGAGTATGGGATGTGGTAGAACCACTCAGATAACCCTAAGGACCGAATCTTGTCATGTTAGCCCGTGTAAAACAGTACAACCACAAGTCTGTAAAATACAACCTGGCTAAGTAAATTTATCGAAACCCCGGACTCATCTCACCGGTAGTGGATAGGAGTGGATTTGCAAGGGCAAGGGAAGGCCTAAAGGGACACCAAGGGGAGGGTGAAGTTTTCGGTTGTGCTAGTCTTGGGAGTGGAGCCCGCTACCCTAGTGATTGTGGGAAACATCCCGTTACAACGTATGGGGCCCACCAAGTGGGATAAGCCCATAGGGTGAGATGACGACGAGGCTAGATATCTCGAAAAGTCACCGTGACGGTCTACTCAACCATATGACTAAGGAATCATGTGGGGCACGAGTTGACAGTCTCTTGTGGGGAATGTGTACAAACTCGCAGAGTCAAAACTATTCGAATAGTCGTGCCCACGGTTGTAGGCGCACATGGGACTTAACTAGATATAGTTACTTTGAAAATGATTTGTGGGTGAAACGGGAAAATGTAGGGTAGTGAGAGGCCCTAGTTTGGAATTGTCCTGGGTGTCGTCCCAGTGGTAAGATAGGCAACTATAATGCTGGAAGATGATATAAGGTGCGAGGCCATGTAATGGTGGATGGGCTCTGTACCACTATTAAGACGATTACACTTCACTAAACTTGTGTCTTTCAAAAGCGCTAGGTCCTAGGGATTTCTAAGTCTTCAGTATTGAAAAGGCAATTTACGCAAAATAAAATAAACCTAAGCCTTCCTTGATCATTGAAAGATACTATTACGCATTTTGTGTGATGATTTCTCGAGCACGGTGGTTAGTGTGCTCACACTCGCATTACCAAAAGCAGAGATGTGGACGCAGGATCATTATGATTATGAAGACGTCCGACCACGGAAGGAAGGAAGGACGACGGAATTAGGTCGCTGTTCGTATTTTCCGGACTTAGACAAGTCAGACCTAAGGCATTGTGTGCACATATATTATCTAAAGCTAGATGATATATACTGCACACATTACCCCATCGCTTGCACGAGGTTATGGTCCTACTTTTGCTTTCTCTTCATTGCTTGTATGTAATGATGACATTGGTCTAAGTGCCCTTTGTAAACTATCGCCCGACGTGGTGTAATTTGAACAATGGTGCAGTAATATTCTTGTTTAGCGATGTATGAAATGATACAACAATGTACTGCGCATTATCTCTCGATCCGTGGAATAATGCACGGTAATCATAGGAGATTACGGATTGAAAAATCCGGTCCGACAGAGTAGGTATCGAGCATCTGATGTAGGGTAAAGGCTTTAGTATGGACGTTAGGAAGGATATAGGATCACAAATTTGAAAAATATATAAAAAGGAACTTCTAAAAATATAGCGTATTACTTCTTTTCTATCCTTCTTAGATCATTACATTCTATCTTTCATTAATATTTTGAAAAGTTACTAACACTAGGAGTTTAAAATTACGGATGGCCTGAGCTGGAGAGGAGGGTGACGGGACTACTTGGCCCACTGAGTCACGAGGGGAGTTTGCCGATATCTGCGCAAGCTCCTTCACTACTTGGGCTACCAGATCACCCTGTACCGTGGACTCAAGACCACGGCGGGAGGAGAGGAGTCCCGGTTGATCGAGTATTCATCTACCGAAGACTGCGCACGACCCCCGCCTCACGTTTTCTGACGAGCACCGGCGGACCATCGGGGCGTGGCACTCCAGATGCTGACGCCTTGCCGCCGCACTGCCGTGCGACATTTACAAGGCCCCTCCGACGCACTCCTTCGCACTACCCATCGCGCCAGAGAAGGCGCGATATAATGAGACCTACATGCCTACAGCGAGAACAACCCGATGCTTACGCGCCGTTGACTGACGAGGCCATGGGATCGGCCCACCGCCGCCTGGAGGAGATCACGCCGCCGGGCACACCTTGTCGCTCACGCACACTAAGGTGGCGACCCTCGTGGCGGCTTCGTCCGGTGCGGCGAGCCTTAGCGGCGGCCAAGGCGAGGCGATCCGCGGACGGGCGCAGCCCAGAAGTCCCAGCTCCTGCCGCCCCACCAAGACTTGCCGCACCGGCCCCACAGACCCGGTGGACTCGCGCACCGACCGCACGCAGAGCGTGCGACCTCGAGACCACATCGGCTCTTCGCCGGGGAGGGTCAGCGCGGCGGCGCACCGGCCGCACACCTCCGACTCGACACCGACCCTCCGAGTTCAGCGGCGGTGGGTCCCGCCTCGGTGCGAACTCTGCCCTCCGGCCGGAGTTGGCTATATGGAGGAGTAGGTGGGTGGTGTCGTGCTTGCCCGTGTGCGCGAGTACTAGTTGATGTATCCGGCATGTTGTGCGGACCTTCAGATCGTACTTGCTATTCGATCAGACTTTAATTATTGTGTTGTAATAGTAAGTCCAACCTAGAAGCTGGCTATGTGATGTTTTAGTTTATGCTTAAGAAAACGACGCTGTGTTGAAATTATTTTGTCGTTTATCCTGTTGGCTTTTATTGCATGAAGTGGCAACCTTCTTTTATTCTTTTAATTGCCTAGTAATAGTATTAAGTCATAAAACTATGAATGCAGATGGCGAGTCAAAGGGTGACCAGGGCCCAGGCCAATGCCACCCTCAATCAAGGAGTGGTGGACTCCACGCGGTGTCTTGCCGGTAGGCGTGAACAAGCCCACGATCGAAGCCAACCTTCCACCCTCCAACCAATCCCACCATGGCGCAAGTCATGGCGCAGCAGACCCAATTGTCGCAGCTATTATTACGGGCAACAAGGTAGCTCCAGCAGTCTAGAGTCGACTGACCGACTTTCGGAGGACCCACCCTCACTTTTCCTCGGTAACGAGCCTCTCGGTCAAGATTGGCTTCGGATACGGAAGGAAGCTACGCGCCAAGTGCGCAGAGGAAGACAAAGTGATATTTGCGGCTCATCGGCTCAGTGAGCAACAAAATTGGTGGAGAACTATCTTGCCGCCAGAGCCGTGAAGAGATCTCCGACAGACGGTGACATGGATGTCATACCATGGTCGAGTTTAGGACGGCTTTTAAGGCCAACCGTCCCAATGGAGTCATGAGGATGAAGAGAACAATTTCGCACTCTCAAGCAAAGAGGCATGACCATTAATGAATACCTCACAAAATTTACTCGACTTTTGCTCGCTACGCTCGAGCGGACGTGGCCGATGAAGAAGAAAAGATTGATAGATTTTTGAAGGCATGAATGAGGAGTTAAGGGTGCGGTGATTGTGCGGACTTCACCGACTTCCACCACCGGTGAACAAGGCTCTAATTCTAGAAAATGAAAAGAAGAACTGGAGGCCACCAGTAATGCAAGCTAACAACTCGGCCGGCATAAGGGAGATTTATTCAAGTTCTTCAACAACCCCTCATTCTCAAGACCCAATCAACCCAGGGCTCCAACTCCAGCACCCCGATCAAGTGGAGGTTCTTTCCAAACTCCACGCACAGGGAGTCAGTACACCGGTACCAACCCCGTAGCAAATCTTAATTACTATAGCTGCGGAGAAAGGGACACTTTGCCAACCGGTGCC
Source organism: Bonia amplexicaulis (assembly GCA_036346245.1). NCBI lineage: Eukaryota > Viridiplantae > Streptophyta > Magnoliopsida > Poales > Poaceae > Bonia > Bonia amplexicaulis. The sequence continues at coordinate 3,713,629 of CM070766.1, forward strand.
CATACAAACAAACGCCCGTCAGTAGCCAAGCTTGAAAGCCCAAAGAAGGGGCCTCGGACCTCGCAAGCTAGCGGGGTACCCCAACGCTGGCCCGTGGTAGAGTCATCCATATCACGGCGGAGGAAGGCGAGGAAGTCATGGAGTTCTTATGGGCACGTTCTCATCAAGTCAATACTGCGCAAACTTTATTTGACTCGTGAGCTTCACATTCATTTATATCCAAGGGGTATGCTGATAAACTGGGGTTACCTATTTATCCTCTAAAGAGGCCAGTAGTACTTAAGTCACCGGTGGTATGATTGTCGCTACCTTAGTATGCCACAGGGTAATCTGTTACCATGGAGAGGTGCGACTTCTTAGCAGACTTGATAGTACTAAGCTCACGAGACTTTGGATATTATATTAGGAATGGACCAAGGTTAGCCGATATCGAGGGTTATAGGCGTGCCACCGGGACGATGAAGCGCACCAAGTGCCTGGAATGATCATAGATGTAAAAGTAGACCGACCATACCGATGGGGCCGCGCAATATATTATTGCGAAGATGTACCCGGAAGGAATGATGGTGGTGCAAGATTATCGAGAGTGTTTTCCAAGACCTACTCCATGCCCCAGACAGAGATCTAGAATTTGTCATTAACTTGAAGCCGTGAGCGCCCCATTTCAAGAGACCATACGGGATGACGGTGGAAGAGCTAAAGACCCAACCTCCGAACCTGCAGAAAAGGATTTATCGCACCCGGCCTCGCCTGGGATCTCCTAGATTATTTGTAAAGAAGAATGATGGTACAGACTAGGATGTGTGTGGATTACCGGCGTTAAATGAAGTAACCATCAAGAATAAATACCCCTTCCGGGATCGATGATCTATTTGACCAACTTGGTGGAGCCACCATCTTCTCAAAATAGATCGAGATCGGGTTACCACCAACCGAAAATTAGGTGAGGATATACCCAAGACAACTTTTACCACTAGATATGGACTGTACGAGTTTACGGTCATGTCTTTCGGTCTGACAAATGCACCGGCCTACTTAATGAATCTCATGAACAAGGTATTCATGGAGTATTTGGACAAGTTTGTAGTGGTGTTCATTGATGATATCCTAATTTACTCCAAAATTGCAGAAGAGCATGCGGAGCATCTACGCCTAGTGCTAGAGAAGTTAAGAGAACATCAGTTATATGCCAAGTATAGCAAGTGTGAATTACGGCTAGCGACATCAGCTTCTTGGGACATATAGTGTCTGCAGGGGGAGTATCCGTTGACCCTGCCAAGATTGCAGCAGTAACAGAATGGAAGCAACCCACCTCCGTCACTGAGGTGCGAAGTTTTCTTGGATTGGCAGGATATTATAGAAGATTCATAGAGGGATTCTCTAGAGTAGCTAGGCCATTGACCCAGCTACTCAAGAAGGAACAGTAGTTTGAATGGACCAAAACTTGTGAAGAAAGTTTTCAAGAGCTTAAGAAAAGATTGACTACCACCCCGGTACTAGTTCTACCTGATGTACGCAAGGATTTTGAAGTGTACTGCGATGCTTCCCATCAAGGACTGTGATGCGTACTGATGCAAGGAGGCAAGGTTGTGGCATATGCATCTAGGCAACTTCGCCCCATGAAGCTAACTATCCCACCCATGACACGGAATTAGCTTGATGGTACATGCCTTAAAAATTTGGAGGCACTATCGATTGGCAACCACCGTGATATATACACGGATCACAAGAGCCTCAAGTACTTCTTCACCCATCACACCTCAACATGAGGCGAGAAGATGGTTAGAATTGATAAAAGATTACGACCTAAGTGTCCACTACCACCGGGGAAAGCCAATGTGGTAGCAGATGCTCTCAGTCGTAAGACCTATTGTAATAACCTTATGGTTCAAGAACACCAGCCTGAGCTATATAGAGAATTGAAAGCATTGAACTTAGAAATAGTAGAGGGAGCAACTTTAGCGGCAATGGAAGTGCAAACAAGCATAGAAGAAAGGATTATGGCCGCACAAAAGGAGGACCCAACTGCCTTGAGGTTGAGGAAATTAATGGAAGAAGGGAAGGCTCCTAAGATGAATGTGGATTAGCAAGGAGTTTTGAGGTATGGGACACGTATCTTTGTGCCCCACCAGAAAGACCTTAAGGACCTAATACTCAGAGAGGCTCATAGCTCAGCATACTCCCTCCTCCCTAGAAGTACAAAGATGTATCAAGACATGAAGCAGTGGTACTGGTGGCCACGTATGAAGAGAGACATCGCCGAACACGTAGCCTGATGTGATGTATGTCAAAGAGTGAAGGCAGAACATCAGAGATCAAGGCTTGTGAAAAGAAATATCCATTTGGAATCATTGTAAGACAAGGTGAGATCAGTGATCTCCATATGTGATAGAACAAACATCAAAAGGTAGCTTCTAAACTAAAAGCGCCCAATTTTCTATTGTCTTTCTCCAAACCACAAAGGACACAATCAGTTTGCATACCAATTGGACCTTCATGAAATATGTGCATTCAATCCATCACATGCCATGGGCATCAGAGAAGCAAACCTGAATCCATCACATGCCCAAGAAGTTTATGAAAAATTTAATGGATTTTGGATTTGAGTAAGCATAGAAAAAAAATTTTAGCTCGAAAAAATAGCAAATAAAGTTCAAAAATTTTGGAAAATTCTGAGATGTATTTTGGAATATTTTGAACTCAAAATATTACAAATGTTTGAACACATTTTATTATTCTAAAAAATTGTTTTTTGAGTTATGAAAATTAACGAAAAGATTTTATAACTTCAAAAAATTTCAGGAATCCCTTGAAAATTCAAATGAGTCTGACAAAAAAATTCCAATTCTCTGATTCCATGGCCAATTCATGAGAGCCAAAGAGGGTGTATTTTCTGGTAAGACTTTTCTACAACGACGTTAGTGTGTTTTGAAGTGGTATTATACAAATTTACTCTCGATACAAAACTGCGCCAGTTCGCCACTTTATGGCGGTGTATGTAACACCCCCATTTTTGGGAGCGTTATGAAACCCTCGCGAATCGCTTGAGATTGTTCGTACGCGAGGACATCCATCGAGTGTATAACATTGCCAACACAAGCTCAAGAACAAAAGTCGACTTTATTACATTATAAAGGCTTAAAGCCAAGATTCATAGTAGGGCCAAAGGCCTAATTTACATCACAGCAAAAAGATACCACAGGCATACTCGAGTGGAGGATGACCCTAATCCTAAGCTTCTTCTACTTCATAGAATGCTGTCTCATCATCTTCGCATGGCTCCTCAAACCGGCGTTTACATTTATGATTTTAGCAAGTATGGGTACAACTACCAGACGGGCAAGTCACGCAGAGCTTAACAATAACTATATGCATGGCATATCAAGATAGAGGGAAACATGTTTATTACTTTGTGTGAATGCAGATTTAGTTGAGAATCAATTAAAGACATGAAAGTAACTTCATTAAAGTACATAGGGGTTTTCAAGCGTGATTATTAGCCTTCAACATTACCAAACCATTCTCAAATCTACTTATGCTTTATTACCGAATCACCCATCAAACATAGCTTCATTTACCGGAAGCACGGCGTATTCGAATACCATCATTTTATGACTCTGCAGAGTTGCCCTGCTTTACCCACAAGATCTCTCAACTCCCGCGATAGAGTTAAGAAAACAAAGTTGTTCAACGCTCAATTCTTTATATAGTCTACGCTTGAGGGTCCTTGATCCCCATGAGCTCGGATGACCCCACGGATCTCCTCCGACTCATGGCGGTCCTACTGTTGTATGGTTAACCACCTCCCATACGACTCACCCTCTGTCTCCCCCAGCCAGTTGCAAAGGTTCAATCGAACTTGAGCAGTTACTAAACCAGGTTTGACCAAGTCAACGCTTGTGGTTGGGCGGTTACTATGTTCTTTTACTCAGCATAAGGGTCTAGTCCTTATATTTTTCACTGAGGCCTTAACCATGCACAAACCCATATTCAGTGCCCGCGGCACTGCCACCAATCCTCAACCAAGCCTCCACCCTAGGGTAAGGTCTTTGGATTCACCTCTGTGATCCTCGCTTACCCCAGTTCCAACTTTTCAAAATTCTAGACAAATGCTAAAATTCCTAACAGTGAAAATATTTTGGTGAGTCCCTGAACTACCATGTTTATTTAACTACTATAATTATTTTACTATGTCTTTCAAGGCAAATATGTCCATCAAATTAATCGGGGCTTTTTCAGGTGGTAGGGCATAACTAATATCATGTCATTCTAATATAAATTTTACCCAAAATATTGACTTGAAAAATAACATAATGAAATTACAAATTAAATAAATAAATAAGGCATTTACGGGTTCAACATGATCAAGGATGTGAAACTTGCCTTGCGGATCTATGATCTCGACTAACTCGTACTCTTCAGAAAATCGAGCTTGGACTTGATCTTCTCCTTCCAGCTCTTGAGAACCTCCGTGATGAGGCTAACAAAATAACAAATTAAAAAAATATATTAATTCCATGCCCGAAGGTTTGGCTAGGAATAAAGAAATAAAATAAAGAAAAAGAATCTGAAAAATTCAAATAAATGAGGTTTCGGGATTATAGGAGGGTTTTATGGGGAAATGGGCCCGAGATTTGGGTTGGCGGGCTCGAAACGGTCAAAATGGGTATAAACTTATTTTTGGATTTTCTGAATTTTACTAGGGTTTCTTGTTCATCGGGCTCAGACTCGCTCATCATGGTTGAGCGGATGCAACCGGCTTGAGCGAGTGGGCTCGGTTCACCCCATCAAGCGGCTCGGTCGGGCGCTATTCGTCGGGCTCGGACCGCGCACCGTGCGGGCGGTGGGCGCGGTGCGGCCAACACCGGCGACGGTCGGGCGGATCGAGCAGGCGCGGCATGGTCGGGCTCGAGTCGGACGACAGGCGGGCGGACCGGTCGGCGCGTCCGGTGCGGTCGGGCGCGACGTCGGGCGTGGCTCCACCACGACCGGCGACTTCGGTCGAAGCCTTGGCGCCAGGCGGGCGGCTGGCTCGGTCGTCTTCCTCCTCCGACACCGTCTGGCCGGTAAGCGGAGGAAGGGCGGCGGTCGGCGAAGGGGCTAGGGTGGTTTGCGGCGGCAGCGGAGAGCATGAATGGACTCGTGGTGGAGTGAGGATTCCGTTTCAAGGGTTAGGGACCCGACGGAGGCGCAATCGCTGCGGTGAGGTCTTCTTCCAGCGGCCGATTTTGCAATCGGGGAGGCGAGGCTTCCTAGGGCAAATTGGCGGCTTTTGAGCATTAGGAGGAGTAGGGAAGCTAGAGGGTGGTGGTTTGGGCCGAGAAGATCCGAGCGGGGCTAGCCACGGCGGCCGTGTTTGAGGAAGAAAGGGCTCATGGTGTTGGGGAGATAGGGTGGCCGAGGAGCTATGGCGGTGGTTGGGGCATGCTTTGGGGAGCTTAGGGGTGCTACCGGAGAAAGGAATCGAGAAATAGATGGCCGGAGATTAGACATTGCACTAGGGATTCGAAATTTGGGGATTCGGCAATTACCGGGGATGGGGGCGGTGGTGGGGAACTTTGAGGGTTTGGTCGGCTCCGGGGAGGTGTGGCATCCACCGGGGAAGGCTCCACCACTTATGTAGTCGAGGTAAGGCGGTTCGGATGGGGTCGGCTGGAAAAAGAAGGGGATAGGTGGCGGCATTGGTGGTGGCGGTGTGCCACGACTTGGGGACCGGCTAGGGTCGCTGTAGGCGGTGGAGAGAAGGCGGTAAAGGTCCGTCCACTCGGGAGAGGTGGCACGGCTTGGCAATCACGGAAATGAGTCAAGGCGGGGAGAGCCGGTGGCAAAAGGTGGACACGGCGGCCTGTGGGCGGTTGGCAAGGCCTGGCACAAGTTCAGGGATGGCTATCCACCCACACACCGTGAGAGGGTGCAGGAGAGAGCGTTCACGCGGGATGCGTGAGGCGGCGGCGAAACAGGGTGGCGGCGGCAATTTCGGACATACACAGTGCAACTCCTTCTCCCCCTCAATCCGGTTGAGCTGGCAGGTGATTTGGGCTGTTTGGTGTTGAGATTGGTGAGAAATAGGTTGAGGAGTCAAGAAAACAAATCAAAAACGAAAATCCAACTCAAATGAAAATTTTGACAAAATTTCAGTTTCATTTCAACCTACCCTCCTTAAAAAGGATCTCGGCCCCGAGATCAACTCGGATCAAGAAGTAGGTTGGGAAATTCTCGCTGCAAATCTGATTCTTTTTCCCAGGTTGCCTCATCTGCGGTGTGATTTCGCCACTGCACTTTATGATATATGATATTCTTGCTTCTTAACTGTCTCTCTGTAGTTTCTAGGATTTGAATTGGTTCTTCTTCATATGACAAATCATCTTGTAAGTCTATGTCATCAACTGGTATCTGCTCTGATGGATGGCGAAGACACTTTCGTAACTGAGACACATGAAATACGTTATGTACTCTAGCCAGGTTTAGTGTCAGTTGTAATTTGTAGGCTATTTCTCCTACTCTTCCAAGAATCTCAAATGGACCGATATACCTCGGGGCTAGCTTTCCTTTAACTTGAAATCTTTTTACTGACTTGAAGGGTGTAACTTTGAGATATACCCAATCTCCTATTTCAAAGCTTAAATCTTTTCGACGATTATCAGCATAACTCTTTTGTCGACTCTGGGCTATTCTCATCTTGTCTCTGACAATCCTGATATGGGCTTTGTATCTTGAACAATTTGTGGTCCTAAGAACTGCCGTTCTCCGGTCTCAGTCCAATTTAACGGAGTTCGGCATTCTCTTCCATATAAAGCTTCAAGCGGTGCCATCTTAATCTTGGCACGATAGCTATTATTATAAGAGAATTACGCAAAAGGTAAGCACGTGTCCCAAGTCGCTCCATAGACCAATGCACATGCCCAAGCATGTCTTCTAAGATTTAGTTCACTGTTCGCTTTGTCCTCCTGGCCTGCGGGTGGTATCTTTGTACTAAAGGCTAAGTCTGTTCCCATGGCTTCGATGCGCTTTTCCCAAAATGTGGATGTGTTGTGCTCCTCTATCGATACTATTCTCTTTGGAATTCCATGTAATACCACTATTTTTGTTAAATACTGACTCTGCTTTATTTTGCCATAGGTTTGCTTGATCGGTATGAAATGTGCTACTTTGGTTAGTCGATCTACAATTACCCATATAGCATCATAACCATCTCGACTTTTTGGGAATCCAGTAATAAAATCCATACCAATATCATCCCACTTCCATTCTGGGACTGGCAAAGGTTTTAGCATTCCTGATGGTTTTCGATGATCTATCTTTATTTTCGGCGGTATCACGGTGCAATATACTCGCTATTTCTTTCTTCATTTTATTCCACGGTATCTCTTTTTCAAGTCTTGGTACATCTTTGTGCCTCTGGATGAATAGAGAGTTGAGGCGAATGAGCCTCTCGCAATATCAAATCTTTTAACTCCTTATCATCGTGTACAAGAACGATTTACGAACCTTAAAATTCCCAGATCATCTTTAACAAATTCAGTTAAATTTGTTTCTTGACTTCTCTTCATAAGCTGTTGTATTCCTTCATCTTTTTCTTGTGCTGATTTGATTTGATCCGTTAAAGTCTGCTGGATTTCTAATGCTGCTATTTGACCTTGTTCAACGACACATAGGTTCAATCCTTGAATTTCTTCTTGCAATGGACTGGGGCACTCCAGAATAGAGGCTATAGTATGAAACTTCTTTCGACTTAGGCATCTGCGACAACGTTTGCTTTTCCAGGGTGATACTGGAGATCCAGATCATAATCTTTAATTAACTCTAACCATCTTCGTTGACGAAGATTTAAATCTGGCTGAGTGAAGATATATTTCAGACTCTTGTGGTCGGAAAATATCTCACAATGATTTCCCAATAAGTAGTGCCTCCAAATTTTCAACGCATGTACTACAGCTGCTAATTCCAAATCATGCGTTGGATAATTTATCTCATGTGGTCGCAACTGTCTTGAAGCATATGCTACCACTTTCCCTTCTTGCATTAGCACACAACCTAATCCTTGCTTCGAGGCATCACAAAAGATTTGAAAATCTTTCTCAGGGTTGGGAAGTATAAGTACTGGGGCTGAAGTTAATCTTGTTTTCAACTCTTGAAAACTTTCTTCACACTTATCTGTCCACTTGTATGGGTTGTCTTTCTTAAGGAGCTGGGTAAGAGGTCTTGTTATTTTCGAGAATCCTTCAATAAAGCGACGATAATATCCAGCCAAACCAAGGAAACTTCTGACTTCTGTTACAGTGGTTGGCTGTTTCCATTCCATCACTGCTTTCACTTTCTCCGATCTACTTTTACTCCTTCTTTTGTGATAATGTGTCGAGAAAAGCTACTTCTTTCATCCAGAACTCACATTTAGAGAACTTAGCATATAACTGATGTTCTCTAAGCTTGCTCAAAGCAATATGCAGATGTTGACGATGTTCTTCTTTTGTCTTGGAATATATTAATATGTCATCGATAAATACTATCACAAAACGATCTAACTGCTCCATATATACCATATTCATCAGGTTCATAAAATAGGCCGGTGCATTTGTCAAACCAAATGGTACTACTGTGAACTCAAATAATCCGTATCTTGTGGTGAAGGCAGTCTTCTCACGGTCCTGCTCTCGGATCTTAAGCTGATGATATCCGGATCTTAGGTCAATTTTTGAGAATACTTTGGCTCCTTTGAGCTGGTCAAACAAATCATCTATTCTTGGCAAAGGATATTTATTTTTAATAGTCCTCGCTGCTTCAATCCTCGATAATCCACGCACATTCTCTGACTTCCATCCTTTTTCTTAACAAACAGTACTGGGGCTGACCAAGGGGATACACTAGGTTGTATAAACTCTTTTTCCATCGGTTCATCCATTTGTTTCTTAAGTTCCTTTAGTTCTTGGGCTGACATCCGATATTGACGCTTTGTGATGGGTTTAGTCCCTGGTATCAATTCAATAACAAGCTCTATGGGTCTATCCGGTGGTTTTCCTGGTAGCTCTTTTGGAAAAACATCCGGATATTCCAGAATTATTGGTATTTTGGATACTCCTTCTTCTACCACCATATTCTGAATACTAGTTTTCATTCTCTCTACTAGTACTGGATCTATCTTCACTATTATCTCTTGTCCTTCTGGACTTACCAAAGTTACCAGCTTATTTTCACAATCCACTTTGGCTTTATGTTTAGTTAACCAATTCATTCCTAGTATAACATCCAATCCTTCATCTCTAATAATAGTAAGTCATCTTAATCGATTCCTTGGATTTCTAGGTCTAGGTCTTTGCATCCAAAGCGAGATTCCACTTTATTCAGCGGTTTGAAAGGAATAAGACTTTTGCAAAGGAGAGAATGATAATTGATTTTCTAACGAAAGCCAAGGAGATAAGCGAATGTGTTGCTCAGGGATCAAACAAAACCACGTAAGGCTTTGAGTTAACTAGGTGCGTACCAGCGATGATGTCGTTGGCTCCTGCTTTCTTCTTCGCGGAAATATGATTTATCCTTCCTTGCACCGCTTCAATATCCCTTTTCCCTTTTCGCTGCGACATCATAGTCGTTGTGCGGGTTCCCGCCGGTTTGACCGTGAAGTGTCGAGTCATCCTCCTTCTGTTTTGGCACCGCAATGAATTGGTGGGGTGAAGATGTTTGTGCTCTAACTTGGGCTTTTGCTACTCAAGGTAACCCTCCTCGTGAGCACTGGTTCTTGTAATGGCCTGCTTGTCCACAATGATAGCATTCAATCTGTAACTGCGGGCATTGCCTCTGTAAGTGATTTCCTCCACAATGATAGCACTTCAGATTGGGACCGCCCGACATTCTGTTGAGATGTAACAGGCTTTGGTTAGTTTTGAGCTATGATGCAGGCATGAATACAAATTTCTTTCCTTGTTGTCCTCTAGATTGGGGTGTTAGCATCATTTGCTTTCTAGGTGCATCGATGATCAAGTTCTTTGCATTACCTTTCTTTTCCTAGTATTTTCCAATTCATTCCTTGCTTCTTGAGATATTATGAGTTTATTCACCATTGAAGATAAGTCTTTATAATCCACCATTGAAATATGATACTTCAAAGACTTTTGTAATCCTTCTTGAATCGCTCCATCTTTTCTCCTCGGTTTTGCTTCTTCGGCGTGTCGCCAATGTATTAAGCGGTGAAGATATTCTCTGATTCGTCCTCCTTGCTTTAATGCTAGAAATTCTCGACGCTGGCTTCAATGACTCCTGCGGTACATGGGCTTGGCGGAATGAATCTTCAAATTCCTTCGGTGATCTCCCCTGTCTTCACTCATAGTCGATAGTTTACCCACCATGTTTGCAATGGGCCTTATAGCGATGAGAGGCATATAAGACCTTTTCCTTGTCATTGCCTTGAATAGTGTTTAGCTTCCTTTCCACATCTTTGAACCGGTCTTGACTACCATGGGATCGGTGAAGAAGAAAAGACGGAGGTCGAGTCTTCAAAATCGCCCATTTTGACCTGAGCATCCCTTGTTGATTGTTACCTCCATTTCTTGACAAATCTGTTCTAATGACTGGCATGTTGCTCCATCATCTGGATTTGATTTAATTCTGCTTGGTATCTATTTTCCTCCATCTTTGCTAAAATGTCTGCTAAGCTAAGCTGCGATCCTTCTCTCTGGCGAGAACATCACATTCTGAGGTCCTTCTCCACCTCCCGCCATCTTGTTTGCTTTGATGGGATTTAGAAGTTCAGATCGTAGTGAGTTTTAGCAAGTCGATAGGTAAGTAAGAATTGGACTTAAGGTAAGATTAGAATAAAATAGATGAAGATGCCAGAGTGAATTAGAAAGATTGAGAGTTGAAGGGGTAGACTAAAGATACTGATAGCAAACAAATTATTATTTAAAACAAAGTACTCTTTATTTATTCACACATAAGTTGGGTACATGCTGTCTTACAAAGTCCATACCACAACTTATAACATCACATCAAAAACTTACTACTACAAAAAGGTTCTGACTACTCTAGCGTAACTCAACTCTACACTCTATGATCTGTCGTGGAGTCACCAGAGGAACACCACTCTTCTTCCTCCGGGTCTTCTTCCTCCTCATCGATCACGGTCTCTTTGTCCTCGATGGGCTGCTCTGATGCGTGTGATGACGATCCTCTGAAGAGTGTACGGCCTTGGGCTGCCGTCATCCCTTCAGACTCCTTGCGAACCTTTGCTGGGCCTTCTGGTAATTCATCCCGTCTCAATGCTTCATCTCGTTCCTTCTGTTGGTAATGTCGCGTGCTGCCTTGAACCCAAATCTCCTGCTGAGCTGCATATAGCTGATGATGCATCGTCCGGTTTTCCTCAGCCATTCGGGCGTACATGTCCGCTTGAGAAGCGATAACCCAAGCGACTTCACGCATCTTGGATCTTCTTCGATCTTTGGTTGGCATGATCAAACGGTTCCTTCTTCATCTTCTTGTGGAATGAGGTAAAAAGGTGAATCATCAAACTCCTCCTCGTAGTAGCGACGAAGATACTCCACGGCCTTCTTTGCTGCATCCTGTATGGCGTCTGACTCCTCCTGACGGTGGCGGTGAACTTCCGCCGAACGTCCGGTCTGAGTGGCAAAGGCTCCAAATATATCCAGCCTTCCGGTTATCTGACTTGCCATGAACCATCGGTGATCTCGTATAACACACCGGACGCTGGTGATCTGTCGCGTGGAGGTATCTCTGCATACGCCAAAGACGAGCGACCCATCCTGATAGCTCCTCTGGGTCGGGAAAAACATGATGCGGCATCTGTAAAACGCCAAATTTTGAGGTTAGAAAAGGGTGGACATAAATATTTTTGGAAAAACAAAATTAATCAATATAAGACCAGCATAGATGAGAAAAAGATATATATAGAAATATTACTAAAATTTTAGACAAATCATTTTTATATCCAAAATAATTTTTGGAAATATTTCCTAGTGCACTTAGGGTCTCCTACAGTCGAGCAAGTAGGCTCTGATACCACTCTGTAACACCCCATTTCTGGGAGCGTTATGAAACCCTCATACGCCTGTGATTATTCAATTGCGAGGACATCCATCGAGTGTATAACATTGCCAACACAAGCTCAAGAACAAAAGTCAACTTTATTACATTATAAAGGCTTAAAGCCAAGATTCACAGTAGGGCCAAAGGCCTAATTTACATCACAACAAAAAGATACCACAGGCATACTCGAGTGGAGGATGACCCTAATCCCAAGCTTCTTCTACTTCATAGAATGCTGTCTCATCATCTTCGCATGGCTCCTCAAAACTGGCAGTTTCTGTTTATGATTTTAGCAAGTATGAGTACAACTACCGTACTCAGCAAGTCACGCGGAGCTTAACAATAACTATATGCATGGCATATCAAGATGGAGGGAAACAGGTTTATTACTTTGTGTGGATGCAGATTTAGTTGAGAATCAATTAAAGACATGAAAGTAACTTCATTAAAGTAAGCAGGGTTTTCAAGCGTGATTATTAGCCTTCAACATTACCAAACCATTCTCAAATCTACTTATGCTTTGTTACTGGAATCACCCATCAAACATAGCTTCATTTACCTAAGCACGGTGTATTCGAATACCATCATTTTATGACTCTGCAGAGTTGCCACCTTTACCCACAAGATCTCTCAACTCCCGCGATAGAGTTAAGAAAACAAAGTTGTTCATTTGCTCAATTCTTTATATAGTCTCGCTTGATGGGTCCTTGATCCCCATGAGCTCGGATGACCCCACGGATCTCCTCAGACTCATGGCGGTCCCTCTTGTTGTATGGTTAACCACCTCCCATCGACTCACCCTCTGTCTCCCCGGCCCGGTTGCAAGGTTCAATCGAACTTGGCGGTTACTAAACCGAGTTTGACCAAGTCAACGCTTGTGGTTGGGCGGTTACTATGTTCTTTACTCGGCATAAGGTGCGGTCCTTATATTTTTCACCGAGGCCTTAACCATGCACAAACCCATATTCGGTGCGCAGACCGCCACCAATCCTCAACCAAGCCTCCACCCTAGGGTAAGGTCTTTGGATTCACCTCGTGATCCTCGCTTACCCAGTTCAACTTTTCAAAATTCTAGACAAATGCTAAAATTCCTAACGGTGAAAATATTTTGGTGAGTCCTAAACTACCATGTTTATTTAACTATTATAATTATTTTACTATGTCTTTCAAGGCAAATATGTCCATCAAATTAATCGGGGCTTTTTCAGGTGGTAGGGCATAACTAATATCATGTCATTCTAATATAAATTTTACCCAAAATATTGACTTGAAAAATAACATAATGAAATTACAAATTAAATAAATAAATAAGGCATTTACGGGTTCAACATGATCAAGGATGCGAAACTTGCCTTGCGCATCTATGATCTCGACTAACTCGTACTCTTCAGAAAATCGAGCTTGGACTTGATCTTCTCCTTTCAGCTCTTGAGAACCTCCGGCGTCCGAGGCTAACACAATAACAAATTAAAAAATATATTAATTCCATGCCCGAAGGTTTGGCTAGGAATAAAGAAATAAAATAAAGAAAAAGAATCTGAAAATTTCAAATAAATGAGGTTTCGGGCTTATAGGAGGGTTTTATGGGGAAATGGGCCCGAGATTTGGGTTGGCAAGCTCGAAACGGTCAAAATGGGTATAAACTTATTTTTGGATTTTTCCGATTTTTCGAATTTTCTAGGGTTTCTTGTTCATCGGGCTCAGACCTTTGTTCATCCGGGTTGAGTCGGATGCAACCGATGCGACGAGTGGGCTCGATTCACCCGATCAGCGGCTCGGTCGGGCGCTATTCGTCGGGCTCGGACCGCGCGCACCCGGCGGCGGGCGGTGGGCGCGGTGCGGCCAACACCGAGCGACGGTCGGGCGGATCGACGCAGCGGCGAGCGGTCGGGCTCGGTCGGACAGGCGGGCGGACTCGGTCGGCGCGTCCGGTGCGGTCGGCGCGCGCGGCAAGGCGTGGCTCCACCACGGCCGGCGACTTCGGTCGAGCGGCGCGGCGGCGGCGGGCTTCAGTCGTCTTCCTCCTCCGACACCGCACTGGCCGACCAAGCGAGGAAGGAGGCGGCGGTCGGCGAAGGGGCTAGGGTGGTTTGCGACGGCAACGGAGAGCATGAATGGACTCGTGGTGGAGTGAGGATTCCGTTTCAAGGGTTAGGGACCCGACGGGCGGCAATCGCCGTGGCGAGGTCTTCTTCCCGCGGTCGATTTTGCAATCGGGGAGGCGAGGGCTTCCTTGGGCAAATTGGCGGCGTTTGAGCATTAGGAGGAGTAGGGAAGCTAGAGGGTGGTGGTTTGGTAGAAGATCCGAAGCGGGGCCACAGCGGCCGTGTTTGAGGAAGAAAGGGCTCATGGTGTTGGGGAGATAGGGTGGCCGAGGAGCTAGGGCGGTGGTTGGGGCATGCTTTGGGGAGCTTAGGGGTGCTACCGGAGAAAGGAATCGAGAAATAGATGGCCGGAGATTAGACATTGCTCTAGGGATTCGAAGTTTGGGGATTCGGCAATTACCGGGGATGGGGGCGGTGGTGGGGAACTTTGAGGGTTTGGTCGGCTCCGGGGAGGTGTGGCGACCACCGGGGAAGGCTCCACCACTTATGTAGTCGAGGTAAGGCGGTTCGGATGGGGTCGTACTGAAAAGAAGGGGGATAGGTGGCGGCATTGGTGGCTGGCGGTGTGCCACGACTTGGGGACCGGCTAGGGCTGCCAGGGCGGTGGAGAGAAGGCGGTAAAAGGTCTGTCCACTCGGGAGATGTGGCACGGCTTGGCAATCACGGAAATGAGCTGGCGGGCACGGGGAGAGCCGGCGGTGGCAAAAGGTGGACACGGCGGCCTGCGGGCGGTTGGCAAGGCATGGCACAAGTTCAGGGATGGCTATCCATCGCGCACGGTGGCGGAGAGGTGCGAGAGAGGCGTTCACGCGGGATGCGTGAGGCGGCGGCGAAACAGGGTGGCGGTGGCAATTTCGGACATACACAGTGCAACTCCTTCTCCCCCTCAATCCGGTTGAGCTGGCAGGTGATTGGGGCTGTTTGGTGTTGAAATTGGTGAGAAATTGGTTGAGGAGTCAAGAAAACAAATCAAAAACGAAAATCCAACTCAAATGAAAAATTTGACAAAATTTCAGTTTCATTTCAGTGTACCCATCAGGCGAGGCAATCTACGGACGAGGACTATGGCTGCGGCACGGCGTGGCTCCCGTCGACTCCGGCGGCGACAACATCTCTCGGACGACGCGGTCCGCAAGATGTGATCGGGAGTGAGGCATCCAAACATATTACAGGCAGTTTGCAGACATTCACATCCAGTGCAGGTAAAATTTTCTTCAGAGCTCCAACTAAGTGTTACAATGCCAGGTGGGGCCATACAAACCAGCGTCGCCCTAGTGCTGGGAAGAAGCCAGAAGCATACTCGGTTGGACGGGATAGTCAGGAGGTTGTATCCGAGACGGTTACTGCTACGTAACCGAATAGGATTGAGGTATAAGTCAAGAGTTATAGTACGTATTACAGTTTCCTTTATGAGTCCCAGTCCATAAGGTACGATTAGTCCTATATAAAGAGAGTTCTTGTAATCAGAAAGGGCAGCAATAGAAGTTCAGTTCTACCTCATGTTTCGTCTCGTCTGTATCTTCTTTGTTCTTCATGCAGAGTTCTTCTTCATCTGAGTCATCATGGAGCCTGCCGGTTCTAGCTTCGCCGGTGCTCTAGGCAACATTCACATGCACGGTATAATATGTGATCTCACGATTGTGCCCATGTCATACAAATTGCCCATATGAGTGAGATCCATTTTCTATAATTCCAAAGTATGCATGGTTTAGTAATATATTGCTAAGGAAAAGTGCAGAGATAAATTTATAAGGTAGAGTCCTTGCCATTTCTTGAATAATGTGATATATGGATGGGATGGCATGAGGACTTCGGCTAAACGTGCATGCATTTACGTATTTTTTGTATGGAAACTCGCATGACTTCTGACACGCATCGCACAACCGTGCCGTGATGTGGTATGCCACTTGACAAACCAAGTCTACTTTATTTTTTGCTGAACTGCATCATCTCTCTCCTTTTAACTAGTCATGAGACTGCTTAATTATTATTATTTGATTTGAATATGAGCAGTTACCAGTTACAAGTGAATGGCCATGTGAATTTTTTCAAGTTTAATGGCGTTACTCCATTTATATGGAGAGTAATTCGCATGTCTATGAAAGACATAGATATGTCCATGCTTGAGAGACTAAACTCTTCTATTCTCCTTCTCACATTGTCTTCTTCCTCTCTGGTGAATGTTTGTCTTCTTCCAAGCTTGCTATTAGATACATTTGTTGCATCACTAGTATTTTATATGTAGAGTAGCTTGTCAGATACATTTGTTGCATCACTAATATTTTATTATAGGATTAGAGTTTTTTATTTTTATCTTCAAGTGTCTTGTTAAGAGCTTCAATTCCATTAGTGAGCTTAGGGTAGTTTTCACATGATTTAGGTTTAGATTGATGAAGCATTTTAGCCAATTCTTTCAGTTTTTGCTCTCTAAACTCATAATGAGAACATGAATATTCAGGACTGAATTGAAGCAAGATTTTAGTGGCACTAGCAAGCTTTAGTTCAAGCAAGGCATATTTGGAGCAAGATGAAGCAATAGTATCTAAAACACCAACGCCTATGTCAACATGATAATTGCTAGACTTTAGTGTCACTAACTCATCCTTAGCATCTATGAGTTGGCTAACAATAGAGTAATGTGTAGTTTTAAGTTTACCCAACTTAGGATGTAAAGCAAGGCAAGAATCACAATTTTCATCATCATGAATTAAAGCTCCATGCTAAGCAAGTTCTTTCTACAAGCTTTCAATTACATAATCCTGGTTCTCAATTTTCTTGTACTTCTTCTCAAGTTTTCTACCACAGTAGATGATCACACGCTTTATATCCTCGATACAAGGGCATACCTCATCCAGATAGCTGAAGATGGAACCGTCATTGGATGTGTCCTCAGTGTTGCCCTCGGTGGTGTCCTCAATGCCATGAAGTACATGATGGTGAAGTCTGGAAAATCCTTCTTCTTCTTGCCTCTCTGATCATTCTCGTCAACATCGGTTTCTGAGTCCATATTGCTTATGTTGACGGTCTCAAGAGCAGCAAGGACCCAGTTAATAGACTTGTGATAGTTGGGCTTCTTCTTCTTGTCATCATGAGCTCGAGATGACTTGTGATACTCCTCCTCCTTGTCCTTCAGTTTGGGGTAGTTTGCCCGAATATATTTTGGCTCACCACACTCAAAGTAGAAGAAGGGACCTTCTCTCCTCCTACTCCTCACATTATGATAGACTTTTGTGAATTTAGCGGATAGGAGGGATAAAACTTCCTCCGGTAGCTTCTCAAGCTGCTCACCAATCAACTCATGTAAAGCAAACAAGAAAAATCCAGAAGAGCCAAGAACCAATGATCGAGAAAACCCATTCTTTACGGGGTCAATCACAAGAGCCATCGACTTTGTCTTTGGGAGATGAGAGATGAAGTGAATTTCATACGCCTTCAACCTTGAGCTCACTCATGATTGTGTTGTCATTGATTGATGTAATTTTTATCCCCAAACATTCACATCTAGGGCACCAAGCACTTAGCTTGCATACTTAGACTTAGAATAAGTCAAGCCAAATGCACGCAGATTGCTGAGAATCTTATTGTAATATTAAAAAGAGTACAATAACTGTTAGTGTTATGACAATAAATTGTATGTTTGTTTCTACATGAGCTCCCAACCGCACAAGCAGGCGAATACTAAGAGGTATTGCCTGCAGTTGATCCAACCACTATCACCACCACCAGCATGGGCATGGTGATTATGATGTTGTAGTAGTAATATATATGATAAGACACAATAATTTTAATACAATTATAACAGTAACAAGTTTTTTATGCAAGTTGTCGTTTTGCTCGCCAATGCTAAGAAGACCAAGAAGGGGAAGAGGATGACTAGAGTTCCTAGCAAAGCTAGTCTCCCCATTCAAGTGTTGTGCCACATAACTATCTGTGCCAATTGATATGGCTATCAAAACTAGGGAGCTCATACTAAATGACCAGAGCCTAAAGGGGTAAGATTTTTGCTTTTGTTTTCTCCAATATGAGTGTGTTTGTTTCTATTCATCATTTGCACCGTGATGTGAGTTACCTTTGGTTTTTTCTTTCAACAACAGTGAAGTCTTGGTGCAGTTCGGCGATGTTGTGCTCTTTGCCATCGATGGTGATATCGTAGCCTCATTCAACAATGGTCAGATGACTGAAGACATATTTGTGCCTTTCTTCATCAACTGCATGTACCACAATGACGTTAAGCTAAGGCTGGAGAGTGTGGGCTATAGGAATTTTCTCTACTGGGAACTCTCGGTAAGTATTTTTAGGCAGTAAACTCTCTGTGTGTTGATAGTAATTGTTAGATATACATGTAGTAAATATTAGCTAAATGGTTGTCAATTTGTATTTTGTAGAGGCTACTAAATGTTGAGGAGTTCTTTAAAAATGAAGAGTACAACAACGCGCTCACCGTGAGTATTTTGGAAGCTCAACTCAACAAGGTGGACACTAAGGTAGTAAAATTGGTGAGTTATAGTACTTTTATATTATGCAAGTAGTAAATTTTGTCCTCACATCGTTATCAACCCCTTTTGTTCGATTGTCAGGTCTTCCTCCCCTTGCTTCACATGCATAAACAATGTGCACAAGCACATTGACATGCTAGACTCAAACAACTATGTTCAAAAATGCACTAACCATAATGAACATCATCGTGTAGTTGGCAACAAGGTAGTTGCATGTTTAAATAACGGCTTCCATGTCGTGACCAGTAGAAAGTTCTCAAAGTTTGTGAATTGGAGAAGGCCGCTATTCACCATGCCAAGATAGGTTCTCCCGAATGATTATGCCTTCTTCAGCATGAAGTTCCTAGAATTTTATGATGACGAATGATAGAAGATCCAAACGCCATAGAATCGGTAAGCAGTAATTTCTTCTATTATATGCAATATATTGTTTTGTAACATGTAGTAATTTAGGGTTATGATGTATTTTTTGTATGCAGGAGAAGGGCAATGTATATAGGGCAGATCTAGTATTCTACATGCTATTCTGGAGAACCTTAGGACTCATTGGATTAGAATTATATGTTGTGAGTTCCTTTCTATACATTATGTCAAGTAATTTGTTACATGAATGATAGTAAAACTATGCACACAACATGGTAGAATTACCTATGGTTAACAATAAATTTACTTGTGGGCGACAGTAAATTTACTTGCTACTGGCAGTAAACTTACTTATGACTAGTAGTAAAATAAGTCATGACTGCTACCACCTCCTCTGTCACCGCCAATGTCGTACACCTCCTTCATCCCCACCAACAACCGTGCTCAACCAGGCCATTGTGCTCAATGTGCCATCGTTAGTGTTGGGCTAAGCGTGCCTATGCTAGCCTAGCACAGTCCATCCCCTCTCCGTGCCATGCTTGGGGCATACAACAAGCACGTGGGCGGGCATGGCATGACACGATTACTTATTCGTGCCAGGCAATCAATGTCTAAATAGGCCATGCCCTTTCTAGGCCTGTGTTGGGCCATGCTAGGCATCCCATTTAGCTAGGTATATAGGCAAGCAACAACCACTGCCACACAAACCCTAAACATGCATGCAACGGGAGATAGGAAGGGCAAGCCACTACTTGTTGCCACTAGATGAAGCCATCATCGTGGTATCCTACACTCCACACTAAAGTGGTCGCCAGGATCTCCTCGTCCACCACCTCATGCTCGTGCCATCGCTGTGGTCTCCTCCACCGCTCAGAGCCCAAGCCACCACTAGTTTTTTCTTGCTACAGTTTTGATTTATTCTGTGTTTATTTCTGATTGATGGTGTTCTTTTGTTCACTTGGATCTCATATTGTATTTTCTTTCAGTTGTTGTTGTATTACAACTTGCATAGGTGGGCACCCGATGGGCGATGAGCATAGGCTAACATTCTTGCCCGTCGCGGGTGACGGGCATGCCCACAGGTGAAATAATGGCTGGTGGGCATGGGTACGGATGACCACTACCAGGGCGGTCCCAACATAATTCAAGAGTATTCAGCTGAATACCCAACATTTTTGGCAAAAAATCTACCATATGCAAGGTGTAATACATATGTATACTAGTAGTTTGGCCAAATTTGTCTTGTTCATATCCAGTTAGCCTAAATTGGTGCCAGATCCTTTTGGCTCATTTCTCTCTCCTAGACCCAAATTGGGGCTAGACACTGGGCCTAGGCCCATTGTTGTGATTCACACGACACATGGTAGAAACTCTAGGTCTCACTCAATCTCTCCTCTCACTCATGTCTCTCTTCTCTAACTTTCTCAGTTTGGCGGCGAGGAGGCTTCTGGTGTTCTGGACTCTAGACTTCTAGAGGCAGAATTCAGGAGGCTATGTAGGAGTAGCCGTCTCACAAGTCGCAAGTCATCTCGCCATCGTCTCTCACCGGCATGGCGTAAACGTGCAAGTTTGTCCTCCCCGACCTGGTGATCCCCATGGCGACATGGCCCCATATCCCTAATCTGGTAATCCCTCCATCTCCTTCTCATCCCCTGGCGATCTCTGATTTGAAGCAACATTATGTGTCTAAATAAAGACATGAATTGTATTTTGCTTAAAGAAGTGAGGCATCTATAATGATTCTAAAGTTTTTGCATAGTAGTTGATTATATTCTGATGACTGATATATCAACTATTAGAAACTATACGAGTGTTGTCAAGTCTTTCTTGTAGCTTGATGTGTTGGATACTTGGATGATTTGATCTCCTTTTGTGTATGGATGTTCGATCCATATTTTGTTTAGCAAATTAGGTAGTATTGCTTAAGTTGCTCAGCTAAAAACTGTTCAATAAGGTATGTTCATTATAAAAACACTTTTGAACTTTTGCTTGTGGAACACAAAAATCTGACAAAGAGAATTGTCTTTTGACTTGATTAAAGTATCATGTTGTGATTGTACAACTCTATTGTAGAATTATTCAGACTTGAACTTTGACTCAGGTTAATAGTTCCTAGAAAGAGTTTATCTCTAATTCCAGCCATCATGGTTTAAACTATTAGCCTTTGAGTTCTGTTCTTCACTCATTGTTAAAGTTGCTTCCTTTTGTGTGCTTGCCTACATGACATTATATCTCGCTTCCAAGACATTATTTTGTAATTATTTTATATTATTTGAAATGTTATCTCTAGTATGAACAATTGTACTTTAATTTTTGCTATTGTGAATCTTTATATTTTCTATTGAATAATATTTTTGTAACTTTGAATACCCACCATGAAATTCCTGAGTACACCACTGACCACTACCCATGCCTAATTGCCATCCCTATACAAGTCCATGTGATTGAGCTGTGAATCTGGGCATTTGAAAAGGAAGACTTGGTACCAACTACCAAGCCGTCCTGTAGTATATCCGAAAAATTATCAGCTGATAGTTGTCCATCTGAACACAAAATTAAACATTTTAAAACTCCCACAAGTCCTCCATTAATTAGTTTGCATGGTTAACAAAGGAGAACAAACAACAAAGTGTAATCACTGTAACATGCATGTAGTTGTCACTCCAGAAGAAGAAGAAGAAGAAGAAGAAGAAGAAGAAGAAGAAGAAGAAGAAGAAGAAGAAGAAGAAGAAGAAGAAGAAGAAGAAACATGTAATTGCCAAAATGCATCAGCAAAAGTTAGCCTCATGGATTTGATTATTTTTTTACGCGAAGAGCACACAGTTAGCATAAATCCGCAATCAACATCAGTATATATAATTGAACATATCAACGTCATTTCATAGTGACGGATGACAATTTCGTTGAATTTGCGTTTTTCCATATTACAGGAATGAACACGGAGAGGTATCAAATATTGGGGAAAGAAAGGGGAAAAAGCAGCTTCCAAAGATTAACAAAACTTCCAATTCAGATCCAGAACTGAGGTTTGTCCATCCGATTTAATTTCCTTAAATCTTCCAGTGAATTAGGCGCAGCAGCAAGGCCGAGCTTGTTGTTGGCCTAGTCGGCAGCTCCACCACCGGCGAGGCATGGACAGCTGGAAATCGGAAACGGAGATGACAGGCAAACGCATTAGCTGATTAAACTTACTAAACAGAGCAAGTTCAAACGGCCTGGCACCAAATCATTTGGTGATATGCTAACTGGATTTACCATTTGGCCAAGAAGCTCTGTTGGTTGCCCCGATCAGGGACCGGCTGTTGTGGTTGCTGCTTTTCAAGGTTCGCCGGGCGGCCGACGAAGTAATCTTATTCCAAGAAACAGAAAGAAGTTGTTCAACAAAATTTGAACAAAATCATGTCGGAAAGTATACATGTTCACAGCCTTGTGTTCACTCAATAGGAGAAGATTAAGCATGTATGTACTTACCACCAGGAGTTTGTGTGTTCACTGCCTTCTGTTCATCGACGCCCTGCGGTTCTTTCTCCTTCGGTTCCGCATAGTTCATCGGACGGCCAACGAAGTAGCCTACACAGACCAAAAACAAGTTTATTTGGCAAAAATTACAGGCAAGGTACGTAGAACCGAGGCAAGAAAATCTTGGTTTGAGAAATGCGTCGATCGTCTCCCATTCAGAAAAGTTTTTTTTCTTTTGTTTTGGGGAATCGAATTATCTCATGCTAGCGCGAATTCATCTTTCACAGAGGCGGACAGATGAGTTGGCCAGTCTCTCAGAGAGAGAGCAAAGGAAACTAGCAGAGAAGGGGAACAGCAGCTAGCTAGATATGGCTGACTGATAGAGCAACACTGTATACGTACCAGGAATATCACCCTGATCGTCGTTCATGGCGGATCGATGGATCTCCTCCGGGATCCGGCAGGTCAGCTGCCTCTTCTACTCTCCCGGCGAGACGACTACGAGACGACGACCTGACGCGTTTTATAACGCGAAAATGGCAACAGGTCTCCGCCTCCGTCGGTTGGTTGAGAGGAGCCAAGAGAACGAAGGTGCTTTCACCAGGCTGGCAAGTAACACACAGAGAGTATATTAACTGTACGGCCCAGGACTCTTTAAGTCCAGTAGCAAGTCTACGATGGACAGCTCTTCTTCTCTTGCAAATGTGGGATGGCACCGTGGTGGACACAGCTGCAGCTTGGATAATTGTATTGTTTGTGGTCGTTGGTTTTTAGTTGTCACTAATAGTTTTTATTTGTATTTTTTGATACGATAGAGATTTTAGAAGGCGGTTTTTGCAAAAAACGAGGCGTCAATCTGAGAGGGACCGCACGTAAAAAGGGGACCCGTGTACTTCCGAAACGACATAAACAATTTTGAGCTCAAAAAGCTATTTAGAGAACAGAAGCCACTTGGAAAAGCCATCCTATTTGTTTTAGATTCGAGAGAAGTAGTGGCGTAGCTAGGTCTTGAAAACTGTAGGATCAACTATTATAAAATCTTTAGGGTTTTATAAACTTATGAGTAAATATTAGTACTAATTAAATATTTTTGTAAAAATCTGTGGGGTCAGTTGACCCCATAAAAAAAGGTTAGCTACGAAAATACTAAAAAGAACAGGTGTCTTAGTCCCTTCTCTCTCTATATATGTATATATATTTCCTTTCCTGTTCTGCCTGTGTGATTACTGATTAGCCACTGTTAGTTACTCCAGATTTGAGGTTGAGGCTGTGTCTAGCTCCGATCTTTTTATGACAAGACTTGACGCCAAGCTGTCAGTGGCTGCTTGGATCATGTGGATTATAAATTGAATTTCAGAAAACAGATTTTTACTCAGATTTTTTAGAAAAACAAGTTTTCAGTTGTTTTACTGTTAAGATGAGTTTATAGATTACTTTGTTTGGATCACGTCAACAAAAACGAGTTTTAACTAATACCGTGTGTGAGCATCTCGTATATGTATTTGAAATCATGTTTGATGATCCAACAAGTCATGTATATGACACAGAGCTTGTTCTTTAACAGCTTTTAAAAATGATTTTGATTTTTGCTATAATACCTTACTTTTAAATGAAGTATTTTTCTTAAGATGGAATCTACAAATTAATTATAATATATATTAAAAGCTCAACATCTGTATTAACTAAAATCGCAAGCAAGTATCTCTCTCCGTAATCTCTATCATAAATACAATTAAAATTCAAAATTTTCAGACAAAAACTATAAACTACAGTCTTATCAAACAGCCCACAATATTTTGACGCACCATGCAACGTCGTTACTTTTAAGACGCGCGTGCAGCCGGAACGATCGTCAGGTACTCTTCTTACCTCTAATTTAATATGAAAAACCAGACGATTTTTTTTGTTGAATTTTGTTTATGCAACACCTAGATAATGTAGATATTTCGCGACATAAATTTGCTTCGACCCGTCCCGGTCAATAAGGGATCCAACTTTCTATTTTCTTTTCCTTTTGCTTTTGCGGTCAATAGAAAATGTTGAACAATGGCGATCGATTCCTAGTCCCCACTGTCTACTATCAATAATCACAAAGTTCGTGGAAGTTTTGGAGGTAGTCCAA
Source organism: Bonia amplexicaulis (assembly GCA_036346245.1). Taxonomy (NCBI): domain Eukaryota; kingdom Viridiplantae; phylum Streptophyta; class Magnoliopsida; order Poales; family Poaceae; genus Bonia; species Bonia amplexicaulis. The sequence continues at coordinate 3,738,207 of CM070766.1, forward strand.
ACTCCCAAGCGACTGCGTCAAAAGCTCTAGAAAACTCAGGTTGAGGATCAAGGAAGCTTCGCAAGACGCTTCAGATCCAGAGGAAATTGTATTGGATGCATCACTTCTATTTTATTTTCTTTTTTGTATTTGCGAGGAGGATGCATCTTTTCTTGACAAAGACGCTTTTTGATAAATGCTTTATTTTCGCACGAGACCACATGATAAAATCCCTTATTTACATCGTTAAGGATGTAAAGGGGCGGGCGGGCTGGCCCATTACCTGGCCCATGGCCCGTGGGGAAAGTGAGGGTAAAGGGTTGGCCCGACCCTCTATCACGTGGTAACAGGGCCGGACCGTGAGATGCTTCTGGATCGGCCTGTTACTGGCAGTGGCTAATAAGCATGGTTGCAGTGGGATCAGGGAGATGGGCTAAAGAAGATGCCCATTGTGTGCATAAGATGGACCTGTGAGATGCCCCGTTACAGGCATAAGATAGAGTCTGTTTTCCTTTTAAAAAAAGATAATCTGTTTCAGTGCTAAAAACAAAACTAAACATTTGACTACAGGGTACACAACAACTCTGAGAAATTCAGATAATCAGATGCCCTAAAACTAAATATCTGACTACAGACTACAAACACCAAGCCAACACTAGCAATCATCATCCTTTACAAATACCAAATAAGCATCACAGTGATCTACACAATTTATGAAGACCCAGCAAATCAGTTGAAGATTTGGATGGCTTGTTTTCGTAACTGCCGTTAGCGCAAACCTCACTCTCTGAAAATTCAGCAAAAGAGCTCCTGAAAAGAAAAAAAATAGCTTGTGACCAAATTTACTGGTACTTCAAGTAATCATCTACTAGTACATGAAGTAGGCATTTCCACTGTACTGTCAAATTTACTGTCATCCATGTTTATACTAAAACGACAACAGAGCCTCAAACAAAAACGGAAAGTAAATTAGGCAAACAGTAGTGTAAGTCTCAGAGAGTACTTGTAACATCTTATCAGTTGTTGTACAGAAAAAATGTAAAACCCACTTAAGTCCCAAAAGTAGAAAATAAGGAGAGGTCAGAGCGTGAGAAACTGTGAATACTATATTGAAACTATTAACTGTCTATGGGCAAAACATCAAGTAAAAAGTCAGTAATCTACATAATGCTTAGAATAGTTTGGTCCTTAAGTTTTCTTAGTGCAGATTAGGCTTCTTAACCACTACCTCCACTTATGCTTACGCTAAGATGTATTATTTTACAGTGGTAAGGAAAAGAAACAAACAAAACAGTATTTTGAAACAGACAACTGAAACACCTCTGAAAAATTCAAAGCAAATTTGAATTTTCATTTATTTGCTTGAATTTGAGTTTTTGCCAAATTGGGAAATCTTTCTCTTTTGCGCTTTCCTCATTTGGTCCCCGCCTTCTCCTTGTGCCGCCGACTGAGTTGGCCGCTCCCCACCTCAACTCACCTCCCCCATTCACACCGTGCCCTCCTCACTGTGTCACCAGCTCGCCCGAGCATTCAATTCCCACCCTACAACTGCTGGTGTCACTTGCCTCGTCTCGTGCGCACGCCCCTGACCGGTTACTCCAACCGCAATCCCTCACGTCTCCCGGCCGACGTGTGCACCCATTGTACCCACTTCCGTCAGCAAGCAAGAACTTAGCTAGAGGCCGTGGTACTTCACACCAGAGGGCAGCACCACCTCGCCTGCAACTTTCCCTTGCTGAGAGTGCCCGTCGCCTTCTCACCCTTCCACGCGCCGACGTCGCCCAAGCCAGGCCATTGCTTCCCCACCTCTCCCCACCTTTAAAGCTCGATTGGCTTCATAGAGAACTTCGCCCTACTGTCATCTGTGCATCAGAACCACCCAATCGAACTCCACCTCACCACTGCCCCTCCGCCAACCTCCCCTGAGCCCGGTGAGCCCTAAACCTAATCTTCTTCCGTTATGATTAAAACTCAATTGCATTCACCTAAAATATCCTCTCGATATCCCGAACACGCTGGTGAACTCTTTTGAGCAACAACATTTCCCTAGAGCTTCACCGACGAAAGCTATTGTTGGCTAGAACACCCTCTCCGTGGACAACCTAAATCAAGCACCCTCAGTCAAAACCGCCACTGTTTCAATACACCTTCTTCCTCGTAGATGGGCAAAATTTCTCCTAACTTTGCGAAGAACTACCAGAAAACCCTAGCATTGCTATGAAACTTGAAACCTTCTCTCCTACCGCCAGTCACCATCACCCATCTCCCCACCTCCTAAAACCCTAAAATGGAGCTGTCATGTTGGGGTAAAGCCAATTGTGCCATCCTCAACTGCCTGGAAACACCGCTAGTGTCAATTCATGGAGGTTGTTGCACCCCTGTTTTGTGCTGGAGAGAGGAAAGCCAGAGGTTGAAGAAGACGGCGTGGCTGCATCCTGGCCACCCACATGGCGAGTATCGGGCACTCATGTGCACCCATGCTGATATATGCACATGCCTCGATTTAAGATGTGTGCATATGAGTTGGCCCGATCTTTCATCGTAGGAGAAATCCGATAATTTGAGTTACGACGTTGACGAAGGGGAGGCTAACCACGATCCGATTGTGACCAGCAACCTCGCAATCGCTACACCGCTTCTCGATTGGTTACCAACCGTGTCAAACACAATTGGCCTGTTCACGAAGAACGGCTCTAGCAAATCCAAGAGAGGACGCAAGAGCAACAGTGGAAAAATTTCACTCGAAGATGAAATATTGATGAGATCCAATTGTTTTACAGTAGCTAGTAGCCATCATGCAAACAAGAATCAAGTCCCCCCTTAGTAGAAACATCAGGGGTGTTTATTCTAGGAACAACCCTCCTAGTTAGATGTGAAAATTCTTGAGAAAAGACTTGAAGATAAGCCAGCCCAAAGATCATCCAACAGCCTGTTCGCGTATCATTTCGTCTTCTGTGTAGCCCTTATTAAAACAGTCATAACTCTTTATTGGGAAGTTTAAATGACAAGCCGTTTGTTAGAGGTGACGGTAAACTTAATTATCTTTCCATCCATATGTATTATGCATGCTAAAACATTACAGGTTGGCCTTCACGATGCTAGGAATTCCAATAATCTGTTCGCGCATCCTTTTGTCTTCTGTGCAGTCCCTACTAAAATAGTCATAACTCCTTATTGGGAAGTCGCAACGATGAGCCGTTTGTTGGAGGTGATAGTAGACTTAATTATCTTTCCATACATATGTATTATGCATGTTGAAACATTATAGGTTGGCCTTCATGACACTGAGAATTGGAGATATTTGTCAGCAATCAATGAACTCAGCCACTTATAATCAGAGCCGGGCCTTGGCCAAATCTTGATCAACAACTTCTACGAAAATTCCTTCACATGTAGTAACAAGTAAACAATATTTATTAGGTAATATCATTTGTTCTGTAATTAAATAACTAATTTGCCTAAGAAACAAATTCACCTGTTGTCCAAGGCGACGTGCACGCGCTCGTGTTATTCACCTGTTAAACAAATATTCCCCACGTTTCGCCTCCCGGTTGCGCGATTACCTCCAGTCCCTCCTGTTAGATAAATCATGTAATCTATCTTGTTATCTTGGAACTACCTTGATATTCACCGACTTGAGAAGCACCGGTTGTTAGTTGTTAAGATTCCGACTTTCGTGTGAAGGTTGGAGCTCGCCACCCGAGCGGGAAGAGCTACCTCTAGTGATCGAGGTGCTTCGCTCAATTGCGGAGCCGGCTCGATCTGCTCGAGCTAACCTCAACGTGGACTAGTGGAACCGCAAGTTTCGATACCACGGTAAAAACATCAAGCGTGCTCATCTCTCTTGCTTTCTAAATAGTTCTAAGTTTTCATGCTTAGTACTTTGTTTAGTCCTTGTTATTACTAGTATTGCTATTTGCTTGACTAGTATTGTGTAGGCTTAAAATTGTCTTTCATTCTTGTTCTTAGAATTAGAGAAATTTAGCCTAGTTGAAAAGAAAATTTAAAAACCGCCTATTCACCCCCCTCTAGTCGGTATCCTTGATCCTACAAGTGGTATCGAGCTTGGTCTCTCATTTTAGACTTAACCGCTCAGAGAGAAAAGGATGGCTAGCGAGGATTTGCTATAGGCAAGGCACCTTTCTTTGATGGATCAAATTATGCTTATTGGAAAATTAGAATGTCAATTTATTTAAAGGCCATGAGTCCAAGCGTTTGGAAAATTGTAAATGAGGGTTACGTTATGGCGCTTGATCCATTGAATCCAACGGATCAAGACTGGCGAAATGCTCATTTAGATGCCCAAGCAATGAATGCTATTTTTGGAGCTTTAAACGCGGATGAGTTCAATAGGGTGAGTAATCTTGAGACGGCTCATGCTATTTGGACAACCCTTCCGAAATCCATGAAGGGACATCCACTTAAAGAAGCAAAATTGCACTCGCTTAGATTAAATATGAGATATTCACAATGTTGCCTCATGAGGACATCAATGAGATGTACACACGACTCAACAATATTGTGAATGAGCTCAAAGGCCTTGGTACTAACCTTTCCGATCTTGACATTGTGAGAAAGATGCTTAGGGCTTTGCTTAAAAATACGAATGTTGGTGACACTCTTACTCAACTCACCGGAGTTAGCAAGAATGACTCCAACACAACTATTGGGCAACCTCATCACAAATGAGCTATACAAGAAGGATAAGGAGGAGCTCTTGGAGCAATCCTCATCAAAAGTTAAAAGATCACCGCTTTCAAGGCCAAAGCGTGGTAAGTGAAGAATCAAGATGATGAGGAAAACTCAAGAAGAACTTGCTCTTCTAGTAAGAAGAATGAACAAGTTCATGAGAAGATGTTCAAACCGAGCGCAAATTATGACAAGGCAAAGAAGGGGCACTCTTACTCCAACAGCGATATAGCAACATCCGCTATGAATGTGATGAGAAAGGCACATTGCCTCAAATTGCCCTAACAAGAAAGATGACAAAGAGAAGTCATCAAACAAGAAGAGTTACAACGGCAAGAAGAAGCTTTTCAAGAAGCTTCACAAAGATGGCAAGAATGAAGCCCACATTGGAGAATGGGATTCAAGAAGAGTATTCCGACCGAATCAAGTGAAGATGAGTCCTCCAAGAAGAAGGGACTTGTCGAATTGCAATCAAGGAAGCTCCATCGCTATTCTCCACTCCAACTTGCCTCATGGCAAAAGGAGATAAGGTAAAATTCCTTGATGATGATGAGCCTTCATATGATGATCTTATGGATATGCTTGTTGAACTAAATGAATTTCTTGGAAAGAGAAATCAAAATTTAAGATCTTGAAGAGGAACATACAACTCTACAAGAATCTTATAAGGAGCTAAAGGAAGCTCATGATTTGCTCATCCATGAAAAATCTTGCACTAGCATTGGAATTACTTGCGATATTATAAATGAAATGCCTAGTGTAAAAGTATCACAATCTAGCATATCTACATCATGTGATGAACTCCTTACCTTGCCATGCTCTTCCAATATTGATTCTAGAAATGCCATATCTTTTGTCCATGATGATTTACTTGTTTATGAAAACAAAGATTTAAAGGAACAAGTGTTAAAATTGAACAAAAGCTTGGAAAGAGCCTACAAAGGAAAGGCTACACTTGATAAACTATTAAGTGACCAAAGATGTTCATTCAACAAAGAAGGACTTGGGTACATTCCCAAGAAAGGTAAGAAACCGGTATACAAGCCCCCAAGGTTTGTAAAGGAAAATGGTAAGTATTGTACAAAATGCCGGGATTTGGGACATGAGTCTCAAAAATGTTCTAAGAGTAAGATTCAATCCATTGGTTTATATGACTCATGTTATATGCTTAGAAAAACTGAAAATGGAAATATTCTTGCTCATTTCATTGGCACCTCGATTTTGGGTGCTAAAAGGAAATCCATTTGGGTGCCCAAAACCTTGGTTACTAACCTCCAAGGACCCAAACAAATTTGGGTACCTAAAAGAACTTGATTCTCTTTGTAGGTGAACTACAAGACCGGTGGAAGGCATTGGGTGTTGATAGTGGATGCACTCAACACATGACCGGAGACCGAAAATGTTCACCACCTTGAGAGCGGAGCAATGAGAAAATCACCTTTGGAGACAATAGCAAAGGAAAGGTGCTTGGTTTGGGTAAATTGCTATCTCCAATGACCTTTCCATTTCTAATGTATCTTTAGTAGAAACCCTAAATTTTAATTTGCTATCCGTTGCTCAATTATGTGATTTAGGCTTAACTTATTCTTTCTCTAAAGAAAATGTCATTATTTCAAAATAAAATGAAAAGGAAATTGTTTTCAAAGGTTTTAGATTTGGAAATCTTTATCTAGTGGATTTCACTTCAAATGAGTCTTGCTTAAAACTTGTTTAATTGCAAAACATCTTTGGGTTGGTTATGGCATAGAAGGTTAGGTCATGTGGGTATGATTCAACTTAAAAGCTTTTCAAACATGACTTAGTTGTTGGCTTGAAAGATGTGAAGTTTGAGAAAAATAGACTTTGTAGTGCTTGCCAAGCCGGAAGCAAGTTGCAAACTCTCATCCTTCCAAAAGTATCATGTCAACATCTAGGCCATTGGAACTTACATATGGATTTGTTTGGGCCAACAACCTATAAGAGTATCGGAGGAAATAGTTATTGTTTAGTCACCGAGATGACCACTCTAGATACACATGGGTGTTCTTCTTAAATGACAAAGGCGAAACCTCCTAATTTTCAAAAGTTTCTCAAAAAGAGCCCAAATGAATTTGATTTTAAAATAAAGAAAATTAGAGTGATAACGGTTCGAGTTCAAAACACTAAAATTGAAGATTTTGTGATGAACTTGAATAAAGCATGAACTTTCCACAACCTACACTCCGAACAAAATGGAGTTGTAGAAAGGAAAATCGAATATTGATTGAAATGGCTAGGACAATGCTTGATGAATATAATACTCCGATAGATTTTGGGCGAAGCTATTAACACCGCTTGTCATGCCATAAATCGCTTTATTTGCATCGCCTTTGAAAAGACCTCCTATGAACTTCTCATTGGGAGAAACCGAACATTTCCTACTTTAGAGTATTTGGGTGCAAATGCTACATCTTGAGAAAGGGTGTTCGGCTCTCTAAATTTCAAAGTCGATGTGATGAAGGATTTTATTAGATACTCTTCAAATAGCAAAGCTTATAGAGTCTTCAATAAAATTCGGTTTGGTTGAAGAATCTTGTGATGTACAATTTGATGAAACTAATGGCTCTCAAGAAGAGCAAGATAATTTGGATGATGTAGGAGAAGAAGGATTACGCAAAGCCATGGAAAACATGCAAATTGGAGACATCAAGCCAAAGGAAGATACTACATCACCCACCTCATCAAGACAAGTTGAACCACCTACCTCTTCAACTTCAAACGATGTACAAGAAATAGACGATGAAGCAAAAGATCAACAACAACCCTTCAAGATTCATAATGCAATTGCAAAAGATCATCCAATAGACCAAATATTGGGTGATGTAAGTAAGGGTGTTCAAACTCGCCTAGAGTAGCTTCATTTTGTGAACATTATTCGCTTGTATCTTCTCTTGAGCCAAAGTTTGTAGAAGAAGCTCTAGATGATCCTGATTGATAAATGCCATGCATGAAGAGCTAAACAACTTCTCCAAAATGATGTATGGACATTGATGGAAAGGCCCAAGGAGCAAAATGTGATTGGTACAAATGGGTCTTTCAAACAAGCAAGATGAGAACGGACTTGTGGTAAGAAATAAAGTAAGGTTAGTTGCTCAAGGTTACACTCAAGTTGAGGGTTTAGATTATGATGAAACCTTTGCACCCGTAGCTAGACTTGAGTCATTTAGAATCTTGTTAGCTTTTGCATCTAGCTTTGATATTAAGTTATTTCAAATGGATGTTAAAAGTGCCTTCTTAAATGGAACTATCTCCAACTTGTTTATGTTGAACAACCTCCGGGTTCAAGACTTGAAATATCCTAATCATGTATACAAGCTCTCAAGGCTATATGGTTTAAAACAAGCTCCTAGAGCATGGTATGAGCGCCTTCGAGATTTTCTTGTTTCAAAAGGATTTAAAATTGGTAAAGTAGATACCACTCTATTCACAAAATCATCAATGGTGATTTCTTCGCTTGTCAAATATATGTTGATGATATTATATTTGGTTCTACTAATCAAGACTTTTGCAAAGAGTTTGGTGATATGATGTCTAGGGAATTTGAGATGTCAATGATTGGTGAACTAAGCTTTTTCCTTGGACTACAAATCAAGAAATTCAAGGATGCAACTTTCATAAGCCAAACAAAGTATGTGAAAGACTTATTCAAGAAGTTTGGGATGGAAGATGCGAAACCTATCAAAACACCAATGGCAACAAATGGGCATTTAGACCTCGACGAAGGAGGTAAGCTCGTAGATACTAAGCTTTATAGATCTATGATTGGTAGTTTACTCTATCTTACCGCATCTAGGCCCGATATCATGTTTAGTGTTTGCATGTGTGCTAGGTTTCAAGCTTCTCCAAAAGAATGTCATTTAAAGGCCAGAAAAGAATTTTGAGATATTTAAAACATTCCTATAACATAGGGCTTTGGTATCCTAAAGGTGCTAAATTTGAATTAATTGGATATTCGATTCGAGTATGCGGTTGCAAAGTGGATAGAAAAAGCACCTGGATGTTGTCAATTTTAGAAGATCCTTAGTTTCTTGGTCTTCAAAGAAACAAAACTCAGTAGCACTTTCAACCGGCCGAATATGTTTCCACGGAAGTTGTTGTGCTCACTATTGTGGATGAGGCAAACTTTGATGGACTATGGAATCAATTTTGATAAAGTGCCTTTATTGTGTGATAATGATAGTGCCGCAAAATCTCAAATAATCCACCCAACACTCAAGAACCAAGCATATAGATATCCGCCACCACTTGAGAGATCATGTTGGGAAGGAGATATTTGCATTAGCCACATCCTGACCGAAACCAATTAGCGGACATTTTCACCAAGCCTTTAGATAAAAGCCATTTTGCAAACTTAGAGTGAGTTAAATGTCTTAGACTATTCCAACATTGCATGATTTTATGGCTCACTTAAATGCATACTTCTTTTGAGTGGCTTGGACAATGTTGTGAAAAAGGTTCTTGTGAAAAAGTCTTTAAAATTTGACTAAATGCAAAATTATTTAAAATTATTATTTTAATATATTTAATGCATAATGATCCTTAAAGATGTTAGTTGAGTGCAAAACTAGGGATCATTTGCATACTATACCTTTCTTCTCAAAATTCGAAGTCCTGGAAAATCCAGACACCGCTAGCCTCAAGCTTACTACCGCTGAGCTGAACTACTGCACGACGCTGAACCACCGGATTTGACTTAAAATTGGGGATTTCAAACCCTAGTTCCTTGCGGCTTCCTCCTCTCTCTCTCTCCCCAGCAGACGGTTATTCCGCCTCCCTTCACCGCCTCTCTCTCTCTCTCTCAAACCTCCACAAAACCGAACTTGGATCTTCAACTGCTTTTTTTCCTCGGATTTTGAGCCTTATGCCTTCCCAAGGACTCACCTCCTCCATTCCTCAAGGTATTTCGGATCATCCTCATCTTTTATTGTCTCTTTGAACCCTAGATTGATTTTTAGGGTTTTTCAAATGAGGATGATTTCATGCGTTTAAACTAGGTAAATGTGGTATTTTGGTATCTAGAGGTGTTCACACACCCATTCCATGGATTCAATCCAAGAAAATACCAAAATCTCAAACCCATTGCTTAACCCTAGAATCGGTCAGCGAGTGGTACTACCGCCGATCGAGCGATTATCGCTAAGCTTGACTACCGGCCTTAATCAGGTACTACCGATTGCCCCGATTAAACAAAGAACTTCTTCCGATTCTTTTCAATTCCTTTTGATCTATCCTAGTAAGGCTCTAATACGTATCCTCTTCCTTTAGATGTCTCACATTAGGAGAGCGACTCACGACTTTATTCCTCCGCCGGCCGTCAGAGAATCTTCATAGCCCCGCCGCTTCGAGGCTTCACAGAAGGCTACTCAGACCGAGGCAAAGGTCCAAATTGAGCCTTCGATTCGTAGTCCGAGAGAGAACCGAGCAAGAGCCTCAAGAAGCAGATAGCTCCCAATGGAGGAGTCGAGGAGGATCTAATCGAGAGGAAGATCCTCGATTGACTTGAGGAAGATTTCCGAGGACTATATCGACACTCGCCGCAGTAAATCAAGATGAGTTACCCTCCAACCCATCAACCCCAAGTTTCACACCAAGTTTCAGAGCAAATTTTGATCACCGTATGGAGAGAGTCGATGTCACGATCATAAGTGGGTGGATTGGGAGCACTTGTCCTCCATTGACAAGTATGATGGCACTCGTGCTTTTCAGATGTGGATCAGATCACCGGCGACACCGCAATGGACTATAATGAGGAGATCATTCGCCGCTTTATGCTAAAGCACATTTCTCCAGATTTTCAAGACATGACCGGATGACAAGCAGCACACAGCTAGAGGCGACCAAGCATGAGTTCGAGCTTGCCTTGAGAGTCGAGTTGAGTGGGCATGAGAAGGTGTATGACAAGCCGCCTCTTGAGATCTCCGTGATTTTCGCTTTCTACAACCTCAATGAGAGGTCTGTCCCCGGCACCTTGGTTGGTCTTCTCCCTATTCCTAGCATCATCAATAGGATTATCAACCATACCATTCTTCCCAAGAGTGGGAATTTTGATGCCATAAGAGAACATGCTTGAATCTTATAGACTACATCATGAGGGGTCAAGTTTGATGTAGTGGACTTGATCATTAGGAAATTGCCTCTTCCAAAATGATGTAATCAAGCGCATCAATTATGGACCTTATATCTTTGCCTTGATTGAGACCAAGTTCAGATTTAGAGGCAGCTACAACAAGAGGCATAAGGCATATAAGCCGAGACCTGAGCCTCCCATTCCCACCGCCGAGTCTCGACAATGATCCAAAGAACAGAGGATCCTCAAGAAGAAGACGGCCCTCGCAGCCAGCAAAGAAGCCAAAGACTTCTCAGATCCGACGTGGCCACTCTCTCTCAGATCTACTCCACTCTACTTCAGATGAGAGAGTCTCGTGCCGAGGGTTTGCCTCCTCTTCTCGCATGGACTCTCGGATGGGCGGTTGCACCATCGAGCAGCCCTCGGCTCACCCTCCTTCGCCATGCGCTATACTCATCGCCGTCATGATCCTTCTCCTCCCGGTCCCCAGGAGTAGCTTCTTTTGGTATTTGATGCCAAAGGGGGAGAAGAACGGAAGGAATATTAGGAATATTAGGGCTATCTATCTCTATTTATGTTTTATGAATGATTGTAATGAGCTTGGTTAAGAGTGTTCGTCCCTTGCATTGGCATTGGAGGATCATTACGATTCTTCAAGACTCCGTGAGTATCCATCCTCGTCGAGAAGATCAGGCGACCCCGTATCATCTTGGTATCAGAGCGCTATTTACTTGGTAGGATCTTATCCCTTTAAATTTCAGTTTATTACTTACGTCCTATAGTCCATAAACGAAAACACACAAAAAATCCAAACCCTACTTTCGCATCGCTATTTTTGTGAGTTTTATTATGTCTTGATCCATTAGAAATTTTGTTTATGTGCTGATCGTTCGTGTTCATTTGCGTAGCTTAATCTTTGTGTCCAATCCAAAATTCAAAAAAAATCCGATCGCTACAGCGTGAACAGATCTTCTGCGATAGCCACGGAAAAATCTACATCTGTGGTCAGTTTCATTACAGATATCCTTAATTTTTCCGTTCATTTTTGAGACTAGTATTTGATAATTGCATTAAGGGCTGTTCTTGATTTTAATTTACACATGCTGAAATTTTATTCTTTTGTGGAAGGGAAAGCTAAACCTTCGTGCTAACTACAAGTTAAAAAAAAGAAAGAAGGAAATAAAGAAAGAAAGAAGGCAGAGCAAAAAAAAGGGAAAGTGAGCATTGGCCAAATTGGGGTTAGCTAATTCTAATATATAATTTCAGCTTGTGTATTTAATTCCTTTGAGCAATCTTATGCCCTTACATTCATATCATTGCAATTGGTTAGTGTCTCTCCTAGTACTTGGTGCAAAACGAGCTATCTAATCTTTAATTTCAGATTGCCTCTAGTTAGCTCATTCCTTTGTTTGCAACGAGTCACATTGATCTTTGCGTGTGCGTTCATATACTTCACTTAAATCTTTTGGATCAGCACATAGGCAATACTTTCTACCTTGGATTATTACTTAATTTTACAACATCGAGAAATCGATCGTGTGGATAAATACTTCCTAACCAAGCTCCACAAAATATCCTTCTGCGTGCAATTGTGAGTCACTTTTAAATCCGCTTGATCATCACTTGTTATTATAGCCACCACCAAGTGTAAGTTTCTTTTGGCCTCAATTCACTTCGGAAAGGTGAGAACTTTACTTATGAGAGAAAAGAGTGAGATTGAGTGATTTATACTAATCATCCATATACCTTGTTATTGCTTTATGTTGTCTTTACACAATCTAACCATGTCAGGTGGAGAAGACAACTATGGTGATGAAAATGAAGTTAATCTTAATGCCCGTGACTCGCTTTAAACATCGGGCATTGAGAAGTACATTGCAACAAGAGCTCCAATCGGCACCACTGCTAAGCACGCATTAACTTAAGACGGATATCAGGATTTCCATATTGAATTCAATCAACAAATGAAGGTGTTACACAAAAACATCGTGAATAATATTGTGCAAGCACTTCGTCCACAACAACAAAAAGATAGCTTTGTTCATTTCTATGGCAGTGATGATCCAGAGGAGTATCTTGAGTGGGAATGGTAAATGAAGAAAGTTTTTAGATTTCAGAAACTTTCCAAAGACCAAGAGTTGATGCGTGCCACAAGGGAGTTTGAAGACTATGCTTATAGTTGGTGGCAACAACTAATTAGAAAACAACTCATTAAATCTTGGTTAGATTTGAAGGCGTTTATGAGAAGCGAGTTTGTGCCATTCTATTATCGCAGGAATTGCTTCACCATCTAGAGAATATCACACAAGGGAGTAATATTGTCCAAAATTACTATTTTAAACGCAAGATGCGATCGTCGTCGGTGTCACTAGTCCATCAAGGGAGAAGGCATACTTTAGGGGTGGCTTGAATTACGAGATCGCCGCACTTCAACATAAATATTTTAGTAGCATGCATGATCTTGTGAATTATGTTATTATACAGGAGAAGAGACTTATGGAGAAACGTACATCACGGTTCAATCCATGTCCATACTTGAACTTATGGTTCCACTAGTGTGACACATGAGAAGATGACCGAGCATGGGACTTTCCTTGTAAAGGAGACATCTTATGCCGCCCAATGATACATACAACAATTGAGATGCATCAAAACCTATGTGAGAATGAGAGCCACATAGCCAAATTGAGTGAGAGTGTTAAAAAGAGCAAGCTGTGTGATTCCACCATATGTGAGTTTGAGAGCATCCAAACTGAGAGTGTGAGAGATACACCAAAAGAAAAGAGAGAAGTAGAAGATGGACAAAGTGAGGTTGATTTTGAAACTAACACATTAATATCTACTTCTAGTGTTGTTTCTCACATTGTGCAGTTGATATTAAAGAAGAGGAGTCAAATATTCAACAACGGCACCATTGGAGATAAACGATGAGGAGATAATCATAGTTAAAGATGAAGTACTTGCTGATCCGTTGTTACATCATGATGATTTAATACCTACAACACCTATATCAACTGAGGAGAAAAATAAAGGTAACAATATTGGTGCTGAAATTAATTGTGAAACGGTGAGTACTTGTGAGAACTCATATGTACGAATAAAAATTCCATGTTCTGAAATTTCTTTGCTCAATTTACATAATGTGGAATTGATTACTCATAAGGAAGTTCTTACGAGAATATATCCTGATGATTCTTTATATTATATCATGTTTGATGAACCTAAAGAACTATCTAGTGTGATTGAGAATGTTGCTGAAATCTCATGTTTAAAATCACTAGTTAGTATCTATGCATATACATATAAGTTCAATTTGATTGGAAATTATGGTATAGATGATAAGTTTTATGTTTACCGAATATGCATTACATGTGATAAGTTTGTTGAATTGAAATTGCATATTTTGGATAAACAATCTTCTGTGCCATATCATGATCACAATGAGATGAGTTTCAACAATAATGCTGCATGTTTCAAAAGATTTCTTAAGCCTACTTATTCATCCTTTAATGTACAATCATGTACAAATAATCAGAGTAGCGCAGTTGAAGCATGTAAGGAACTAAAAATTTTCTCCCCCATATTTGAACAACTTAATTTGGTTTGGCCCACTAATGACTTGTCCATGTGCCTAGCAAAGTCAAGGACGACTTTTTCTCATGGGAGAGAGAATGATATGAAAGACAATATTGCAATGTATACATCTTATGGTTGCCGTTATATTAATTTGTTTGTGTGGAACAACGAGAATGACACGATAATTGATTCATACATATACCATGCATATGTGTTGTTCTTTTATCTACTACACCGATGTTCTTGATATGCTAAGCAAAAGAAGTGTTGATGACAAATATATATACCATGCATATCGTTGTATTATTTGCTTAGTACAATTTCAGTTACCAAAAGCCGAGGCGGCTTTTCTTGAAGAAGGGAGGATGATGCGGATACGTACAAGCTTAGTACTTTTCAGTCAAACACATTATTTCACTGGAAAGAAGTATTGAGCCGCATTAAATATTGTCAGGTGAATTTGTTTCTTAAGGAGTTTCTTTTAATTGATGATGAACTTGGAATACTACATCATACTATTATTTTATGTATTCTTAGGTATGATTCATGTGAAGACTTGGGAGGGAAAAAGGGAGGAGCACAAGGACTTAAACTACAAGTTTTGGATAAGATTTTCAAGCCAAATTCGGATCTCCACGTGCTCAATCCAATTCAAACTCGGATTCAACTCGAATTCAATTCGGATTCGGTTCGGGACAGCCTGACAGACAGTTACTAAAGGCCATAACTTTCACAAACGGAGTCCGATTCAGGTGTTCTTGTACTCGTTGGAAAGATAATTTCAAGGGCTACACAATGGATCTAGCCCCACCTTCAAATTCATCATGGATTAAAAGTTATGACTGAAACATTGTGACAGCTTAATTTTAGGTTTTTCCTTTTGTGTGAGTTTATTTCCAAATACATGTAGGGATGAGATGGAGTTTGTTTAGGACCTCTTGGCCAGCCATGAGGTGGAGAGGGAACTATATATTGAGGGTTAGACCCCATTGTAAGGCGACCACGTTTGAGAATAATGAATCTACTAAAGTTTGTTCGAGTTTAGCATTGCTACCAAGTTCCATAGGGAATTAGGGTGATTTTCTTCAATCAAGATCGTTTAGCCTTCCGTTGGGAATTAGGTGCAGATAGATCTTCGCTGGTGGTTCGGGAAATCAACACGAGTGTGTTTTGGCGGATTAAAGAGTGTTCGTCCCTTGCATTGGCATTGGAGGATCATTACGATTCTTCAAGACTCCCGTGAGTATCCATCCTACGTCGAGAAGATCGGGCGACCCCTGTATCAATAAAACCAAGTTACATTACGTATGTAAATTGGACAAGGCACTATATGGCTTGAAGCAAGCTCCAAGGGCATGGTATTCTAGGTTAAGTGTCAAGTTGCGAGCCTTGGGTTTAACTCTTCAAAGCGATACCTCGCTTTTTTGTCAATAAGGGTGGTATTATTATATTCGTGTTAATCTATGTTGATAACATAATAGTTGCAAGTTCAACTCAAGATGCTACTATGGATTTATTGCGTCAACTAAATCAGGAATTTGCTCTCAATGTTTGGGAGAGCTCCATTATTTCTTGGGAATAGAGGTAAATAAAGTGAATGATGGTATAGTTCTGATCCAAGATAAATATGCCTCGAGTATGTTAAAAAGGTAGGCATGATTGATGCAAGCTGTAACCACACCATTAAGTTAGTGAAAATTGTCGACATCGAAGGAACCTCTCTTGAGGAAAATGAAGCAACTCAATCTAAGCATAGTTGGTGCACTTGAGTATCTAACTCTTACAAGACCGACATTGCTTTTCTAGTTAATAAAGTGTGTCGCTTACATGCTCCTACAGTTCATTGGGCACGTGAAAAGAATTCTAAGATATTTGAAGCAATTGACCAAGATTGGACTCAAGATTAGTAAACCCGCTCTCTTACGGTCGGTGGTTTCTCGAGCATCGGGTGGATGTCTTGATGAGAAGATCTGTGGCTTTGCGGTGTTCTTGGGTTCAAATCTAGTATCATGGAGTGCACACAAATCATGTGTCAAGATCAAGCTCAGTGAATATAAAGCTCAGGCCAATGCAACTGCAGAATTATGTGGATTCAAACACTTCTACAAGAACTTGGCATTGAATGTCCACGTCTTGCTAAATTATGGTGTGATAACATTGGAGCTAAGTATCTCTCTGCAAATCCTTTTTCATGCTCGACAAACACATTGAAGTTGATTATCATTTTGTACGAGACGAGTGTCAAGAAAACTATTAGAAATTGACTTTGTTCCCTCAAGAGATCAAATTACAGATGAGTTCACTAAGGCACTTCCTACACAAAGATGGAAAATTTTAAATACAATCTCAACCTACACGTTGTGATTGAGGGAGGTCTAGATAAATCATGTAATCTATCTTGTTATCTTGGAACTACCTTGATATTCACCAGTGGAGAAGCACCGGTTGTTAGTGTTAAGATTGAGTTGTTTTATATCTTGTGCTTCTCTAGCGGTTTAAACAAGGTATTCCATATTGTAATCAAACTACGCGTTTTCGTATTATATAAACACGCAGGAGCACGGAGGTGAGCTGCTTCCACCCAAAACTCTTCCGCATCTCTGCCAAATCTTTCACCCCCCCCTTGAGCGACTTAAGCCCATTTTTATAAAAAAAATTCCCGCTGGTACATTTCTGTAATTTCGAATAAAAAATAAATTATTTGTACAAAAAAAATTCCACATAACATAAGTAAAATTAATAACCGTAATAGTTTAAACTAAAATCATTCAATACATATACAAATATCTATAGATGAAAAAAAAGATAGACAACAAATATCTTACTAGATACTACCAAAGCTTCAACAACAATAAGGGCCTGTTTGGGACTGCCTGCCCCACTTTTGCGCTCTGCTCCTAAACTACCCACCAACAGTTCAGCTCGAAACTCCGCTCCAAAAAAGGTGGAGTTGAGGGCCAACTCACGTTTTCCGGAGCTCCTCGGGGTACTCGAAACCGCTTTGTATCTTCTCGTGGAGTTGAAAGGTAATTACCCACCACGCCATTACACAAACATACCGATTGATTATTTTTCTCCTCAATCTCGGTGAAGGCACAGCATCCCGGCCAGCGCCGATTCGCGCTCCCACCCTCGCTGCGCGCCCGCCAGCGCCCTGCGTCCTCGTCGCCGCCCTCGCCCGCATGCCGCGTCTATCGGCCTTGCGCTCACGCGGAAGGCGGTGCCGCCTTGCGCCCATCGTCACTCGTGCTCCACGTCCGGCGCCAGCGGCTCTCGGCTCTCCCTTTCCCGGGCGCCTCGCCTCTCCCGCGGCGGCTCTCCTCGGGCCCTGGCCGCGGCAGGTCAGCAGAGCGCGTGGAGGCCGGGCGCAACGGTGGATGGACATGGGGAACGATGGTGCCACCTAGGCGTCCGGCGAGGTACAAGGCGCTCCGACGTGGCGCTTCCGGCCAACTTCAGTCGGTGGCGGGACAAGAAGCATCGGCCGCCACGCCCATCGCAGCGGCGGAGTGCTCGTGGGCGTTTCGAAGCGAAGGGTTGCGGATTTGGGGCGGGGCGGCGGCAAGAGCGGGAGAAGATTGCGGTTGGGGAGGTCCAGTGCGATGGTACCGTGAGGGATTTTGGGAGCGGTGGCGACATCGGCGGTGATGGGACACTTGTAACTGGAGGGATTGGAAGCAATGTAGGAGTGGAGAAATGCACTCGAGGGTTTGAAGAAGTCTTGTGTGGATGGGATTGGGTCAAAGAGCAATGGTTCGTCTGTGAGATTGCATCTTTGGAGGAGCCGGAGGAAATGGTAGTAGCAGCGATGGAGCGCCAAGGAGAGCGATGTAGCACCAAAGGTTGCACTTAGGGTCCTGGCGATGATGGTAAGGACAAAAATTGTCGCAAGGCGGAAAGCAGTAGCACCATGGAGGTTCCAGATTGGTTACAAGCGGTCATTCTCAAAAGCTTCTGCTCGATAGTGGATCTTCGGATCTCTTGAAACTCCGTGAGGGCTCAAGGCGGTTCAACGCGGCACCCGCAACTAGAATACTTGTGAGGTGTTATGCAAGTGCTCATTCTAGTGTTAGAGTTTCACTCACAAGAACTTAGCTAGAGGCCGTGGTACTTCACACCGTAGGGCACCACCGCCGCAACTTTCCCTTGCTGAGAGTGCTCGTCTCCTTCTCACCCTTCCACGCGCCGGCGTCGCCCAAGCCAGGCCATTGCTTCCCCACTTCTCCCCACCTTTAAAGCCCGATTGGCTTCATAAAGAACTTCACCCTACTCTCATCTGCGCATCAGAACCACCCAATCGAACTCCACCTCACCACTGCCCCTCCGCCAACCTCCCCTGAGCCCGGTGAGCCCTAAACCTATTCTTCTTCGTCATGATTAAAACTCAATTGCATTCACCTAAAACATCCTCTCGACATCCCGAACACACTGGTGAACTCTTTTGAGCAATAACATTTCCCTAGAGCTTCACCGACGAAAGCTATTGTCGGCTAGAACACCCTCTCCGTGGACAACCTAAATCAAACACCCTCAGTCAAAACCGCCACTGCTTCGATACACCTTCTTCCTCATAGATGGGCAAAATTGTTCCCAACCTTGCGGAGAACTACCAGAAAACCCTAGCATTGCTGTGAAACTTGAAACCTTCTCTCTTACCGCCAGCCACCATCACCCATCTCCCCACCTCCTAAAACCCTAAAATGGAGCTGTCATGTTGGGTAAAAGCCAATTGTGCCATCCTCAACCGCCAGGAAACACCGCCAGTGCCAATTCATGGAGGTTGTTGCACCCCTATTTCGTGCCGGAGAGAAGAAAGCCAGAGGTTGAAGAAGACGGCGTGGCTGCATCCTGGCCACCCACGTGGCGAGTATCGGGCACTCCTGTGCACCCATGCTGATATGCACACACCTCAATTTAAGATGCGTGCATGTGAGTTGGCCCGATCTTCCGTTGTAGGAGAAATCCGATAACTTGAGTTACGACGTTGACGAAGGGGAGGCTAACCACGATCCGATCGTGACCAGCAACCTCGCAATCGATACACCGCTTCTCGATTGGTTACCAACCGTGTCAAACACAATTGGCCTGTTCACGAAGAACGGCTCTAGCAAATCCAAGAGAAGACGCAAGAGCAACACTGGAAAAATTTCACTCGAAGATGAAATATTGATGAGACCCAATTGTTTTACAGTAGCTAGTAGCCATCATGCAAACAAGAATCAAGTCCCCCCTTAGTAGAAACATCAAGGGTGTTTATACTAGGAACAATCCTCCTAGTTAGGTGTGAAAGTTCTTGAGAAAAGACTTGAAGATAAGCCAGCCCGAAGGTCATCCAACAGCATGTCCGCGCATCCTTTTGTCTTTTGTGTAGCCCTTACTAAAACAGTCATACCTCTTTATTGGGAAGTTTAAATGACAAGCCGTTTGTTGGAGGTGACAGTAAACTTAATTATCTTTCCATTCATATGTATTATGCATGCTAAAACATTACAGGTTGGCCTTCATGATGCTAGGAATTCCAATAATCTGTTCGCACGTCCTTTTGTCTTCTGTGCAGTCCCTACTAAAACAGTCATAACTCCTTATTGGGAAGTTGAAATGATGAGCCGTTTGTTAGAGGTGATAGTAGACTTAATTATCTTTTCATACATATGTATTATGCATGCTGAAACGCTATAGGTTGGCCTTCATGACGCTGAGAATTGGAGGTATTTATCAGCAATCAATGAACTCAGCCACTTACAATCGGAGCCGGGCCTTGGCCAAATCTTGATCAACAACTTCTCCGAAAATTTCTTCACATGTAATAACAAGTAAACAATATTTATTAGGTAATATCATTTGTTCTGTAATTAAATAACTAATTTTCCCAAGAAATAAATTCACCTGTTGTCCAAGACGACGTGCACGCGCTCGTGTTATTCACCTGTTAAATAAATATTCCCCACGTTCCGCCTCCCGGTTGCGCGATTACCTCCAGTCGCCCCCCGTTGAACGACTTGAGCCTATTTTTATAAAAAAAAATTCACAGATATATTTCTATAATTTTAAATAAAAAATAAATTATTCGTATAAAAAATTCAACAAATATCTTACAAGATACTACCAAAGCTTCAACAACTTACAAATAAAAGTCTAATCCACTCCGCCCGCTTGCTCCGCCCGCTTGGTGGCACCGGAAGTCGCGCCGCCCAACCGGCCAGGCGGTGGTACACGGCGCCCCTTGCCGCTCGGTGCCCGCCGCGTGCCGCGTAACGTGTCATTCCACTGAGTTCTAGGCCGGCCAGCAGCCACCACCAGCAGTTTCTAGCCGGTGACGAGGGTATCGAGCCGACCCGTCCGGGTGAGGTATGGGCCACATGACGTGCCGGTATGCCGGTGGAACGAGACAGCTATATATAACTAACCATTTTTCTTCTCAGATGAATCTGAATTAGCTTTACTTAGACAAAGTCTAGTCACTGATCTCCAGTGAACCGCTTATGGCACTTGCAAAACGGCTAGGAAGTTTTCATATGGGAATGGGGGGAGTGTCTATACAACATTTAACTATTTTTTAAAGTAAAAACAGTCAGATTTTAGAACGTTGGATGGTGATTCAACGCTCCAGATCTTTTTTAGAGGGAGTGCTTATATTCAATTTTTTTTGGAGGGGATGCTTGTATGAGTGGATCCGTTGGATAGAGATCCCAGATCATCTGACTGTTTTTTCCTTCAAAACAAATGAATATTCTATAGCATTTCTCATATATATATATATATATATAGGAAGCCTCTTTTCTACACCGGTGTAGTTACACCCTATATCGTATCTCGCAATGTAGGGAGTATCTCGCGAACGGAGGGTATGTACGTGTAGTATATAAGTATTTAAGACCATCTAGGTGGTATGAACAATTTTTCTAAGTGGTATGTACATTTTTTCGACATACTCCTTTTATGCGCGTATATAAGGGTATTTACAAAATACGCTAAAACTATGAACTTCTTTACAAGTTTTTCATGTGGTTCACATTGGAGTATCTTATAATTAGTATACAAATATACATAAAGTGATAAAGGAGTATTTCAAATTTGTTTAGGTGGTATATTAGAGGTGAGTGTAACTACACCGGTGTAGAATGTATTTTTCCTATATATATATATATATATATATATATATATATATATATATATATATATATATATATATATATATATATATATATATATATATATATATATATATATATATATATATATATATATATATATATATATATATATATATATATATATATATATATATATATATATATATATATATATATAGTTGCTTGATCACTATATCATTATCAGGTTCACGATGAAAGACTACACGAGCTCAAGTAAGAAGCCACGCCAATCTGCTGGCGACGGCCTGACGGCGTTCGCTCTCCGCCTCGCCAAGCAGTTCGCTGCCGCGGAGGTCGATGCCGACGGCGGCCGCAAGAACCTCATCTTCTCGCCACTCACCATCTACACCGCTCTCGCCCTGGTGGCGGCTGGAGCACGGCGCACCACCCTGGACGAGATGCTTGCCCTGCTCGGGGTGGCGTCGTGCGAAGAGCTCGACGAGTTCGTCCGCGGTGTGGCCGAGAGCGTCCTCACCGACAGGTCCGAGACTGGCGGGCCGCTCATCGCTTCCGCCTCCGGCGTTTGGCACGAGAAGACGCTAGCGCTGAAGCCGGCATACCGCGAGGCCGCCGTCGAGTCCCACAAGGCCGAGACACGCGCCGTCGACTTCCATAAAAAGGTCAGTACGTAATCAGCAACTCTTGTTTTTGTTAGTGCATGCGAATTGATCTCTCAATCTGCGCAGGCAGAGGAAGCAAGGGAGGAAATCAACAACTGGGTCGCCGAAGCCACGAACAAGCTCATCACCTCAATCCTTCCTCCAGGAACCGTGCACTCTTCCACCGGTCTCGTGCTGGCCAACGCCATCTACTTCAAGGGCATGTGGAAGAGACCCTTCACCAAGGAGCACACCAAGGACGACAAGTTCTACCGCCTCGACGGCGCCGCCGTCAACGTGCCCTTCATGCACAGCCGGGAAGATCAGTTCGTCGCTGAGCACGACGGGTTCAAGGTGCTCAAGCTACCATATCAGATGCAATATCGCACCACAGCAGACTCCGACGATGAGTGGGTGCTGTTGCCTCTTTCCTCAGTTGAGAAAAAATCAGACTCCGGCGATGGACACCCACGGTTTTCGATGTGCATCTTCCTGCCAAACGCGCGCAATGGCCTGCCGAGCCTCGTCGACAAGATGGCGTCCAGCCCGGGCTTCCTGCACGATCACCTGCCACGGCGGCGCGTCGAGATCGGCAAGTTCCAGCTGCCCAAGTTCAAGCTGTCCTTCTCCAGCAAAATTAACGGTGCTCTCCAGGACTTGGGGCTGAAAGCCGTCTTTAATCTTGACATGGCTGACCTGTCCGGCATGGTGGAGGGCGGCACGCCGTTGGCTTTAGAGCATGTCTTCCACAAGGCGGTTGTCGAGGTGAACGAGGAAGGCACCGAGGCGGCGGCCGTCACCGCAGCCACCGTCATGCTATTTTGTCTCCGCAAGACTCTGGATTTTGTCGCGGACCATCCATTTGCGTTCTTCGTAGTGGAGGAGGCATCCGGTGCGGTGGTCTTCGCGGGGCACGTCCTCGATCCTTCGATTTCTGAGTGATCTTTGTGGTTCTTCGTAGTGGTGGAGGTATCCGGTGGGGAAATAATTGCACAGGCCGTAAGAGGAAGAGAATGATCCTTATTTCTCCTAGTTTAGAGTCTGTGCGGTATTTTATTAGGATTGTCTTGAGTACAACCTCTTTGTATAGGTTTGGGGAATTAACGAAAATCACCTACTACTATGTTTCAGTCTCGATTTACTTTCCCAATTAAAGTGATCATATTCGTACATGAATGCTCTGTCTTCCGGGCAAGCTTAAACATATTCTTAAATCCGGGTTGACTTTTGTGACTTGTGGATTAGGCGTGGTGAGACATTTGGAGGTTGTGAACGTTGAAGATCAACATTTTCTTTTGTGGCAGGGCTTTCAGAATAGATTTGCAAACAGCAGAGCAACTGGAAAAGAGGAACTGGAAATGGAATGAAAAGTGTTCTGTATGTTCAGTGGAGGAGGATATAAATCATTTTTTCTTTGGTTTGTATTGTAGCTCGTTTCACGAGGATAAGCCTAGATTTTTCAATGGGACAGACTACGTGTGTCAATGCAAGATTTCGCAGTAAATCTGGGGCGGCGACGTGCACCTTATGGAGGGTAAGAAATAATTAAACTGGCCACTGAGGGCGTGCGCTCTTCAAACTAATACTCAGCCCATTATACCTGGGGGAATGCGCGCGCGGAGGCTCCTCACGTCACCCCATGCAGTCGCTCCGCCCGCCGTGTGGTGCCGAAGTTTCGGTACGGTCTGATGAGCTGTTTTGTGAAAAAGTACCTGCGTTTTCCTGAAATTACGTACAGATCCTTGGTCCTCACGAAAGGGTCCCTGCCAGTTTTTTTTAACCCCTCCACTTTGCAGGATGACCCCCCGCGGTTTTTGAAATTGCACACGGGTCCTCGTTTGTTTACGTACAGGTCCTCGTTTCTTGCGAAAAAACTCTTTACATTTTTCGAAAATACGCATATGCCTTCGATTTCTTTTAAAAACTCCTCACGAATTATCGCCTCTTTTACTTTGGTACGTACGGTGTCCGACGCGGCGTGGCGCCGCGCTTCTGAGTCTAGTTGGTTTCATGGCGTATTGTTTTGAAGGATAACGAGGAACTTTGCGTGGAGTAATGTGCGGAAGCTATTCAGCCAAGGCAAATGTAACACCTGCACGATTGTGAAGCGAGGTGTCGGAATGGAATTGGGTGATCGTTCTCCGGATGTTCAGCTTTTGTCATTGGTTCACGAGGATGGGCATCGTGCGCGGAGGCTGTTTGGGGTCGTCATTCGGTTCAACATGTGGAACCTTGCGAAGTAGTACTATATGCTCGAAGTGTCCTCACTAGCCTGTTTGTGGTAGGTCCAACCCACCCCATCCATGATGATCGCCTCTGCCCATTGTTGCATCGTCGCTAATTGGTGTCACTGTTGCGATTAGTGTTATGCGTTGGTTCATCGGTGACCCCAATGGCGACTCATGGAAGTGCTCTCTCTTGAGGACACGGAGTGCGTTGCGGCCGTCTTCCTCGGCCCCTACATCATGAAGGAGCACAACCTGTGTGTCAGCGACATCGAACGTTGGTTGGGTGAATTGAGTGTGCAAAGCCCTTGGCCTCCCTGTGCCAGACCATCCCATGCCCAACAGTAGTCGGCGCATGCAAAGGAGGAGGGTGACGGAGTGGAGGCTCTCCCCACGTCAAGGTGTTCGGTCTCTGAGCATGGCCCCACTGTTGTGCTTGGCACCCCCGCCGCTAGAGTCGGGTGGGCTGGACAAGATTGTAGTGTCAAGCGAGTCAGAGTTCGTGGATTATGCGAACTCTAACCTTGAACCTAAGAAGGGCCGTTAGAGGGTAATGCTGGTGCCCCCAGTGGCATGAGCTCCGTGGAGATCCTGGGTGATGGGGCAGTTGAGGCCGAAGGCCCCGAGATCGCTTCGAAAAACATGGTTGTGGCCACCCCCGAGGGTGTGCTTCCATCCTCGTCGGTACGCGAGGCCTCTCCGGCATCCTGAGTGGTGAAGCATGCTTGAGTATCTTCTCCCCTAGTGATCGTGGGCATGGGCTTCTGAGTGGTTCTAATAGCACACGTCAAGGACGATTTTGACTGTGACCTCCCCCTTTCCGGGACAGGCTCCGCTATGGCCGCTAGTGGCACTGCTCTAGCGAGTTCGACCATGGGGT
The DNA here is from genome assembly GCA_036346245.1 of Bonia amplexicaulis. Lineage (NCBI taxonomy): Eukaryota > Viridiplantae > Streptophyta > Magnoliopsida > Poales > Poaceae > Bonia > Bonia amplexicaulis. The sequence goes on from CM070766.1 coordinate 3,763,394, forward strand.
CTACTGGTATTGTTGTGTCATGGTCAGCCTCTCTGAGTCGAGCTACTGATATGAATAACTCGTTCTCCTCACACGACTCGTGAGGCTCTCTCTGATATGCTCCCTCACACTATCGCCGGTGCCAGCGGGTCCTTGATCTCTAGGAGGCGCATGGGTTCTAGCGATGAAGCTGACCATAGCCTAGCTAGTGCTGCCGCTACGGACGTGTCATCGGGCTCAATCATCCCTGAAGCTATCGGTTCAGAGTCCGGGTGGCTCTTCATGGTGGACTTTGTCTCTTAGCCAGAGGCGTTGAGGGTGTTCTAGGGAGCAGTGGACTTCACGGACATAGCTCTGGATCGTCACGTGCTTTCCTCTTGTGGGCTAGAGCTCCTGGCAAGCACTCTTGAGGCGACGGGGATGAAGGTATGTTTACGACAATGGTTTTGTTGCTCGTTTTGCCTAGTTGATGTTTACGGCGCGGGACGAAGTCATGAAAATCACACGGTCCATCCCCACCCTTTAGAAAGGCATCGTGAAGTCGATAGTGGGGCGAAGTCATGAAAAGCGTGCGCTTTGTGCCCCACCCTTCGGACGGGCATTGACAAAGTCGGCAGTGGGACAAAGTCTTGGAGACGTGCGCTCTATGCCAATTCCCTTGTAGGGGAGCGGATTGCTGTGGACAAGCTAGTGGAAGTTGGGCTTAGTCATAGGAGATCGTACAATCACTTGGCGATCGTAGAAGATTGTTGGATCACAAGGTGGTCGTAGAATGGCTTAAGACCATGTAATGCTCACAAGAAGACATACGGTTATGAAGTTGTCCTGGGAAAGCTTACAACCATAAGGTGGAGGAAGACAGTCGATGACTATGTCATGCTCGTAAGAAGGCCTACGACCATACGGGGTTGTGGAAAGGCTTACGACCATAGGGTGGTCATAGACATCCTCACGACTGTGTCATGCTCGTAGGAAAACTTATTATCATGAGTTGGTCATGGGAAGGCTTACGACCATAGGGTGGTCGTAGACAGGCGTCGACGAAGTCAGCGGTGGGACAAAGTCTTGAAAACACGCATCCATCCCCCACCCTTCAGATGGGCATCGACGAAGTCAGCGGTGGGACAAAGTCTTATAAAACACGTGCTCTGTCCTCCACCCTTCGAACGGGCTTTGATGAAGTCAATGGCGAGATGAAGTTGTGAAAAGCATGCACTCTGTCCCCCAACCTTCAGGCGGGCATTGACAAAGTCAGCGGTGGGAAGGAGTCTTAAAAGCATGCGCTCCATTCCCTACCCTTCATACAGGCATCGATGAAGTCGATGGTGGGATGAAGTGTTAAAAATGTGTACTCTGTCCCCACCCTTCGGACGAACATCGATGAAGTCGACGACAGGGCAAAGTCGTGAAAAGCACATGCTCTATCCCCCACCCTTCGGACATACGTCAATGAAGTCGGAAGTGGGATGAAGTCTTAAAAGTGCGCTCTATCCTCTACACTTCGTGTGGGCGTCGATGAAGTCAGCGGCGGGACAAAGTGTTAATAATGCACGCTCCATCCCCTACCCATCGGATGAGCGTCAACGAAGTCGACAGCAGGACAAAGTCTTGAAAATGCACGCTTCATCCCCCACCCTTTAGATGGGCATCGACGAAGTCGGTGATGGGATGAAGTCGGCGGCGGGACGTAGTCTTGAAAATGGTGGATCGTGGACTTCGTACTTTTATGCATACTCCGTAGAGTCCGCGCTGAGACTATAGACTTTGTGCGGCTATTTATACTCCGTAGAGTTTACGTAGAGACGATGGACTCCACACGGCTATTTATACTCCGTAGAGTTCGCGCAGAGGCCGTGGACTCCACGCTATTATTCATGCTCTATAGAGGTCGTGCAGAGACTGTGAACTCCGTGCGGTTATTTATACTATGTAGAGTTCATGCTGAGACTATGAACTCCTCGTGGCTGTTTATACTCCGTAGAGTTCGCGCAGAGGTCGTGCATTCTACGCAGCTATTTATACTCCGTAGAGTTGCCCGGGATGACCAAGTTCATGGTGCTTTATACTTCACAGAGTCCGCGTGGAGACTATGGACTCCACGCTGGTATTTATACTCCATAGAGTTTGTGCAGAGGTCGTGAACTCTGTGTAGCTATTTATAATCCATAGAGTTGTCCGGGATGGACAAGTTCCCGGCGCTTTATACTCCATAGAGTTCATGTGGAGGCCGTGGAGTCTGTGTGGATATTTATACTCTATAGAGTTCATGTGGTGGCTGTGGACTCCGCGTGGGTATTTGTACTCCATAGAGTTCGCACGGAGGCTGTGGACTCGCACGGCTATTTATACTCTGTAGAGTTGCGTAGGTCAGCTATGTTCCCTGTGCTTTATACTCTGCGAAGATCGCGCGGAGGCCGTGGACTCCGTGTGGCTATTTATACTATGTAGAGTTCACACGAGGTTGTGGACTCCACACATCTATTTATACTCTGTAAAGTTGTCCGGAATAGCTAAGTTCCCGGCACTTTATATCCCATGGAGTTCACGTAAAGGCCGTGGACTCTGCGTGGCTATTTATACTCCGTGGAGTTGCCTACGACGATTAAGTTCCCAGCGCTTTATACTCGATAGAGTTCGCACGGAGGCCGTGGAATCTGCATGGCTATTTATACTCTGTAGAGTTTGCGTGGAGACTGTGGACTCTGCATGGCTTTGCACATAGGAATCGTGGACAACAGTTTGACCTGAAAATGGGGTTTTATTTATATCTTCCCATTTATGCGGGTGAGCTATTACATATACGTGAGCATGCAATACACATAGGCTACACGCCCTGTTGTTACTATAAATAGTAACGACAGAGGCGATCTGCATTCCATGTGTGTTTGAGGTCTCTCCTCTCGAGGGTTGCCATACGATATGCCCTCGATTGTAGGGCTACTGTTATGATGTAGGGGCCTCCCATTTGGATTCCAGCTTGCCGACTGTCGCAGCATGTAGCGCCTTCCTCAGGACGAAGTCCCCTACTTTGAGCTCTTGGTGGTGTACGTTGTTCTTGTATGACTGTGTTGTCAGGTGCACGTACTATGTGACGTGCTCAGTTGCATTAACTCATATCCCATCGAGGAGGTCCAAGACACCGCTCGCTCTTCGGTTGGAGTTGGAGTGAGGAATCTCCTCGGCCCAGCCTTGATTTCCTTCAGTGTGACTGCCTCATCTCTAATGAGGAGCTTGAACGATGTGAACCCTGTAGGGCATGTCGTTGTGGTGCAGATGGACCAGAGTACGCTCAACAGCTCTTGTAGCCATCTGCCCTTCGAGAGACATACGAGGCACTTCTCGGCACCTGTGGAGATGGTGCCGTTGGGCCGTTCAACCGCCCCATTGGACTGTGGATGTTGTGGGGACTGAAGTCACCGTGTGTGTTCTATACAAGTCCCATAATCAGTAGCTAGTACACACATTCACGTCATTGAGATCACATCCATACACATCACACATGATTAGTTTACAACAAAAGGGTAATATATAAGCGATGCATAGTAGAGTTTATGTATCTAGGGCCGATCGACCAAATAAACATCAGAGTCCAGAATAAAAAATACAGTGGAAGTCCAGTAAATAGCAAAAGCATCCAGTCATATGACCTCATAGCCACAAGAAACCGACTGGAGTTAGGCCCTAGAAAAGCCCCATCATCAAATTCCCTCATGCCGGGGCCAAAATACACGTCATCGGGCACATAACCTTCTTCATTCTCTGATCAACAGTAATTTAAACAAGGTTGAGTACATTGAGTACACAGCAAGACTTATCGGCGCAGACGGCTAGATTTGCCAAAAACTCGCTTTTGTTTTCTTTCTAGTTTTACTAGTTAGAGACCCGTGTGTTGCAATGGAGTTATAAAAATAATGAGACGAAACTTATTGCCTGGCTAACTTTACACATCAAACATTAGAGAGCAAGCGACAGAGAAAAAGGGTGCCCCGAATACGCAAGGAGATGGAAAAAGTGGAGGGGGTGGGTGGTTGTATCCTATGAGAGAGAGAAGAGAAACGAATGGTTCAGATCAAATTGGATGGATAAAAAGAGAGAAATGAGGATGACCAATCACCAACTTCTTCTTTTATAATAGTAAAGATACGAGAGGTACGTGCTTTGCCGTTCATTTTAGTTTCATCGATCTCTTTTTCGTACTTACGCCAGACAGAGTGGACGAGCATCCGGAATGACCACGTCGGTGATAAGCATTGACATGGAAAGCTGGCGACCAATCCATGATTCCATGCTTCAATTCGTAGCATGCAAATCATACCGAAATGAACACCTCCAAGCATATAAGCTTGTTTTTCTGGGCTTTTTTTATGCCTTTTGACTTGGTTTCTTCGAAAGCTAAAATAGACGGATTTTAAACGGATTTTTAAACTTGAATTTGAATGCGCCGTCCACGTCAATATTTTCGCTGTCTCAAAAAAAATACAAACAAAAATTATTACCGTAGCTAAAAACCATCAATCACATCTCAAGAGAACAGGCCATAGCAATGCTCCTCAAAACTTGCTTGTATTCCCGGACGGTTGGGCTACTTCCGATAGTTTCTGGATATCGGGAGTAGCAATGAAAACGGATCGGATACGATCGAATAGTCTTAAATACAAATACAAATTCATATTTTTAAAACAAATACGAATACAAATTCGAATTTTTTGAATATAAATACGAATCAAATGTCGTAACGAATACGAATTCAAATCAAATATGTACTTAATTCGGTCAAATACGAATATCCTCTACAACTTCTGTAATAAATCTCGGTAGAGCAAATTTATGTAACATGATCGAATACGAATCTCGGCCGGCATAGAAAACGGATCGAATACGAATCAAATAGTCTCGAATACAAATACGAATGTTCTCGAATACGAATGCAGATACGAACATTCTTAAATACGGATACAAATATTGTCAAATATGAATGTTTTCAAATATAAATTTTGTTTACCATATTTATGTTTTGTTGAATATGAATATCTATAAACTAAATTATCCGTTATGGTTTCCTACCTTAATCGAGAGTAGCCCGAATTTGTGAATTCTGGAATCACATCTGCCCGAATTTCCTAACTTAGGCTGTTCGATCGAAATCCAACGATAGGAATCACACACACGAGAAATTGAGGTACTTCGAATATCTCACGACAAGTTCACAATTTCTCGCCATTCTAGATCGAAGCCACTCGAATTCTTGTCATTCTGTTGGCCAATCCTACATGCCAGTGTGTATTATGCATTTGAATTTACCGGATAGTGAAGTTTATGGGCGCATGTACCAAACTATTTAAAAAAAAGAAAATTCCAGTCCTGGATCCTGGTATCTAGTACAACTAACATGAATTGTATAGAGATCTGGATGATGGCTAGGTTCGGTAGAAATTTTTGTACGAATAATCTATTTTTTATTCAAAATTACAGAAATATACGCGTAGAAATATTTTTTTACAGAAATAGGCTCCAGTCACTCAATGGGGACGACTGGAGTCAATCACCAAACAGGGGGCGACAAATGTCCAGTCGCCCCCCCATTGGGCGAATGTGCAGTCGCCCAATGGGAGGGAGACTGGTTGCAATCCCCGTGAATTTTTAAATTTTATCAATTTTGTAGTTTTTAACTAGAAAATAATCTGCTAGAGTTGTAATAAAAATTTATGTTTATTGTATGTTGTGAATTTTGGACGGAAATAGCACTGTTGCACCCAAAAATACCAAAAATATCGTCCAACGCAGCGTAATTCCCGTTCTAACCCCCCTGCCAACCGCATGATCTGTTCGGGGCCGACGCGTGGCAATCATGCGGCCCGTGGAGCGTGACCTGTTGTACTGTTTAGGGTTAGGGTTTCATCGATTAGCTGCTTCGTGTTTTCACACAATGAGGTATAAATTTTGTATTTTTGTCTTGATAAGAGTGGATATAGTTGCGCAATTTTTTTCTAGTTATAAACATTACATGTACATTTTGTTTAAGTCATTTGCTGGAAATTATGTTGTCACTTATTCCACATTTCGTTGTTATTTGTTGCCATTCATTGCAAATTATGTTTATTGCATATTATGTGGCCACTGTAGGCAATGTGCATATTATGCGTCTAATATGACAAGTACGTACATATGTGGCCACTTTTGGTAACAGCTTGCAGTAGACATACATAGATCAACCCTACAGGGGGAGAAGACACGATAACAATAAACAGAAGATAGAACATAGCATAAAATATTACGAACATAGACGAAAACAACCTCGAACACTACAATTTGACGATAACAATAAAGACAAGAAAGAAAATAGCACATAACATTAAATTAATCTTCCACTCCAGTCTATCGAACGATGCCGCATCTCGACGGGGTCGCTACCCCCTACAACAACTCTGTCATGTCGAACAATGTCGGTCCTAGTGCCCACTTTATCCTCCCACACCCAGAATTGGCAACCGCCAGGGGCTTCCTGCGATTTCACGGTAAGAAGGTTTTGTGTCATACTTGCACGATTCGAACGAACCCGAAACAATCTTACTCACCGAGTGAAAGGGGCACTTGTAGTAGTGCCGCCCAGGATTCGCGGCCGTGTGTGAGGTCTAACATCTAACAACCGTGTTGCATTTTGGGCAAATCACCGTGGGTGCCGATGAAGAGGTGCTGAGTTGACTCATATCGGTGTCCAGGGGAGTGAGCACGAAACAAAGGTACACATATTCGAAACAAGTAATTCAGGACATGAGGGAGAACAATGCAGACGACTAGGTGAGGAATGGGCCCCTTTTATAGGCTCAGTGGGGGCAGCCTGATGCACTGATACCACAAAATAACAAGGCGTCATGTAGTGAGGACACGAAACAATACAAACATTGCACGTACAAAAAATATAGAAAGTACTACAGGCAGAGACTTGACAAAAGAGTGCAGCTTTGTGCAGTGACTTGATAAAAGAAATCAGCTTTGGGCAGTGACTTGACAAAAGAGGCCAGCTTTGAATAGTGACTTGACAAAAGAGGGCTGCTTTGCGTAGAGACATGACACATGCCAGCAGCTTTGCGCAGTGAGAAAGATGCCCCTTTTATATTGTAATTCTGCAAAGCTGTCCCTTTGATCTTGTCACTGACCCAAGCTGCCCCCTTTGGTCTAGTCACTGGACAAAGCTGGCCCATTTTGTCTTGTCACTGAGCAAAGCTGCCCCTTTGGTCTTGTCACTGAACAAAGTTGCCCATTTTGTCTTGTCAATACGCAAAGTTGCCCCTTTAGTCTTGTCACTGAACAAAGCTACCCATTTTGTCTTGTCACTGCGCAAAGTTGCCCCTTTTATCTTTTCACTGAGCAAAGCTGTCCACTTTGGTCTTGTCACCCACATGACAAAGCCGAACATGAGGAGCCTACTTGTACGGTGCCGAGCTTACTTGTACTTCTTACCTTCTTGACGTGCATAGCAAACGAACAGTAAACTGCACTGATGGAAACCGCAACAACGCACGAACCATTCAATTACATGCTTAACAACATTGAAAATTATTTCGAACAAGAGTGTTGAGCACACTCATACAACCGTACACATCGTTGCCTATATGTCGAATGAGCCTCGTGGCACCCACATGGAGTATTGCTGAGGGGCCACCTCGGACGTGGCTGGCCGTCGTTGTAGTGGCAAACACATATACAACTAAGGTTCGCGCAGCAGCATGAAGGGTTGTACGAACTCCCTATGTTGATGACTTCCCCGTTGCCTTCTCGTGCTCCACCTACTGACGGAGGACATCGTTCTGCTCTTCAAGACTCTCAATGCATGCCTCCAAATCAAAGATTCTCTCCCACAATGTATGCACGTATGTCAACATATACCGTTCCTGGGAGGATCGATCCATCGCACGAAGTCACATTTATCCACCTGCTACAAACAAACATTAACATCGAAGCTATATTAGCAGTACAACAAAATAGACAAGTGCGAACTTGTACCCCGGAGTATGGGCACCGAAAGAAACGTCGACCACCATACTTGTGGCCCTCTGCCACCTGCACCACTGCGTCCTGCATGTGTTTGCATTTCGGCCACACTGGTTGAGCGCTCCTACTTTGCAACAAGCGGTACATAGGGCCGAAGTCCTCCTTCCTTTCGAGTGGAAGGTCCTCCTTTGGTGACCCATGTTCCAGTGGTCCCTCGGCGTCCATCATGGTCGGTTACTCTACGACGAAAAAGATAATTCTTCCAACCAGCACCACCTCGTCCATTCATTATATAGCGTAACTTCGGCCCATATTTGCTCGGTGACATGACATGACAACCCAGCTTTGCGCAGTGAGAAGACCGAACGTGCTAGCTTTCCTAAGTGACATGATATGACGCCGCAGCTTTTCGCAGTGACATGACAGCACGGGCCAGCTTTGCACAGTGAGAAGACCGAACGTGCCAGCTTTCCTCAGTGACATCACATGATGGCGCAGCTTTTCGCAGTGACATGACAACACGGGCCAGTTTTGCGCAGTGAGAAGACCGAATGTGCTGGCTTTGCTTAGTGACATCACATGACGACACAGCTTTTCACAGTGACATGGCAGCACGGTTTTCTCCGTACACGAATTCTCAGTAATATCAAAATATCACTTACCATAGTATGTACGGATTGTTCTTAGGTCAATCGTTCCTAAAAATTTTTTCAAAATTTGTTACGCACCTACAACATACAATGAACATAAACTTTTATTACAACTTTAGCATATTATTTTTCAGTTAAAACTACAAAATTTACAAAATTCATAGGGGATTGCAACCAGTCGCCCCAATTGGGCGACTGCACTTCAAGTCGCCCAATGGGGGGGCGATCGACATCAGCTGTCGCCACCACCCACGTTTGGCGATTGACTCCAGTCGCCTCCCCATTGGACGATTGGAGCCTATTTCTATAAAAAATATTGCTGCGGGTATATTTCTGTAATTTCGAATAAAAAATAGATTATTCGTACAAAAAATTCAGGTTCGGTAAGGCTCAGCCATTGGCTTTTCACTTTTTATTACGGTAACTAATTTGTAAATAATATGTTTTTTAATGTGAGATTACTAGTCGATTATAACACACATTGTACCGAATTCAGCTATATCGGTCAAAATTGTATATGATTGTCTCTATCTTTATAGTCTCTCTCGTGAACTGTCAGAATTAATAAATTTAAATCAAAATTTATAAACCACAATTCAAAAGAACCAACCTGAAGAGTTCTAGGTGGTGAAGTGCAGGGCTGCACATGAGAGTGAGGATTTGGTTTAGTCCCACCCAAACATGAAATAATATCGCCTAGTGGTATATATCCCCGTCCGATGAGTGCATGTCGTTTTTTCACAATCTTGTGTAAAGTATTATTTATTTTTTGAAAGAAAAATAGTGTCTGAAAATTGTAGCCTGTCATTGCTGCAATTGTAATAATGCTGTATTTTACAATTTTTGGGTTTTAATTTAATAAAAAAGGTGGGAACAACAACTTAAATTGAGTCACTCCAACATTACTTTTACACTTGCATTAAGATGTTGGAAATGTGGGCAATATTTTAATTCTAATTTTTACAAAGAGACAAATACAATAAACTAGTGATGTAAAACTTACTACTAACAGCAGGCTACTCATCATACTTCAGAATATACTCAAGAAAAATATATTAACAAAGTCGTACGTGCGCGCGAACAACTTACTAGTTAGCCTGATGAAGAACAGAAAGCCGCGCAGGCTTGACGCAGTGTAGAACGTAGATGTCGCAGTGCAGTGAGCGGTTGCGCAGATGCACTGCCCAGAAACCTTATTGCCGCCCCGTGCAGGTACTCTCTGTGGCAACGGTTCGGAGATAGCCGCTCTCCTTCCTTCCAGGTGCACGCCGGGAAGAAAGGTCGACGAGGTTCAGACAGTACAGTACTCGAGTACAAAATCGCAGAGAAGAAGAAAATGGAGGCAGTGAGATTCTCTCTTACACTCTGGACGTCTCCAAGCATATATATAGACAGACTGATAACTGACATGATTAAAACAGCCATTTACCCACTAGTAACTAGCACATTCAACCAGCCATTTATCCACTAGTAACTGTCTATCATCAAAACCTCAGTAAAGCCTCAAATTCAAACGTTTGAATCACATTCAAACACAGAGAGAGAGGTACATGTTTCAGCAAAAATAAAAATGAACTTGGTTTTTGTTCAAGATTCGCGCCCTCTTCAACAAGCCAATCCAATCCAATCCATCTGCCCGAGGGTAGCTACCGGCCATCAGCATCCACCGTTGGATTTTTCTCAAGATTCGCGCCCTCTTCAACAAGCCAATGGTTTGATATAAGAGTCAAATAGATTTGGATGTTGATAAACATCACCCGGTTGTTTTCTTCATAACTATCATCCAGATTTGTGACCATTGGATTAGAGATCCAACAACCATAAATTCTCCTCCACCCCTCCAAAAAAAATCTCCCCCTCCTCCAAAAAAGGGGTCGTTGGATCTCTAATCCAACGATCTTCAATCTAGATAATTGTTAGGAAGAAAACATCCGAATGATACCTAGATACACCCAATAGATTTTTTACCATCCTTGGAAGATACCAAGCCATCATTGAATTAGCACCAAGAGGTACCAAGAGTTTAAGTCTTAAAGGTATTAAGAGTTTACGGGTAATTTAGTGGAGAGATACTAATACATTTAAGGATGGGAAAAACTCTCTAAAAATGAATAGTTCATACCTACACATTTTGGGATTCTGGCCATCTGGACAACTATTGTAGTTAGTCCAAGCAAACCAAATGTTGGTAATGGTCAGGGGAAAATATGACAAATTTAGGGATGTAAAAAAGACTATTTTAAAAGGAAATGTTTTACAAAAGGAAAAATTGCTCTAATGCCACAAACTTATATGGCATCCTCCTTTTTGCCACATAGTTAAATAGATTTGTTATGATGCCACAAACTTGAGTATTTATTTCTTTCTTTTGCCATTTCCTCCCCTTAAACTGCATTTTAATTTCGGTTTACTTTTTCCCTTGCATGAGTGACCGTTTTGCCCCTCACTCCATAAGCCTAACCCGCGCACGCAGTCAGGCCAGATCGATCCCGTGACTCCCGTCTCCCCTCCCCTCACGCACAGCAGCGGAGATGGAGCCGGCCACCCACGGCGGCGGCGCCCCCGACCCCGGCCTCCTCCTCCGCGGCGCCCCCGACCCCGGCCTCCTCCTCCGGCGGCGCCCGACCCCGCCTCCTCCTCCATGGGCCCCGACCCCAGCCTCCTCCTCGGCGCCCACCCCCTCCTCCGCCATGGATGTCTGCACTTTGTGACTGAGCTCACTCACCTCCTCGTGGAGTTCTTGTTGCTAGGACATGCGAACAAAGTGATTGGCTTTTGATTTCTTACCGATGTTGTATGAAATTGTAGAACTTTTAACCATGAAATTGGGCAATGTAAAGCAAAGAAAATATATCGATGTGGGTTTGAGGCTCCCGCTTAGCTACCGAATATTCTTGAACAACAATTGTAATTGAGAAATGTAATTGCAATGCTGAAATGAGTGATGAAGTGATGTTTGTCCAGTGCTTGCAATGCTGAAATGTCCAAGGTCGGTTGTCCGTATGCTTTTCACGCCTCCGGACACTTGTATGTTCACATTCCGTAAACTTGTCTCCGAGAGAAATGTAACAAAATAGCTACATTGTAACTATGTAAATGTAAATCAACATCATCCTCGAATCGAAAAGAGAAAACATTGCTACAATACCAAGACATTGCTACAATCCGACATTGTCCATGATCCGCACAAAAGATTAAGCTCATGATCCGCAAAGTTGCTTCATGCCCACCAAAGAATCCGCATGTAACTCCATAAAACAAGAATGCACATTGTCCATGCAAACAGAATGCAAACATCTTTGTCCAGGTAATACTTCAGAACATTCATAAAGACAGTGGTTCCATCCCATATTCATTACTTTCATCTAAAATAATGTAATTACACTAAAATTCTACTTCTTTTCTTCCTGAGATATCTTCTTTGTTGATTTGGAGGCCTTCATCGGAGAAGATGTCATTGCAGTCGTGATGGCCCTTCTCCCATTGCTTGTGCAAGCATCCTTCTTGTCATCACCCCTGGACTATCAATGATTTGTTGAGGAATGGAAACATTTGCTCTAGTAGGTGTGCTTGCTTGAGAAGTAGAAGCTGTATTTCCAGCCTTAGTGTTCCTTTTTGTAGGCTTTCTTTTCCTGTTATGTAACAACAACAAATGAATTGCATAAATGGAAACAAGAATTGGATGACTACATTTTAATTACCTCTTCTTGGTGCCATTAAGAGGGCATCTTGCTTGTCTATGTCCTAGCTCCCCACACCTCTTGCATTTGTTTTACCCTTTCCACCATTCTCTAAGCAGCCCTTGATTCTTAATTTTCGAGGCCTCCCAGAAGACCTTTTTGCAAGTGGTGGTAGAAGGACAAAATCTAGATTAACCTTAGGCCATTGAGACTTGTCCGTCAAAGGTTCTATTTGTCCCTGGTATGCAGCCCTGAATTTGTGCACAGAGTAGTACTCATGTATGTATCTGTCCATTTTCACATTTCGTTGTGTAGTAAGAAATGCAAGTGCATGTTGACACGGTTTTCCTGTATGCTGCCACTCTTGGCATGTGCACTCCATTTCAAGTGTCTTCACAACATGTCCCTAATTTTATCTGCTAGCTCCACCACAGGAAGATCCTTTATGCCCTTCACCCAGCTATTGAAACACTCAGCCAAATTGTTGTTAACGTAATCACACTTAATGTCGATTGAACATGCATCTCATCCACAACATGTTATGGTACTTTCCAAGATATTCAGCTACTTGAGGGCATTTTTGAAGGACCAAATTCATGTGGTAGTCAAATACATCACTCTTGTATGCTCTTGCCGCCGGCCACATGTTATTAGGGATGTCACCATGAAATTTCTTAACAAAATTTTCCATTAGGTGTCTAAAGCACTCCCTTTGTTCTGCTTGTGGAAACACACTCTTGACAAAGATTTTCTAAGCCTTTACATGCATCTGACATACCGCAAGAAGAGGAGGTTCACCTATTGCCCTTTGAGTCGACTCATAAACCAAGTCCAATTATCATTTGTCTCTACTTGTATCAAGCCAAAAGCAACCTAAACATCCAATTATGCCCATCCAATGCGCATAAAGACCAATTGTCCATTCCATTTGCCATTCAAAGCGCTTGAATCTATACTAATGTATGGTCTACATCCATTCAAAAAGCCCTCAATGCAAGGCCTAAATGCAATGAAAAGCCTGTGGAAGTAAACATTATCTTTCACCGATTTAGTGTCAATTCAATAATGCTACAGGACGAAAGCTCATCCTCAGCCTTAAAGTTGTAGAATCGAAATCTTTCTTCTCATCTTCATAAATTATTCATTTTTCTTCTCCTTCAAATCGTATCATATCAATGGTGACATGGTCATCACAACATCATCTTGCATCTTTTGGTACCATGTTAGATTGGTCCTCAAAATACCAACAAAGAGGTATTGTCGATGGGTTGCGCCAAAAGCAAGAAGTATTTTGAGGACCAATCCTAACATGGGTACCAAAAGATGCAAGAGATGTTACAGATGACCATAATGTCACCATTGGATATGATACAGTTTGGAGGAGGAGAGAAAGAGCATTGAATGAGATTTATGGAAGTTGGGAAGGAAGTTTTCAGTTGCTTTACAACTTTAAGGCTGAGGTTGAGCTTAGGTCACCAGGTAGCATTGTTGTGAAGACACTTGAAATGGAGTGCACATGCCAAGAGTGGCAGCATACAGGAAAACCGTGTCAACATGCACTTGCATTTCTTACTACACAACGAAATGTGAAAATGGATGATACATACATGAGTACTACTGCACAAATTGTGGCTGCATACCAGGACAAATAGAACCTTTGACGGACAAGTCTCAATGGCCTAAGGTTAATCTAGATTTTGTCCTTCTACCACCACTTGCAAAAGGTCTTCCGGGAGGCCTCGAAAATTAAGAATCAAGGGCTGCTTAGAGAATGGTGGAAAGGGTAAAAACAAATGCAAGAGGTGTGGGGAGCTAGGACATAGACAAGCAAGATGCCCTCTTAATGGCACCAAGAAGAGGTAATTAAAATGTAGTCATCCAATTTACTGTTTCCATTTTATGCAATTCATTTGACTGTTGTTCTGTAACAGGAAAAGAAAGCCTACAAAAAGGAACACTAAGGCTGGAAATACAGCTTCTACTTCTCAAGCAAGCACACCTACTAGAGCAAATGTTTCCATTCCTCAACAAATCATTGATAGTCCAGGGGTGATGACAAGAAGGATGCTTGCACAAGCAATGGGAGAAGGGCCATCACAGCCTGCAATGACATCTTCTCCAGTGAAGGCCTCCAAATCAACAAAGAAGATATCTCCGAGGAAGAAAAAGAAGTAGAATTTTAGTGTAATTCTGTTATTTTAGATGAAAGTAATGAATATGGGATGGAACCACCGCCTTTATGAATGTTCAATTATTACCCGACAAAGATGTTTGCATTATCGCTTGCATGGACAATGTGCATTATCGCTTTTATGGAGTTCTCGTCTGATTGTCGGTGGGCATGAAGCAACTTTTGCCAGATCATGAGCTTAATCTTTTTGTGCCAGATCATGGACAATGTCTGGATTGTAGCAATGTACTGGTATTGTAGCAATGTTTTCTCTTTTCAGATTCAGGATGATGTTGATTTACACATTTTACATAGTTGCAATGTAGCTATTTTGTTACACATTTCTCTCTGGAGACAGGTTTCTGGAATGTGAACATACAAGTGTCGAGTCGCAGAAAAGCACTTCGACAACCAAGATCGGACATTTCAGCATTGCAAGCACCGGACAAACAAAGACTTCATCACTCATTTCAAGATCACATTTCTCAATTACAATTGTTGTTCAAGAATATTCAGGTAGCTAAACGGGGAGCCTCAAACCCACATCAGTATATTTTTCTTTGCTTTACATTGCCCAATTTCATGGTTAAAAAAGTTCTACAATTTCATACAACATCAGGTAAGAAATCAAAAGCCAATCACTTTGTTCTCGCATGTCCTAGCAACAAGAACTCCACAGGAGGTGCAGTGAGCTCCAGTCACAAAGTGCGACATCCATGGCGGAGGAGGCCGGGTCGGGCCGAGGAGGAGGCCGGGTCGGGCGCCGCCGCTGAGGAGGCCGGGTCGGGCGCGCCATGAGGAGGAGACCGGGTCGGGCGCCGCTGGAGGAGGAGGTCGGGTCGGGCGCCGCCGCCGGGTGGCTGGCTCCATCTCCGCCAGGCGTGAGGGAGGGAGACGGAGTCACGGATCGATCCGCCCGATCAAGGCGCTGGTTAGGCTTATGGAGTGAGGGGCAAACGGTCACTCATGCAAGGGAAAAGTAAACCGAAATTAAAATGCAGTTTAAGGGAGGAAATGGCAAAAGAAAGAAAGAAATACTCAAGTTTGTGGCATCATAACAAATCTATTTAACTATGTGACAAAAAGGAGGATGCCATATAAGTTTGTGGCATTAGAGCAATTTTCCCTTTACAAAATACCTGCAAATGCATTATCTATGATCCTAGTACACCACAGAGATTACATCAGAAGTTAAAAGAGTGCAGAACCAGAGACATAACATAGGCGGGGTGGCAAGTGGCAGTCTGCTCTAAATTTCAGCAGCAGCTCTTGCTCCTCGCCGGCGGCTGGCCGCGCGGGCTGCAGGGGTCCGCGCCGGCGTTGGTGAGCATCTTCACCACGTCCCTCATCGTCGGCCGCCCGGCAGGGAGCTTGGCGGTGCAGAGTACGGCGATCTTGAGCACCTTGAGCATGTCCTCCTTGGACGACGCGGCGACGCGCGGGTCCACGACGTTGTCGAGGCTCTCCGAGGCAAGCTTGCTCGACAGCCAGAAGACGATGTCCTTGCCCTCGCCGAAGCGCGGGTCGATCGGGCTCCGGCCGGTGACCAGCTCCAGCAGCACGATGCCGAAGCTGTACACGTCCGTCTTCTCCGTTACCTTGAGAGAGTAGGCGAGCTCTGAGGACATGGCGAACTCGTAAGTCGTTAAAATCGTTGGGAATTGTGATAAGCCGAATTAAGACTCACCGGGAGCGAGGTAGCCATGGGTTCCGGCGAAGCAGCTGAACTCGGCGGATTCCTCGGCGACCCTGGCGATGCCGAAGTCGGCGATCTTGGCCTCGTAGTCCTCGTCGAGCAGTATGTTGGTGGACTTGATGTCGCGGTGGATGATCGCTGGAGTGCAGTCGTGGTGGAGGTACATGAGCCCCTTGGCCGCGCCGAGCGCGATCTTGCACCGCCGGGGCCAGTCCAGCTCGGCGCGTCCACCGCCGCCCTTGGCCTCCCGCCGGAGCGCCTGGTACAGGTTGCCCCGCGGCATGTACTCGTAGACGATGAAGTTGAGCTCACCGTTCGACAGGCACGCGTGCAGTTTGAGGATGTTCCGGTGCCGGACCTTGCCGAGGATGGTCATCTCCGCCGCCATCACCCGCGCCGCATTACCCTTCCACAGCCTCTTCACGGCCACCGTGCCGCCGCCATCCTTGAGCACGAGCCGGTACACGCGCCCGGTGCCGCCCGACCCGATGAGGTTCTCCTCCCCGACGCCGCATATCTCGTCGGCGTCCAGCTCCGGCGGATGGAACGACTCGAGCTTCCACTGGTCGCACCCGTCTCCATGCTCCAAATCCTTCTTCGTGAGCTCTTCGAGCTTGAAGCTTCTGTAGCTCACGAACAGTATACCAACCACAAGCAGCAGCATCGCCGACACAAGACCCGGCAGGAGGACAAGTGACCTCCTCGCGAGGCCGTCCCTGCGGCCGTCGTCCACCTTGCACACGCCGAGCTCGGACTTGCCGTCGACGCAGAGACCGGGGTTCCCCGAGAACGCCTCGTCACCGGTGATCACGAGCAGCCCCGGCGGCACGTCCCCGGTCAGCCAGTTCGACGAGAAGTCAATCGAGCTCAGCTTCAGCACCTGGAGCTGCGTCGGAATCGTCCCGGTGATCGCGTTACATGAAAGGTTTAGTGAGTTCAGCGACGACAGCAGCGACAGCGAGGCGGGGATCGGCCCGGTCAGCCCGTTCCGGGAGACGTCGATCTCGACGAGGCTGACGCAGCCGCCGATCCCGGCCGGCAACGGGCCACTCAACGCGTTGTCCTCCAGATGCAGCGCCGTCAATTGGGACAGGTTCCCAATCTCTGACGGTATTGAGCCGGAGAACGAGTTGTTCGACAAGTAGAGCCTCTGGAGCTGCCCGAGTCGGCCGATTTCTGCCGGGATCGTCCCAACGAACCTGTTGTTCTGCACCCAGAGCTGGTTCAGGCTCTGCGCCTTGCCGATCAGCGGCGATATGCTTCCGGTGAACCCGTTGTCCGACACGTCGATGATTGTCACGGCGGGGAGGCCCCACAGCCCATCCGGGAAGCTGCCGGTGAACATGTTTTTGTTGATCCGGAACCTTTGCAGGCTCTTGCACGCCGAGTACTCTTCCGGGAACTTGCCGGAGAAGCCGTTCTGAAGGGCAAGAAGGAAATGGAGGTGCTTTCCGTGGCAGAGATACCTCGGGAACGGCCCGGAGAAGCCGTTCTCGGAGATGTCCATGGTGTTGAGCGGCGAGAACCGGCCAAAGTTCGCCTGGATCTCGCCGGAGAATCGGTTCTCATAGATGGAAAAGCTCGTCAGGAAGCGCAGCTCACCCCACTCGGCCGGTATCGGCCCGGACAGGTTGTTCCGGTAGAGCTGGATCACCCTGAAGTTCTTGAGCTCGGCGAGCGCCGCTGGGATCCTGCCGCTGAGCTGGTTCCCTGAGACGTCAAACTCCCGCAGCTTGCTCAGCTTCCCGAGCTCCGGCGGGAGCTCGCCGGTGAGGCTGTTCTTGTAGAGCTCGATCTTCCACAGGTTGCGGAGGTTGCCGATGGCCCCCGGGATCTCGCCGGCGAGATTGTTCGTGGACATATCCAGCGTCTCCAGCGAGGTGAGCTCGAAGATGGAATCAGGTATCTCCCCTCTCAGTCTACAACTCGCCAAGTACAGATATGTCAGGTTCTTGAGGTTTCCAATGCTCGGAGGCGTCTCCCCTTGATCATAGTAGTTCATGCCGATGCTGAGCATGACCAGGCCAGACAGGTTGCCCACCCACGCCGGGAACCGGCCTGAGAAGCCATTGTTCCCGACGTCGAGGGTGTTTAGCACCGTCAACGCCGACAAGTCCGGCAGCTCTCCTGTGAGGCTGTTCAAAGAAAGGTTCAGGAACCGCAGCTGGCTGCAGTTGCTCAGTTCAGGAGGTACTGAGCCTGACAATGAGTTGGAGTCGAGCTCAAGCCGCTTCAGGCGGCGGAGGGCGGAGATGGACGGCGAGATCCCGCCGGAGAGGTTCTTGTTCGACAGCACGATCTCGGTGACCGTGCCGGAGCTTTCGTCGCACCGGACGCCGAGGAAGTGGCACGGCGACGTGCCGTTTGTCCATGTCTGAAGGTGGTTCAGAGGGTCAGTTAAGCTGGCCTTGAATTGGAGAAGTGCCTGCGTTTGGGGATCAGCTTGGCAGCTTGGGTTCAGAGAGAGGGAGAGGAGGAGGATGAGAGGGAGACAGAAAAGGATGTGTCTTCTCATTGCGAGGGATGGTGTTGGCAGATCTGACAAGAAGTTGATTACATGGATGTTTAGTATTGCCCTGGGGTTTGCTTCAGAGGACCTGAAATTAAACAAGAGATGAGACTTGTTAGTTAGCCATGCATCCAAATCTTCTTATGGTGCTATTACATGAGTTCAGATGAGAGAATCTATCTTTTGAGAGGACAGAGGATTGGGAAGATTATAGATAATCACTACTCCCTAGCCGTTAAAAGCGTTCAAGTTCCAAATAGAGGAACTAAATTGTACCGTGGCATGCATGCAGATGATAGTGCATCTATCCTGATCCTATTTTCAGTTGAACACTCTAATAAATTAGGTTCTGCTTTTCAGATGTTATTTATGTTTAACTTCAGAGTATTGGCAGGTTGAAAGAAAAGCACGCTTCTGTCTTCAAGACACTCTCTGAAATTACAATTGAAATAGTACTAACCTGTAAAATCTCAAGCCTTTAACGTAGTAGTGTGAGCCTTCTAGTTAATATGGATAGACTTGCAGTTACTGGGCATCTTCATACTTTATGTAGATTAATGCTTGGATTGATGTAGGCACTATGTCTGCTAATCCTTCCACGGTATGCAAACAATACCTTCCGTCAATTCAGATCTACATGGCCTTAACAAACTCTGTTTTTAGAGTGAAAACATTAGCTCATACAAGATAGCAGAAGGCAAATCTAATGTCAGCCTCAAACAGTGTCTAGGTGGCCAAAACTTTGTATAATTGGTATGTGACTTGGACACCCCAAAGTTGCTTTGGTTTGTTAACTACATCTTCAGGGATCATGACCTGCCAGCCACCACCATCCACTCCCTATCCTGTTTCCCTCTCACTTCATCAGTACCAAAAATGCACTAGATTGTCACATGGCACATCAAATATTTTACATTAAATTACACAGGTAATGGGGGCAAAAAAGCCAGAGCACTTGCTGAAATGTAATGGGATCAGATGATGAAATGCACATACTGGGGAAGAAAAGATGGTCAAGGCCATTTCAGTGGGAATATACTTTACCACTTACTATTTAGTGAGCCACCAGTGTCTAGCATGACAAATGGGCTTAAGCATGATGCTCGGATGGATAACAAGTGCAACCTTGAAACA
This sequence comes from Bonia amplexicaulis, assembly GCA_036346245.1. Classification (NCBI taxonomy): domain Eukaryota; kingdom Viridiplantae; phylum Streptophyta; class Magnoliopsida; order Poales; family Poaceae; genus Bonia; species Bonia amplexicaulis. Next base: position 3,783,204 of record CM070766.1, read on the forward strand.
ACACGATATGACCAACCTGTAAAGAGAAACTTATTGGAGACAGAATTTGATCCAATTTTAGTTTTTTTAAAAAGAAGAAGAATTGACCTAATTTATTTTGCCGAATTGTCTAGCTCATGGTTATGGATAATTATCGGTGCTTCTGATCTTGCTATATATATTTGTTGAGTTCTGGTTCCATAGATTAATCCTCCAAATTATTTTGCATGACTGCATTACCACTGCTCAAAACTTGACAAGTGATCTACCACTACTGGTGGTATGAGAATGGTTTAAAATATGGTATTGGGTATCTATCGGTCATTTGGTTGGTTCTCTGACTTATCATATCAAGTGAATACTAAATTGTTGGTATGCATAGAACAAGGCTATGGCAATCAAAGTTTCCTTTTCCATCTACAATTGAAAACTGTAGATGATCATATTTTTCGATTTTTAGACAAGACTATCATATTTTCCATGAATATCTCGTACACAGACTAACTTAAAATATTTCAAACTAGTAGAAATTTTGAAGGATGTAGACCCTACTCGACATGTGACACTTATATAAGCCGATTTGTTTGCCTATTGCAAATCAAAAATAAAATCTATTACTTCTACGTATATCCGTTTTTTAACTGATATATTTGGCCATGTATCTATCAATCATTTTCCGCCTGTTGCTGCCTTACGTTTAAAAACATATTGATTGATCATCCATCTCTTGTAACTAGACTGAAAATAATTCAGTGCATTTTCGGAACCATATACCTGTTTAGAGGCGCCAGATTTGGTGTCACACAATCAGACAGCACCAAACAGCTTTAATCGCTACGGAAGTTTTTCCATTGGTATTATATATTACACTCGGTTCCCGAAATTTTCGTTATACTGCTTCATTTTCACTGGCAACTAAAATAAGATTGAAAGGTAAATCAAGTTTGTTATGGCCGGCAAACACTAGACATGCCGACAGACAACATATACTTGTGTAGTGTGGGCCCAGCAAGCATCAGTTACTGTTTCTCTTTTGTAAGCAGCTTCTAATGTATACAGCAATGGTTGAAATGGAAACTTGCACAGGATAGATGAAACCCACAAAAGGAAAACATAATTGTGATTTTTGTTCAAATGGCTTAAAAACTCATAAAATTAAAAAGAGGGCTATCTATGACAAGGCAATTACTACAAGTACAAAGTACCTGTGGATATGAACTCTAAACTAAAATGATGGAATTAATAGCCTAGCTGGAAGAACTAGCTACTGGCTATCTGGCGAATCAAACACTCCAATTAATCTTGAACAGATTCTATGACCAAAAAGAATGCAAACACAAACACACCAATCAAAACAGAGAGAACAACAGTATTGGTAGCTCAATCAGATACCTCTCTGCATGTCATCAACTCCCCCACTCTGTTCTTCTTGGTCAACTTGCTCCTTTCTGTATCTTTCCTTTATCTTTCTTCCAAATCGTTTCATCAAATGAACACAAAGAACGGCAGCAAGAAGAACAAGAACCAATGAAGGAAGCAAGCAAGGAGGCAAGGAAGAGAAGTGAACTTAGATAAGGCAAGTAAGGCTGTGTGGTTCAGTTTTGAGCAGGGTTGAGAGGAGAGGGAGCACTTGGGGAGTAGACTAGCTAGCTTGTACATCCACGCTATTTCAACTGGCTACTAGGAGTTATGTTTTTTACTTTTGTGGGAGGGCATTTCACAACGATATACTGACGAGATGTGCTTAGTAGATATATAGATACATGCATGTGGGTATGTAGAGGCATGTAGATGTAGATTGGCACCGCCGCACAGGCCTATCAAAAACAATATCTGGTCATGTTCTTTTCTATTAGCAAGTCTTGCGAGTTCACACGGCCTCGACTTCTGTGTCTCGGCTCCTATGTGTCGCCTCGACTCTAGCCAACCTTAAGTTCACATTAATCATATGTTGTGTTCATATTAGTCATACGTTCCCATTAGCCATACTAGGCTATATATATGTAACCCTTTGAGACTTGTAATACATTGCGTGTTTGTTCCAAATATTCCACGCTTTCATGGTATCAGATGCGGTTGTTCCTGTAACCCTGCCACTGCGGTCTCGGTGCCGCCTGTGACCAATGATCACCGTATGGTCACGCGGAGTAAAACTGGCTTCCGATTGCCGGCCGAGTGCCTCAATCTTCATGCAATGGCGCTTTCGCCCATTCCGACTTCCTATCAGAGTGCCCTAGCTGATCCAAATTGGCGTCAGGCGATGAATGAGGAATTCGACGCCCTCCTCAGCAACGACACCTGGGTGCTCGTCCCATCCCCCTGTGGGTTAATGTTGTCATTGGCAAATAGGTTTTTAGGCACAAGTTCAACACTAATGGCTCTCTTGATCGCTACAAGGCCCGCTGGGTTCTTCGGGGCTTCACACAGCATCCCGGCATTGACTTTGATGAGACTTTCAGTCCTGTGGTGAATTCAGCGACCATCCACATAGTTCTCACTCTAGCACTCTCTCGGGATTGGAAAATTCATCAGCTGGATGTAAAAAATGCCTTTCTTCATGGCACCCTCACCGAGACAGTCTACTGTGTGCAGCCTTCGGGTTTTCTTGATCCTGCTCGTCTAGATCATGTTTGTCATTTCAACTAGTCTCTCTATGGGCTAAAGCAAGCATCTCGTGCCTGGTACAGTCGGTTTGCTACCTATTTGCTTTCTCTCGGCTTTGTTGAAGCAAAGACAGACACCTCTCTCATTGTGTTTCATCGTGGCGCTGACACAATTTATCTTCTTTTATATGTTGATGATATTGTCTTGACGGCCTCTTCCTCGCCACTACTGCACCACACTATTGTAGCTCTTCAGCGCGAGTTCTCTATGAAGGATTTGGGTCAGCTCCACCATTTTTTGGGCATGTCTGTTCATCAGCGGGATGGCTCTCTTTTCCTGTCTCGGCACCAGTACTTGTTGGATATTCTCCGTCGAGCAGGAATGTCAGACTGCAAGCCTTGCAATACTCCTGTGGATACTCAGTCGAAGCTCTCCTCTGCTGGTGTGCCCGTGGCAGATGCCAATCACTTCCGGAGTCTTACTGGTGCACTGCAGTATCTGACCTTCACTCGTCCCGACATCACCTATGCCGCTTTGTTCAAGCAGTTCCGCTCAAGATATGCACGATCCTCGCGAGCCTTATCTTGCTGCGATGAAGCGGATTCTGCGCTATCTTCAGGGTACCCCTGATCACGGCCTCCTACTTCGCCGAACATCTCCGGAGAGTCTGACCATTTATACAGATGTTGATTGGGTTGGCTGTCCCGACACACGGAAGTCCACTTCAGGCTATGGTGTCTTTCTCGGTGATAATCTCATCTCATGGTCATCCAAACGTCAGCAGACAGTGTCCCGCTCTAGTTCTGAGGCCGAGTATCGCGTGGTTGCCAACGGTGTTGCTGAGGCCTCATGCCTGCGTCAGCTTCTCCTTGAGCTCCACTGTCCACTCCGGTGCACAACTCTTGTCTACTGTGACAATGTCAGTGTTGTGTACCTCTCCAGCAACCCGGTTCAGCATAAGCGCACCAAGCATGTGGAGATCGACCTGCATTTTGTCCGTGAGCGTGTTGGCCATGGGTAGGTTCGGGTTCTTCATGTTCACACTTCGTCACAGTACGCCGACATCTTCACGAAGGGTCTGCCATCTTCAGTCTTTACGGAATTTTGTTCCAATCTGAACGTTCGGCCTTTTCCTGTTCAGACTGCAGGAGGGTGTTAGCAAGTCTTGCGTGTTCACATGGCCTCGGCTTCTGCGTCTCGACTCCCGTGTGTGGCCTCGACTCTAGCCAACCTTGAGTTCACATTAATCATGTGTTGTGTTCATATTAGTAATGCGTTCCCATTAGCCATTCCCGTTCACATTAGTCATGCGTTCCCATTAGCCATACTAGGCTATATATATGTAACCCTTTGAGACTTATAATACATTACGTGTTTGTTCCAAATATTCCACGCTTTCATTTTTCTGCTACGGCTGATAAATATTATTAGTTGAAATAGATACCGTAGTATTTAAATTTGTGGCTGGTGATGGGACAAAATGGAAGAAGAAGACAGGAAGGCGAAGGTTGTTGCTTGCGGGAGTGTTGTTTGAGATGTGGCACCTAGGGATAGCAATCGGGCGCGGTGGGCATGGGTAGTGCTCACCCATACTCATACCCGCGGCCCTGGTTTACGTCCACGGGTATACCCACGAAGAACAACGGGCAAAAAACCTCATCCATACCCGTCGTCCGCAGGTACCCGTCGCCCGTAGGCATGCCCGTTTACCCGTGAACTAAGAGTCACCATATATGAGTTGAACTAATGATAGATACATATAAGGAGCAGCTATTGCTAGGAAATATAATAGCATCACATTCACATTCACAAATACATATAAGCATCACATTAACATCAAATATATATGTCCTTAATAAAATAATTTCTTCAAACGTAGTGACTCAGCGCAATGATTTCTTCAAACCATTAATTAACAAGAACCAACAAGAGATTAGTTTCGCTTACCGTGAGTAGCAGCATCGGTATGAGCCAGAATCAAAGCAAAGTTCATGTCCTCCTCCTTCTCCGCACCTTATCCGCCGGTGCGACCTTCAGTGCCGCCCTCGTGGACTCCTGTGCTCCCTCCTCTCAACATCCTCCTCCGCCTCGATCTCCTTCTCCAACCTCCGCCTCGATCTCCTTCTCCAACCTCCGCCGCGCGTTCCTCCGCATGTTGCTCCCCGGCCCCACGCCACCTCCGCCTCGGTGGCGTCCCTGTCATCTCCAGGCTTTCGTCCACGCCCGCGCCCGCCGTGGCCCGCTGCCTCAAACTGTTGCGGTGCGAATATGAATTTTCAGGCGGGAGGAGGCTTACCTGCCGTGAGGAGGGGCGGTGGCCAGGAGAAGGATGGGGGTGATGGTCGGCGGCCGAGATTTGGATCTGTAAACGGCCATGAGGGGCGACGGCTAGGAGGAGGAGGGGAGCGACAGTCAGCGACCGGGATCTAGATCTGCAAGCGGCCGTGATGAGGGGTGGCTCGAAGAAGGATTCTCTGCACCCTCTTGCCTCCTTCGCTGCTGGTAATCGGGGACCCGCGTATTCTCTACAGCAGAACAGAGATGGAGAGCACCTGACCAATGACTCATATGATCCGAAGTTTTCGTGGCCGTAGTTTAGTATCGCGGTGGCTTTTATCGTGCAGTTTTATTTTACCAATTTTTCCCTTAATTTTACGAATTAGCAATAACTTAAAACTGTAGCAAAAATGTTTTACTAGGACTGATAGCCGTTCTCTTCTTTAACTAGATTTCGCAGCGCAGCACATTACAGCGTACCTATTGCATTTCTGCTCTCAAAGGCTGCTCTTTTCGGTAACCCAATGGTTAACCAAGGCCATTCTGACTAGAGGTGCAAGGGGATGACTGACTCGCGGCCGGTCGGCGTCAAGTCGGTAGAAAGAGACCCGGAAATGAGGTAAGCAGTGAGGCATGCATGCGTTCCCGTAGCTAGCTAGCTAGGGCTCACGTGATACTGCATGGTTAATTGGTATTTATGGAAACTTTTTCCTTTGATCTTTTTAAGATCTCCGGTTAATTAAGCCACGTACCTGCATTACGCATGTACAGTTCTCTCTTTGTTTTTAATGTAGAAGAGATTAATTGAATAATTCCATTAGAGATTAAGGGTATATTCATATTGATTTGCACAAGTAAACATGAACATTCCGGTTTCTATAAGCCGCTTCTATCAGCCATTACTTTTCGCTTTCACATATTATAAGGTACTTTATATTTTATTATACCATAATTCTGTAAGTTATATAGCTGTCTGAATATTATAGTGTCTTTCATTGTACCATATTTCTTATATAATACGCTACTATTCATCAATTATTTTTTTCAAACACTACCATTTATCAGTTATAGTCAAGAAATATCAGCAAAATTTAATATAAACAGACCCTAAACCAATCCGAGATGAAAGGGCACCTTGTAACACAATGCCAATTTCGGAAGTGCCTTCTTGTGGGATGCGTCCACTGGATGTACAAACTAAAGGGCAATTTGGTGCCATTTGTCAACTAGTACTTCACATGCGATTTGTCGGCCAAGGAGAACTAAAAATGAATTAAAGGCTGGGTTGGAAAGTGAAGGCTTATAACTTATGGCTTTTATACGGATAAACAATAATATGCCGTTAAATGATACGATTTTTCAAGATATAATCTACAAAAAAATTGTTATAAAAACTATATCGAGTTCAACTGTATTGATTAAAATCGCATGCATATATTTCTTTCTACGTACTGTCTCTCACGAAAGAATCAGAATTAAAAAACCGTAGCTATAAACTATAGGGTTTGTTCTTTTCAGCTGCGGTTTATGGCTTTTGACTGAAATTTTTGAATTTTGGCTGTTTACGGTACATATTACAGAAAGATAGATACTCACTTGCAATTTTGATTGGTACAGATGTTAGGTTTTTAATGTGTAGATCGTTTAGCTTGTAGACCCCGTCTTGAGAAAATACTTCGTTTGAAATTTAGGTACTATAACAAAAATTGAAAGCTGTTAGCTTATGAGGTAAAGAACAGACTCATAAACTTCAGCTTAAAAGAACCAATCCAAAAGCTAGCTGGCCAAGCAAGAGCAATCATCACACTACACTGTGACCCTATATCACTGACAGAGCTACTGTCGGAAAAGGCCATGTACGACGACAAACCATCGGTGCTTGATCCAGAACTCAGGTAGACCTATCTAGATTTTACATAATTTTATGGCTCCCGGCTATGCCAAGAAACCAAATGAATTTTCACCGAATAATTTAAACATATCCTTGCAGTATGATTAACGTTCTTTAAAAAAAGATCATTGTATGATATGATTTGGCAGGAGAAGATTGATCCATGCATCAAAACATCGATCGATCGAGTACAGGCTACATAACTCTCGTGATGACATTGCTACAGCAACGCACGCTTCATCAACACGCGATGCATTGTGCATATAGATATATATACATGTGCCTGGACCTTGCAATTAACATATATATTATTTCTTGTCAAGTTAACTAAATCTCTTAAATTTCTGTGAACCATCAGCCCACATGATTGTTTGCGAACTGAGAAATTAATTTGGACTAGTTATTTTTGCTATTTTTTATGGGATAATTTATATTTTTTTTTCTGGTTGCAATCAATTAGCTGCCTCAATTAAATGCGGTATGGATAACCGCCACGTATTACTAGTGGCCCTCCATCTGCCCGTAGGCTGGGGGCTCTCTCCCATTGGCTCCGCTGCCACAGAAAAAACACGCACTGGCATCGCCCTCCGACCATACATGGCTTTTTTGGCGTTCTGGAAGCATTTTGCTCGGTCTCATCCAGAACCAAAATAGGTAGAATGATTTTTTAACCTGTTTTTATAAATAGTTTTGGAGTCTAAAATTATATATATCGTTCGTATCGGTGCCTCTATTACCTACCGTCGTCTAAAAAAATCATCGATAAAAACTATCAGCTATAGCTAAAAAACATCAACCGCATCCTAAAAGATCAGGGCAGTGTACTGAGCTGGCATTCGGCTACCTACGAGTGTTAGCATATAGTCTAGCTAGTCATAGCGACCGTGTTTTGCCCGTCTGGTCCAGTCAGCGATGGTTACATATATCCGTTGGGCTACATGGACGTGTTAGGATCTTTGAACTTGTCCTCATCAGAGTGACCGCGTGTTTTACCCGTTTGGTCTGTCGATGATATATTCTTGTTCTATATGCTTTGCTTTTGCCACTTAAAAGAGGCCGCAGAAATGCAATGCATATAATCGGTTTATTTAAGCATGGCTTCAGGATGTTCTGTAAAAAGGTTGGTAGATTATATATTTAGTTTAAGAGGGTGTTCATATTAGCTGCGGCTGATGGTATTTAGCTAAAAATAAATTGTATTGACCGAAAAAGTAGCTTTTAGGAGTGTGGGAGTGGTGGAAAAAGTGAGGGAGAGATACGCGCGCAAGATGAGGGCAAGAGGAATGGGTGCATGATACATCCGTGACCATTTGTCTTATCCTCAAAGTGAGATGGAAGCGAGATGAGTGAGAAGCTACTTCAAGAAGCTAGGTGTTCATATTAGCTTCTGACTTCTTACGAACACCTCCAATATGTCTATGTAGCTGGTCAAGTGAGGTAACTTGAACTCTGGTATATTCAAGCTTGTCATAGCCAAATCCAAATATGCATATGTTAGACGGCTTGGTAGCTATCCGGCTTATACACTATAGTGCCATGCAATACGCTACAGTGCCATGCATGGCTTGTCACAGACATGTGAGAGTTACGACGACTTCCTAGAGATAGCCTCGCTTATCTGCAGAGAGATAGCCTCGGTTTCCTATCTCAGCTTCCTAGAGTTAGCCTCGCTTTCTATCTTTAAGCATGCATGTAATCTTGCCTCCTTGGCTATATGTACCGAACATATCTCTTCAATCGAATCATTGCGTGATTGATCTCCTAGCCTCACGCTTTCATGGTATCAGATGGCTCGCATCCTGCGGCCATAGCTTCCGCATCCTTCTAGCCGCCGGCTGTCACCGCTTCCCCGTGCCGCCCGCTACGACACCTCGCGCCGTCGGATCCGTTCCAACCGCGGCGTCTCTACCCCATCTTCTCCAACCACGGCGTCTCTACCCCATACTCTCCACCATGTTCGGGACTCTCTCGAGGTTGATCATCTCACCGCCGAAGAGGCGGAGCGCCTAGTCGCGGAGGAGCGCACCCGCCTTGGGGCCGAGCGAACTCGCCTCGAAGACGAACGCGCGCGGCTCGACGCCGAGCTCAAGCGCGTTATCGACGCCCAGCGCGCACACGACGACCAACGCAACACACTTGAGGCCGCCACCATCGCCTCGCTGCATGCACAAGCCGTGACTGTCATCAACATCCACTCTCTTGTCCCCGTCGTGCTCGACTCTGAGACGCCAAACTACACCAAGTGGTGCGGTCACTTCCTCCTCGTCCTCGGCAAATACGAGCTCTCCAATCACGTTCTCGCCGACGCTACCTACCTCGACATCTTGGGTTCGCATGGAGTGCACTATCCTCGGATGGTTGTACGGCACTATCTCCGCCCATCTCGTCGAAATCGTCATGCAACCCGACACCTCGGCACGCCGTGTTTGGCTCGCTCTTGAAGAGCAGTTCATCGGCAACAAGGAAACCCGCGCGCTGTACCTCGATGCGGAATTTCGTAACTTCAATCAAGGTGATCTTTCCATTACAGATTTTCTGTCGTAAAATGAAAAGCATGGCAGATGCACTTGGTGATTTGGGCGAGACCGTTCATGACCCTACGCTCGTTCTTAACGTTTTGCATGGTCTGAACGACAAGTTCTCATACATGGTGCCGATGATCAAGCGCGCGAAGCCATTCCCCTCCTTCCTCGAAGTCCGCTCGGACTTGATGATCGAAGAACTCACCATGCGCCACAAGACCAATTCTTCCTCCTCTACGGTCTACCTCGCCTCGGGCTCGACTTTCGGGGGCGCGACTTACAAGGGCGCATCTTCCAGGGGCGCGCCTCGTCCTCCCCAAGGTGGCTGCTCCAACAATGGTCGCGGCAAAGGAACAAAGGGCCGCGCAAACGGCCGCTCCGGTGGCCGCAACGGTGGCACCCAACACAACTCCGGCGGCTCTTCCAACGCCAGCCAGGGAACTCCACGGGCCTCCCTCCCTAGCTTCTGGAATCCATGGACCAGAACAGTCCAAATCTGGCCGCATACTGGCCTGCCTTCAATCCTCAGGCCGCGACCTCCTCCGATGCTCCAGCCTCCTCGCGCTAGCCGGCCGGCTGCGTCCCAGGCGGCTCTATACGCGGCCAACCCGGCCGGTGGTATTGGCCCACACGACAGCCCAGCCAAGGTCTTTGGAGGACTACCCCAGTATCCACAGATGCAACCACAGCCCCCGTGGAGATCAATGTCTGGCGCTGCGTTGTGGGACCAGACAGCATTATTGAACAACTTCAACACGATGTCCCTCACGCCGCCACAATCCGGCGAATGGTACATGGACTCCGGTGCCACAAATCACATGGCTTTGGACGCCGGTATACTCTCCGTCTCCCATCAACCCTCCTCCCCTTCCTCTGTCACTGTCGGTAATGGCTCTTTCTTACCTGTCACATCCATTGGTAGCACCACCCTTCCTGCTCCTCATGGTCCTTTTTATTTATGGGACATTCTTGTTCCTCCTCAAATCATTAAAAATTTGATTTCTGTTCGTTAATTTACAATTGACAATAATTGATCCGTCGAATTTTATCTTTTTGGCCTCTCTGTGAAGGATCTTCGTACTCGGAGCGTGATAGCCAGATGCAATAGCTCCGGTCCTCTCAGATCCGCTGTCGCCATGCACCCTCACCACGTGCTCATCGCCACCGCCCCCGCCACCGTTTGGCACCATCGCTTGGGTCACCTCGGTGCCGAAGCTCTTTCAAAATTAGCACACTCTTCCGCTATTTCATGTAATAACAATGCCACCGAGCCTGTCTATCACGCCTGTCAGCTGGGCGCCACATACGTTCGTCCTTTGCTTCTTCCAACTCTCGTGCTAGTTCACATTTTGATTTGATTCATTGTGACTTATGGACATCTCCTGTCATCAGTGTTTCTGGTTACAAGTATTACCTCATTATTCTAGATGATTACTCCCACTATACCTGGACCTTTCCTTTGCGTTTCAAGTCAGACACGTTTTCCACATTGCCACATTTTGTTGCTTACGTTCGCACTCAGTTCAACGTTACAATCAAATGTGTTCAAAGTGATAACGGTCAGGAGTTTGACAACTCGTCCACTCGCAGCTTCTTTCTCACCCATAGCATTGCACTCCGCATGTCATGCCCACACATCTCTCAACAAAATGGCAAAGCTGAACGCATCATTCGTTCCACGAACAATATTATGCGCTCCCTTTTGTTCCAAGCTCATTTTCCGCCATCCTATTGGGCCGAGGCTCTCCACACCGCCACATACCTCCTCAATCGTCACCCCACAAAAACACTCAATTTTCTCACACCTCACTTTGCTCTTTACGGTGTTCATCCCTCCTATTCACACTTGCGTGTTTTTGGGTGTCGTTGCTATCCAAATCTCTTGGCCACGACAGCTCACAAACTTTCTCCTCGATCCACACTTTGTGTTTTCCTTGGTTATCCCTCGGAACATAAAGGTTATCGCTGTTTAGATCTCTCCATAAACCGCGTGATTATTTCTTGGCACGTCACCTTTGATGAATCCTCCTTCCCCTTTGCAGCTACCCACAACTCCTCATCATCTGACCTTGATTTTCTCACTAACGACGAAGATTTTGTGCAGTTGCCCATTGGGCTATCTCCTGCTGGTGTTATGAGATCGGCACCGCTACCCCCGGTCTCCTTCCCTGTGTCGCTGCTGCCGTGCCACAATGACGACAACTCGCTTTCAGGCGCGCCTCCACCCGCAGACACTTCTGTGCGTTCTGGGATGGCTCCGCCTAGTTTTTACCTGCCTCCTACGCCATCGGTTGGAGCAGTTCCGTCCGGGTGCCGGTTGGAGCGCCCATCTGTGCCGCCTGGGATGGTTTCACTGGTTTCGCTACCGCCACGCAGCCATCGCTGAGCGATTTCGTCCGGGCCCAGCATCGTCAACATGCATGCGCCACCAAGACACACCTTCAGACGCTCGGCCCACTCCGGATGCATCCGACGCTACGCCGTCTCCTACGCCATCCCTTGGAGCGGCTCCGTCTGGGCCCAGCGACGTCGGCACGAGTGCCCCTACCCGCGGTCGTCGCCACTGCATCGCCCGCGATGTCGTCCGAGTCCCGCCGGTAGCCAATTCTCACCACATGGCTACCCGTGGGAAGTCAGGTCTTCTTGTTCCGACGGAACGTTTGAACCTTCACGCCATTGCTATCTCCGAAATTCCAAAGTCATTCCGCAGTGGCCTCGCCGATCCCAACTGGCGCGCCGCTATGAGTGATGAGTTTGCCGCTCTTCAATCAAACAATACTTGGGACCTTGTTCCTCGTCCCCCGAATGTCAATGTGGTCACTGGCAAGTGGGTCTTTCGCCACAAGTTTCATCCAGATGGCTCCCTTGAGCATTACAAAGCTCGATGGGTTCTTCGTGGATTTACACAATGGCCCGATGTTGATTTCAACGAGACTTTCAGTCCTGTTGTGAAGCCTGCAACCATTCGGACCGTTCTCACTTTGGCGCTCTCCAGTAATTGGTCTATTCACCAACTGGATGTGAAGAATGCTTTCCTTCACGGTACACTTTCTGAGCTCGTATATTGCGTCCAACCTTCTGGCTTTGTGGATCCTGCTCATCCTGATCATGTCTGCCGACTAAACAAGTCCCTCTACGGCTTGAAGCAAGCCCCTCGCGCATGGTATAGTCGCTTCGCCTCTCACATCACTTCTCTCGGTTTTGTGGAAGCCAAGTCCGACACGGCCTATCTATTGCTCTACATGGATGACATTGTTCTGACAGCTTCCTCCAGCGCTCTCCTTCGGCAGCTCATTGCCGCCCTCCGAGATGAATTTTTCATGAAGGATCTTGGCCCCCTTCATCACTTTCTAGGACTCTCTGTGACTCGTCAGCAAAATTATTTGTTCCTCTCTCAACGGCATTATGTTCTGGACATTTTGGAGCGCACTGGGATGTCTGACTGCAAACCTTGCAGCACGCCTGTCGACACACACTCCAAGTTATCTGGCGATGGCCCTCTTGTGGATGATCCGACGCATTATCGCAGTCTCGCTGGGGCACTTCAGTACTTGACCTTCACTCGTACGGATATTGCTTATGTCATTCAGCAAGTGTGTCTTTTCATGCATGACCCTCGCGAGCCCCATCTCATGCTGGCCAAACGCATCCTGCGCTACCTTCAGGGCACTCTTGACTACGGTCTTACGCTGCACCGCACCTCTCCAGCTGAGTTGGTTGTTTATTCTGATGCTAACTAGGCTGGCTGTCCGGATACGCGTAAGTCTACATCTGGTTACGCCGTCTTCCTTGGAGACAACTTGGTATCATGGTCTTCCAAGCGGCAAAACAATGTCTCTCGTTCCAGTGCTGAAGCTGAGTATCGCGCCATCGCTAATACCGTGGCCGAAGCTACGTGGCTGCATCAACTCTTACTCGAGCTTCACTGCCCGCTTCGTCGCGCTACCGTTGTCTATTGTGACAATGTGAGCGCTGTTTACCTCTCCAGCAGCCCTGTTCAGCACCAGCGGACCAAAGATGTGGAAATCGACTTACACTTCGTTCGTGAACGCGTCGCTCTTGGCCATGTTCGCGTTCTTCACGTGCCAACCACTTCACAATTTGCGGATATCTTCACCAAGGGTTTTCCCACTTCCGTCTTCAACGAGTTTCGGACTAGTTTGAACGTCCGGCCTCCTCCCACTCCGACTACAGGGGCGTGTTCGACGGCTTGGTAGCTATCCGGCTTATACGCTATAGTGCCATGCATGGCTTGCCGCGTATACAGGAGAGTTACGACAGCTTCCTAGAGATAGCCTCGGCTTTCTATCTGCAGTAGAGATAGCCTCGGTTTCCTATCTGCAGCTTCCTAGAGTTAGCCTCGGCTTTCTATCTTTAAGCATGCATGTAATCTTGCCTCCTTGGCTATATGTACCGAACATATCTCTTCAATCGAATCATTGCGTGATTGATCTCCTAGCCTCACGCTTTCATGGTATCAGATGGCTCGCATCCGCGCCATAGCTTCCGATCCTTCTAGCCGCCGGCCGCCACCGCTTCCCGTGCCGCCTGCCGCATGACACCTCGCGCCGCCGGATCCGCTCCAACCGCGGCCTCTACCCCATCTTCTCCAACCACGCTGCCTCTACCCCATACTCTCCACCATGTTCGGGACTCTCTTCGAGGTTGATCATCTCACCGCCGAAGAGGCGGAGCGCCTAGTCGCGGAGGAGCGCACCCGCCTTGGGGCCGAGCGAACTCGCCTCGAAGACGAACGCGCGCGGCTCGACGCCGAGCTCAAGCGCGTTATCGAGGCCCAGCGCGCACACGACGACTAACGCAACGCACTTGAGGCCGCCACCATCGCCTCGCTGCATGCACAAGCCGTGACTGTCATCAACATCCACTCTCTTGTCCCCGTCGTGCTCGACTCTGAGACGCCAAACTACACCAAGTGGTGCGGTCACTTCCTCCTCGCCCTCGGCAACACGAGCTCTCCAATCACGCTCACGACGCTACCTACCTCGACATCTTGGGTTCGCATGGAGTGCACTATCCTCGGATGGTTGTACGGCACTATCTCCGCCCATCTCGTCGAAATCGTCATGCAACTGATTTTAGTTGATAAACCAGTGGCTTCAACCACCAAGTAATTCTACCGATTTTAGTTGATACGCCACAGATGAAGACCAGCCATATGAACTTGCTGATCACAACTGAAAAACGGAAGAGCTCTCTGATTTATCATTATGCTCTCTGGGAATGAAATGGTCATTTGACCATGAAACTTCTCCACGTCCAGAGCAAGACAAGAATTGAATCTACTCAAGCAAGAAACATCATCCAAGAGTAAAAATCAAGAGCCAGCTTGAGAGATTAAAAGAATGGAACACGGTACAGAGAGACAAAGAAAAGCTCAAAGGCTCAGAATGACTCAACAAAAGAAATCTTGCAATAAATATAGAAACATGCATGATTAAGTAAGAGGATTTACAGCCATCTCTCTAAATCATACACTAACTAAGTCCACATATGCATGGACATTAGAACAAGAAGAGTGATTACAAGATTTTCACTCCATCCTCTCCCTCTCAATCCTCAAAACACCAAGAGCCTCACAAGCTTCTTGGGAGGAACACAACACACAAAGAATGAACTCTTAAAACCCTAACTCTCTATTGTGTCCTAAGGGGTATGCAGCCCTCACCTCTATTTATAGCCCTTGGCTAACGGGTTCTCAACCCGCATACGGCTAAACCCTAACGGAGCTGCCTCCCGCTTGTGCAAAGATTGCGAATTCCTGCCGCCTCCCGCACCTTCCGGAAGCTTCCGCGCCCTTGCCTCGCACGCCTCGCAAACACTTCGAGTCCACGCCGCTTCGACACATCCCGACCGCTTCGACCTCGCGCCACCGCGCCTAGTCCGGTCCACCGTGTCTCGCCACGACTCGCCTCGCCGTCCCGCGGACACACGACAAGAAAACACGCCACATAGCACCGCCGATACATGAACGCCAAAATAGCATTAGCAAGATCAAACATGTCGCAACAATGGAATATACATCCTAACCCATACGACTAAGTTTGACTAAAGTCCGACCGAGCCCGCTGCACCATGCAACGTCTGGTCCGAACAAACCGACTCAAACTCGACTTTTGAGAAACGATGTCAATTACTCATCACTCACAATGGGATGACCTCACATGGTCTCTCAATCTCCCTTGATGAGTATATTGACAAACACCAAAAAGCACAAAGTTGAGTTTGAAGAGTCTAACATGGTCCATAAGTAAAAGAGAGAAGCTAATGACCATGTCGATGTATGAGCAAAAGAAAGAACAAGTTTTCCTCGAGCTCCCAAGTGGCTTTTTCTACCACTATTCTCCCCCTTTTGGCAATAAACCCATCAAGAAAGACAGAAGGAGAAAAAGTCATGAAAATGGATGAAAGGTCGATTTGATCATTTTAAGTGTGTAGAGCCATGAGAATTATCCAAATGACCATCATGTATTATATCAAGCCATAACATACAAGTATGCTTCAAAGATCATGACTAAGTATGTAAAGTGAAGCTAAGCAATATAAGGTATATTCTGAATTTTAATTGAAGTGCTTAGCAAGTCAAGTCAAACAAGATTTTAGTCTAGCTAATGATATCCACAAATGATGCAAGCCATATCAGTAAGCTAAATGGAATCAAGAAGCTAGTGTTGAGCCAACTAGAGTGCTATTTGTTCAAGAATGATACAATTATTGGAGTACATTGAACATTTTAGCAATTGAGCACATTTGACATTTTTCTTTTGGAAATCATGGTTGTTTTCAACCATTTTTGTTATTTTGTCATGTGCTAGACCTCAAGCCTTATGCGACCACTTCAAGCAATGAGCTTAAGAAGATGATCTTGGTCATCCAAATCTCCCCTGAGTTCATGCCTTGTGCAATGGCAAGCAGTCTCATGAGAATGAATTGGTGAGATCGCTTTTTCGCACAAAAGAGATCTTTTGCTTTTAATAGATTGTACTAACTTATGTGTCATCAAGAAACTATATAGCTCAATCTATTGCTCAACTAAGATTCAAGACTCAACTCACCTATTTGACATGGCAAGAATCATAAAAAGATAATACAAAGCTGACTAGTCTCAAATATGAACATGACATGAGTTAGGTCAAAATTTAGCATTTTAATTAACCTATCATGGCAAAGACTTGACTACACATATAAAGTCATGATCAAATTAGCAATGTAGCATAAATCATGGCAAGATGTAATATAATGAAAACATGTCATGAAAGGATAATAATCAAGGCTCCATTAAGTTATGTTACAAATACAAAAGAAGAACATCCAACTCCCTTTTAACAATTGATGCAACTTTCGCCTGTTGAGTTATGTCATCATTAAAATCTAGAAGTTCCCAAATGAACTCCCCGAACCAAAGCAATAAAACGAGAAGTCGGCAAATAAATCACGAAACAGTAGTCCTTAAAGCATAGATAAGATAGAGAATACTAATAGTCTCATCCCCGCCTTTGCCCGTGATAACCCGAACAAAATAACCCGAACCTCCCTTGGATAAGCCTTGCATACTACTTATCGTGATTCTCGTATTGGCTCACTGAGCACGGTGGTTAGTGTGCTCACACTCGCATTACCAAAACCCGATTCAGAAATCAAGATCATTATGCCTACGAGGAAGCACCGCCGCGGATGGAGGAGACAACGCCGAGACTTAGGACTAATATTTCGTGCTTAGAACCTTAGGTAACTAGACTAAGGTGTGGTAGCATGCAAATATTGCCGAACTCTAGTAGTATTTGTATGACCACTTTGCCCTCGCCTTGCCTCGCGGTTAATAGGCCTACTTTGTTCTGCTTCCGCTGTTGTACTTTTGAAATGTAAATATTTGGCCTGAGCGGTCCTACCGGAAGAACTCCGCCCTTTTGAAGGCCTAACTTCGACTATGTTATGTAATAGTATTATGATATTGTGTGAATTCAAATGATGTATGAAATGATTCAAGAATGTATCTCAGGTGCATTATCTATCGATCCGTGGAATAATGCGGAAGACACAAGAGATTCGGGTTGAAAAACTGGGTCTAACAGAGTGGTATCGAGCATACGACTCGTAGGGTAAAACCTTAGGTGGTCGTTAGTGCTTAGGACTGCAAGGTTACAAAATGTATAAAAAGGAATTCCTTAAAAATATAGCATAATAATTCTTCTCGCATCCTTCCTAGTTCTACTCTGTTCTACATTTCAGTTGGTATTTTGAAAATTACTAACGATATTATTCAATTACGATGATGACAGAGTGCAGACATTGGACATCGGGACTTCTTCGCCACGGAGTGCGTGAGGGAGAGTTTGCGGATATACTGCAAACTACTCCACTACTTGGCTACGAGGACGCGCCCATCTACCGCGGCCGGAGGACAAGGACAGGGGAGGCGAGTCCCTGTTGGTGGAGATCTTCATCTACCCCCCCAAGGAGACCTGCCTCACGCTTCCTGACTACCCACCTGAGGAGCTTGGTGGCGGCAGCCCACAGACGCCGCCTGTCCGCCGCGCCCGACTTTGCGACATCCACGCGACCGGTGTTAGCGCCTCCCTTCGCCTACCACCCGCCACTACGTAGCACGCCATGTACGACGGGACTCGGGTGATCGAGTTGGAGGACGACCCGAGGCTCACGCATCGTGGACCTCACTCGTGCCATGGGTACAAAGACACGTGGTGGCGCAGGAGGAGATCACCGCCGGGAGAGCCCGCCGCACGCCACATCGAGGTGGAGTCCTCATAGAGCAGCTCGCCAGGCGAGCGGGCCTTGGCGGAGGCCAAGGCAGGCGGCCGCCGCGCGCCTGCACTCAGCAGACGCCTACACCACCCGCAGCCCAAAGACCTCCGCCAGTTCCGGGACTCAAGACTAGGCTCACAGACGCAAGAGCGTCGCGGCCCGGGACCCCGGGCCGCTTACACGCCGAGGAGAGGCTCGCCGCAGCCATTCACGCTCTCACTCCGACACCGACCCGTCTGAGTTTAGTGGTAGCAGGTCCTGCTTCAAGCAGTATTTGACTACACCCTCCATCCTAGTGTTGGTGACATGGAGGAGTAGGCGACGAGGTTCGATAGTTGCTTTGTTAGGGTTTGGCTAGTGTTAGCAAGCACGCATCTCCGCCTTATTAGTAGCGCCTTGAGCCGTTGTCTTAGTCTCGTATGTGTAAATTATGAACGCTAAGTATGTGTATGTTTATAAAGCCCAGCATGGCTTGTGAGGCCATGAAAGCTGGCTATGTGGTGTGTTGTCTATGCTTAATGAAAACGGCCTTGTGTTCTAAAATTTTTCTGTTGTTGATGTTTGGATTTGGTTCTTTTATATGATGACCTTGGGTTGTTAGTCTTATGGGGTTAGAACAAAAATTTGATAGAGTACTAAAATACCTGCAGATGGCCAGCCATATAGTTACCCGAGCACAAGCCGGTGCAAACCTGCACATGCAGTGTATAGAAGCCACCAAGAAGCACAAAGACGTGGGAAGGGTAGAGGCCCAAGTCAAGGGGTAAACCTCCCACCCCCGCCGGCCAACCCGTCCATGGCGCAAGTAATGGCACAGCAAACGCAAATACTTCAGGCTATCTACGCGGGCCAGCAGACCAACACCAATGTCCATGTTTCTGACCTGGGCGACTTCATCAGGACCCGGCCCCTTACCTTCGCCGGGGCAGATGAGCCTCTCGAGGCGGAAGATTGACTACGGGACACCGAGAGGAAGCTCCGTATAGCCAAGATCGCAGAGAATGACCAAGTAATCTTTGCAACCCACCACCTGTGGAGCCGCACTTGGTACTGGTGGAGAATTACAGCCACAAAAGGATATGAGGACACCCCTATTGGAGCTAGCACGACAATTGTACCATGGGCAGAGTTCAAGGCGGCCTTCAAGGCCAACTTTATTCCAACTGGTGTAATGCGAATGAAGAAGAATGAATTTCGCAATCTCAAACAGGCAGCATGCCACGAGAATACCTCACTAAGTTTAACGAATCGCTCACACGCCTAAAGGATGTAGCGCATTTAAGAAGAAAAGATTGCGGGTTCTTCGTAGGATGAATGAAGAACTGCGAGTGCGCTTATCATTCAAGATTTCACAAACTTCCACCAACTTGTGAATAAGGCACTAGTTCGAAAATGAGAAGAAAACTTGGAGGCTAGCCGCAGTGCAAGCAAGTGGCTCAACGACCTCAAGGGAGATTCATCCAAGTTCTTCAACAACCCTCCTTCTCGTGAATAGCCCCGCCCCTGTAATCCCGCCTGTACTCCGTCCTAGTGGCAACACTTTCTGCACTCCCGCTCTTCGTGCCCGCTCGAACCAATCCTGCGGCCTCCTTCAACTGCTACATTATGGAGAAAGGGCATTTTTCCTATCGCGCCCAGCAGGCAAACCACCCCGTGAAGTTCAATTTGGAGACCACTCCCAACCGAGGCCAAGCTTCAGCACCTAGCAAGGGAAATCAGACTCCTCAATCCAACAGAGCGACATCAACTCCAAACCGGGGGAGGGTCAATCACGTCACCGCAGAAGAGTCGAGGAGGTCGCTGAGTCCTCTTGAGTACGTTTTCTGTTAAGACATTACCAGCACGTGTTCTTTTTGATTCCGGGGCATCACATTCATTTATAGCCAAAAGATTTGTCGATAAACTTAGGCTGCCCACTTATTCACCAAGAAACCAATGGTATTAGCTCACCCGCAGGGTTACTAATGCTACCTTAGTGTGCCCCGCAGAAATTGTCATGGAAAGGTTCGATTCCTAGCAGATTTAATAGTTCCGCCTCGCACTCGGATATTATATCGGGATGGACCGTTAGCCAAACACCAAGGAATACTAGATTGTGCCACGAGGAGAGTGAAGCTAACCAAATGCCCGGGGCTAACCATTGAGGTAAAAGTGGACCGACCGTATCGATGGGGCCGCGCCATATATTATTGCGAAGATGTGCCGTTGGAAGGGATGATGGTGGTACAAGACTACCCTGAAGTCTTCCCCGAAGAATTGCCTCGCATGCCACCGATAGAGATCTTGAGTTTGTTATCAATTTAAAGCCCGGTGCTTGCCCTATCTCCAAGAGACCATACAGAATGACCGTAGATGAGCTAGAAGAGTTGAAGAAGCAACTTCATGAGCTACAGGACAAGGGTTTTATCAGGCCGAGTTCCTCACCTTGGGATCCCTTTAATCTTTGTGAAGAAGAAAGATGGCACCGCTAGGATGTGTGTAGACTACCGGGCTTTAAATGAAGTGACCATCAAGAATAAGTACCCGCTGCCTAGGATTGACGATCTATTTGATCAGCTTAGGGGAGCCACGGTATTCTCCAAGATTGATTTGAGGTCGGGTTATCATCAACTAAAAATTAGGCCGGAGGACATTCCAAAAACTGCTTTTACCACTAGATATGGACTGTATGAATTTACAGTTATGTCTTTTGGTTTAACTAATGCCCCTGCCTATTTCATGAACCTTATGAATAAGGTTTTCATGGAATACTTGGATAAGTTTGTGGTAGTATTCATCGATGATATTCTCATCTACCCAAGACCGCTGAAGAACATGCCGAGCATCCGCGACCGGTACTAGAAAAGTCAAGGAACACCAACTCACGCCAAATTCAGCAAGTGTGAATTTTGGTTGTCTGACATTAGTTTCCTGGGACATATAGTGTCTGCGGGAGGTGTGTCGGTCGACCCCGCCAAAATTGCTGCAATGACAGAATGGCAACAGCCCACCTCCGTCACTGAGGTAAGGAGCTTTCTTGGATTAGCAGGATATTACAGGCGGTTCATAGAGGGGTTCTCCCGGATTGCCAGACCAATAACCCAACTCCTCAAGAAGGAACAGGCATTTGGGTGGACCAGGGCTTGTGAAGAGAGCTTTCAAGAACTGAAGAAGAGGTTGACTACCACCCCAGTACTGGTTCTGCCCGATGTACGCCGAGATTTTGAGGTGTACTGTGATGCTTCACATCAAGGGCTTGGGGGTGTGCTGATGCAAGGAGGAAAGGTTGTAGCTTATGCATCTAGGCAGCTTCGTCCTCATGAAGCAAACTACCCGACCCATGACCTGGAACTAGCCTCAGTGGTGCATGCCCTAAAAATCTGGAGGCACTATCTCATTGGCAACCATTGTGATAAATACACAGATCACAAGAGCCTCAAATACTTTTTCACCCACACACCTTAACCTCGTGCGCAGAGGAGATGGCTTGAACTGATCAAAGATTACGACCTAAGTGTCCACTACCACCCCGGAAAGGCTAATGTGGTAGCAGATGCTCTAAGTCATAAGGCCTATTGTAATAACCTTATGGTTCAGGAACACCAGCCGGAGCTATATAAAGAATTAGTTGCCTTGAACTTAGGAATAGTGGAAAAAGGAACCTTAGCGTTAATGGAAGTGCAGACAAGTATAGAAGAGAGAATTATGGCCGCACAAAAAGAAGACTCAGCTACTCTTAAGATTGAGAAGACTAATGGAAAAAGGGAAGGCTCCCAAGGTGACTATGGATCGCAAGGAGTCTTAAGGCACGGGCGCGATCTTCGCGCCCCACCGTAAGGACCTCAAGGACCGGTACTGGGGAAGCCCATAGCTCGCATATTCCTTCACCGAAGTACCAAAATGTATCAAGACATGAAGCAATGGTACCGGTGGTCACATGAAGAGGGACATCGCCGAACATGTCGCCGCCATGATGTGTGCCAGTGAGTGAAGGTCGAACACCAAAGGCCGGCAGGATTGTTACAACCCTTGCAAATACCCTAGTGGAAATGGGAGGAAGTTGGCACGGACTTCATTACGGGATTTCCGCAAACAAAGTCAGGGTATGAGTCGGTATAGGTAATAATCGACCGATTGACCAAAGTGGCACATTTTATTCCCGTCAAGACAACCTATAAAGGGGATAAATTGGCTGAATTGTACATGTCCCGCATCGTGTGCTTGCACGGTGTACCCAAGCAGATAGTGTCGATCGTTGCTCCCAATTTACCTCACACTTCGGGCAAGGCGCATGAAGCCCTAGGTACCCACTTAGATTTCAAGATCGCCATCACCCTCGTACGGATGGTCAAACAGAGAGGGTAAACCAGATATTGGAAGACATGCTGCGGGCCTGTGTTCTGGACTTCTCAAAAGATTGGGATAAATGCCTACCCTACGCTGAGTTCGCATATAACAATAGCTATCAAGCTAGCCTGCAGATGTCCCCCTTTGAAGCCCTGTATGGAAGAAAATGCCGCACCCCGCTACACTGGTCAGAAGTGGGAGAACGCTATGTGTTTGGACCTGAAACTCTAAGGCTAGCAGAAGAAAAGGTTCGCTTGATTAGAGATCGATTGTTAGCGCCTCGCCCGTGCGTAAGAGTTATGCGGACAAGAGGCGAAGGCCACTAAGTTTGAAGTTGGGGATCACGATATTTGAAGGTATCACCCTTGCGTGGGGTCAAGCGATTTAAGGTCAAAGGCAAACTCACCCCGCGCTATGTTGGGCCATTCCCGATTGTGGCCAAGAAAGGAGAGGTTGCCTATCAGCTAACACTACCACCAAACATGTCCGATGTACACGATGTCTTCCATGTGTCCCAGCTGAAGAAATGCTTGCGAGTGCCGGAAGACAAAGCTCTGTTGGAGGCAATCGTGCTCAAGAGGGATCTAACTTACAAAGAGCGCCCAGTCAAAATTTTGGACACCGTGGAAAAGAGAACCAGAACCCAATCCATTCGCATGTGCAGAGTACAATGGAGCCATCATTCGAAGAAAGAAGCTACCTGGGAGTGCGAAGATCAGCTGCGTAGAGATTACCCTGCTTTGTTTTCTAGCTAAGCCGAATCTCGGGGTCGAGATTCTTTTTAAGGAGGGTAGATTGTAACAGCCTGGAAAAATCATAGGGACTGTGAAATAAAAATTTTGTGAATTATCTTACGATACATTGTATTATGGGCTTTTAAAATATTTCTGGAAAATTTGGATAAGGTTCCAAAAATTAAGATATTGAGAGGGAAAATGCACCTGCTTAAATAATAGAAGATTCAAATTTTAAATCTCAATCTGAAAAGATGATCCATAAAAATGCACAAGTTGAAATGAATATTTTGTAAAGTGCACAATTAGATTTAAATTTAGAAATAAATATTACATAAATGCTTGGCATAAAATTTTAAATATCTACATTTTACACCAAATAGATATACCCTAAACTAATAAAAAGAATAGAAAAGAAAAAGAAAAAGAAAGAAAAATAAAAAGAAAAACGGGGGAGCCGGCCAGCCGACCGCCCACCCACCCCCTTCCCTCGCTCCCTCCTCGGCCTCTCGCCCCCCCTTCCTCGACCGTGGGCCCCACCGCCCGGACCCTCTTTCTTTCTTCTCCCTCTCTCTCTCGCGCACGGACCCCCTCCGCTGCGCCCGACCCGCCCATGCGACATGCGCGCGTGAATCCCGCGACGTGGGAGGACAACTTGATGGCGCCGCCCCCGGATCTCGCCGCACGTCCTCCACCGCCTGCGGTCGCCGCCGCCGCCGCCGCCCCCGACACCCCGGCATGTCCCGCACAGGGCAGCGGTGGCCGCCATGTCCGGTCGGCTATAAGACCCGGACTTCTCTCAAAAGCATCGCCTCCCCTCAAGATTTTGCCAAAGGAATCACCGAGGCAACCCAATCACCGCAAACCGCCGCCTTCCCCAACTCGCCGCCGGCCCTCCGTAATTCCACCGCTACTGTGGGAGCTCAATTCCTGCTCCCACTCCATCTCCGAGCATCGCCGACCTTCTCCCGGCCTCACCCGAGCCTCCTGCCGCCTGCGCCTCGCCGGCACCGAGCGCCTCGAGCGCCCGCCACCGCACGACGCCGACCTACCTCCCATGAGCCCGACCACCGGCACCTCCGTCTGCCTCGCAGACTCCAAGAACCTGCTTTGGCCCACCCCGCTACCTCCCGACCTCCTCGCCGGCGACGCCACCGCCTCTCTCCGGCCTCGGACCGCCTCTGCTCGCCCAAGCGCCCCTTAAGAGGTAATATTACCCTTAGGGTTGAGATGCGCGAGAGCCCGCCAGCTAGCAGCCACCCTTCCCCGGCTCCCTCGGCGTGCTCGAGCCCCGCCACGCAGCGCCGTGGTTGAGCCTTTTTTGTAATCCGCTGTGATAGGTGGGCCCCACTGTCGCCGATCACACAGACAAGACGGCTGCCGCACACCGGACCCCGCCTATCGGGGTAGTGAGGGGCGGGCGTGAACCATCGCCGCTGGGCCCCACGTGTCGGCGTCATGAAGGGCGGTCACCGACGATGGGTCCCACATGTCAGACTTTATTATTTTCCGGATTTAATTGAACCGAAAATATTCAAATGGACATCACTTATTCATTTTAACTCCAAATTAAGTGAAACCAATTTCTAAATTCATCTAAATTCAAGAGCTATCTAATGGAACCAGAACCAATATTTTTGTAACTTGTTTGAATTTTGTGATGTTATTTTGAATGTTGTACTAATTTTTATCCAAATTTTCGCGCACGTAAAAATTAGCATTCAAGCCTGTGAAGAGGAAGCTGCAGTTGTAGGCCCCAATACACGTAACCCCGACATGTATAATCAAGGCGAGTCAATACTTTGATCATTTTGAGCCTACATTTTCAATAAATTACTTTGATTTCGCTTATTACAAATTGCATGCTTATATTTATAATGCAATACATGTTAATTTCAGATTCTAGTTATATGTCCCTGCTTTCTCTGATTATTATTATTGTACTTCCTTTCTGATGTACCTGGTTATGTGATCCTTGTCACCCTAGTGAAAGTAATAATAATATTACTCTTTTTGAAAATAAGTCCATAAGTAAAAGTGACATGCCTAGAGTTGTTTAGGTAATTAGGGGTGTGAGAGCACCCTAGCATCTCCTATAAACTTGGGAAAGCATTCTTGGGCAGTCATTGTGAAGATGACCGTGTATGTTGGTATAAGTATTTTCGCTTCTAAAAGAACCCCACATGCTTAACTATCTCGGGATGGTTCGAGGTGTGTGTGTATGTATGAATGGTGCCGTGATAGCACAAAGGGGATTGTGGTAGAACCGTCCAGATAACCATTAAGGATTGAATCTTGTGATGACCTCCCAAGGTACAAACAGTACAACCACATGCTGGCAAAGTGTAGGCAGGGCTAAATAATTTGTGTAGCTCTAGTGTGGTTACGTAGGTGTGAACACGAGCAAAGGGATGGATGGTCTCATCTCGCTTTTGCCCGTGATGGCTCACGAGGACCCTTCTCGGGGATGGTTGCATCCTCGTAAGATAGACCTTAGCGGGCGTAACCACAAGTAGGATTATACATTGTAACGGTCATGTGATAGTCTACTCAACCGCATGGCTAAGGAATCATGCGGGCAACGAGCGCATCTATCTCTTGTGGGTAAAGTGTACAAACTCGCAGAGTCAAAACTATTCGAATAGCCGTGCCCACGGTCATGGGCGGACATGGGAATCTAAATAGATATAGTTCTATTTCAAAATTTTGATGGATGGAATGGGATAAAAGTGGAGGGCAGAGAAAAGCCCTTATTTGAGTTGTCCTGGGTGTCGTCCCAGTGGTAAGGTAAGCTGCTATAATAAGGCATGATATGAAGAGCGAGACCATGTAACAAAGGATGGCCTCCGACTCGTTAAAATAAATGTATATGTTACGAGCATCATGTTTAAAAGTTCAAAATGCTAGGTCCGAGGAAACTTTTAAGTATTGTAGTTCTAAAAGCACATTTCAAAGAAACAAAATAACCGAACCTCCCTTGATAAGCCTTGCATACTACTTATCAGATTCTGTATTGGCTCGTGAGCACGGTGGTTAGTGTGCTCACACTGCATTACCAAAACCCGATTCAGAAATCAAGATCATTATGCCTACGAGGAAGCACCGCTGCGGATGAAGGAGACAACGCCGAGACTTAGGACTAATATTTCGTGCTTAGAACCTTAGGTAACTAGACTAAGGTGTGGTAGCATGCAAATATTGTTGGAACTCTAGTAGTATTTGTATGACCACTTTTGCCCTCAGTCTTGCCTGCGGTTAATAGGCCTACTTTGTTCTGCTTCAGCTGTTGTACTTTTGAAATGTAAATATTATTCGAGCGGCCCCATCAGAAGAACTCCGCCCTTTTGAAGGCCTAACTTCGACTATGTTATGTAATAGTATTATGATATTGTGTGAATTCAGCGATGTATGAAATGATTCAGCAATGTATCTGTCTGCATTATCTACTGATCCAGGGAATAATATGGTAAGACACAGCAGATTCTAGATTGAAAAATCTGGGTCTGATAATTTCACATACTCTCTACTCCGAGCACCAAGTGGGCACTTTTAGGTCTCGACCCGACCTCCCATCGAGAAGCGGGAATAGGATTGCATTATTTGCAAGGAGACGTGGCATCACTAGGAGATGGCACCACCGTGCAAGATCAGCCGAATTGCATCACAGTGGGCAAAGGTGAGGTGCATGAGCCGATCGATGCATGCGGATGTGCATATAACTTGGATACACGGTACCAGGAAGCCAGGCTGAAGGAGCCGTTCCGCAATAGCCAAGTGTCAGTTTCTTCCTTGGATTCGGTGTAGGAATTGGGAAGTGATGAGATGTGTGCTATTTGGTTGGGTTTGGTCAGATTTGCGTGGGGAGAAGGGAAAATTGGGGGGAAGATTTAGGACCATTGCGGTGCTGCGAATGAAGCGGGTGCCACTTGATGATTCGACGCATTTCTCAAACGGAGACTCTGGGAAGTAGTCAGTGGCGACAAATGCAATTTGGAGCACATGAACAAGACCTGTTGCCTTCTTCTTCGTTGGCTTTTTCTCTATTTACATCTACCAATGCAGTTACATCAACTCAATACCTATCGCTGCAATTAAAATCAAAAATCAATAAGAATTCACCTTACAATTAATCACATTGTTGTAGCAAGCTCGCAACTTTCCTTCTCAATTAAAACCAATTTACTTTTGAATGCTTTGCAATGGTGTTGAAGGATGCGCGGATGTGCAAAACAAGCATGGTAGAAACAGAGGGCTTCACCTTCTCATGTCAACGTCCACATCAACAATACATAACCATTAGAGCTACGTGGATGCATTGTCAGTCTTGCAAAACCTCTTTTTGACTAACTTTGCACGGTTTAATAATTGCAATGATCTATATGCACGATTTCATTGTTTAGTGATTTATATATACCTATCTCACAAGTTGATATACATATGGTACAATTTACTCAAAATAAATCTTAAATAAATTATATCACCTCTCCATCCCGTACTGGCAAGCCTTTCGATTTGGCTGTTCCCATGTGACGCCAAATGGTCGTTGCTGTTAGAAGATGACACAATCCACACATGATTGATTAATGAAAGCCACAATTGGGGCCGTCATTGGCGTCTTGCTCCATGTCAATGTACACTTATTAACGTTACTTTGCATAATTGGACGCATGCATGCTCATATATATGCATATGCAGATGTCAACGTCTCCTACAGAGATGGTGACAGATTGGGTGAGGTCGGCAAGTAAACCAGCTAACAAACAGATTAAGGGGGTGATCAATATGGCTTATAGCTTAAAGCTTAAGCTTATTTTTGTACTATTCATAATTTCATCTTTTCTGAATTTTGACTTTTTTGAGTTTTTGTCGTTCTTTTTTTCTCGTATTCGCTTATGCTTGTCTGATGGGCTAAAATATTTTTATATTTTCAAATTTTTAAATTTAATTATGTTAAATAAGCCTCTCTCCACAAGTTGTTTTTTCACCACCACATTGTTTTCACCATAAGCTTTCATTTTCAAATTGAACCGATCACCACCTAATGTCTCGATTGAGCTGAAATAGTTAGTTAATAGTTAAAATTGTACTGTGAGTGACTGAAATTATATTGTAACTGATGGTGACTTATTTGACGTAACTAAATTTTAAAACAAAAAAACAGATTAGCTCATCACGCATAACGCAAATGAATACAGGAAAAAGAATAAAAAAAAGCTAAAAAAAAGCTAGAAAAATATAAAATTTAGGAATAGTAAATAATAAGCTAGAGAAATGAGCGGTACCTAAGGAAATAAAAAGGCCACACCATCTTCCGATCTATCCATGAGTAGCCATCGATATGTGTGGATAGGATATTATGATCAAATTGGCTAATTTGGTATCTTTTCTTTTGTTAATTTATATGAGTTGTTTTGAATGAAAGGATCATGATATGATTAAGAGGAATCAACTTAATTATTCAAGGAAAATAGATGGGTTCTTTTGGACTGATGGTTTATGGTTTAAATATTTGAATTATGTTTGTTCACGAGAGATAGTACCCATAGAAAAATAGTTGCATACGAATTTAATCGATACAACTGAACTCAGTATATTTTTTACTATAATCTTTCTATTAATCTCACCTTAAAAATATATATAATTAAAAATTAGTTATTATAAATAGTATAAGCATAAGCTAACTACCAGCCAGTTCAAACCCACCCATTAACTGCAGAGGGCATAGGAGTAACTATTCTACGTTTCATTGGCACGTGAAATCTTCATATCTCAACCCCCAGACACGTCAGTGATCTTTGCTATAGATTTTGCCTCGCTCGTTTCGATTTTAGTTTCGACTTCGATTTATTTTTTATTATTTATAAATTTTGTTTTTTTTTGAATTTTTGGCTTTTTTTAGTTTTTAACTAGTTCTTTTTTTTCGTATACGCTTGTATTGTCCGTGATAAGTTAGCATATTTTTCTATTTTAAATTTTTAAATTTAATTACGTTAAATAAGTCATCTTTAATTACAGTGAAATTTTAAACGCTGCAATGAATTTTCTATTTACTGTCGTTGCTCGATTCCATCTCTTGCAAATTAATTCACATCGAAACTCTCCAGACCTTGGCAGTCGAATGCTACAAACTGCTAGCAAAGGATCGAGGAGCACGTACCCGCAAGGCTGCAATTGACTCTTATATCAAACCATTGACTTGTTGAAGAGGGCGCGAATCTTGAACAAAATCCAACGGTGGATGCTGATGGCCGGTAGCTACCCTCGGGCAGAAAATCCCCATGTAGCTACCCTCGGGCAGAAAATCCCATCTCATGCATATATACGGCTCATGTAAATTGTCGAAAACATTGCACGATTTCAAGATCACGTAAGCTTTGATGTGGATTGGCAAATCGATTTACATGCATGCTTCAAAAGATTTCAGTTGTGGTCACTAAAATGCGGCACAACGCACAATACTGCGCCTCACTTAAGATTAATGGTTAAAAACATCATTTCTACCTTTCTTTCCCGGGGATCGATGGACCACCAGTCAAATTTGGAGCGTCAAGTAGATCGATAGCAACTATATATATATGCACGGTTGCTGGAGCTTTTTCACGACAGTATGGACCTTATTCTTTATGGTTTCTTTAAAACAAACAAAAAGATCAACATCTACGTCGTTTTTTAGAATTGGATTAGCGAAATAATTTTTCTGAAATAGTTTCTCGGTATTCGATTCGTACACATAATCACTTATGTTAAGATAAAAAAATAAAAAAATTATTAGCTATAATAAAAAAGAACCTATCCGAAAACACGGTTGAATTCATAGAACACAACATGATCTCTCCTTTTCGACAATAAAATAAACTTATGATTGCATTAGAGGGGGCGAGCTAGCGTGCTAGGCTCCCATCACGCGTCATCATCTCCGCGGTGTAGTGAGTACTGATTGAATCTATGCGAGAAGAACTAAAGATCTAGTCGCCATATATGGCAATGTACATGATTCGCTATTTGGCATTCGGTTTATTCATATAATTGTTCAGGTTAGAGTCAAAAAATCATTAGCCATAATTAAAAAGAATCTACCCAGAAAACGGTTGAATTAATGGACATGTTTTTTTGATTGAGGCTTATAGCTTTTTACTAGATTTGTGTCTTTGGGACCATTCGTACGAGAGATTATAGAGTAATTGAAACTCACATGCGGTTTTTGCCAATATAAATAAAGTTGGTACAATATGTACTACAATTAACTAGTAGATCCTGTTTTAAAAAGACACTTCATTTAAAAATTAGTTACTATAAAAAATTAAAAGCTAAAATTAAAAGCTGAAAAAGAAAAGATCCAGTCAAACAGGGTGATCTCTCCTTTTCGACAATAAAATAAACTTATGATTGCATTAGGGAGGGGGCGAGCTAGCGTGCTAGGCTCCCCTCACGCGTCATTGTCTCTGGCGTGTTGCGAGCACTGGCTGAATCTTTGTGAGAAGAACAAAAGATTTATATGGCACTGTGCAGGATCATTTGGCTTAATTAGCTAGATGGTCGAGGTCATGTGTCAAGTTCAGGTGATCAGTCATACAGAACGCAATTAGCTAGCTCGATCGATTGCCATATTAGCAATTGGACACGTCACTGTCGGCATAAGGCTCGCCTGCTTTTATAATTTGACATGACAAATTAGTCCAAGCGAGGACCGTGTGCTCGTGGCTATCGCATTTCTTTGTGTTAACGTTTCGTCGGAAAAAGGATTTATCCGGGAATTGAGCGTACCGCATTTTTAGTAATCAATAAAATCCGCCCGTTGTTATGTGAAAAATATCACAGATTTTATCACAATTCGAAGCGGATTGTACGACTGTATTAAAATAAATTTAGCACAAAATTTTACAGAGAATGCTATACAAATCTATGATGATGATGACGAGCTGGAAAATCCTGACAGAAATCAAGCATAGGAGGGCCATCCGTAGATGTGGCTGCACTTGCTGCCACCTGGCCGGTTATGCGTGAGTACCGAAGGACAGTCCAGAAAGGTCACTTGAAATGGATTGTTTTCTTAACATGATTTTGTATTTGTATTATCTATAGAAATATAATGATGTTATTTATTTAATTATTTATATTTAATTAAATATTTTAGAGAAAATAACAGCTACTACAATGTTATTTTAACTAAAAACTGAAAGTCACAAACAAATCCTATATATCTTTGAGCCTTAGGAACCACCACACAATTGTAACCTTTCCGAGGAGCGATGGGGTACATATTAACTTTGCTGCAAAGGGAGGTGAGGTTGCTGTCATGGGTCACTTTAATTAGTTAATTTTATTGTGGCCAAACCAAATCAAAAGATTCAAAACGATAAAACAAAAGATTTTGGCAACAAATAAAGGAAGGACACAAGAAATCCAAATGGACCCTATGCATGAGATCACCATTCACGTAAGAATTGTACATGCATGTCCATGACAAAGTTCCTTGGACAAGATACAAGAGGGCTAACAATATATACAACCCAAGGGACCTTGTTTGCATGTCTCCTGTGTTCAAAGGAACAAAATATAGAATTCTTGCATGACATATTACAAGAGGCCTATTGTCTTTTGGGCTGTTTGTAAGATATTACTGAAACTCACGTAATAAATGAAGTCAAGAAAGTATGTACTACAATTAACTAGTAGATCCTATATTGAAAAAATAATCCGTTTAAAAGTTAGTTACCATTTTGAAGTTTGAAAAGAACATATATATTGTCAATCTGATCCAAATTTATTCCAAGGTTGTAGGTTTGTACCATCATTCCCAGCAACAAATGAATTAACAAGGATTGCATGCTTATCAATGAATAAATTGTATATGCATAATTCGTTGGAAGAGATAGTGGTGGATGAGAAGGTATGACAGGTGACGGCTCAAAGTTTAATCAGGTGAGAACTTATGCGCCTTATTATTGAGTGAGATCTTGGACTTTTTTGTGTAGGATTTTGGTAAAGTAGTGGCAAATCCAACGAGTAAAAGTATATTGGTGGGTGATTGTAGGATTGCACCGAATATGAGCTTGTTCTTTACGGTTTCTAAAAATGGCTTTTGACTTTTGTTACAGTATCTAACTTTTAATGGAGTATTTTCTCAAGACGGGATCTACAAGTTAAAAGCCTAACATCTGTATCAACCAAAATTGTGCAGTATCTCTCTCAAATCTCGTCAAAACAACCAAATTTCAAAATTTTCAGGCAAAAGCCATAAGTCACAGCAAAAAAGAACAGCCTGTTTGATACGGCTGTGGCTTATGATTTTTGGCTGAAATTTTTGAATTTTAGGTGTTTACAACAGAGATTAAGAAAGAGATACTCGCTTGCGATTTTGGATGGTACAGATGTTGGATTTTTAATATGTACTATAATTAACTTGTAGATCTTATCTTAAAAAATATTTCGTTTGAAAGTTATATATTGTAGTAAAACCAAAAGCCGATTTCAAAAGCCATATCAAACAGGCCGATAGGCATAAACGACCACTCTATGATTCACAACTAAATAAATTAAGCCAAACAGCTTTCACTCATTACTGATATGATATATATATATATATATATATATATATATATATATATATATATATATATACTATATATATATATATATATATATATATATATATATATATATATATATATATATATATATATATAACTAGTTATATAGTTAAACTTGACATCCAAGAAATTTTAAAAATTTCGGATACATACCTATTTTAGAGAAAAGCACGCTGACAGGTGGACCGCACAATTGAAAGCACTAAGTAAGCAGATTCTACTCGTTACACCTAGTGGTAAACATTATTAACTACAAAACTGAAAATCTGTGCGTGTAATAATTATCCTTGTATCCCCTAAATGGCCAAAAACACTTAATGATCCGTAATGATCAAAGCTGCTTGACATATGCCTGTCAGCTTCTTGGAGAGGTTTCTTGTCACATGTTAGCCAATATGTCATCAATTCCATAACTAAATTTTGCAACACCAAATTTTGGCGCACATCAGCAAAAGAAAATTTGACTCTAATCAGACAGTCTATGAGCGTTACAGAATAATAAAGTGGAGCTTCTGTTTTTCCTTTTAGTCTTGATCAATACGAGTGGCTAAAATGACAGTGTAGAGGTTGGGACAAATGGCCAGAGGGCTGGTCCGTTGATATTAGATTATGGCTTTGACTTATGAATAGTAACGATTAATAGAGAAACAAGTAAGGAGAGACATTCATGTACGATTTTGACTGATATAAATGAAGTCTTTATAGTATATACTACTATGGACTAGTAGACTTTGTCTTAAAAGATACTCTATTTGAAAGGTAGATACTATAGAAAAATTATTTATTATAGAAAAATAGTTCTTAGAAATTAATACGAATAGGGCAGAAGGAATTGGGCGTTTTGCTATTTCTTGTTTTCAGTTTTGGTTTTTGGGCTTAATTCCTTGCTTGATTTGTGTCGGCCTGTTAGGCCGTGTGACTGGTCCGAGCCGTTTGTTGGTTACCATGGGCTGCCATGACCAGCAGAATAAGGCCGTTTCCAACAGGCACTGTTAGCCTAAAAACAAGCTTGGTTTTCGTTTGGGTTCATTCTCGTGATCCAATCTGGTGCCCGAACGAAAAAAATGTTTAATCCTTGGACCTAGAGGCACTGCCACTAAACCCACTTTCTTTAGGAGCATTGCTATGCTTAAAAAAAAAGCATCGCTATACATTTTTATAAAAAGGGTTTTTCCAAAAATGTTTGACACAAAATTTGAACCCAGGGGAAACCCCTCAAACTCTCGAGTCCTCACCTTCCAGAATATTATTGAATTCCATGCACCGACTAGTTCAGCTAAAAGCTTAAGGCTCTATTTAGAACATAGGAATTTCGCAATAATTATACAATAATTTAACATAATATGGTTCGACTTTTTGTAGGAATCGGAGAGAATTCCCGTGTTCCCAAATAGGGCTTAAGTCGTGGGAAGGTAATCGATATATACACTCATGCTTCAACAATCCTAACGGGTAGGAGCAGCTCATTACACAAAAGAGTATCTCAATTAAAAAAATCACTAGAACATAATTAGCTTGTTGCTCTAACATATTTATTGGCATCATGACGTTGATCCTTGCAAGGGATAGATTATTGGATCGTCAAAAAGGCAGGTTCCAAGTGCGTCCTTCAAATTTCTTCCCTGAAGCACGGCTTTGTAGCATTATTCTAACCTATACATATTGCCAATGACAAGTGTACCTTTTGCAAGCATAATTCTTTTCCTCAAGAATTGATCAACCTACACATATTCTCTATTAATATCGATCCCTTCCTTGGGCCAGTCAGGTTATCCTTTCTCCAAGTGGTTTGATTAATTAGTAGGCCCGGTCGGTTTGGGAGGAACAGTTTTAGTTAACTAATTAAGATTGTTTACTTGGAAGAGTACAAGAGAGGGCTTTGGAGATCGACCGATGTTGTCGTTGAAGGGTGACACTTTGGACAAGCATTGAGGTCACTGGTCCTAGCTAGGTTATTTCTGTGATCATTCTTTCGGCACAATAATGATATGTTACTGATGTGTGTTTTGGTTATAGTCCAAAGGACAAAGTTGGATGGGTTTCAGCTAATGTGGTCAGCATCTTAGTGCAAGTGTATAAATAATGTTGGAGTGACTCAATTTAAGCTGTTGTTCCCACCTTTTTCATTAAATTAAAACCCAAAAATTGTAAAATACAGCATTATTACAATTGCAGCAATGATGGGCTACAATTTTCACACACTATTTTTCTTCCAAAAAAACAAAGAATACTTCACACAAGATTGTGAAAAAACGGTGTGCACTCATCGGACGGGGATACCACTAAGCGATTATTTCATGTTTGGGCGGGACTGAACCAAAACCTCACTCTCATGTGCAGCCCTGCACTTCACCGCCTGGAACTCATCATCCAGATCTCTATACATTTCATGTTTGTTGTACTGGCTCCCAGGATCCAAGACTGGAGTTTTCTTTTTTTAAAAAAACAAAATAGTTGGATACATGCGCCCAAAAACTTCACTATGGTAAATTCAAATGCATAAAATACATTGGCATGTAGGATGGTCGTGAATAAAGTGATGATAAATAATTAACATTTAGATTGTATTGGAATTTGCGTTACGAAAGTTTCGGTCAATCACACTCAAAGGTTTTGAATCCGAGTGGTTTCGATCAGTTCTGAGTGGCTCCGAGTGGTTTTGGTCCAGTTCGAGTAGTTTTGATCGGCTCCGAGTGGTTTTGGTCTGCTCTAAGTGGTTTTGGTCCAGCCCGAGTGGTTTTGGTCGGCTCCGAGTGATTTCCATCGGCTCCGAGTTGGCATATCAGACGATGTTCGAGTGATATCGTAGGATCGAACGACATTTTGACTTCATCATACTACAACCACGACAGACTTCGACCACGTCCGGCTCCGACCACATCTGGCTCTGACCACGTCAGACTTCAACCACAACTGGGTTCGACCACATCATTTTGACCATGGTATTTTGATCACATCAGTCTTCAACTACGGCTTTTTGACTACAGTACTTTGATTACGACCTTTTCGACAACGACAGAATGACCATGCCAGGTAATCGGTATGCTTCGATCTCGATCAATGAACTGGTCGTATTTACAGTACTATTCGATGGTC
This sequence comes from Bonia amplexicaulis, assembly GCA_036346245.1. Taxonomy (NCBI): domain Eukaryota; kingdom Viridiplantae; phylum Streptophyta; class Magnoliopsida; order Poales; family Poaceae; genus Bonia; species Bonia amplexicaulis. Next base: position 3,819,004 of record CM070766.1, read on the forward strand.
GTAGCTACAGTGCTTGTGTCGATAGTCATAGCTATAGTACCTTGTCTATGGTCGTCGCTACAATAACCAGTCGATAGCCGTAGACCTGTGATTGGTAGTCATAGACGTCACGATCGGTAGGCTTTGCGATCGGTTGCCATTGGCTTCACGGTCGGTACTCGTATACTTCATTGTCAGTTTGAGTACTTTAATTTTTGCTATCTTTGAGTACTTCGAGTACTCATGTTAAGCCAGCGGTATGACTGGCTGGTGGTGATCGGTGAACAGTAGTTGAAGGTTTCGGTACTCAGAAGATGGAAGTACTCGATGGTCAGATGGTTGTGGTACTCGGTAGTCAGAAGAACTCGGTACTCGATAGTCATGGTTTTCGTGATCGTGGTCAGTGATGGGTTGTCGAATGTGTTGCGATCAGTAGTCGTAGTCGAAGCGATCGGTACTTGGTGATCGGCACTCGATAGATTTGTGGTCGGTAGCGATACTTGTTATTCCCGAGTATTTTGAGCGATGGTGTTTTCCCGAGTACTTGTATTCGAGTACTCGATGTGCTAGCGACCGGTCTTGCATAGCAGTTGTAACCGGTCGTAATGAGTGGTCTAAATTTGGTGTTTTGGAAAGCGATGGAATTTATGATTGTGGATGATCTGGTTGGTGTTTGTGATGATTTGGTTTTTATCTATAGATAGTTAAAGGTGTGTTTCAAGTGTGTGAGCTAATGTCGGTCAAGTTATGAAGAACTTGTGCTGAAAAAATATTCTTTAATCTTTGCATGTGCAGTTGGGCATGGAGATAATCATGGTCAGTGACGACAAGAATCAGGACTAGGATGGGGAAGTTTGAGGTCTAGACGATCGTAGATGTCACACAAGGTGATCGGGCTCACGTCGGAGCATGTGAAGATCAAAGGTGGTGATTCGTGGAGAAGCCACGAGCGGTATGGATCAGGAGGCTTCGACACGAGAGGTGATGTTGCGTGGAGAAGCTACAGGAGGTACGGTCCTGGAGGCTTCGTCACATGTTGAGTTAGAAGTTGTCGATAAAGTCCATAACATGGAAGAGATAGATTTTGTTTAAAACCCGTATTCGGAAGGATTTTAGGTCGCTTGATTTTCGGAAGAGATAGAATTACGTGTTCAGTTTGATAAGGGCACGGTTTAGCGCTCTAGCATATAAAAGAAGAGAAGAGGCTAAGGATTTAGCGAGGACTTTGAGGAGGCGTTTTGCGCTAGGATTTTTAGGGGTGCCGTGAAAGCGTTTTGTAGCTATAAACATGATTCAGAAATACTAGATCAGATATATTCCAGGAAAAGTTAGTCAGCGTCGGCGATATGTTTTCTGAGCATCGTTTTCTTGTGTCTTTGGAGGCGTGCTAACACATCACGATCTTATGTGCCACGAGCTCGATGTCTACGGTCGTCAGTTCAATTCAACCGAGCCGAGTACGTTGTTGACTTTGGCGTGATCTTGTTTGAGCAGTTGAAACTTTCAAGTGGAGGAAAATTTTGACTACGTGTAAAGGTAGTCGAAACGAGCGATCAAAATGTTCTAGTGATCGGAGCGCTAGAACTGTCGAAGCAGTCGAACATCAAGTGGTCAGAACGTCCATTGAGCCTGTGCACACGGTCGAGCGTCTTGCGGTCGAATTTCATATATGTAAGTTAGAATATTTTTCATCTAATTTGAGATTTGTTTTGAAGTATAAAGAAACGGAAGTAATTATTTACTCACTCTGATTGCACCGTAGGATCCTGCGGGAAGATATTCGAAGTACGTCGATATCTCGTGTGGTGTGATTCCATTCGTTGGGTTTCGATCCAAGAGCCTAAGACGGCGTGCCGTTGGTGCTAAAGCTGCACTACGGCTGAGGATGTGATTCCAGAATTCACAAATTTGGGTCATCCAGAAACTGTTGGAAGTAGCCCAACCGTCCGGGAACACAAGCCAGTTTTTTAGGATCAATGCTATGGCTCTTTTCTTTTGAAGCAGCGAAAAAAAATAAATGTAAAAAATATAATAAAAATAAATTTTATTTTTTTTTTTTTTATTATTATAATTTCTGTAAAATATAATAAAATAAATTTTATTTTTCTGTATTTTTTATTATTTAATATGGATGGCCAAATGGTGAAAATATAAAAAAAACTAGCTATTGGATGAGATATGAGTGGTGTAGATTGAGGGAATAGGGAGAAGGGGACAGGGAAGCCCCGTTCATCCAGAAACTGTTGGAAGTAGCCCAACCGTCCGGGAACACAAGCCAGTTTTTTAGGATCAATGCTATGGCTCTTTTCTTTTAGGATGTAATTGATAGTTTTTAGTAATGATCAGTGGTTTTTGTTTGTATTTTTTTTGAAGCAGCGAAAACGTTGATACAGACGGCGTATACAAATTCAAGTTTAAAAAACCATTTAAAATCCATCTATTTTAGCTTTCGATTCGAAACCGAAATCAAAAGGCATAAAAAAGCCAAAAAAACAAGCTTACATGCTTGGAGGTATTCATTTCGGTATGATTTGCATGCTACGAATTGAAGCAAGGAATCATGGATTGGTCGCCAGCTTTCAATATCAATGCTTATCGCCGACACGCCGACGTGGTCATTCCGGATGCTCGTCCACTCTGTCTGGCGTACGTACGAAAAAGAGGAGATCGATGAAACTAAAATGAACGGCAAAGCACGTAGCCAGCGTATAAAACTAGAAAGAAAACCAGGTGAAGTGAGTGGGGATGGAGTGGCCAGCAAAAGCTAGAGTTTTCTGCTGCCGCCATTCAAACCCAGGAGGCGTCCCAGCTAGCAGCGCCGCAGATGAGCCAGCCATCATACTCGGGGCGTGTGCGTCCTCTGCACAACGTGAACAATTGCAAGCATGGGACAACCACCCAGACCAACTTTCCATGCCTACCTCGCGGGTCATTCTTTCTATGATTTATAGTTAGAACTAGATTTATAGGCGCGGCGCTACGCCGCGCCAGGCACCGTATGTACTAAAATAAAAGAGGCGATAATTTGTGAGGAGTTTTTTAAAAAAATCGGGGGTAAAAACGTATTTTCGAAAAAGGCGGAGGCTTTTGAAAAACCGAGACCTGACGTAAAAACAGGGACCCGTGCGCACTTCCAAAACGCTGGGGCCATCCTGCAAAACGGAGGGCTAAAAATTTCCGTGGACCTTTATGAGAACTAAAGACCATCGTAATTTCGGAAAAATAAAAGGGTTTTTCGCAAATTTGGTCACCGACCGCATTTAAAAATCACGACGACACGCTGGCGGGGCGCCAGCCAGCGGCGACGGGTTTAGCCCATGCCAGGGTTTCCTCCCCTCGTAATAGGGAGTTATTTTAAATTTTATCTGTTTGTAAGAGAGTATAAAAAGAGACACTCACATATAATTTTGATCAATATAGCTTACATCGATATAGCGTCTACTATAATCGACTTATAAACCTCACCTTAAAAAATACTTCATTTAAAAACTAGTTATTGTAACATAATGTTAGTGATATACCCTAGAATCAATCATGAAGACAATTGTATCACTTCTATGATTATGATCTTTTGAATAATATGTTATTTTGTCCATTGAATAGATGTCTTTTATATTGATCAACAAGTATGTGATATGTTCGTGGAACTCTTTATTCATATTTTAATGTTATTCTAAATTATCTTTGATCTTATATCACTATGTGTGATAATTATGATTTACAGATCAGCACATGTATTAATTGATAATCATGTTTTACGAATCATGGATATGGGATATCAAATCAATAATATGAACACATATTAGAGAACATGATAATAGATTAACCCACTATGAGACACTGTGAGAATTGTTATATTTTTAAGTGTTATCAGTTGGTCTCATACATAGTGTATATAGGATCGTTAGACCTAAAATTGTCATTATTTGCTGCATGTGTAATAGTTTACTTAGGGGTTGCTAATTATTACTCTGTGACTAGGTGGTCATAAAGGTAGTTTTCAGGTTTACTATGAAGCATACAGAGGAGTATGAGCGATCAAGATAGAATTTATCCCTCTTATATAACACGAGAGATATCTCTGGGCCACTCTATGTAGTTAGATTAAGAAAGTATATGACCATGCTGAAAGCACTACATATTCGAGTGAAGGATCGAGCTATCATAAGATGGCACGCTTCTCGCCTTGAGTTCGATCTAGTATCATGAGGCAAAAGGATCGGTACATAAGCACTATATAGATTCGTCTGATATGGTTTTTATGTATGTTTGGGAGTCGTTATGTCCTACTAGAGATTGCTATCGACTTATGGACCGAAAAGGAGCTTTCGGTCTATGGCCAAATATATATGAACCTACAGAGTCACATACTTAATGGGCTAGAACAACAAGTGTCCAGATGATAGTCTCCGAGTGGGGATACGATATCTACTAGTATTGGATAAAGATCTAGTCTGGTGTTTTTCGAGTTGGATACGATATCTGGTCGTACCGGATAAGGATCCGATTGGAGGCTATATAAAGAGAGGTGCGAGAGCAGAGGGAGGTATCTCGAAACACATCGATTGAAACCTAGCCGCCACTTCTCATAACCCCTGCCGTGCGCGCTGGTGCTAGCATGCCGATGTACGGTGTTTGGAGAATCGCTTAAAGTCTGTTTATTTTGGCTTAGGAGAAACTGAAGTTAAAATGCATAAAAAAGTCTTACGGAGAAACTGGGCTTAAAATGCATAAAAAGCCAAAAAATAACAGGCTTATATGCTTGGAGGTGTTCATTTCGGTATGATTTGCAAGCCACGAATTGAAGTATGGAATCATGGATTGGTCTGGTCTCGAATTTGACGAGTTAATCTAGTTGTCTACTGATCTGGTCGAAACCCCGACCATGAGTACTTCAGAGCATACCTTCCGAGTACATCAAGTCTGGTCGAGTCCACGAACGTAGCACATCGTGTAATCAGTCGAATCAATTCTTACAACCAGTACGTAGCTTACGACCAGTACTGTAGCTCCGAGTACTCTAGCTTTGAATATTGTGGCTCTGAGTACTGTAGCAGACGTAGTCGAAAAGGAAAGTACTGTAGCAGTAGTAAAAGGTCAGGATTCAGAGTGCACATATAACTAGGATTCAGAGCAGTCGTAAAGAAAAGTCAAGGTGTGTTTATGTAGAACTCTTAACGTGGGATGGTATGTTGGATGCGAAGTCTTGTATTTTACTTCTCTATATCAGAAAAACAAAAAGGACATAGACGTATCGCGTTGCCAAAGATCAATCTGTGTTTTACTCTTGTGTCCAAGTGCGTGATCTCAAGGCTTTAGTTCGTCGGTCGTTAAGGCCCTGGGCTTATGCTCTAATAATTGGTATCGGAACCTAGGGAGGTGAAGCGATGGATGGCAACACGAATGATCTACCAAAGTCAGGAGCACTCGTCAAGACCATGGGCATCGAGCTCGATCTATCGAAGTCAGGCGTGATCATCAAAGCCGACGGCAAGAAGCGCCTCGATCCCGATCTAATACCCGATGTTAAGCAAAATGAATTACGACATGTGGGTCATCAAGATGAAGATAATCTTGCATTCGCTAGGGGTATGGTCAATGGTCAAAAATAGAGACGATGATGGTGACAAGCATCAAGGTGCGTTAGTGGCCATCTCGCAAGTGGTGCCAGACAACGTGATGCTGTCAATCACGGAGGAGACAGCAAAAGAAGCCTGGAACACACTCAGAGAGATGCGAGTAGGTGAAGATTGTGTCAAGAAGGAACGTGCTCAAGTGCTGAAATGGCAACTAAGCAAGTTACAAATGGGGGACTCGGAGATGATCACTGAGTACTCCATGAAACTCGCCACGCTGGTGGGTGAGATCCGTTCACTCGGCACAAACTTGGAAGAGAGCGATGTCATTGAAAAACTGCTCAATTCGGTTCTAGGTTGCTTCCTCCAGATTATTGAAACTATCGAATAGTTCGGCGATGTCGCTCTCGGAGGTGATCAATCGCCTTAGAACCTACGAGGAAGGACTCAAGGGGTGGAAGCACTCGAAGGACGAGGGAGATAAACCTCTCTTTACACAAAATGAGTGGGAAGAGAAGAGCTCAAAGACAAAGAAGCGTGAGGGCTCCACCTGCTCCAATAGAGGAGGTCGTAACGAGAGAGGTCGGGGACCTGGCCACAGACAAGGTGGAGGCTGAGGCGATGGCGATCACATCATCGATGAACGAATGCCACGTAACTCCGACCAGATCAAGGTCAAATGTTTCAACTGCAATGAATGTGGGCACTTTGCGAAAGAGTACCCAAGCCAAACCAAAGAGAAAGGGCTAATCTTGTAGTGAAGTAGAACAATGGAGATCCCCAACTATCGATGGTTGAAGTATGTGAGCTCATCCATACAGTTCCAACGCCTGAAGAGGAGGTATTCCTGAATGAAGGTAAGGTGGTTCCAAAGTTTAGCGAGACCCAAAATAAGGCTTGGTACCTTGATATCGGCGTAAGTAACCACATGACCGACTGCATGGAGAAGTTTACTGAGATTGACATGATTGTAAAGGGTTTGATCAAATTTAAAGATGGTTCGACTATGGAGATACAAGGGGATTAGTGCTATTGGAGTGTTCTACTAGTGAACATCGTATCTCACGGATGTTTATTTCATCCCGAAGCTGAGAAGCTATATAATCAGCCTCGGACAGCAGGATGAGAATGGTTGCAAGATTGTGATCAAAGGAGGAGTGATGTCGATCTTAGATAGAACTCACATGATGTTGGCCAAAGTGAGCAGATCAAGCAACCGGATGTATGTGCTACACATCAATCCGGTTCTTCCAGAGTGTCTCCTGGCAAGAAGCACTGAAGAAGCATGGCGTTGGCACACTAGGTATGGGTATGTGAACTTTCATGCCCTAACAGATCTGGCTCGCAAGAAGATGGTGTATGGAATGCCCATGATCGAGCACGTAGACCGTATTTGCGATGGTTGTCTGATCGGCAAGCAATACCAGAACCTATTTCTGACCACGTCTTTATACCGAGCAGTCATTCCCCACGAGCTATGACATGGTGACTTGTGTGGGCCAATCACTTCGACCAAGAAATGGAGGAAATCATTACTTCTTGCTATTCGTGTATGACTGCACAAGGTTTATGTGGTTGCCTTTACTCTGAAGCAAAGATGAAGAATTTGAGGCATTTAAGAGGATCAAGGTGGCAGCTGAGATGGAGAAAAACCTAAGGCTGAAAGCTCCGCATACCGACAGCGGTGGCGAGTTTACCTCGAATGAGTTCATGGACCACTGTGAGTTGTTGGGAATTAGGCGTTACCTTACAACGCCTTACTCTCCCCAACAGAACGAAGTGGTTGAAAGGAGGAATCAAATGGTGGTCGACATGGTGACGAGTCTGTTGAAGAGAATGGGAGTCTCAGGTGAATTTTGGGGAGAAGCGGTCTCGACTGCCGTTTATCTCCTAAATCAGGCACCAACAAAGAGTGTCATCGGCAAAACTCCTTAAGAATCCTACTACGACCGCAAGCCAATTGTTAGTCACCTCCGCACTTTCAAGTGTGTTGCACATATGAAGACGACCATGCCTCACCTCCCCATGATAGCAGATCAAAGCAAGCCAATGGTGCTCTTTGGGTATGATCCGAAGACAAAAGTTTATCTGATATTTGATCCGGCGACACAACTAGTTGTGGTGACTCATGATGCAGTGTTTGAAGAGGAGAAGAAGTAGGAGTGGAGCAGAGATCCCTCAGCAGAGGTATAATGGATTGGAGATATCTGCATGGTACATTACCCTCCTAACACTGATGGAGGTCCTGGCGATCACGTGGAGGCATCCAACACTCTGACCAAAGAGGGCGTAGTCGGAGGACCTAACCACGAAGCGGAAATTCCAGGCATGACCACGAGTAGGACGAGCACAAGATCTGGAACACTCGACTCATCTATACCATGTACTCCTGAATTAACACTGGGACACCGATCTCACCTGGAGCTCCGCTATGGATGGAGCTCGACAAGAGCTTATCTTAAGTACCACGCCAGGAGCGTGACATCATAAGACTCTATGATGCCACATCCCTGATAGAACTGGAAGATTCAGAGTTCTGTTTGCTCGGAGAGGGGGAGCCCGCAAACTTTGAAGAAGCCAAGGCAAAGCTGGAGTAGAGAAGAGAAATGGAGGAGATGTCCTCTATCCAAGAGAATGGAACATGGCAACTTGTTCCATTGCCAGATATATATAAGCTGATCGGTTTGAAGCGTGTGTATAATTTAAAGAAGGACACTCAAGGCATGATTGTGAAGCACAAGACAATGCTAGTTGCAAAGGGATACGTTCAATGACAAGGTGTTGATTTCAATGAAGTCTTTGCCCCTATTGCAAGGCTAGAGATAATGCACCTGCTCATTGCGATCGTGGCACATGAAGGATGGGGGGTTCATCATATGGATGTCAAATCTGCCTTCCTCAATAGCGACTTAGAGGAAGAAGTTAATGTCGTGCAACCTCCAAGATTTGAGAAGATAAGAGAAGAACACAAGGTGTTAAGACTGGACAAAGCCATATATGGTCTGTGTCAAGCCCCATGAGCTTGGAGTTCGAAGCTAGACAAGTCCTTGGTGGCACTTGGTTTTGAAAGATGCCTGTTAGAGCAAGTGGTGTACAAGCGAAGTTAAGGAAAAAGGAATTTGTTGATTGAAGTTTATGTGGATGATTTGATCATCACTGGAGAGAGTATCGAAGAGGTCAATAGCCTCAAAAGCCAGATGAAGAAATTATTTAAGCATGAGTGACCTTGGGTTGCTCAGCTATTACTTGGGTATTGAAGTTCGTCAGAGCTCCAGAAAGATCACTCTTAGCCAGTCCGCATATGCAACAAAGGTATTGGACAAGTGCGGTATGAAGGATTGTAATCCAATACAAATTCCGATGGAGCCCCGCTTGAAGTTGAGCAAGGGCAGCATAAACCCACCAGTGGATAAGACCCTGTATCGAAATATAATCAAAAGCTTGAGATACCTGCTACACACGTGCCCAGACTTAGCGTTCTCAATTGGCATGGTGACCAGGTACATGGAGAAGCCTACTACGGAGCATATGGCCGCTGTAAAGCACATACTGAGGTATGTGAGAGGAATTTTGAGTTACAGGTGTGTCTATGATAAGAAGGATGAAGGTTGGGGCTAATCGATTACTCTGATAGTGACCTAGCAGGTGATATTGATGACCAGAAGAGCACTTCAGGCATGGCATTTTTCCTTAGGTCGAATCCAATCAGTTGGCATTCACAAAAAACAGAAGATAGTCGCTTTATCCTCGTGTGAAGTGGAGTACATCGTAGCTTGTGCAGCAGCATGTCAAAGGATATGGTTGTGACGATTGTTGGCTGATATGCTAGAGATGAAGGTTGAGAAAGTAACTCTAAAGATCAATAATCAGTCTTCAATCACGTTGAGCAAGAATCCAGCCTACCATGAGAGAAGCAAACACAACGATACCCATTTCTATTATATTAGAGAATGTGTAGAATCCTCATATGTTGCGAGCCTGATCAGCCACCTGGTCATAGCGGATGTTTCCTTTTCACCGAACCTTCTGTTGGAAGATATTGTCAACATGGTGGGCTTCCGGGTTAGCTACAACAAGGTATGGCGGGCTAAATAGAAGGTCGTGGATCGTATGTATGATACATACGAAGAGGCTTACGACATAGTCCCAAGATTGTTCCACCAAATTACATAAACAAATCCTGGCACATATATTAACAAGCTAGAGCGGGTGCATCCTACGAAGGGGCCAAATTGCTTCATTCTTGATAGAGTCTTTTGGGCCTTTCGTCAGGTGATAGAAGGATTCAAGTACTACCGTCCCGTGCAAACATTGGATGACACCTTCCTATCTGGCAAATACAAGGGCACCATCCCCACCATGGTTGCAGCTGATGTCGATGACCAGTTACTCCCCGTGACCTTCGCAATTGTGGAGAATGAGAACATGGACAACTGGCTATGGTTTCTGGCAAATGTGAAGCAAGCAGTGGTTCAAAACTGGCCAGATATGTGTGTCATCTCAGACCATAATGATATGGTTGCTGTCTGCGTTGAGCACGGCGCAAAACAGGATAGAGCCCCCATTCCAGTGGAATGACTTGAGGAACCATTGGTGCACGAGGCATCTCGCGGTCAACATCCATATAAGGTTTCGAAGCAAGGACCTCATGAAGATGCTTAAGAAGCTGTAACATCCTGAAAATTTGAGTTTTGTAAAAAGAAATGTTATGAGTTATTTTGCGATATATTATATTTGACCTTGCATTTTTATTGCATTTCCCGGAGTTTGGTTAAGAATTCAAGAAAAAGAGCACACTTGTTTAAATAATAGAAAACAAGATTTTAAAATACGAATCTGAAAAGATGATCCACTAAAAGTGGAATACAACTTAATCCCAAAATATTGGGGGTTCTATTTTAAGGTTGCAATAATAGCTAGATAAATAAAAATAAGAATAAAATATAGATAAACAATAGGGAGGAGAAAATGTAGGTAAATAAATTCACCATACAAAGATAGGTGGAAAAGGATGCAAATCATATATATATATATATATATATATATATATATATATATATATATATATATATATATATATATATATATATATATATATATATATATATATATATATATAATATAAAATATAATGTCCAAGTAAAATAAAAATAAAGAAAACAAAAATATAGGGGAGCAGCCGACAAGCCCGACCAACCTCCCAACCTCCTCGCCCACCCGCTCACCCCCCCTGTTCCTCTTCCTCCCCGACGCCTCCTCCTCTCCCCTCTCGCTCTCCCTTGCAGGCCACAGACGCCCGCCGCCCGCCGCCCGCTGCCCACCCACCTCCCTCTCCCATGGCGCCTTCTGACCGCCGGACCCCGCTGCGCCCTCACCCATCGCGCGACGCCGGGTCGTGCGCACACACACCCGCCCAAAGAAAGCCGCGCCCACCTGCGCGCAGCTGGATCCCCTCCGCGTCATCAGCAGCAGCACAGGGCCTCTTCATTGCGACACGTCCCCGGGATCCCCGAAAATCCGCGGCAGTCACGGCTCCGAACGGCACCGGCGGGACCGCCCGGGCAGGCGCCCGTTGCCAGCCTCACCCACGCGGCTATAAAGGCCACCGAGGCCTCCCTCGAGCTCCCCACGCTCCTAACACCCTCTCCCTTCAAGCAATTGCGCCTAAAGCCCGCAAATCGCCGCCGGTCTCGCTCTTCTTCTCCACTTCCGGCGACACCCTCCCCACTAATTTACGCCGCCACATTCCGATTCCATCCGCCTGGGCCATCTCCTGGCCACCGTGAACCCACTCCCGACCTTTCCCGAGCCCCCCGTGGACCGTACTTTGATCATGTTGAACCCATATTTATGCAAATTAATTTCCTTTAAATTATCCATATGCATGCTATTATTTTATGTGATAAATTATGTTCAGTTTTATAGAATTTAGATATACACCCATTATTATGCTTGTTAGTATTACCTGTTGAAACTCTTGGGATATGTGAGCCTTGTCGCCATAGTAAAGCTATCATAATGTAGTTTTCACAAATAGAGTATAATATATCGCGTTGCTTAGTGTTGCTAGTTAAACGGGGACACTTAAATGTCCCAAAACCCCTCACTTGCAAATATGATAATGGTTTGGGCAGTCATAGTGGGAATGACTGGAGAAAAATTTGGAACTGTTATTTTATGCCCCAAAAAGCAAGGACCGAATCTTGTCATGTTAGCCCGTGTAAAACAGTACAACCACAAGTCTGTAAAATACAACCTGGTTAAGTAAATTTATCGAAACCCCCGGACTCATCTCACCGGTAGTGGATAGGAGTGGATCTGCAAGGGCAAGGGAAGACCTAAAGGGACACCAAGGGGAGGGTGAAGTTTTCCAGCTGTACTAGCGCTGCGGGAAGTGGAGCCCGGCTACGTTAGTGACTGTGGGAAACATCCCGTGCAACGTATGGGACCCACCGCAAGTGGGCAGTTTCCCATAAGGTGAGATGACAAAAGAAGCTAGATACTTTGAAAAGTCACTCTGATGGTCTGCTCAACTGCATGACTAAGGAATCATGTGGGGCAACGAGTTGATTGTCTCTTGTGGTGAAAGTGTACAAACTCTGCAGAGTCAAAACTATTCGAATAGCCGTGTCCGCGGTCATGGGCAGACATGGGGACTTAACTAGATATAGTTCCGTTTCAAAAATGATTTATGGGGGAAATGGGAAAATGAAGGGCAGTGGGAGGCCTTAGTTTGGAATTGTCCTGGGTGTCGTCCCAGTGGTAAGTTATGCAACTATAATGCTGGAAGATGATATAAGGCGCAGAGGCCATGTAATGGTGGATGGGCTCTGTACCACTATTAAGACGATTAAATTCCACTAAACATGTGTCTTTGAAAAGCTGCTATGTCATAGGGATTTCTAAGTACTGTATTATAAAGGCAATTTCCGGCAAAATAAAATAAACCTAAGCCTTCCCTTGGATTAGCCCAGCATGTTATTATTGCATTCTGTGTGATGGCTCGCTGAGCACGGTGGTTAGTGTGCTCACACTCGCATTACCAAAAACAGAAATAGGGACGCATGATCACTATGAATATGAAGACGCCCCGGCCACAGAAGGGAGGAAGGACGATGGGAATTAGGTCGCCGTTCGTATTTTCCGATCCTAGACAAGCTAGACCTAAGGCATTGTGTGCACATATATTATCTAAATCTAGGTAATATATACTGCACACATTACCCCCCCCAGAGTCGCTTGCCTGAGGTTATGGTCCTACTTTTGCTTCCTCTTCCGCTGCTTGTTTGTAATGATGACATTCGGCCTAAGTGCCCCTTTTGTAAACTATCGCCCGACGTGGTGTAATTTGAACAATGGACTGTAATATTACTGTTTAAGCGATGTGTGTGTTGATTCAGCAATGACCTGTGTGCTCTAACTACCGATCCAAGGAATAGAGCAGTAAATCACAGGAGATTCAGGATTGAAAAATCCGGGTCTGACAGAAGCTATGCATACAGAATTAAAGACAGAAGTTTGAGGCCATGTGGAGACAACTCAACGAGGAGACTGTCAAGAATGTGAGGCATTCAGACGATGCCGAGCAAGAGGCAGTGATGGTTGGGTCTGCTAGAGTTGGGGAGTTCACATAATGGGTTAACACGCACGCACTGGACTTGGAGAAATGGTCTCTACTCCATGACACCAGTGGTGCAAGGTATGAAATCATGATGACCATAACCAGGGACATAGCTATTCGAATAGTTTTATACTCTGCAGAAATTGCTCAACTTTACCCACATGATATGTTCTTCTTATAGTGTCACTAGTGTAACACGCTTTCTTAGGCGTGCCGACCAAAAAATTCACAACAAAGCCTTTAGAATGCTCAATCTCAATCCAATTCTTCCTGCTCCCTTAATGTGGATCCATGGCTACTGCCAAATCGGATTCATCCCAATGACAGAACTGAAATTGAAACATCACAAATTATTTAGCCAGCTCCATCCCATACTGGACATGTGGTTGTACGATAAGGCTTGGATCAATGACGCACAAAGTTAAGTCCTTCGACATTACCCAGGCAAAACATCCACATCCCAATGTGCTATTGCACCCCCTTTACTGCACGATCATCACCTAAGTGAAAACCATTTTGTATAACCAACACCAATGACACTACCCATGCCATGGTGTACAATTTTATAACGGTGGTTAACTACCATAATTGTATATTTCATTAAGTCAAAATTGATTAATTGATCACATGTGATGATAAGCCCAACGTACTACAGTAAGCATGGCTAAGCATACCAGACATACAACCCAAGTGGATACTAGTATTGTATCACTAGATAATTACCCATCCTATGGTAACAATGGAATCATAGTATTCAAATTATCAAGTAAGGGATTAATCAAGTTGGACCATAACTACCAGATACAAGGGTTTGTAGTAAAATAGCAATACATGATAATTTAAAATAAAATAATAAATAAATATATTTAAAAACTAGGTTTAACATGATCGAAGGATATGACTTTCCTTAGCCTTACTCACCAATTTCTTGATCTTCTATTCCTGCCTCTGCTCCTTCGAAGATGTTATCTAACGATAGAAAAAGTGAATGAGACACAAATAAAATCAAATAAAAACTAAAAGAACTTCCAAAACTTCGAAACTAGAATTAAAAGATAGAGCTCAATTTTAAATGAATTTAGAAAAAGAAACGGGTCAATCGGACCTAGGACGAAGAAGAATGGGCTGTTGGAAAACTAAATCCAAAGGAAAAGGCTAAAAATGGGAAATTCTACTGTGTTGTGGATCGGTGCACGAAATAGCTAGTCTACGGTGGACTCAGCTCAGCTAGCTCACAGGTCTATGGCACTGTGCAGCTGGCAAGTGGGACCCGACTATCAGTGAGTTGGCTCATGGCAGACCAGGTCTACGGAGAAGTTGAATCGATGGCTGTGTGAGCTATCCGATCAGCTCTGTGTGAGTGGTCCAATCGGCGAGCGGAAGTACCGGCTCTATGTGAGCGGTACTGGTGGTGAGTTGAAGTATTGGCTCTGGGTGAGAGGTACTACCGACGAGAAGAAGTGCCGGCTTGTGTAGCGGCACATTTTTTTCTAGAGAGACACCTGTGTAGAGTCTTCTCGTCCCTGAGAAAATCGGTAGCTCCGCACAAGTGTAGCGGTACTTCCGATAATCGGTAGTACTGGACTTTGCACGTCGGAACTACCAGATTTGTCTGCAACGGCTAGTTTTCTGACCGTTGGCGAGGAGAGCAAAGTACCGGAATTAAACCGGTGGTACTTCTGATTTTCCTGTTTTTAGGGATTTGGCTCCAACGGCTAGTTTTCTTGTGTGGGGTATAAATACCCCCTTGTGGCTAGTTGGAGAAGGCGTTGCTTGACCCATTTCTATTCCCTTAAACTAGTATAAGGCTCTTCACTCAATTGTGCATGTGTTGCACTTTGTGAGCAAGGAGAAGGGATCTAAATTGCATGTGTTGCATCTAGAGGTGGACTCAGTGTCCATTTGAGCTTGTACATTCGCTGCACATGGTGAGAGTCAAGCGAAGGGTTTGACTTGTTACTCTTGGAGTTTGCCGACTCCTAGATGGCGTTGGAGGCGTTGTGCGCAGTGATCTTCTCAAAGAAGGTAGTGAGAAGACTCAGTGAAGTATGAAGGTTGGAGCTCACCTACCCGGAGCGGGAAAGAGCTACCACTAGTGGATTGAGGTGTTTTGGCTTAATTCGTGGAGCTGGTCTAATTCGTTTGGGCTAACCTCAACGTGGATTAGGGAAGAGCGGCAACTCTGCGAACACCACGGTAAAAAGAGAATATGTCTATTATGGTTTGTTTTCTTGTGCTCAATTTACCTTCAAGCAATTTACTTTCATAGAATTAAATGGATTGCTTGTCATCTAAAATTGGACACCTTGACATAGCCTAAAATTGTTGGTACACTTAGGTGAACTTAATTAATATATGCGTTGTTTGTGCTAAACCAAATTGATTTAAGCTTCCGCATTGTTTACTTGGTTTAGAAAAATAGAAAATGTCTTGAATTGTTAATAATAATTAAAAGAGAATTTTTAGACCGCCTATTTACCCCCCTCTAGTCGGCCTCCTCGATCTTACACCCGTATTGATTTTTTTTTGTTTTGAATGGGCAGAAACATTGCCTTATATATTAAAGTTGAAAGGAGAGTTTATATACAAGATAGAGGGTGGCAAGCTTAAGAGGGCCGCACCTAAAAAAATAAAATTAAGGCGTTACACAGGTATGTAAGAGCTCCGCTAGCCTCTTCGCCCCGGCTAAGATCCAAGTTTGAGACTCTTCCTTAATTTTGGTAAGAAAGGATGTGTGGGATGACTCTACAGAATGAAAAATACGAGAATTCCACTCTTTTCATATATCCCAAATGACGGCATCATTAACGAAGCAAGAGGTTTGCGAGGCACGTCTGGCTTCAGAATGGTGGACTCCCACCAGTGTCGAATGGAGGCGGTGGTGTGCCATGAAGTTGGGTCTATGGATTCCGTGGTAATCCAGTGGCCGATGAGGGACCAAATTTTTTTTGTGTAGCGGCATTCAGCGAAGAGGTGGATGGATGTTTATGAGGAAATCCTGTAGAGGGGGCAAACCGATTGGTTTGGCCATCCTCTTAAAGAGAGGCAGTCTGCGGTCCATAGCCTGTTTTGTATCGCCAACCATGCGTAGATTTTACATTTTTGGGGGTCCAAGTCTTCCAAATTAGGGGGTTCATAGAGGTGTTTATTGTGCCAAAGAACTGTGCTTTGTATGCTGAGGCAGCGGTATAGCTTCCATGCGGAGTGAGCTTCCAAGTTATACTGTTATGTATCCCTTCCTGAAGTTTCAAGGAAGATATGTGACCCTAGAAGGCGACGAGTTCCTGAATATGCTGTGCAGTTGGGCCATGCAGCCACTTAAGATCTTGTAGCTATTATTTTCAGTTAAAGCCGCATGCAGGAACGATTTTTTCTTTTGGAGGCAGCAAAAAGGCGTAGAGCAATGTTGCACAGACGTCTCCCATGAGTTTAAGTTGAATTCCAGAGGTAGCTGCTACAAAAAGGAGTCTATCGTGCTCATCGCAAGAGAATTGCATCCCTTTCCCCGTATTGATTTGGCAGAGCTCGTTCCTTGGCCTTACACTAAAAACAGTGTATTTGGTATTTACATATAATTGAGCACAGTGGTGTAATAAACGCAGTTAATTTCCCCAAAATTCCTGCAGATGAAAGCAAAACGACCATTTGTTTGTTGCCACTTGCTAGACCTACATCAAATTCTTATCTAGCGTGTGGAAAGATAGCTCGAAGATGAAGATCACCATGGAACCACTACAAAGAATTCCAACTGTTTCAACCCAAACCAAAATAGTTGCAATTTGTACATGTTACAGGAGCTTGATTTCTAATTTTTAGTACAATAACTTAATGTATGAGGCTAAGATCAAGCCTCCAACTTCATTGCAGTAATCTAATACAAGCCTGAAACCATTGCCTACGATCTTTACTTCCACTAAGCTGATAGTGAAACAAAACAATCTAAAAAGATAGAAGCCACTGCTTGGAAGTTCTGAACAAAAGAAAACATTACTTTGACCCCTTAATATGGTGACCAAGAATCGATTCCATATATGAGTTGGGAGCCTTCACACTCCTGAAAATTCATGCACAAATCTAAATTAACAGATATGCATGATCTGTATGAGAAACCCGAAAGGCAAAAGTACTTAAAAGAATTTAATAAAAGTTAATATCTTTTCTCTACGAAACTCTTATTAAATAAGACCAATATTAAACATAACATGAATTACCTCTTCTATTTTCCCATGATTCCCCTTATACAACAGGGAGAAAGTGCCCTAAACGAGGAATACAACATATAAGTTGGTGCTGCTGCTGCTGATTATGATGAATCCTCATCGGTCACTAATTTGATATATCTTAATTACATATTTAGGAATTTCTGAGAGCAAATAATCAATCGATGATTGATCCTTGTACAAAGGATCAGACAATTCGATTAGGTTTTTCTGCGCACCAGTGGAACATAAAAAGGATGAGTTTATTTTCTATAGATGTGGAACCCTCCCCCTAGCCTCCTAGGCATAACAGCAAACATGCACAGGGCATCAAGACTCCTGTAGAAACAGCACAAATGTTACCTCACAGCCTACACAAGGGAAGACTCAATTCACTGAACAAATTAAAAGAATACTACTCCTACACAACGACACTGACAGCAATACTACAGTGGAGGGAATAAACAAGAACACTAAGAACTAAACAAAGCCAATCACTGATCTGAAGAATGCACATTCACAAAAATACAGATATTGCTAAAACAGAACCTACGTAGAAACTCCTTGACACAGAGCACAATCGTAGAACATCATCGCATAAGGTTCTCCACATGGATGTACACACATACATCCACACACCACATTTCAACAGAATGAACATAAATTAACAGTAGAATATTGGGAAGGGAATTAGGGATCAACCGAGATGAAAGAGGAGTGGTCGCTGGCGATGTCGGTGAAGAAGATGTTGAGGTCGCCGATGGGGAAGCAGGTGGCGCGGCTCGGCTCGACGGCGGAGCGGATCCTCGACGGAGACGAGCTCGATGGCGTTTCCATGTGGCGGCAGTTGTTGGAGTCGTGGCCGGCGTCGGAGGCGGAGGAGCAGTAGGAATCGCCGGAGCCATCGCCGGGTTAGCAAAGAGCAGCAGGAGGAAGAGGTTGGGCGGCGGTGGTAACGAATTGGCGCGGAGGATTTGGGTGAGCGGATAAAGGCGGCGGATGCATGATGGTGGTGAAGGTCTGCGGCGCTGGGAGGTCTGGCCCGGCCCTCGCCGGTGCCGGAGTTGAGAAGAGGAGGAGGAGGAAGGAAGAGAGGTGGCGGCGGCGGTTAACAGGGGAAATGGCGATCCATTGGTGCGCACGGTTATGAATGGGAAATTTTGGCATTTTGCGACGATTTATTAGCCCTTGGCTGTTTTCTTTCCATTAGACCTCTGGAGTTTCGTTTGATCGTGCTCAGATCCTATAAAAAATATTGCAACGAAAATAAAAAATATTGCAACAACTGAAAATCACAGTAACATACATACCTATCGTTACAAAAAAATAATTTATAGTAATAACACTAAATATTACAACAATTTACATTTTATCACATTTTTTTTGTTATAACAGGTAGGAATCCTTGCAGCAAACCGTGTTGCCACTGACAGTAACGGTTGTCTTGCACAAAGTTGTTTTGTCCACCAGTGATGATGGCGAGAGAGGTGGCTTGTCCTAGAAGCCTGCTACAAACCCCTCTTCTAAAGTGGTTCATGCTTGGTCTAAAGGGTTAAAAGAGTCCGGTTTGTGTGCGCGCATGGAAGGAAAATAAAATGCCCTTGTTCTGCTTTATGTTGCTGGTCTTTAGATCTCCTTTCCCCTTTTGACGTTTCCTTTGCATCACTCACTTCCAAAGTTCCAATCTTTCTCTGATTGCACCTAATAATGTTGATGTAATGAGCTTATGAGTACACTGAGCAAAGATCACGCATAAACCCTACAAAGTGCGATCGATTCGATCGAGTGAAGCTAACAAGCACCTACTGAAAAGGCTTTGAAAACTCAGAGTTTTCATGATTTTAAACTGATTTGTGATTTTTTGTATTATTAAATAGGCTCATAATCTGAGAAAGGCATTATAATAACTTTTGATCCTCTATTACTAATTTATATTGATAAATTCTCTAAGATTTATTAGATATATCTAAGTCAATTTTTTTAGCTAGCTCTTAAAGCTCCATTAAAATATCAAAGTCTGAAATTCTGAAACTTCAATTGGAGTATGGTTCAAATGCCAAATGAGGAGAATTTTAAACTGCAACTTCAATATGAAACTTCAAAAGCTTCAACGAACTCTCAAAAGTAAGATTATTTGAATATATTTCAAATATCTTTTGCTAATTCATTTGGTATCATATTGGTCATTTGTATCTATCTTCACACTCTTCATGACCATATTAAGTTAAACTAATTGGTATCAACCTCCAAATAATGAAAAATCTCTATTTTTGGCTTAACTTTTCTTCTTCTCTTGTTTTCATGATAATTAATACTATTCAATGATTAATGTCTTTTGGTGCTTATTGCCAAATAGGGGAGAAATTAGTGATAATAGTTTAGCTCATAATGAAAAATTTAAAGTTAAAATTTAAATAATACCAAAAAGGAAGTTAAACTTGCATAATGCTTTCACCTTCTCTCATGCATTTGCTTTGTGATATGCATAAATAATTTAATTTTCTATCATATGTTTATTTTCATCTAAATGCTATTATTATTAATGGAGTTATCATCAATCATTAAAAAGGGGATATTGAAAGATGAAGCTCCATTTAAGTTGGTTTTGGTTATAATGACAAATAGTATTATGAAGTTTTGGTGATAATGACAGATGAATTTGTGAGACTAAGCTTATTTATTGATTATGATATTACTTAGTCTCATTTGGATGAAAAGGTGAAATAAAAATGTATGCATTCGAAATCATATTCTTATATATTATTGCATTCCTTGGATCCAAATATAGATTGAACTCCACAAATAATCCAATATATATATATATATATATATATATATATATATATATATATCTTCATTACACATACTTGTATGCACACATTTAGGAGTTCACTCTATGTTTTGAGGTTACATAAGTATTGATCCATGTTTTCTTTAATACACATTTTAGGATCTTTACTTTAAAACATATCCTTTGAGTATATATAGCTTGTGTAGTTCATATATACTCATTTGCAATCGGGTTGTCATCTGACTTCTCCATTATGTGTTAATAGTTAGATGATTAATGACAACTAGATAAATAAGCTTCACTTTGAAAGCTTTCTTAAAGTATACAAGTGTTGTGTATATGTTGTATACTCACAAATACAATCTTTATCTCATTATTTGATGAGATTGTTATGCATTGCCAAAAAAGAGAATATTGTAGAATCTAGTCCCTCCATTATGTGATAATGATGATGTTTAGTAATTGATGTCAATTGGTTTGTCGACTAACATTTTTCATGAGTTGGATGAATAGGTTAGGTTCCACAAATGAGGAAGACTTGGGATGACTTTATGTGTTGAAGATCATCAAGTCATGTGTTGGATGCATTATGAGTTGATGCATTTCTAAGAGGAGATGATCATGTGTTGATCATCAAGTTAAGTGAAGACACATCATGTGATGATAGAATTAAAGTAATGGATGCATCATGAGTTGATGCATGTCAACACTATGATTCAAGGCAAAGGTATGGCTAACTAGGGCTAAAGATGTGTTCCTAGTCTTTTACCGGTCTTGGTACTTGGATGGACGACTGGATTGCTAGTATAGGTTACCGTCTATTAAGAAGGGGTTATGTCTAGTAGCTTAAGCCACATCATGTGTTGATAGCTCAATCTCACTTGCTATAGCTCTTTTTAGAATGATGCTTATATTTACGAATGTGTTTTACAAATAGTTGAACCTCATGTGTTGAACCAGTTAACATGGGACTATACATTGCGAATGTGTTTTGCAAGTGTTTGAAGTCCATATTTTCATTCTTTGTAGTACGAGGCTTATATTTGCAAATTTGTTTTGCAAATAATTGAAACTCATATATAATCTTTGTGTCATGATTCTAAAAGCGTGCAAATGTGTTTTGCAACTTGTTGGAAATTAGTTTTGATCATTGTGTGCAAGATACTATTGTTTGCAAATATGTTTTGCAAAATCTATTGAAATATCTGTACTTCTCATGAAAATCGGAACTACCGCATATAGTCTGCGGTACTACCACTGATCAGAACTACCGACGTTATAATCACAGAACTACAACATACATTGGTGGTCGAAGACCTTCGTGGTCGAGAGCCAACCTGGTCGAACCAATGTGGTCAAAGACCGGTGTGGTTGAAACCAGCGTGGTCAGAATCGACATGGTCGACATCTGTGTGATCGAAACCAGCGTAGTCAGAATCGATGGGGTCGAAGATTTGTGTGATTGAAACTGGCGTGGTCAAATCAGCATGGTCAAAACTGACGTGGTTGAAGATATGTAAGTTTGAAACCAGCGTGGTTGAGCCGACGTGGTCAAAACCAAAGTGGTTAAGATCTATGTGATCGAAACCAGCATGGTCGAACCGATGCGGTCGAGACCTGTGTGGTCGAAACCAACATGATCGAAGATCGACAGAGTAGTCAGAGATCTGTGTGATCGAAGACTGACATTGTCGATGTGGTCGAGACCTGACTGGTCAAAACCAATGTGGTCGAAGACTAGCATAGTCGGAAATTTGTGTGGTGGATCCGGACAGCGTGGTCGGAGACCAGCGTGGTCGTAGACCAATGAAGTTAGAGACCTATATGGTCGATCCGGACAACGAGGTCGGAGACCAGTATAGTCGGCTATCGGAACTTCCGTCCAGCTCTGTGTGAGCGGTCCGATCGGCTCTATATGAGCAGTCCGATCAGCTAGCGGAACTATCAGCTTGTGTGAGCGGTACTTCCGATTTGCGGAATGCTCGGTTTGTGTAGTGGTACTTTTTTTCCAAAGAGACACCTGTGTGGAGTCTTCTCGTCCCCGAGGAAATTGGTAGTTCCTCATGAGTGCTGCGGTACTTTCTATGATCGGTAGTACCGGATTTTGCACATCGGAACTGTAACATCCTGAAAATTAGAAAATTGTAAAGTAAAATATTGTGAATTGTTTTTCGATAATTTATATGTCCGAGTTGAATTTTTTACATTTTACGGAGTTGGTTAAGGTTCAAAAAGTAAAAATTCAAGAATAAGAGTGCACCTGTTTAAATAATAGAAATTTCAAATCCGAATCTGAAAAGATGATCCATAACAATGAGGGAGATACTTGTCCTAAAAACATAAATATCCACATATAAAAATTTTGATACAAACACCAACCACACAAACCAAAAATTGAAAAGAAAAGAGAAAGAAAAAATAAAATGGGGAGCCAGTACGTAAAAGACCTGACCTAACTCCCCCGCTCTCTCTCTCGGCCTCTCGACCGGCGGGCCCCACCCACCTTGCCCCGTTTCTTCCTCCTCCTCCCCTGCGGACCCGCCAATCCGGCCGAGGCGGTGGCGTGGGAAGGGCGCAATGGCGCCGCCTTGAACCCCGCCGCACCCTCCGTCGCCATTGCCGCCATTGCCCCCCTTGCCATGACCGCCCAACCTATCCCATGGGTCGGTGGTGGTGGCCACGCCACGCCGGCTATAAAGCCGGGCGCCCTCCTGAGAATCGCCAAGCCATCCTCTTCCTTCCACCGTGAGCAATCGACCCCAAAGCCACCCGGTCATGACAATTCCATTTCTTCCCCAACTCGTCACGGCGCCCACCGCAATTCCTCCAACCCTCGCCATATAAGTCCAATTCCTTGCTTCCACACCATCTCCGGAGCGTCGCCAACAATCTCCCGGCCTCACCCGAGGTTCTAGTCGTCCGTGCCTCGCTGTCACCGGTCGCCTCCCCAGAGCTCACTGCCATTGCACGTCGCCGACCCACCTCTGGCGATCCCGACCCTCCCGACAGCGCCATCGGCTCCACCGCGCAAGAAACCCATTTTGGCCATCACCCTAGGCCCCCGGTCCTTCCTCGCCGACGCCGCTGTCTTGCCGACCGGACCACCTCTCGCTGGACCCCTTCGCGATACCTCAAGAGGTATTATTATCCTAAAGGATGAGATGCGCTCTGAGCCATACAGCTAGCGGCGCCAATTCCTCCCAGGGGCTCCCTCGACCACAGCATTCGAGCCCCGCTCACGCAGTCACCGAGGTCGAGCCCTTTCTTTCAAATTCCGGTGACATGTGGGACCCACTGTCAAGAACCGCCGAGAGCGTCCGTGACAGTAGGGCCCACTTTGTCGAGGGACGGAAGGGGTGAGAGGGAGGCCTCTGCCGTCGGGACCCTTTGTCGGCGCCCGCATGAGCACGGTCCTTGCCATGGGCCCCACCGCCGATTTTAATATTTTCGGTATTTAACTAGGCCGAAAGTCTTAAAATGGGCATAACTTATTCAATTCAACTCCAAATTAAGTGAAACAAATTTCTAAATTCATCTAAATTCAAGAACTATCCAATGGAAACAGAACAAATATTTTTGAAGTTCATTTGAATTTTGTTATGAAATTTTTGATGCTATGCTGATTTTTATCCAAATTTTCGCACACGTAAAATATTGTACGAGGTCCAAGAAGAGGAAGCCGCAGCTGCTGTAGACCCCGACACTCAAGACCCAGACCTCTGTCACCAAGATGAGTTAACACTTTGATCATATTTGAACCCATGTTATACAAAGTTAGTTTCTTTTTAAATTAACACTTTGAGTTAACACTTTGATCATATTTGAACCCATGTTATACAAAGTTAGTTTCTTTTTAAATTAACACTTTGATTAAATGTAGATTTTTTTTCTTTACAAATAAGTCTATAGTATCGCACTGCTTAGTATTGCTAGTCAACCGAGGGCACTTACATACCCCAAAACTCGTCACTTGCAAGTATGAAATTGATTTGGGCAGTCATGGTGGGAATGACTGAGAAATATTTGAATGGTTATTTTATGCTTCCGAAAAACCCCATATTGCTTAAATACCTTGGTAGATGATTTGGGGGCTGGAATGTGGTGCAGTGGAAGCACAAATTACGTAAAGTGGTAGAACCATCCAGGTAGTCCGAAGGACTGAATCTTGTCATGATCTCCCGTGTGAAACAGTACAACCACAAGTCTGTAAAATACAACTTGGCTGAGTAGATTTATCAAAACCCCGGACTCATCTCACTGGTAGTGGATAGAAGTGGGCAAGCAAGGGCAGAGGAGGCCTAAAGGGACACCAAGTGGAGGTGAAGTTTACGGTCATACTAGCGCCTGCGGGAGTGGAGCCGAATAGCTAGTAGCCGTGGTGAACATCCGTGCATAGATGGGACCCACCGCACGTGGGCAGTTTCCCATAAAGTGAGATGACTAAAGGGGCTAGATATTCTGAAAAGTCATTGTGATGGTCTGCTCAACTGCATGACTAAGGAATCATATGGGGCAACGAGTTGACTGTCTCTTGTGGTGAAAGTGTACAAACTCTGCAGAGTCTAAATTATTCGAATAGCCGTGCCCACGGTCAGGGGCGGACATGGGAACTTAACTAGATATAGTTCTGTTTCAAAACTATTTGTGGGTGAAATTGGAAAAGTGAAGGGCAGTAGAAAGTGTAACATCCCAAAATTTGCAAATCTTGAAAATTTAAATTGAAATTAATTATTTTAAAATATTTGGACCTTATTGAATTTTTCGAAGTTTTCCAGATTTAAAATCAAAATTTGGAATTAAAAGGGAATTTAAAATAAAACTATATCATCAAAATATCTTGGAAATATTTTATTTATGTTCAAAATGTGTCCGAAACTTATATGAAATTTTCTAGATTTTTAGAAGTAATTTTATTCGAGGCTTAATGAAGTTTACGCAATTGTCATTTACTAAAACGATTTTTCTGAAAATCACTTTTCTCTCTCTCTCGGGCGCCAAGTGGATGGTCGATCCACCGCCCACGTCACCCGTGGAATCCCGCTTTCCTCTCCTCTCCTCCACCGCGTGGGCGGCGAGATCTGGCGCGTCCCTTGCAGAATCGGTGTCACGCCCGCCTCCCTCATTCTTTCTCTCTCTGCGCGGTCCCCACCGATCGCCTGTCTTCCTCGCGTGGTCGTCGCTCCCTCACGCAACCGCCGCATAACCGCCCGCCACCACCGGCCATTTCTCTCGGCCACCTCCCCTCTTCTTCTCCCCAGTGATCGTCACTCCGCGCCTGCCCCTCTCCCTCTTCCCTCTCCCCACGGTTCCCCAAAATCGCTCGCAAACCGCCGCCCACCTCCCCCACTCTGGCGACAAATCGCCACCGGCTCTCCCTCTCCCTCACCCCTATTTAAACCCCAGAGCCCCGTACTCCCCTCCACCTCTCCCTCTACTTCCCTCTCTCTCCCGGCCACTCCACCGCCTCCCGCAGTGCGACTTGTCTCCGCCGCTGTCTCCAACTCCGGTGAGATTTGCCGCCCGGTCATCCTCGTGTCTCACCGTCAACTCCCTCGGCTTCTCGCGCTCCCAACCTCGTGACCCCTCGTCGACCTCCCTCGCCGGAAGGCCGCCAGCACGGGAACCCGATCGCCTCCGCCGCCTCGCTCATCGCCAACCGTCCTCCTACGTTTCTCGGTAACTCCCGTGTGCACCAGGCGCATTCCCGCATTCCTTTATTTTGAAATCGTCGGTCGCCGATCGCCGCCGAGCCAGGAGCTCCACCGCCGACCGCCGGCGAGCCAGTGCCCGATCGCTCCTCCGTGGTCGATCGCCTCCTGTTGTCGGGGACTCCTGTGGCCGTCGGATCCGTTGTCGTAAACTCACGGGCCGTGGGATCTCCCGTAACTCGTGGTTGTAAGCCGCTCATCGTGGTCGAAAGCTCCACGGTGGTCGTAAAGACCACGTGGTCGTAACTTTGCCGTGGTCGTAAAGACTACGTGGTCGTAACTTTGCCGTGGTCGTAAAGACTACGTGGTCGTAACTTTGCCGTGGTCGTAAAGACTACGTGGTCGTAACTTTGCCGTGGTCGTAAAGACTACGTGGTCGTAACTTTTCTTGGTGGTCGTAACTTTTGCCGTGGTCGTAAAGACTACGTGGTCGTAACTTTGCCGTGGTCGTAAAGACTACGTGGTCGTAACTTTTGCCGTGGTCGTAAAGACTACGTGGTCGTAACTTTGCCGTGGTCGCACGCCTAACGTGGTCGTATTCTCGAGGGCAAACTCGTAGTTTTCTTTTCCCTTTGATTTAAATCTTCCGAAGCCATAACTTTTCATCCTAACTCCGATTGAGTCCGTTCAAATTTCTAAATTCATCAAAAATTCCAATCTTTACATTTCTGCCATCCTTTCAAATTTTTGAAATTTATTTGATATTTTGAAATTTAAGTTTCAAATTTCAAATACCCTTTCTCCCTCGTTTGAACTCCGATTCCATTGAAACTTCCTCCTAAATTCATCTAAATTTATAAACTTCATTCCAGTAATATTATTATAAAATCTGTACTTTTATTTGTATTTATTTGTCCTTTGTGTTCTCGTTTTGCGTAGAATCCGATCCGGTCGAAGAGTTCGCGAACATAACAAGAGAATCAAGAATTCACCCACGAAGGCAAGTCTCCTTTGATCATCTTTGAACCAATGTTTGTGAAATGTTTTTAATTATTTTAAATTTAATGCATTGCTATGTTACATAAAATGATAGTTTCAGTTGTAGAAGAAATAGTTAAACCGAAGAATTGTTATGCCCTCATTTGACTTTGGCAACCATGTACCTTTGACACCCTAGGATTTCCTTTGTCTCATTATTGAGATTATTACAAATTCTTTGATAATTGTTGTATCGGTAGTAAGATGCTTAGACATGCTTTATAACTTTAGTAACCTTGGAATGATAATTACATCTCGATAATCTATTCTTTTGTTCGGATGTGAGTGGCAATTGGTGTTGCCACGGTTCTTGTGAAACAAAGCAATTGTGAAAATTGTTTTAGACCGGGCGGATGGTTGGTTTGGATTGGTGCGGTTGTACGAGATCTTGAAAAGTGTATGTTCCGCCCTAGTCAATTAAGGACCGACGCTTGTGTTTGTCCGATCGAGCACTACCGTACAACCACATGTCTATATGGGCACGACCTAGGCGATTAACTTATAATAGACTAGTTTAGGTACCACCGATGGAAAGTGGATACCGTGGTTCTTGGTTATTCACAGATGAGGGACATAGTTCTTGTACTCATACGGCGCAAGAGGGGCTTACATGCGGGTGGTTAACCCTTCACGGTGAAACCTCGTGGGTGGTGTCTAGCTAGACTAGAGTAAGGTAAAGGCTTTGTGATGAATTATCTGGGTCTCATGCCTAAGGAAGCATCTTGACTATTAAGATAACTTGTCTCTTGTGGGTAAAGTGTACAACCTCTGCAGTGTAAAACTATTCGAATAGCCGTGCCCACGGTCAAGGGCGGGCAAGGAATGCTTTCACATGGTAGATCTTTATCTTTGGTTTTTAAAATAAAGTTTTGGGAATCAGAGTGGATAGAACTCTCGGGAAATTGTCTGTGGTTGGAACCGGTGTGGGTGGTTGGAACCCGTAGTATCAAACTTGGTGGTAGAATCTTTATGAGTAAAATGCTTAATGATTTTAGTTAGAGTAAATACTTGATTAAGCTGTCGCCTTCAAAAAAAAATAATAATTATTGGTATTGGATATAAAACATCGCTTTGTGCAAAAGAGCCATATAGCCTTCTTTGTTAAACCTTGCATCTAATGCATTTTCCCAAGACTTGCGGAGTACTTTATGTACTCACATGCTACACTTAAAATATATATCTCAGAGGAGTATGAAGTTCAAGATGGAGGCTTCGACTACTCTGCGGTGGGATTTGATGAAGGATTTCCAGACGCTTAGGTCGCGCTCCCCAGTCAATTGCCTGTGGCGTATTGATGGGTCTTTATCAAGTTTTATTTGCTTCATTGTATTTGTGTTTATGTTTATTTGTGAGGTCTAGAAACCTCGTTTGTGTTGTAAGACCTTTGGTCGATACTCTTTATATTATTGTAATATTCGTCTTTGGCAATGTAATCATCATCATTTAACTGCGTGTGCACTAGCTTTGGGACTAGTCTTTGTAATACCTGAGAGGTCCGGGATTTGGTAATCCGGGGTCCCGACAGAAAGCCCTAGTTTGGAATTGTCTTAGATGTCGTTCCAGTGGTAAGTTAAGCGACTATAACACTAAAAGACGCTATATGGTGCGGATACCATGTAACGGTGGATGGAATCTGTATCGCTAATAGTATGGTATTTTCTAAACGTTACGATTTTGTTCAAAAGTGTTAAGTCATAGGGGTTTTCTAAATATCATGTTTAAAATGCAATTTCTGGCAAAAGAAATCAAACCGAGCCTCTCCTTGAATAGCCTAGCATGTTATAAATTGCATTTCTGTGTGTTAGCTCGCTAAGCACGGTGGTTAGTGTGCTCACACTCGCATTACCAAAATAGAAATAGGGACACAGGATCATTATGCTCATGAAGATGTCCCCGCCATTGAAGGAAGAAGTGGAGAAGGAAATTAGGGTGTTAATTACGTTTTCTAAACATAGACAAGCTAGACCTTCGGCATTGTGAGTATGTATGTTACCTAAGCTTAGGTAACATAAATATTCACCCTACCCCCAGTCGCTTGCCTGTGGATTTGGTCTTGCTTTTGTTTCTGTTTCCGCTGCTTGGTTGTAAGGATAAACATTCGGCCTATGGGTCGCTTTTGTAATACTGTTGCCCGATGTGGTATAATTTACAACTCTGGTCTGTAATATGCATGTTTATGCGATGTATAAGATGATACAGCAATGTACCTATGTGCATTATCTATTGATCCAGGGAATAATGCAGTAAATCATGGGAGACTTTGGATTGAAAAATCCGGGTCTGACAGGAACTATCGGATTTGCCTGCAATGGCTAGTTTTCTAACCGTTGTTGAGGGGAGCGGAATTAGCGGTCTTTTGCCTACGGTACTTTCAAAAATCCTGATTTTCTGTCCCTACAGCTAGTTTCGAGGTGTGGGGTATATATACCCCCTTGTGGCCAGTTGGAGAAGATATTGCTACATTCTATTTCACTCTCTTGAGCTAATGTGAGGTCCTACTCTCAATTGTGCATGTGTTGCACCTTGTGAACAAGGAGGAAGACTCTAGATTGCTTGTGTTGCATCTATAGGTAGATTGAGCATTCACTCAATCTTGTGCATTCGTTACATGTAGTGAGAGTCAAGCGAGGGGCTTGACTTATTACTCTTAGAGTTTGTTGACTCCTAGACAGCGTTGGAGGCATCGTGCGCGGTGAACGTCTCAAAGAAGTTTGTGAGAAGACCTAAGAAAGTGTGAAGGTTGCAGCTCACCTAACCGGAGTGGAAAAGAGCTACCACTAGTGGATTGAGATGTTTCGAGTTCATTCGTGGAGCCAGTCTAATTCATTTGGGCTAACCTTAATGTGGACTAGGGAGACTAGCAATTCTCCGAACACCATGGTAAAAATAGATCGTGGCAATTGTGGTTTGTGCTTTTATGCTCAATTTACTTTTAAGAAATTTACACTCATAGAATTAAATTGATTGCTTGTCAACCTAGATTTGCAAATATTTCACGTAGACTTAGGTTATTTGTGCACTTAGGTGAACCTAATTGATTTAGGCTTTGTTTGTTCTAAAGCCAATTTGATTTAAGTGTCCGTATTATATTCTTAGTTTTAGCTAAATAGCTTAAATATAATCATTTAAAGAAGAGAATTTTTTATAAACGACTATTCATCCCCCTCTAGTCGGCCTCCTCAATCTTATAAGTGGTATCAAAGCTTAGTCTCTCTTTTATTAAGCTTCATAGCCTAAAGAGTAAAGGATGATGACTAGTAGAATATTGTACGTAGATAACACACCTCTATTTGATGGCACAAATTATTACAATTGAAAAATCCGCATGATATGCTATTTTAAGGCCATGAGACCAAAAATATGGTGAATTGTAAGAGTCTATATGTCAGTGACTCATTATTTAAAATCAGTTTAAGTTATAGTTTTAACTTTATTAATCTATTTGGCCCACGTGTCATAGACTCATTAGGTTTAACTAAGATTAATTAAGTTAAACTAATCTTTTGGTGGGGTCTACTTATCGGCAACACAGGACAGAGGCACGACGATGCCATCGACCGAGCTCGGTGGTGAAGGGAGGGCCGAAGATGTTATGACAAGGTCGGGGATAGGGAAAGGGGCTCACGAGGAGTCCATTGGTGGGGATGGCGGTCGGAGAGGCGGTCGGAGGAGGGCTTTCGGTGATGAGAAGCGATAGTGAAGTCCAGTGATCGATGATAAGGGCGAGAAAGTGAAACGGTGGGACAAAGGGACATAGGGATGGCTTCATGGGTCCAACGTGGTGCTAAGGGTGGCGGCACGGGGACCAATGGTCACTAGAGCAGCGATAGCACCATGCTACCACAACGGCGCCATGGATGGCAATGGTGATGACGATGAAAACAACTCTTTTGAGCTAAAGGGAGGAGTGCTCGAGCATTAGTGGCTTACCTTGATTCTAGCGATGAGGTTAGAGGTGGTCGAGATGGCTAGAAAACGATGAACTATGGCAGCTACGATGGCTTCCACGATGACCGCTCGCCACAGCGAGAACATCTGCAATAGAGCATAGCAACGTGTTCAGAGGGGTTAGGGATGGTGAAAATGATCATGGCGGGGTCTATGGCTCACCAAAGCGATGAATTAAGGTGGCAATGATGGTGACCGGTGTTGAGGACAAAGAAGGATTCCCGAGAGCTTACTGCATCAAATCCAAATTAAGTGCGGGGCCAGCTGAAAGGGAATGAAAGGCACAAGATGACACAGAAGAGAGGGATCAAGCTCATTGGAATGGAATATGAACTCGGTGGAGCACGGTTGCGATGTGCACCAAAGCTATGGAGGACGAGGGTGTTCCGAACGCACTAGTGGAGGAGAAACTCGACCAAGAGGGAAATGGAGATGACAAGTGATGGTAAAGGGAATGGCAGGCTCTAGTGGGACTTAAATAGGTGGAGTGTGTAGATTCGCTTGGTGAGGCTCCCAGGTGGCGACACGGGCATGGCGCTCGTGAGCACTGCTACCGAGGGATAGCTCAGGCAAGCACGTCAGGTGATAAGGAGGTCAGAGACGCTACTAGCGCAACGATGGGAGCGACAGGTTTGGCAGGAGCTTGTCACGGTGTGCTCAGCACGGTGCTTGCACGGGGTATTGTGGCACGGCGAGAGGTGGAAGAAGACTCCTGTCAAGTGGGTCCTTGGCCCACTGGTCAGAGAAAGTGCACGGCCTGGTGCTAAGCTAAAAGCAACAGGCCAGACCGGGGGAAGGGAATTCAGCGTGGGCTGATTTAATTGCAAAATCATGTTTTAATTTTTTAAATAGCAAATCAACTTCAAAATTTATGAAAATTTTTGGAGAGGCACTTTAGAATATGGAGAGCTCAAATAAATTGCTTCCAGGCTTTGTTCAAGTTTTAACAAATTTATAAATTCATTTTTGGCTGCTGAAAGTGCAAAACCATTTCAAAAATGCTGAAAATTCTGAAAAATATAAAAATGAATAAATAATGACTTTAAAATAATTATATTGGTTTTGGGAATTTTGGGTTATTACACAACAACCTGAAATGAACAAATCATATGATCGATCACGTGAACTAGATCGGACTAATTAAGTGAAAGACCCCAAAATTTCAAACCAAATTTTCCCGGATTTTTCCTGAATTTTGGTGAATTTTTGAAAACTTTCCTTTGGAAAACCTTCCCGTAGCCGCTTTCCTCTTTCGGTAGGGCGCCTCCTCTCCGGGCGCCCGCTCCTTCGCTTTCTCCTTCCCCCTCCTCTTCCTTCCTCTCTCTGGCCTGCGCCCTTCCGCCTTCCCTCGCGGACCCTGCTCCTCTCTCATCCCGTGAGCCTTTCCCCTCCGCCTCACCCCACGCCTCTGAAGCTGCGCCTGCCGCACCGCCTTAGCCCCTCCCGGACAGCCGCCACCTCGGCGCCCAAAGCCAGCGCCACGCGTCGCCGCCTCCTTCCCGTGGACCCCACCGCCATTCCTTCCTTCGCCGGACGCCTCCGCCCATGCCGCCACTCGCGCCCACTCCCGCCATTACTCCCTGCGGAGCCGGTGAGCGCCCACTGGCTGGAGAAGACCCTCACCAGCTCCGCCCACTCCTGTTGACTCCACGCCCGAGCCTTCTCCCCACGCCTCCCTTCTCCGTGCGGGTATAAAACCCCTTCACTGCGCCTCACCCTCCTTGCTTCCCGAGCTCCCCACCACCCCTATTCGCCTCCCACCACTCCCCGAACCTCCCGGCGGTCGATTGAGCTCCCATCGCCTCCGCTCCGCGCCGTCTCTCCTCGCGCGGCGACCCCCATGAGCCGATCTCCTCCCTCGCCCTCGTTTCCGATCCTTTGCTCCCGAGCATCCTCACGCCCTAATCACTTTGGTGCACTCTTCGCCAGTGATCCGATGGGAACGGGTCCCGATCTTCCAACAAGTTCTAGATATGTTCGATTTTGGTGAGGCGCGACACAATCGATCCGCTACGAACGACACGTGTAGAACCCCGCAATCGCAGCACCACGCCTCGGGTTATCAACCGTGCGCCGGTTGACCTTGCTAAGAAGGCTAATCCTCGCCGCAAATCGAAGAACACAAGCAAGAACAAGGAAGAACACAACCAAATTGCAGATATATTGATGAAGCACTCGAAAATTGGGGTTTCACAAACCGATGGAGGCGAAACTGTTCAAAGACAGAATTAATCTAAGCAAAACCCAACCCTAATGGTGGGGTGGCGGCTGTATATAAAGGAGTAAGGGCGCAAACCCTGGGCGCGTCCTAATGGACTCAACATGATACAAAGCGAACGGCCCAAAGACGGTGTCGCAGCACCCTGACAGATTCTGGACGTCCACTTGTTTCGACAATTCCGTTGACTCAGAAGGAATTTTGATATGAGACCAGATCCATTGGAAAGTTTATCTTCTCGGCTTTCCATACATATGTGGAACGTCCAAAACGGAGTCCGGATGCGATCTGGGCGTCCGCTTTAGTGCAGTTTGGTCCTGACCCGAATTGATTCAAGTCGGTTTGAGTTGGACATCCAACATGATTCGTCCGCCCTTGCTGGACTTGTGCGCCTCGTAGTCTTCTCCAAGTACTTCTTGATCCTCTCCATGGTTCCTAATCATAATTAAATCATTAGGTAGCAATCGATTCTCAAATGAACCAAAAGAAGTACTTAGGAACGAGCTCACATGTAAATTCAATTGTCGGGCGCGAGCTCTAGTGATTGGTCCTTGAATATCAAGTAGAGGAGTGTTGTGTATATCCGAAGAAGTGACGTCCTCATCATGATCGCCTGTGGAGCTCCAGCACCGAAGCTCACCGCCGGCGAAGCACCCTCTCCGTGGCGCCTCCCGGGACCTTTGAGCTTCAACCACCACCACCAATGTGAGCCCCATGCTCCATCGATCATAAATCCGCGGCGTCCCTCCGTCACCACCGGGAGGCCGATTCTCCCCTTCGGTCTCCTGCCCTCCACTGATCTCCGGCCTTCCAGAGCCCCAAAATGAGTTCCCCACGTCGAAACCAACCCGGTGGTGCCCTCCCTGGCCGCATCGTCGCCGTTCTCTCCAACCGTTACCTTTTAAACCCGTGCGTCGGATGGCCGTTCCTCTCGACCGTCCGATCTTCATAAACACCGCCCACCTCTATTCTCACCGTCCGATCTTCATAACCCCGCAGATCCGAGCCCGCGCCGCGCCATCCCCACCGGACGCCCCCGCCACGCGTCGGCCATCCGCTCGGGAGGCCTGCGGCGTGCGTGGGCACACAAGGCGCATGGGCCATGGCCGGCCTTGCCAGTGGGCGACACAATGCTGAGCCCCTTGTCAGAGCGGTGGGCCGCCCAAGATCATTCATTTCGATTTTCGAGGATTTATTAATTTCCAAAATCCGGAAAACCCAAATAAATCCTAGAAAATCACAGAAAATCCCAAAAATCCCCAAATTTCACCACCCCTCTCCAAATATTATCCTGAACCCAGTGACCTCCTTTTCCCAAATTCACCCAGAAAAATCTAAAAATTCACCAATTGGTTATTTTATGCATTTTATTTCTTTTTCTTTCTTTTAATAGATTATTTTTCCTTGCTTGATTAGTCTCAAGTTGGATTTAATTATTTTTGTATGTTTGCGCTAGTGTCGGAGATCCGGAAGCTCAGTGCATCCCTGTGATCCCGAGTTTCTTCGCTCGAGATCACCGAGATCGCTCGAGCTCCACTGACAAGTCGCAAAACCTTTGATCATGAATCCCATGTTTTAATTTATGATATTATGCTATTTGCATTATGCAAGCTGTGAAATGCTAGTTTAAAGTAAAATTAAAAGGTTTAGAATGACATGTGATATAGATATGCCCTTGTAACCCTAGAAATAATTATATGTACCCTAGATCACCATAGGTTACTATTATCATGCAAATTCTTACACTAAGGTTGTGGTGCATTAGACTTGAAAACCGACCCTAGGGTGGGGTGGTATGGGACACCGTACCCTAGTGTCGGTGTCTTTGGGAAGGGTAAGGGTGTTGTGGGAAACCATTAGACTTGAAAACCCGACCCTAGGTCATAGTGGTGGTATGGGACACCGCACTTAGGCGAGTAGGGTTCACTCGAAGCGGACGGGAGTTTCCATGTGCTGAATTCTCAGGCCGGATAAGGGTGTTGTGGAAACCATGAGTATTCGGATCGGTCACTTGGGTGATCCCATCAATAAAGCCGAGTAGATGGTTAAATGAACCCTGAAAACCCACATTGTTTAAGAAGTAGTTTTTATCGAAGCTTTACAAAGATTTACAAATAAAGCGCATCCACTCAAAGATAATAAACCAAATATATTCCATGCCTTTGCGAATCCGTGCAAGTAGTAAGATAGGCTTCCTTTGCGATTTCTTTGAAATTTGTTGGCTCACGACTTGCCAATTCAACTCTTTAGAGGATCAAGGCAGGTGAAGGTCTGTAAATATACTTTGGGCTTGCATCATTTTCAAACATTTTAATTTTTGCAAATGTTTATATGGTGCTGTTTTCCATGGTTCCCATGGTCCAAATCATGGGTGACCTCACACCCTGCATGGATTATGTTACGACCAAATTTCATAGCAGTTTGACTGATAGTTAAGTTAATTGGGCGGTTCTTCCACTTTGCGGCTTGAGGTCTCTTGTCGCGAGGCGGTGTCAGTGTGGAGAGTCACCAGTGTCTCTTAGTCGTGTGCCTCCGTGCGGTCTCCGTTGGCGTGGCGCAAAGGTTCCGCCCTGCGCCCTCTTGCCACCCGACGATCGGTGATCGTGTTTAGTCAAAATCTTTTGTATTGTAATGCAAGTGTATTACGTACAGGTCCCTGGTTCTCGCGAAAAGGTCCCTGTATTTTTTGCCCTCCCTTTGCGTGATGGCCCCTCGGTTTTTAAAATGCGTATGGTCCTCGTTTATTTATGTACAGGTCCCCATGGTTTTTATTTACGTCTGGTCCTCATTTTTTGCAAAAAAAACTCTTTACCTTTTTCGAAAATGCGCATATGTCCTTGGATTTTTTTAAATAATTCCTCGCGCTTACGGTGTCTAACGTGGCGTGGCGCCGCGCCTACAAGGCTAGTAACTTTTACAAGCACCAAGAATTGATACATAGCAGCACGTCAGAGTTGCTAGCTGTCATCAATCATAGCTGCTAGCTGCCTGCATACTCAGAGTTGCTAGTTACTAATTGCCAAACGTCAATGATTAATTAAAACTGCATTTGAACAGTCCATAGATCACAGAGTTGCTAGTCATTATCAACCATAGTAGCTAGCTGTTTGCAATCAGAGTTGCTAGCAACTATTGTAGTAAGTAATATCAAGAGGAAGCAACTAATGTAGAGTTTGCTAGTAAGTAATATAGAGCCACCACTTGCACAAAATGTTGATAATTATTATCAAATAATAGAGAAATATTAGTAAGTAACATGTAGAGCTGCTAGCAAGTAATATAGAGAGATGTCAGCAATATCATTAAAATATATCCAATATAGATCACAACAGAGAATCGCGAGCTACTAGCGTCTAAAGTTGCTAGCAACGGACACCTAGAGTTGCTAGCTGAGAAACAAGTTATCAATATGTCTTCAAAACATATTCAATATGTGTCTTATTTTGTTAAGCTCATGGAACAGTTCAGACGAAACATGAATCGGACACCCGATTTAAAAGATACGGTGATGTATAAGTTTGTAGTAGCTTTTGTGTGTGTTTTTTGTGCTTTCGCATCTCGTTCTTCCGGAAAAGTAAGGCACATAACGCGTGGGAATAAAGACACGACGTGGATTCCCCTTAATAGAATGCCATGTCACGAGCGGGGTGATCACTCTAGCGCGCTATTGCGCTACTGGTAACGCAATAGTTGCTCCCAACAAAATAACACACACATTATAAAATGTATATAGGTAATATTGACTTATTGATGTAGGTTGACCTTTTGTGTCCTCTTTATTTTACAACTAAAAGTCGATTTTAAGATAGATTTTCTACCAGTATCTTACTAATGTTACTGAGCTGTTACACAAGGGTGTAATTTGTAATCACCCGGCCAATACGCAGCTATCTTAAACCACAATGATACACCTCCTATATATTTGTTTATCTATGTAAGAAGTGGTATTTTAATTCCCAACTCTCCCCTCCCTCGTGATCTCATCTCTCCCATCTTCCACCGACATACATGGCAGAATGTATTGTTAGACGCATCAGTTCCTAGCCCATACTTAAGGCATGGCATGATTTCGCACTTGCCTCCTCACCTACCTGGCATGGTTTCATACTTGGCATAATTTCACATCTGCCCACTCACCTACCTAGCATGGTTTCATACTTGCATCCTCACCTACCTGGCATGGTCTACATATGTAACATGTGGTTCTTCATTCTATGCACTGCATGATTGCCCCAAATATTCCACGCTCTTATGCTATCAAAGCGGCGCCGCTCCTGAGCAGCCGCCTCCACAGCTTCTGCCGCGTCGCCCTTGGGAGATGATCTCGTCTCCGTGATCTCTCCTGGGGGCTGCACAACTCGTAGTTTAAGTCTTGTCGCCGATCATCCGATCGTTTACCAATTAGAGTTTTTCCCGATCATCTTCAAATTGGGTTTTCTCTACTTTTTTCGATCATGGATCGGTTTGCATCGCCTTGTCGACCCGTCGAAATTCCTCAATTCCGGACTACACCGCCTTGGCTTCGACCTCTCCAGCACCTCTTCTCCTCCGATGATGTCGTGGCATGATGTGCCGCACTCATCGACATGGTCTTCCCTCCACAACCTTCTAAGCACCCCATCTACTGGCGTCATCACGCCGCATTATCATCACCGGCCCGTCATCCGCGAGCACGAGCCGTCACACCACCGGGAGCCCGCACATGTGGTCATGCCATCGACATGCATAGGCTGCTGTTGCATCGCCCCTTCGGGCTGTAGTGTTGCTTCCCGTGGTCACCCATTGCCATCATCGATGCCACCGTCTCCATATGCATGATCCCCGTGAGCCGCACCTCACTGCCATAAAGTGCATTCTTCGGTATCTTCGTAGCACCATCGACCACAGCCTTCTTCTTCACCGAGTTCCGGTCCAGTTTGAATGTTCACTCCACCGACGCTCCAACTATGAGGGAGTGTTAGACGCCTTGGTTAACATGTTAGATGCCTCGGTTTCTAGCCCATATTTAAGACATTGTATGGTTTCACACTTGTCTTAATTCTCACCTGCCTGGTATGGTTTCATATTTGGCATGATTTCACACCTGCCCCTTCACCTGCCTGGCATTATTTCACAATTGCCTTCTTATCTGCCTGGCATGATCTATATATGTAACCTATGGTTAATTTTTCATTCTATACATTATGTGATTGCCCTAAATATTTCACGCTCTCATGTATGGCAGAGCTAGTGCTTCTTGAGTGAGGATCATGCATGGCAGGAACAGGAGCTGAAGCTAGCCGGGGAGGAAAGCATGCAGGCAAGCAATCACAAAAGCCCCAATGATTCCCTTCCCCTCCCTCTCCAGATAGCAGCAGTAAAATACTCCCCCGGCCGGCGAGGCCAATGACCAATCGCACACAGCTGCACCCCCATCATCACCATGCATCACCGTCATCTCTGAAACCTGAATCCTGAATTCAGGGCACCATACTCCATGCCATACTACAAGCATATATGCAGTATGCACCCCGGCTTCCATTCGTCAACAACAGTGGCGTGTACACCCCTGCGCCGGACACAATCATTCGCCCATAATCACCGGCACAAGCACATGAAAATACCTGCAGCACGGCACAGCAGCAGACAGCGTTGGGATGTGTTTGTTGCCACTCGGGCACTTGCAGGCTGATCAGATATATTCAGATACTAGTACACTACTGCTACCACTGTTGCAGTCTTACAGATCTGTGATAGTGCGGCAGTGGTCGCCAGCCGGCCGGCCATTGGAGTTTGGAGGGAGGCACGGCATGGCTCTTCGTATGGTTAAGATTAAATCTCTGCAATCTTACAGATCTGTGATAGTGCGGCAGTGGTCGCCAGCCGACCGGCCATTGGAGTTTGGAGGGAGGCATGGCATGGCATGGCTCTTCAGATGGTTAAAGATTAAATCTCTGCCTGCCGTCTTCCCTGATAAGTCTGACGGCCGTGCCTCAATTTGTTTGCTTGTGCTATCATGCAATGCAGCAGCAGGGTACGTAGCGACCGACCACCTCAAAGTTTCCACCGGGGCGTGCATGAATGATGCGTGGCGTCTTCTACCGGGGGTTTATCCATGAAAAGAAAAGGAAAAGGAGACACTGTGAGCAAGAATTACAGTAGCCTGCGCCATGTCTCCTGTACCAACGTGTTGTGCCACACTCCTAGCCTCTTACTAAGCTAGGACGGCACAGCAGCTCGGGGAAGAGTCTACTTTTGCCAGAGAAAGTGGTTGGGGCCAAAATTGAGAGAAAAAAAAACAAACAGTTCCATATACAGCACAGCCACACCTCAAAGATCAAGAGCAAAATTTCGCTCGAAATAAGTACGGATCGGTCGATGCGCTTCAATTTCAAATAAATCATTCGTCCAAAAGATCTCCCTTTGCTCTGATCGACACATCGATCAATCATCCATGCACGGACCGA
Source organism: Bonia amplexicaulis (assembly GCA_036346245.1). NCBI lineage: Eukaryota > Viridiplantae > Streptophyta > Magnoliopsida > Poales > Poaceae > Bonia > Bonia amplexicaulis. The sequence goes on from CM070766.1 coordinate 3,858,468, forward strand.
TTACTACTGGTCCGTGACTAGAGCCCTCCTGAATCCGCGTCTGCAGTTGCAGGCGTCCAATCCAGCTCCAGGCCATGGCCATGGAGATGGCAATGTCTTGCCTGCGTGAGTGTGTGGACGGCGCGTCGTTTAGCCGAATTCCAGCCGGACCAAAGCGGTCGCCGAACGAGTTTGCGCCCCAGCCAGCCAGTTTACCTGTTCTTTTCAGTGTCTGGTTTATGGCTCATGATATATAGTTTCTCTAAAACAGATAAATAGAATAGTTTTTCAATTGTCTTTTCAAAATGATTTATTGATTTATCGGTATTTAGGTCGTTCGCACAATCACTCACACTAGTACCAAAATATATCAGCATCAGTCATAATCCATCAACGATAACCAAAAAAATGCACTTAAAAACTAAAAGCTATCGACCGTAACCATCTCTCTATCTCTAGCCCTCTCTGCGTCCCTGTCCCGGCTGGGTCCTGGCTTTAAACGCTTTAGTTAGCCACCTCACTCGCCTGCTGGATAAGTTATCTTATTATTCAACCACGCTTCCTTTGGCATGAGACCGGATAATTCATCACAAAGCCTTTACCTTACTCTAGTCTAGCTAGTCACCACCATTTGAGGTTTCACCGTGAAGGGTTAAATCCACAGACGAAGCCCCTCTTGCGCCATATGAGTACAGTAACCACATCCTCGCTCACTCGAGATAACCGGTAACCACAGCATCCACTTTCCACTAGTGGTACCTAAACTAGTCTATCATAAGTTAATCAGCTAGGTCGTACCCATATAGACATGTGGTTGTACGATAGTGCTCAGACTGGACAAACACAAGCGTCGATCCTTAATTGACTAGGGCGGAACATACACTTTTCAAGATCTCGTGCTAACCGCACCAATCCAAACCAACCATCCGCCCTGGTCTAAAACAATTTGCTCATTTTATTTTGTTTCACAAAGCAGTTGGCAACACCATACATACTAAATTAGATCAAAAGTCTAGTTCATTGAAATATAATTCCCAATCCAAAGTTACTAAAGTTATATAGCTTGTCTAAGCATCTTACTACCGATACAACAATTATCAAAGATTCATAATAATCTCAATAATGAGACAAGGGAATTCCTAGGGTGTCAAAGGTACATGGTTGTCAAAGTCAAATGAGGGCATAACAACTCTTGGTTTAGCTATTACCTCTACGAAACTATCATTTTATGTAACATAGCAATGTATTAAATTTAAAATAATTGAAAACATTTCACAAACATAGGTTCAAAGATGATCAAATGAGACTTGCCTTTGTGTGCGGTGTCTTGACTTTCTTCTTCTTGGTCGACAAATTCTTGATGACGTTGGATTCTTACAGTGAAGCAGCGAACACAAAAGAATAAATAAATACAAATAAAATCACAAAAATATAAAATATATACTGGAGGAAAGGTTAAGATTTTAGATGAATTTAGGAGAAAGAATCAACGGATTCGGAGTTGGAATGAGGGAGAACGAGTAATTGAAAGTTTTAGAAATTACATGAAATGATAACAAAATCTGAGAATTCCTTTTTGAACAGTGCGGTGTCGATTGGTTGCGAGGTGGTGGCGAATGGACAATATGGAACCCCAGTGACGAGGCGAAGGTGATGACGTGGGTATGGTATCGAGGAACGGCGGCAATCAGTGGCGGTGAGGAAAAAAGCGACGATGGATTGAAGTTAAGACAAGCGGGATGGAGAGATAGTCGGGTATGGAATGTGCATATGTAAAGTGAGCATGGGGTAGAACATGGTATGATGAAGCTAGGAAAATTATTGGCTAGGTTGAAACTTCATCGGAGACGATACAATCGACGTTTGAACGACGACGGTAGAGAAAAAGGAGTTGTTCATTCTCATCCTCTCTTTTTTTTTGGAATTTTGAAATTGAGCTCAAATAAATCCAAAAAAATCTAAGAAAATTTTAGAAAATTCCTTGAGACTCAAGGAACTCAAATAAAATATTTTTAGCAAATATTAATGTTTAATTTAATATTTTTAAATAAAAATTCTAATTAAGCTTTAGTTTAAACCAAATAAATTCAAAAATTCTAAAAATTTGAAAATAGGATAGAAATGGATAGATTAGAATTTTAGATGAATTTATAAATTTTAATGGGCTCAATCGGAGTTAAAACGGAAAAGAACGGGCTCTCGGAAGTTTGAAAAGAGAGAAAAGAATAAACCGATTTTCTAGAATTATTTTTGAACTGAAAAATCAAATTATGACGTCATCAAGGAAAATGATTTTCAAATAAATTATTTTCTGCGGAAAAGGAATTTATGGCGTAATTTTGATTTTCTGGCGAATTATTTTGTAAAGGAAAATGGTTTTATTCAGCGATAGGTGGGGCCGGGTTTATCGGCGAGAAGAGAGAGGAGAAGCGAGGCAGTCGATGATGCGATGCGGCACGAGGAGGAAATCGGGACCGTCGATGGAGGCGAAGGTATAGGTGAAGATGGACGCCTTGCGAGATTAGATCAGGCGGTGGAGAGTTAAATTGGATTTAGATTTTGAAAAACCGAGAAAATTAAATATAGCTGGAGAAAATATGAAGTTACTTCCAAAGTTCAGGAAAATTCAAAGAACTTCCTGGAGACATTTTGGACTTAATAAAATATTTTCAACTCTTGTTGGTATTTTAATTTTCATACCTAAAATACTTTTTATTTTAAAAATAGATTTTAAAACTCGGTAAAAACTCGAACACCAAATAAAGGCCAAATAAATCCAAGTAATTAATTTGAATTAGATTTTATAGAATATCAAAATATCATATTATTCAATAATATTTTAAGTTTTACTATAAATTACTTTTCAAATCCGACTTTCTAAAAAGCGTAAAAATCGCAAACCAAATTCAAATTTCATACAAACAAAACTCTTATTTTTATTTTAAACTAAATTAATTTAATAATTTAAAAAAATTCCTCCAAAATTTGAAATAAACAATTGGAAATTTACTACATGCTCTCCACATTTGCATTGCGTCCCAGTTAATACCTCATGGTGATGGAACCCATCCCTTCTAGTTCCTTGGCTTCTAGCTCCTCCTTACCTTTCTTAATTTTAAGGTTTGAGAATTGAGATCAGTAGGGTTTTTTAGGTTGTTCCTTGCTACACCACATGAGACTACCTGTCTAGAGGATATTTGAGTCAAAATCCGATATGCTCCGTGTGTTAAACAAACTGACGACTGGAGATATTGTTGAGTTATCTGAAGATATGCGCTAGAGATATACAGTTAGTTCTCTGAAGATAAGATTCCGTTTGTATTCAGCAGTCAGTTCTGCTATCTGTAATTCCAGCGTGTACTGTAGCTTATCTGAAAATGCGCTGACTTCAACCCGGTAGAGGTAAGATTTGGGTTGTTGTGTTTGTTTGAATAATCTCTGTAATCCTGAACTGTAATCACAGCAGTATATAAATGAACTTGAGCCCTGAGGGACTTAATGTGGCAAAACCCTGACTTCTCTTTTATCATCGTGTTGTAGGCTTTTCTTTCAGGGTTTGGATATCGCATAAGTTTTTGCTGTACATAAGGTGTCGTGTTGTCTGCAGTGACCAAGGGCGAAGTTTAATTAGCTAGGACTAAGGTGGCATTTATATTGTTTTATGCTAGTAGGTTTTTTGCTGCGGCTAATAGTTTTTAGCTGAAAATAAATAATAGCGGTTGAAGGAGTGGTTCTAGAAAGAGGAGGTAAGTGGTGCAAAAGTAAGAAAGAGATATATGGTGAGGCGGAGCGAGAGAAAAAGTGTATGTAATACACCTATCACCTACTAATTTATCTTCGAAACGAGACGGGAGCAAGAGGAGTAGAGTAGCCGTTTCGAAAAGCCAGATATTTATATTGGTTTCTAATTTCTTTAATTAAAAGTCAAAAACAAAAACTAATACGAACAAGATCTAAAGTGGGCCTGAACAAGTTATACACCTATGTAAGTATTAAGTTGACCAGTGCTAACTAAGAATTTGGAGCAGAATTCGTTGGTCCTATTCAAGTTTCCAACTCATCGATTTTGTTTGCCCCTTTAATTATTGCCGAAATTCACAGGCCCTGTACTTTGATGGAGACGAGCGCATCTCTCTTTTTTTCTGTCTGGCGCCATGTCATAATTGAAGACACCTTTCCAAAATCCACCACCCCACAAACACACACATAACCAATAGAACAATTTCAAGGAAAAAAAGATGAAATTTTCCTTTCTTTTAAAAAATTAAAGCTAAAAACTCCTCACCACTTCCTCCTCTTTCCATGGTTGCTCGCCCGCTGCAGAGCCTTTAAACAGTCAGCTTCTCTGCTCCCAAAGAAAAGCAAAAGGAGAGGAGGAGAGATGAGAACAAGAGACCAAAGGGAGGAGAGATGAGAGAACACAAACACAAACAGATTGGTAGAGGCCAATGCACTAGAGTAGAGTAGAATACTACAGTAGACACCCTTCTCCCACAAGGTACATAGGGTTCGTTTTTGGCTTAAAGTCAGCTTACACTCGTACTATTTACGTGAACTAGTTTTAAACTGCTAGCGTGCGTTTTTAAGAGCAAGTGTCAATAGAAAGATTGTAGTGAAAAGTATCTGAGTTCACCAGACGCTAAAATGACATGAGGCTATTTTATGTGTGTACTACCTCTAGCGAATAGCAAGAATTCAAATATTTAAGTCATATTTTTATGTCCGTACTACCTCTCGCGAATAGCCAGAATTCAAATATTTAAGCTATAAGTCATCGGACTAAAAGAACCTACCCTTAGCTCAAAAGACAAAGCCATTCTTGAACATATTCCCCTCCCCCTCATCATCTACCTTCAATGTGAAGCCTCTCATCTCACCTCCATTTTCTTGTGAAACTTCTCGAGAGTCTCACATGCCTTTACCCTTCCATCTCCCTCTATCTATACATCCACGATCACCATCTCTCTCTCCCAACCTTACTAAACAGCACCAATGCCATTGCCAATGGCGGCATTCTAGCTAGTCTCTCACCACAATTCACAAAGCCACGAAAGAGAAATGATGCCTCCTCTTGTCCTGCTCTTGTTCTTGCATTCTGCTCTCTTGTCCACCAATGGCATTGCAAATGTTGATGCCAGTGGCGATGGAGATGCGTTGCATGGCGATGCGCTGGCCTTGCTCTCCTCAAGGCCTCCCTGAGCTGCCACCCCACGCGCTGCGCTCCTGGTCGGCGGGCAACGTCGCCTCGGTGTGCGTGGACTGGCGTCCGCTGCGCCGGCGGCCGGGTGGTCTCCGTCGACATCGCCAACATGAACGTGTCCACCGCGCGCCCGTGTCGGCCGAGGTGGCTGGCTCGACGCGCTCGCGAACCTCTCGCTCGCCGGGATCGGCATCGTGGGGCCGTGGCCGCGTCCGCGCTTCCGGCGCTCCGCTACGTCAACGTCTCCGGCAACCAGCTCGCCGGCAGCCTCGACGGCTGGGACTTCCCGTCCCTCCCCAGCCGAGGTGTTCGACGCCTACGACAACAACTTCTCCTCGCCCTCCCGGCCGGCGTCGCGGCGCTGCCGCGGCTCCGGTACATCGACCTCGGCGGGAATTACTTCTCTGGCGCCATACCGGCGGCGTACGGCCGGATGCCGGTGCTGGAGTACCTGTCCTCAACGGCAACAACCTGCAGGGCGCTATTCCGCCGGAGCTCGGCAACCTCACGAGCCTCAGGGAGCTGTACCTCAGGTACTACAACGTGTTCGACGGCGGCATCCCGCCGGAGTTCGGCCGGCTCCGCAACCTCACCGTGCTGGACCTCTCCAATTGTGGCCTCACCGGCCGCATCCCGTCGGAGCTCGGCGGGCTCACCTACCTCGAGACGCTGTTCCTCCACACCAACCAGCTCTCCGGCGCCATCCCGCCGGAGCTCGGCAACCTATCGGCGCTCACTGCGCTGGACCTCTCCAACAACGCGCTCGCCGGCGAGGTCCCCGCCTCCCTCGCGTCTCACACCTCGCTCCGGCTGCTCAACCTGTTCCTCAACCGCCTCCACGGCCGAGAAATCGGGACCGTCGATGGAGAGCGAAGAGGTATAGGTGAAGATGGACCTTGCGAGATTAGATCGGGCGGTGGAGAGTTAAATTGATTTAGATTTTCAGAAAACACCAGAAAATTAAATATAGCTCAGAAAAATATGAAGTTACTTCCAAAGTTCCAGAAAAATTCAAAGAACTTCCTGGAGACATTTTGGACTTAATAAAAATATTTTCAACTACTGTTGGTATTTTAATTTTCATACCTAAAATACTTTTTATTTTAAAATAGATTTTAAAACTCCAGAAAAACTCAGAACACCAAATAAAGGCCAAATAAATCCAAGTAATTAATTTGAATTAGGATTTTATAGAATATCAAAATATCATATTATTCAATAATATTTTTAAGTTTTACTATAAATTACTTTTCAAATCCATTTCTAAAAGCGAGAAAATCGAGGCAAACCAAATTCAAATTTCATACAAACAAAACTCTTATTTTATTTTAAACTAAATTAATTTAATAATTTAAAAAAAATTCCTCCAAAAATTTGAAATAAACAATTTGGTCATTACATGCTCTCCCTGCATTTGCATTGCGTCCCAGTTAATACCTCATGGTGATGGAACCCATCCCTTCTAGTTCCTTGGCTTCTAGCTCCTCCTTACCTTTCTTAATTTTTAAGGTTTGAGAATTGAGATCAGTAGGGTTTTTTTAGGTTGTTCCTTGCTACACCACATGAGACTACCTGTCTAGAGGATATTTGAGTCAAAATCCGATATGCTCCGTGTGTTAAACAAACTGACGACTGGAGATATTGTTGAGTTATCTGAAGATATGCGCTAGAGATATACAGTTAGTTCTCTGAAGATAAGATTCCGTTTGTATTCAGCAGTCAGTTCTGCTATCTGTAATTCCCAGCGTGTACTGTAGCTTATCTGAAAATGCGCTGACTTCAACCCGGTAGAGGTAAGATTTGGGTTGTTGTGTTTGTTTGAATAATCTCTGTAATCCTGAACTGTAATCACAGCAGTATATAAATGAACTTGAGCCCTGCGGGACTTAATGTGGCAAAACCCTGACTTCTCTTTTATCATCGTGTTGTAGGCTTTTCTTTCAGGGTTTGGATATCGCATAAGTTTTTGCTGTACATAAGGTGTCGTGTTGTCTGCAGTGACCAAGGGCGAAGTTTAATTAGCTAGGACTAAGGTGGCATTTATATTGTTTTATGCTAGTAGGTTTTTTGCTGCGGCTAATAGTTTTTAGCTGAAAATAAATAATAGCGGTTGAAGGAGTGGTTCTTAGAAAGAGGAGGTAAGTGGTGCAAAAAGTAAGAAAGAGATATATGTGTGAGGCGGGAGCGAGAGAAAAAGTGTATGTAATACACCTATCACCTACTAATTTATCTTCGAAACGAGACAGGAGCAAGAGGAGTAGAGTAGCCGTTTCGAAAAGCCAGATATTTATATTGGTTTCTAATTTCTTTAATTAAAAGTCAAAAACAAAAACTAATACGAACAAGATCTAAAGTGGGCCTGAACAAGTTATACACCTATGTAAGTATTAAGTTGACCAGTGCTAACTAAAATTTGGAGCAGAATTCGTTGGTCCTATTCAAGTTTCCAACTCATCGATTTTGTTTGCCCTTTAATTATTGCCGAAATTCACAGGCCCTGTACTTTGATGGAGACGAGCGCATCTCTCTTTTTTTCTGTCTGGCGCCATGTCATAATTGAAGACACCTTTCCAAAATCCACCACCCCACACACACACACATAACCAATAGAACAATTTCAAGGAAAAAAAGATGAAATTTTCCTTTCTTTTAAAAAATTAAAGCTAAAAACTCCCTACCACTTCCCTCCCTCTTTCCCATGGTTGCTTGCTTGCCCGCCCGCTGCAGAGCCTTTAAACAGTCAGCTTCTCTGCTCCCAAAGAAAAGCAAAAGGAGAGGAGGAGAGATGAGAACAAGAGACCAAAGGGAGGAGAGATGAGAGAACACAAACACAAACAGATTGGTAGAGGCCAATGCACTAGAGTAGAGTAGAATACTACAGTAGACACCCTTCTCCCACAAGGTACATAGGGTTCGTTTTGGCTTAAAGTCAGCTTACACTCGTACTATTTACATTAACTAGTTTTTAAACGGTGTGTTTTTTAAGACGGTGTCAATAGAAAGATTGTAGTGAAAAGTATACTGAGTTCAGCTGTATCGGCCAAAATGACATGAGACTATTTTTATGTGCGTATTACCTCTAGCGAATAGCAAGAATTCAAATATTTAAGTCATATTTTTTTGTCCGTACTACCTTTTGTGAATAGCCAGAATTCAAATATTTAAACCATAAGTCATCGGACTAAAAGAACTTACCCCTAGCTCAAAAGACAAAGCCATTCTTGAACATATTCCCCTCCCCCTCATCATCTACCTTCAATGTGAAGCCTCTCATCTCACCTCCATTTTCTTGTGAAACTTCTCGAGAGTCTCACATGCCTTTACCCTTCCATCTCCCTCTATCTATACATCCACGATCACCATCTCTCTCTCTCCCAACCTTACTAAAACAGCACCAATGCCATTGCCAATGGCGGCATTCTAGCTAGTCTCTCACCACAATTCACAAAGCCACGAAAGAGAAATGATGCCTCCTCTTGTCCTGCTCTTGTTCTTGCATTCTGCTCTCTTGTCCACCAATGGCATTGCAAATGTTGATGCCAGTGGCGATGGAGATGCGTTGCATGGCGATGCGCTGGCCTTGCTCTCCCTCAAGGCCTCCCTGAGCTGCCACCCCCACGCGCTGCGCTCCTGGTCGGCGGGCAACGTCGCCTCGGTGTGCGCGTGGACTGGCGTCCGCTGCGCCGGCGGCCGGGTGGTCTCCGTCGACATCGCCAACATGAACGTGTCCACCGGCGCGCCCGTGTCGGCCGAGGTGGCCGGGCTCGACGCGCTCGCGAACCTCTCGCTCGCCGGGATCGGCATCGTGGGGGCCGTGGCCGCGTCCGCGCTTCCGGCGCTCCGCTACGTCAACGTCTCCGGCAACCAGCTCGCCGGCAGCCTCGACGGCTGGGACTTCCCGTCCCTCCCCAGCCTCGAGGTGTTCGACGCCTACGACAACAACTTCTCCTCGCCCCTCCCGGCCGGCGTCGCGGCGCTGCCGCGGCTCCGGTACATCGACCTCGGCGGGAATTACTTCTCTGGCGCCATACCGGCGGCGTACGGCCGGATGCCGGTGCTGGAGTACCTGTCCCTCAACGGCAACAACCTGCAGGGCGCTATTCCGCCGGAGCTCGGCAACCTCACGAGCCTCAGGGAGCTGTACCTCGGGTACTACAACGTGTTCGACGGCGGCATCCCGCCGGAGTTCGGCCGGCTCCGCAACCTCACCGTGCTGGACCTCTCCAATTGTGGCCTCACCGGCCGCATCCCGTCGGAGCTCGGCGGGCTCACCTACCTCGAGACGCTGTTCCTCCACACCAACCAGCTCTCCGGCGCCATCCCGCCGGAGCTCGGCAACCTATCGGCGCTCACTGCGCTGGACCTCTCCAACAACGCGCTCGCCGGCGAGGTCCCCGCCTCCCTCGCGTCTCTCACCTCGCTCCGGCTGCTCAACCTGTTCCTCAACCGCCTCCACGGCCCCGTCCCCGACTTCGTCGCCGCGCTGCCGCGGCTGGAGACGGTGCAGCTCTTCATGAACAACTTCACCGGCGGCGTCCCGGCAGGGCTCGGCGCCAACGCGGCGCTCCAGCTGGTCGACCTGTCGTCGAACCGGCTCACCGGCGTGATCCCGGAGATGCTATGCGCGTCCGGCGAGCTCCACACGGCCATCCTCATGAACAACTTCCTCTTCGGCCCCATCCCCGGCTCGCTCGGCTCGTGCGCGAGCCTCACCCGCGTCCGGCTCGGCCAGAACTACCTCAACGGCAGCATCCCCACCGGCTTGCTCTACCTGCCACGGCTCAACCTACTCGAGCTCCAGAACAACCTGCTCTCCGGTCCGGTCCCGGCGAACCCGAGCCCGAGCCAGGGCCCGACCGGTTCGCAGCTGGCCCAGCTCAACCTGTCCAACAACTTCTTGTCCGGGCCACTGCCTGCCACGCTGGCCAACCTCTCCGCGCTGCAGACGCTGCTCGCCAGCAACAACCGGCTCGCGGGCGCCGTGATTGCGGAGGTCGGGGAGCTCCGGCAGATCGTGAAGCTCGACCTCAGCGGCAACGCACTGTCGGGGCCGATACCGGAGGAGATAGGCCGGTGCAGGGAGCTGACGTACCTCGACCTCAGCAAGAACAACCTGTCTGGGCCAATCCCCGAGGCGATCGCCGGGATACGGGTGTTGAATTACCTCAACCTGTCGAGGAACCGGCTCGAGGAGGCGATCCCGGCGGCGATCGGGGCGATGAACAGCCTCACAGCGGCCGACTTCTCGTACAACGACCTGTCCGGCCAGCTGCCCGACACGGGCCAGCTGGGGTACCTGAACGCGACGGCGTTCGCGGGCAACCCGAGGCTGTGCGGGGCGGTGCTAAACCGCCCGTGCAACTACAGCGGCGGCGCCGAGGGGTCGCCGGAGGTGAGGCCGCGGCGGGCGACGGAGGGGGACTTCAAGCTGGTGTTCGCGCTGGGGCTGCTCGCGTGCTCGGTGGTGTTCGCGGCGGCGGCCGTGCTGCGCGCGCGGTCCTTCCGCGGTGGGTCTGACGGCGCCGGCGCGTGGCGGTTCACCGCATTCCACAAGGTGGACTTCGGCATCGCGGAGGTGATCGAGTGCATGAAGGACGGGAATGTGGTGGGCCGGGGCGGCGCCGGCGTGGTGTACGTGGGGCGGACGCGCTCGGGCGGCGCGATCGCCGTGAAGCGCCTCAATGGCGCCGGCCGGCACGACCACGGGTTCCGCGCGGAGATCCGGACGCTGGGCAGCATCCGGCACCGGAACATCGTGCGTCTCTTGGCCTTCTGCACAAGCGACGGGCAGGAGGCGAACGTGCTGGTGTACGAGTACATGGGCAACGGCAGCCTGGGCGAGGTGCTCCACGGCAAGGGCGGCGGCTTCCTGGCCTGGGACCGGCGGTACCGGATCGCGCTGGAGGCGGCGCGGGGGCTCTGCTACCTCCACCACGACTGCACCCCCATCATCGTGCACCGCGACGTCAAGTCCAACAACATCCTCCTCGGCGACAACTTCGAGGCCCACGTCGCTGACTTCGGCCTCGCCAAGTTCCTCGGCTCCGCCGCCGCCGCCGCCTCCGAGTGCATGTCCGCCGTCGCCGGCTCCTACGGCTACATCGCCCCAGGTACGTATGTCCGCCGTGCATGTATTGTACACGCTGCGTTTTTGTCTCTAGCTACCTGCTTCCTTGCCTGCCCTGCCTATGATGCGTCAATCAGACGGTCAGGATCGATCGTTTTGAGCCTAATCTGGTTGTCGCGGTCCACGGTAGCGTCCCCACCTGTCTCTGGGGCGTGGGACCTACCGATCCAAAGTCAAATAGTATCGTACAACAACTGAAGCTCTGATTAGTGTTTGGATTTGCTCTGTGAGCCAAAAGACCACGATACCATGCACGCAGAATAGTGGTCGATGTTGTCAGCCCAGCCCAGCGCAGCCCGTTGGCGCGAGCGCTACAGTGCAGCGAGTACACTGCTTTAGATTAAGTGCACAGAAACGAATGGTCCTTCACACCAAATCATAAGAACTGCGAAATCAAGGTGCAGTGTTTTCACAAATTTTAGTGACACTCTTAGGCCTTGTTTCAAATAGCTTATTTTATCTTCTAAAAACGAAAAATTAAATAAAGTAGCTTCTTAAGGTGGTCTCTTACTTTTTAATCTCCCACAATCAGTCAGAACCTACATCAGTTTTAAACAAAGCCTTGAAAGTCCTAAAAGAATATCTAACGGTCAGAAGGATCGTCAGTAAGCTCTGCTATCGTCCGCTCATCTCGTCGTAGCACCTCAAATGATGTAAAAACCATGTCGACGGGAGCCCAGACCACATTACACAATTATGCCATTGTGTGTTCCCATTTTTCTTTTCTTTTAAATGATGGCCGGTTGTGTGCTAGGTCGGTAATTAGGTTTTGAAATGGCGAGGTGTGGGAGTACGGCTCTGGGCTACTTTGACCACGCGCAAGCGGCAGGGCTGTGCATTCACGCAGGCAGCAGTAGGCAGTAGCATCACATCGCCACCCTGACTTGACGCCACATCAGCACTGCCCTGCGTGGCGGGCCCGCACCGAAAGCGACCAAAAAGGGGTCCTCGGGTCAGTCCCGCCATGCACTCGAGAGCCCAATAATTTCCGTGGGGCCCGCGCGATAGTGACTGGAGATGCACCCAAGTGGGCCCTAGTTAGGAGGTGGGCCCGGTCTGCCAGTGGGCGCGCAAGAAGCCGAACCCAAGTCACACGGACACAACGGCACAGCCAGCCATGCATATACCATGCGAGCTCGCTGCCTCGGAAGTCGCGCGGCAAGGCTTGCACGGTCCCGGGCGTTCCCGTGTACCACGGCGCGTACAAAACACAATGTGTGTCGGCGTGGCAGGCCTGACACGTCAACTGGGGCGCCAGGCCGGATCAGGGCCACAGAGTAGCAGCATCGAAGTTGCCAAAAGCGAGCCCGGCTCGCCGAGCCAACCTGAACCCCTATGTACATACAATGCACCAAGGTCCGGATTTGTATCCCCCGCCTTGGAATTAGAGATGCTCAGATGCCGTTCTCGGCGTTTTTATCCTAGCCCTTGCTGCGCAGATCCTAGGGATCAAACTCGGCACTCCGCTTATTTCGACTTAAACTTCTGACTTATTTTTTATTATTTCTAGATTTCATCTTTTTCTAGTTTTTTTTTACTATTTTTAGCTTTTTATCGGATCTTCTTTCCGTATTTATTTGTATTGTCCGTGATGGACTAACCTATTTTTTCTTTTTTTAAATTTTTTTAAATTTAGTTATGTCAAATAAGCCACCATTAGATACAATATAATTTCAATCATAAGCCAACTTATTTTAACTCAACCGAGCGGCATCATAGAATGAACGCTCGCTCTCACCGCTAGCTCACAGACCCGTCCTTTAAGGTTCTAATCAATCAAGATGATACAAGATGAAAAGTATGGTAGGCAAGGCAAAGAATCCATTCATATGACACACCATGATCTTAGGATCTATTCTTTTGAACAGTAGTTGATGTCTTTTAATTCTAATATGATCATTTTTTCAAAAAAATCAAATACCGGTAAGCTGTTTTGAAAATACTATTTTGATAAACCGTTTTAAAAAATATAAAAAAACAGTTCTAATTATTTATTGGAGAGAAACACAGGCCTTATTTATATTCGAGACCCGGTCGGTCGCAACTTGGATGGGCGAGTCCTTTAGGATTCGGTTCCGGTGCTGCATCTTTGACCGGCATGGGGCTTAAACCAGTGAAAAGCCTCATCATCCCTTCTCCCGCCTCCTGGGGCTTCGCCAAAGCGACTTCTTGCTGTTACGTCGCCAAAGCGAGCGCCATCGAACGGCACGGCGCACGCTGTTACTTTTGAACGTCACAGGCGCCTTCACTGCTACGGTCACGCACTTTATATTTTTTTTTACCTTTTTTTATGTTCCTTTGATGTTTGGGATTTGGCCTAATGCCAAAATCTTAAGGCAGGCATGGGCTTAAATAGTCAAATTAAGCTTAATCAGGTAGGCATGGGAGGGAGAGATGATCTCTTGATCCAGGTGAAGAATTTTCCTTGGATTTGACAAACTTGGTAGGGATTCCAATGGATTTGACAAGGGTGTAGCAGTAGGCATTTCCCTAGGGATTTGTTGCAGAATGTTGTAGCCACTTGGTCCTGTCCTGGATGCATACCATAGGGGGGGCACTAGCCAGCTTCTGTACTATTCAAATCAACAGCTCAAGCTCATTGCCCCTACATGCTAGTTTAAATAAATTTAACTCATATAGCTAAGATACGCTTAGATTTGTTTCTGCATTCAACGTCGATTTCATTATTGTTTTTAATTTGCTTTGTTAACTGTGCACGTTTTAATTTACAGAGTACGCTTACACGCTGAGGGTGGACGAGAAGAGCGATGTCTACAGCTACGGAGTGGTCCTCCTGGAGCTCATCACGGGGCGGCGGCCGGTGGGGGACTTTGGGGAAGGGGTGGACATCGTGCAGTGGGCGAAGCGGGTCACCGATGGCCGGCGGGAGAGCGTGTCCAGGATCGTTGATCGCCGACTGGGCACGGCGCCCATGGACGAGGTGGCGCACCTCTTCTTCGTGTCCATGCTGTGCGTCCAGGAGAACAGCGTCGAGCGGCCGGCCATGAGGGAGGTGGTGCAGATGCTGTCCCAGTTCCCGCGCCACGCGTCGAACCAACCATCGCCGTCCTCATCGGCACCGGAGGCGGAGGAGGAGAGCGGCCCGGAGAAAGAGCCCAACTGCTACAAGCTGTTCCCAGACCTGCTGACCTAAGTGCAAGCAAAGCAAAAAAAAAATGCCACTATGGAGGACTGATTTACAGTGCTAGTACTAATTGGAGCTAGCTTCTACAGTTTGTTAGACCGACAGAGGTGGTGAGTGACAAGAGCTGGGGAAGATCAATAACATGTAACTTTTTGTAACATTATTTTGTCTTTCATGTTCTTTTCTGGTTCCTTTTCTTTATCATCAAAGGTGTATAGGGTTCGATCATACCATATGCTATCATCTAGGGGTTTGTGCTGTCCAAAATTTAAGTCCCTTCCATCATAGCTTTGGCCCTTTGTAATCTCCTGGTAATCTTCAGCCACCGTCCATTGTCATCTCCTTTACACTAATTCTTGTTTGTGCTCATTCTGTACTACTAGTACTAGTTCATAGCTTTTTGTATTATTTGAGCCAATTTTGTCGTCAAGAGGTGGTAATAATCTGTCGGAAGATTCTTGACTGCAACTTTGGTTTCAGGAAAAGTAAGAAAAAGAAAAGTACTTGGCAGTCTTTGAAAACAGTCCAATTCCCAAAGCTTAAAGCATCCAGATAGCGACTAAACTGCACAACTTTATCAAAATAAAAGGAGCTAGGGTATAACATCGAGAGAGAAAATTTTGAAGAATTCCCGTCATGAATCGATGATGCATGGTTTCAGGGCTTGCAGTGTCAGTAACTTCAGAATTCATGCAAGTAACCATTCACTGGTCAGTGATCACACATAGCTTTAATCATGAAAGGATATATAGAAACTGCAAGTTTCAGAAGACTCAAGGTACAGATGCATACTTGAATGCTTTGGGTATTTCTTTTGGACTTTCACCACACAGGATTGGATTGTTAAGAAATTGTCGGAGCACCAACCTGTGCCCTGAAATAGCACTGTTGTCAAAAGGGAGAAGAGAATATTTTATGTTCACCTCTGAGAGCACTGTTGCCAAGAAATTCTCCAATAGGCAATAGAGAATTAGAGATGGACTTGGCTATATTCTCCAATAGGCAATAGAGAATTAGAGATGGACTTGCTATATTCTCCAATAGAGCTCATGTACTGGATTTTTGTATCAACTATATCTTTTTCATCCCTTCTACAGCTCTATGATCTAAAGTTGGCCCTCGGTCGCATTCTTACTGCGCACCTCAGTTTTGTACTTTTAGATGATAGCACTGATCCAATGAAATTAGATAGGACACATCAGACATGTCATTTGCCTTGTAATAAATAACTCAGCACAAAAAAAAACTATTTTCTACTTAATGTTGTCCTAAAATCGTGGGTAGGCAATGCTGCCCAGGGTTCAGATGGAGATGGTAGTGTTCATTCGAGCATATGATTGCACGATTGCACATCAAGAGGAGATTGCACTTGATATGTTGCCTTGTGAGAAATACAAGACCGGTAAACAAGTTAACAACCAAAGCATGCTAAAAAATGCTCAAATTTGAACATGCTACTGTTTCACCAGTTATACTTCTGCCATTCTGCAATCGGAAATCGGAACAGTAATGGTTACACTATTACATTTTTATTTCACTTAACACTACAAGCTCACCGTAGTACTGGTGCTTTAGGAAAACCTCATCAGTAGTTAGCCATTTGCTTGTGCTTCAATGCCCTCCAACCAATATCACGCCTGAAGAATCCTTCTGGCCAGTCAACAACATCTACTGCATCGTATGTTCTTGACCTTGCTTCCTCAATATCCTTGCCCTTTGCGGTGACACCAAGAACTCGGCCTCCAACAGCTACCAGGTTGCCATCTCCATCCAAAGCTGTTCCAGCATGGAATATCTTGACAGCTGGAGAAACCTGCTCAGCCTTGTCGATATTTTTTATTACAGTCCCCTTCTTATAAGAGCCAGGGTATCCTTGGCTTGCCATCACAACCACCATTGCCATTTCAGGTGACCAGGATAGCGAAACCTTACCTAATTCTCCTCTGCATGCAGACAGCAGAACCTGTGCGAGATCGGATTCTAATCGCATCATCAGAACCTGAGGAAAAAAATGCATTAATAGAGAAATGCACAATCAGAATATGATGGCCAAATTGTTAACAGGCCAACTAAATAATGCAAACAGCTAAAAGAACAAATATACTAGACAAGCATAATGAAGATGTGACAAAGGAAATTTTCACAACAGGATATCAAATAATTATGAAAATGCAGTAGTGCTCTAGAATTTAGAGTTATCACTAGGGTGTTTTTGACCGGATGCTGGATTGAAAATTCAGAGTACATATGCCCTTAGGTAAAACAGCTACTCCCTCTGGTCACAAAAAAAATGATATTTATGTTTTGCTATCGATACTTTGAGATTTAACCTTAACCATTAATATTTGTCAATAATATGTTAGTAAAAATGATAAAAACTATATACGATCAAAGTAATTTTACAATAAACATTATAAATATGCCTGAATAATTTTCTATTTTTCTTGCAGCCAATCTAGACATTTATAATCATTTAAGTGGTCAATGTCAGAAATGTTTGGCCGGTACTGATATAAAAGTAAGAAGTTTTTTGGAGCAGACAGTAAAAGATTGGAAATCCCACAGTGGTCAGCAAAAGTGACTGCTTCCAATGAAAGAATGGAACAATATGGTGGTGCAAATCGATCAAAGATATAACAGTACAATGGCTAAAATGGGTTGATCCTTGGGGCCAGGGGGGGGTGATTCATTTGGGTCAAAACTGCAGTATGAGGACAAACTCTTCCCATGCAAATCTATTGCCCAACGAGAACACCTTGACCATTTTGATTTTAGAAACCAAAATTCAAATTTTAGTCATGCAGTTTGCAAATATACATAAATTCTCCTAACAGATAATGCATCCTAGAAGGAATGAAATTCATAGATTGAGAAACACTAACCTGGCATTCTGGATCGCCAAATCGCACATTGTATTCGATAAGCTTAGGCAGCCCAGATTTCTTCTCAATCATAAGCCCAGCGTATAATACACCAAGAAACTTGCACCCTTCAGCTGCCATACCTTTAACAGTGGGAATAATTATACTTTCCATGACTCTGCGCTTAAGCTCTTCTGTCACTATTGGTGCAGGGGAGTATGCACCCATACCGCCAGTATTTGGGCCAACATCACCATCACCAGCTCTTTTGTGATCCTGTGCTGATTCAAGTGGCAAAGCATTTTCACCATCTACTAATGCAAAGAAAGAGGCTTCTTCACCCTCTAGATATTCTTCAATGATAACCCGTGAACCAGCAGAACCAAATGAGCCTTGAACCAACATAGAATCTATGGCTTCAAATGCCTCATCCAAAGTCATAGCAACGACCACGCCCTTTCCAGCAGCCAATCCATCAGCTTTAACAACAATAGGGGCTCCTTGATCCTTGACGTATTGTTTAGCATCCACAGGATCTGTGAATGTGTGATACTACAAGAATGAAAAATAAGTACTCATAGTAGCCTTATAGTATGGTTTGTTAGATATGTATTACATAGCTATGTATTTACCCCATTGTATAGGGGGTTTTCTGCATATATGCCAGACCTATACATGTATATATACTGGCCTATTAGCCTCATGATGAATACAAGTGTTATTCATAACATGGTATCAGAGCCAAACCTAGGGTTTCGTGATACCTAGGGATCCGTACACATTAGCCTTGTTGGTTTGTTTTTCCACCACGCCGACTTTTGCTACTTCCGCCGCTCGTCGCCGTTCTTTCTCGTCACCGCCGACTCTGCCCAGGCTGCCGTCGCCCAAGCCGTCGCCGCCGGGCCGCCCTTCGCCAGATCCAGCCAGATCGGGCTCACCCGGCCCGGCCACGCCTTCTTGGTCGCCGTCGCCCAAGCCGTCACCGCCGGACCGTCGATTCGACCGACCGCCTCGTCGGTCGCCGCTCCATCGGCCGTCGACCACGGTTCCGCCATTTCCGCTTCGCCGCCACCGTCCCGCCCGAGACTGCTGTCGCCGACTCCACCGTCGCCATCGCCGACCCCGCCGTCGCTGTCGCTGACTCCGCGTTCTGCGTCGTCGAGTGGAGACCATGGTTCTCTCGATCGGTTACAAACTGACTGAACTGAAAAAAAAAGAAAAAAATGTCTTCTTTTGTAGGCACCGTTTCTGTTCCTCGTTGCCCGGTGATCTTCGATGGTCTCAGTTATCGGGACTGGTTTCAGCACATGCGTCTCCACATGCGTGGTCAGCGCCTTTGGGACTTTCTTACTGGCGAGTTTTCTTGCCCGTCTCGTCCTACTTCACCTGCTAAGCCTGTACTCCCGAAGGATGCTTCCGAAGACACCCGTACAAAGGCTTCGGAGACTTTTGAGGATGCCATGGAGACTTTTCAGACTCAGCATGCTGCTTACAAGACATAGATTGATTAAGATGCTTGTGCCTCCGCTATTTTGGTTGCTAGCATGGAGGTGCATCTCACTGGTGATGTTGTTGGATTGGCTTCCGCACAGGCGATGTGAACGCATATGCGCAGTCGTTACGAGCCATCTGGTGATTCCTTATACCTTCTTTGTTGTGCGGCAGGAGGCGATCGGCTGCGGCGAGGAGATGCCACCGTGGATGAGTTTTATGCTCGGTTGTCTGCGATATGGCGATAGATCGACTTTTGGGGCGAATATTTGTCGCTTTGTCGGTGTTGTCGGCGTCGCGATCTCACATGGAGCTTCGCGCATCTACGATTTTTGGCGTCTCGATGCGAGTTTGAGCAGACTCGTGCTCAGTTGCTGGCTCGTCACCCTCGGGTGACTTTGTTGGAGGCCCTTGCAGCTATTCGTATTGAGGAGATTCGACTTCGTGCAGCGGGTCTACTGTCATCATCATCGTTTCCTTCGGTTTTGGCGGCTTCTACACCCGCTGTGCCTTTGGTTACTCCTTCCTCAGTTGTGCCTCCACCAGTGATAGCTGCTGTTGGTAAGGGACTCCACTGCACTTATTGCAACAAGGATGGGCATGTGGAACAGTTTTGCTACAAGAAGAAGAAGGATCTTCGTCGTGGTGCTCGTCCTCTGAGGGGCACTGGAGGTTCCTCTTCTCAGCAGAGTTCTGGTACCTCTGACACTCAGCAGCTTCTCACATTGTTAGGACGCATGGTTGCTTCTACATCGTCTGGTTCTGCTGGTTCTGCTGCTCAGTCTTCCGGTGAGAGACCACCTTCTACTTCTCCTTCCTCAGGTACATCACCTTGGATTCTTGATTCTGGTGCTTCTTTTCATATGACATCTGATTCCACATGTCTTACTTCTATTAATTCTTTAGCTACTCCTATCACTGTCCACACAGCAGATGGTACATCTCTTTCTGTCACAGGACGAGGCACTCTTTCAAATTCCTCTTTTCATGTTCCTGTTGTTTCTCATGTTCCAAAACTAACCATGCAACTCATATTGCTGGCCAGCTCACTGATCATGGTTGTCGTGTTATTTTCAATTCTGATTCTTGTTGTGTTCGGGATTGTCGCATGCGGGATTACGGTTGGTCTTGGCCCTCGCCGCCGTGACTCTGCAGCTCTGGGAGCTTGGTGGCTTCACCTTCCTTCCGCTGCCCCAGTCAGTCTTCTTGCCTCCACCACTGCCTCTGCAGCTACTGCCGCCTCCACCGCATCGTTTGCTCAGTAGCATCATCGCTTATGACATCTTTGTGGTTCCCGTATGTCTTCATTACTTCATCGAGGTCTTTTAGGTTCTGTGTCTGGTGATGCCTCTCTAAATTGTCAGGGTTGTAAGGTTGACAAACAGCTTCAACTCCCTTATCCTTCTAGTGAGTCAGTGCCTCAGCGTCCTTTTGATCTTGTTCATTCTGATGTATGGGGGCCAGCTCCTTTTGTTTCGAAAGGAGGTCATCGATATTATATCATTTTTATTGATGATTTTTCTCGACATACATGGATATACTTTGTCATCTCGTAGTGAGGTTTTATCTATCTACAAGACCTTTGCCACCATGATTCGCACCCAGTTTGACTCTCTTATTCGTGTTTTTCGCCGATTCATTGGAGAGTATTTGTCGAGTCCTCCTTCGTGGTTTTCTTCTTGAAAGGGGCACTCTCTCGCTTTTCTTGTCCAGGTGCTCATGCTCAGAATGATGTGGCTGAACACAAGCATCGTCATCTTGTTGAGACAGCTCGTGCTCTCATACTTGCTTCTGCTGTTTCACCACATTTTTGGGCTGAGGCTGTTTCTACTGCCACTTTCTTGATCAACATTCAGCCCTCCTTTGCTCTTCAGGGTGGGATCCCAGTTGAGCGTCTCTGTGGCCAGACTCCTGATTATTCCAGTCTTCGCCTATTTGGGTGTGTGCTATATTCTTCTTGCACCTCGTAAGCGCACCAAATTGACCGCTCAGTCAGTTGAGTGCATTTTTCTGGGCTACAGTGCTGAGCACAAAGGATATCGTTGTTGGGATCCTATTGGCCGACGGATGCGGATTTCTCGGGATGTTACTTTTGATGAGTCTCGTCCTTTCTATCCTCGTCCTTCTCCTTCCTCCACTTCAGCATCTGTTGTTGAGCCGCTTTCATTTCTCACTTTTCCTTCCAGTCCTATAGTCACCACTCCACCACAGCCTTTGGTCTCTCCGGTGCCTCCTTCTCAGTTAGCACCTTCTTCACCACCAGCATCCTCTCCAGAGGTTGCTCCTGATCTTGCTCCTTCTTATCCTCTTTACTATACTCGTCGCCCGCAAGTTGAGGATCCTTCTGATATGCCCTCCCCTTCGGCCACTCCTCGTTATGCTCTTCGCGATCGCTAGTCTATTCGGCCTCCTGAGCGTTTTTGTGTTGCTGCCGCTGCTCTTGTCGAACCGACTTCTTATCGTCATGCTGTTGTTCATCAGGAGTGGCAGCATGCGATGGCGGAGGAGATCGCTGCCCTTGAGCGTACTGGCACATGGGATCTTGTTCCTCTTCCTGCGCGTGTTATTCCTATCACGTGCAAGTGGGTCTATAAGATTAAGACTCGCTCCGATGGTTCTCTTGAGCGTTACAAGGCTCGTCTTGTAGCGCGTGGTTTTCAGCAGGAGCATGGTCATGACTATGATGAGACTTTTGCTCCTGTCGCTCACATGACCACCGTTCGCACTCTTCTTATTGTGGCCTCTGTTCGACAGTGGTCTATCTCTCAGTTGGACGTCAAGAATGCATTTCTCAATGGCGAGTTGCGTGAGGAGGTCTACATGCAGCCACCCCCTGGGTATTCTGTTCCTGAGGGTATGGTTTGTCGTCTTCGCCGATCTCTCTCCTCGTGCCTGGTTTGATCGTTTCTCCTCTGTTGTCACTGCAGCTGGTTTCTCAGCCAGTGCTCATGATCCTGCTCTTTTTATCCACACTTCATCTCGTGGCCGGACGCTTCTCCTTTTGTATGTTGATGATATGATCATTACTGGAGATGATTCTCAGTATATCACTTTTGTCAAGGAGCGTCTTCATGAGCAGTTTCTTATGTCTGATCTGGGTCCTCTTCGCTACTTTCTTGGGATTGAGGTTATTTCTACTCCCGAGGGTTTCTATCTGTTCCAAGAAAAGTATATCCAAGATCTTCTTGATCGTGCATCTCTTACTGATCAGCGCACAGCTGAGACTCCCATGGAGCTTAATGTTCATCTTCATCCCACTGATGGTGAGCCTCTTGCTGATTATACTCGCTATCGTCATCTTGGTGTCACTCGTCCTGACATTTCGTACCATGTGCATATCTTGAGTCAGTTTGTCTCTACTCCCACTCAGCTTCACTATAGTCATCTTCTTCGTGTTCTACGATATCTTCGTTGAACTATCTCTCAACGTCTCTTTTTTCCTCGCTCCAGCTCTTTATAGCTCCAGGCATATTCTGATGCCACTTGGGCTAGTGATCCCTCTGATCGCCGGTCTCTCTCTGCTTATTGCATTTTTCTTGGTGGTTCTCTCATTGCTTGGAAGACTAAGAAGCAGACAGCAGTTTCTCGTTCGAGTGCTGAGGCTAAGTTGCGAGCTATGGCTTTGTTGACTGTGGAGGTTACTTGGCTACGGTGGTTACTTGAGGACTTTGGTGTTTCTATTTCTGCACTGACTCCTCTTTTGTCTGACAGTACAGGTACTATTAGCATTGCTAAAGATCCGGTGAAGCATGAGCTTACAAAGCATATTGGTGTTGATGCTTCCTATATGCGGACACGATGCAGAGACAGTTGTTGCTCTTGATGTTGCCTTAGAGTTTCGGTTGGCGACTTTTCACAAAGGCACAAACCGGGGCCCAAGACAGTTTCCCCTCCAAACTTCATGTTGTTGATCCACCATAAGTTTGAGGGGTGTTAGATATGTATTACATAGCCATGGTTGTCACGGCGTCGCCTAGGCGCCAAGTCATCTGGCCCGGGGGAGGCAGCAGGGAGGATCGCCTCGCCTTGGCCCGAACCCTCTCCTCTCGGCCACGCTCACGCCGCCTCCTCCTCCTGGCCGCCTTCCTCCCTCCCGCCGCGTTTCCTCCCGTGCTCCGCCACCTCCTCCAGCAGTGCTCCGCCGCGGCTTCCTCTCCAACGTGCTCCCGCCGAGGGGAGGGAGGCGGCAGGCGGCGCGGCGGCGAGGCGTCGAGAGGAGGTGACGCGAGGCGGCGGCGAGGCGGCGGCGTGGGGGTGGCGCGGGAGGAGGTGGCGGGCGGGAGGAGGCGGACGAGAGAGAGGCGACGGCGGGCGAGCGAGAGCGTATATCGTCCGTCGTCACCGTGCCCCTCGCCTAGGCGTCGCCTAGGCGTCCAGGCGCCTCTCACTCGCCGTGGTCGCCGACTTCGCCGTGACAACCATGTACATAACTATGTATTTACCCCATTGTATAAGGGGTTTCCTGCATATATGTCAGACCTGTACATGTATATATACTGGCACATTGGTCTTATGATGAATACAAGTGCTATTCATAACATGGTTAACCCGTTAACATCTGAAATTATAACTAGTTTCATATGAAGGGACTATATTTTCTCTTTGTTTTTTTTTTGGTACACTGATTTGACATTGACCCTTTTGTGCAGCAGCACAATGACTTCATTTCATAAAGTAATCTGTCTTAAGGGAAACTTTAATAATTATGAACAATACTTTAATATAGTTCAGCCAAAAGGCCAGAGATATACCCAGAGAAACTTACATACAGATGATTACTTATTGTGCCTGTAACTAATATATCGTATTATCAATTCAGATAAAGATGGGCATGGTTAGCAACCTTGTCTCAACACAAAGAAAATGTATGTATGCTTATGCCGAAATGATGTATCTTTTCTTAAACATAGGCAGCATAAACCACATGTAGGCATCTTGACAAAACAAGCCCCCATAGTCCTAGAAAGACAATAGGGTTTAACACAAATGTAAACAGAAGTACCTTAGCTGTTGGGATATTGTACTTATCACACAACTTCTTCATAAAATCCTTTGAACCTTCCAAAGCTGCAGCCTCTGATGAAGGACCAAAAGTTGGTATCCCAGCTTTGACAAGGTCATTCGCAAGACCCGCAACAAGAGGAGCTTCAGGACCCACTACAACCATTCCCACTCCCTTCTTGCGGCAGAACGATATAACAGCATCATTGTTGGAGATGTCTAGGTCCGATATACAGGTTGCGTCTCCGGACTGAGCAATACCAGCATTACCAGGGGCGCATAAAACTGTCTCACAAGAAGGGGAACGGTTCAAAGCATAACAAAGGGCATGCTCCCTTCCTCCTCCACCAATGACTAATACTGTTATCCTCTCTTCTGAAAGAAAAAAGAACAAACTAAATTAGACAACCTTGCTACTGCATTTTGCACTTAATTGAGTGCTGATTAAGTACAAGGCAGTTTTTGATACCACTACATTTCATCCGAGAGCGCATTAAGATTGGAGGTTTTCACATAAACCATCATTCTCTAACATTATAACGTTCGAAAAGAAATGAAACCCAACTAATTTTAAGCCAAACATGGCAATAGATAGATCTAAGAAAATGCACCGGTATAATACTGTATAACAGTAGAAGATCATGTGAGAGCGCTTCGGTAAGGCTATTGTAAATTATGATCATACGAATCCAGAATCCATGATCCATGTGCACCCCAAACCAATGATAAAGCGATTGGAGTGTGCATATGTGTACCCAAAAGGAGTTGAGACCGTTTGAGCATGATTCCTGCGGGGCGTAACACGAATTTACAGAGTGCCACCAGTGCCTTGTCGCCTATGTTGGAAGTCTTACAACCTTCCCAGGATCTTTACGACCGGTTGCCAGTGCTTACGACCGGTTTTGAAGGCTTCCTGTTGCCGTTCGACCGCTTAGATAGTTGTTCAACTACTCTTTCGTTGTCGCTGCGCTGTCCTTCCTTAAGCCGCTCGAATTACCATGATCAAACTCCTCTACGATCACGCAGTGATGCTGGTGATCACTGTTCACCGTGGTCGAAACCCTTTTCGACCACGTTCACTTCTTACTACGTGGTCGAACGCTTATACCGTGGTCGATAGCCCTTTCAGCGCTCCTTCAACATGGTCGATAGCCTCTACGACCACGTTCAGACTTCCTTCAATGTGGTCGATAGCCTCTACGACTACGTTTCGATTTCTTTGCTGCGGTCGTACGTCTTCCGATCACCTTTAATCTTTCTCCGCCGTGGTCGTATCTCCTCCCTACGGCATCTTCTTCCGGTTTGTCGTGGTCGAACGCCTTTCGACCACGCCTACTGCTACTTTGCCGTGGTCGTAAGTCCCTCCGACCACGTTTGCCGTGGTCGTATGTTGACTTCGACCACGTCTTCGAGTTTGCTCAATGAAGTCGATACTCAATGATTTTCTTTCCTCCTCTTCTCTTTATTTCTCGCCTCTGTTCGGCGTTTTCTTGGTGTATTTCTGATTACATGACTCCACCCATTTTTATACCCTGTTCTACGACTTTCACTCAGGTTCGACTACGATTACAAAACCAACTCCGACTCCAACTCCAGTCCCAACTTTCGACTATGACTTCTACTAACTTTTGACTTCAATTACAACTTCGTTTCTGGTCTGACCGGTCCGGCTGAAATCCTCTGTTTCGGCTACGACTTCCGATTTCGTCTCCGTCGTCTTTGATCACTTCCAAATTTTGTATACGACTTCTAAACAAGATTATTTCCAATAGCCTAGCTGCTTTGCATTTTAACGTCCACTGGATCGGCGAGCTGCCTCACTACAGCTCTTTTTTACTGAGCGTGCGAGTAGATCTGGCACAGCGAAAACAAATGTTTTACTTGGATAATTCTGTTAATCGCTTTTATCAGCAGCTGCGTCAAACTCGATTGAGAGAGAAAAAAAGAGACGGCTCCATCAAACATGGCAGTCAATATGCATATAGCCGGTGGGTGATGGCGTAGTGTCAAAGACTGTTCCGAAATGCAGGAATTTTGCAAGAATTTAGTAGGAAACAATTCAATTTCTATAAGAATCGAAAAAAATATCTTGTTGTAAAAAGGGCATGAAGAATTAACAGGATGTGCACGATGACAATTCATCGATTAACTAAAGGGTAGCTTAGGTATAATAGATTGTTTGAACAATGCTATAGTTGGTAACTAGTCCGAGAGTAATTTACCGGCAAAAATGCTTGCATCGGTCGAGGAAGCTTTCGGGTTTGAGCGCCATCTTTCCTTAGCCCGGGCAATCAAGTGAGAATGGGGGGCGGCGTGCTGCACCGCATTACGAGAGTCATTGCCACTCCACGCCTTAGAAACAGGGTAAGACACCGAAGAATTCCAGCCACGGCACAGGTGATTATTGGTCAGCGCATATGCGCCATGCCTTGCGGCAAGCTTGAGAGGGCCCCTGACACTGTAAGCAGCACACGCCATGGTCCTTCTTTATCCCGAATTCAAGCTGATGGTCAACCAAAAGAAGCATTAGATTAAGTTCAACGACCGCCTAAAGCACAGAACGGTGGCAGGAGCTGAGGAGACCTTTCGAAGGAGGGCGAGCTGCGCAGAAGCTCGCCGGAGAGGAAGGGGCGGCCGGCGAACGAGGGGAATATGAGGTGGCACGCCCTGGAGCCGGAGCGAGCAAGCAGAAAGGTTTTAGAGAAGCGAGGCGGCGGCGGCGGCGGCGGCGGCGGGTGGTGTGGGAGGAGGTGGGGAGACGGCGTCGGGCTCGCTTCAGTCCAATCTTTTTTTCTTTTTCTTTTTAGCTGCGCATAAATGGGCCAGAGGGGCTGGACCACTAGCGCGAGGTAGAGGGAGCTAAGGCCTAAGGGGAGCCCGATCAATGTGGCGGCGGCGGAGGCAGTTTGGTAATGTAAAGAGAGATACGGCCATCATGGCTAGAGGAGGCTAAACGGGCTTTGCCTGTCGGGCCAGTTAAAAACACGCTACGATCTGCCTATCATTGAATCGTGCTACATCGGCATGGTATGATGCGTCAGGCCGTGTTTGGCTCGTCATCTCGGTTCGGCACGGTCCATACATGATCTAGCTCGGCACGATCCGTTTACTTTTAATGTTTTATATATTTTTATTTTTTAAAATTTATATAGTTAATTCTATAAATATAAAATTGACGAGGATAAAATAATTATCAAATTATTACGTCATTATATTCTTTGAGTATACCTCTTATCGATAAGGGAGAATATGGTAGTCATATGTTCTTCTACAACCACTTAAGTCGTAAGATTTTCTACGAGCATATAGTCGTAAGTTCTTCTAACGACTACATACTCGTAAGTGGTCCAATGACCACCTTGTAGTCGTGGACCCTGCTGCGACCATTCTATCTCCAACTGACTTGTCTAAGGCGCCCTGCTATATCGTGGAGCCGCTTGACAAGACGGTTAGAACGTGTATTTATCCATAATAACCGCACACGATCTCTCTCTGACAATAACTTCCGCATGATAAACGGGCCACCACGTCTCTCTAACAATAACTTCCGTCGGACGGTTATCACCCGAAGCGTTAAGGCATCTTTTGGCGCGAGACAATGGTCAACGCTTCATCAGCTATATAAAGAATGATGTCGGAGGAAAGAGGGATCGAATCTTGATTCAAGTTAGACATCGTGCAAGGCATTTCACATTATTCTCAGTTGTAATCCATTCTCTGAGGAATAGCCACATAGGGAGTAGGGTTATTATTCTCCTAGGAGAAGACCTGAACATGTATAAAAATTTCAGTGTCTTTCCTTCTCTATGATCATAGTTTAGTTTTAAGAGTTTCCCCCGAATCCAAAAAATCATACGTAAGATTAGTATTAAACACCGATAGTTAGCGCCATCCATGGGGAGATTCTTCCTAGGCTCCGGTAATTTCCTTGTCGGCAAGTTCTTTTCCTTCTGATGTCCTCATGGCAGGGAAGTGGAATGAGGAGAACTGGTCCGACTAGGCCTAGTACGCAGATCTCGACATGGATGCTTGCTACGACTTTGAGCAGATGATGCTATCCTCCGACGTTAAGGCTGTCTCTGGAGATCCATCCCGAGGTCTCGGAGACTGCACCGCAGGAAAGGCTGATGAGGGATTCTTATCCCCTATAGCAGTACGTCCAATGGAGAAACCAATTTTCCCAAATGGCAAGGGTCGATCCAACCATGAACGGGACTCACAACCCAGCGATGGGACAGTTCCCAAGTATTCGAGTCCCCGAGTGACCACTCGATCAGGCTCAACGAATCCCAGAACTCTGCACTCCAGGACACCGTCGTCAGTTTGTGGTCCTAACTCTCCAATGGGACCTACAAAGGGAATGAGTAGGCTCCCTGCGAGTTCGTCCATACCTTCGCAGAGTGCAGATCCCACCGGAGATAGTTATAACCTAGAATTTCCCTTCCTGGTGGGGTTTACTTTAAGCTACGATGTGCTCTCGTTGGATGATTCTTCAAGCGAGGGGCCCTCCGTCAGAAGTAGAGATTCTCGATAGGAGGTCTTTGCCCTCCCCGTAGATTCTGATCACTATTTCGGAAGAAGGCTTGAGGATGTTCCCCGTCGATCACACACTCCCGCCTCTCGTAAAGATGGTGAGGAGGCCTCTAGTGATGAATCAGATCAGTACTCTGATAAGCGTGGAAGAAATCCGAAAAATAATCGCTCTCATGTAAGCCAGTCTCAACCAGCCTCAGAGATTGAAGATCCCAAGACCACTCAAAGGAGGCGACTGGCTGCCCAGAGGTCTTTGTGGGCGTGCACGGTATCAATCTGAATAGATTCGAGAGCCTCAATGGATCAACGACTTACTCGAGAACCCAACTCAAGAGCTTGCTTGAGTGCTAGGTTACGACCACTTCATCTAAGCACAATTTATAGAGCGGGGTGAATAGGAGATTCTAAAAATTCTTGCCTTGTAAATTAATTACCACAATTTATAACCAAGCAAGATTTCAAAGCAATTCAAACCTACACAATTCTAGTATATCTAAGGCACCACAATCACAATACACTACAAATATATTTCTAGCACAAATAAATATGACAATCACAATGATCACAATATGCTACAATACAAGTACGAGAAGGAGAGACAAAGAAATAACCAATTGACACATGACGTTTTACCATGGTGTTCGAAAACTTGCTGGTTTCCCCTAATCCACATTGAGAAAAGCCCAAGAAACTTGGGCCAGCTCCACGAATTAAGCCTCAACTTCTCAATCCACTAATGGTTGTCCTTCCTCCGCTCTGGAAATGGTGGACACCAAACCACTCCCAAGTCGGCGTTGGGCCTTTTGACAATCTTCTTGAAAAGGTCACCTCGCAATCTCCCACCAAGCCGTCTAGGTGCCGACAAGCACCAAGAGTAATAAACCACAGTTTCACTTGACGACGATCAAGTGCCAAGAACTAGCTAACAGCTATATCAGAGCGTCAGAACTAGCCATTGAAAGTCGGCGCAATATTACCATCGTTGTAATCACGGTAGTTCCGATGTTCGATAGTTTCGTTTTTTGGGAGCGGTACTTCCGTTTATCTCTATCCCAGAACTTGGTGCTCTCTGGAAAAAACATATCGCTCAGATTTTTGGAATTTCCGAATTTTGGTAGTACCGCTCAAGAGTTCTAGTCCTTCCGCTCTGCGGTAATTCTGCCATTAAAACTACGGCTCTTCTGTTTTCCAGACAAACAAAGTGATTACAATGGTGCTCTCTGGAAAAACTTAACGCTCGTTTTATCGAAACTTTTGGGTTGCAGAAGTACCACCAATTTCACACCGGTACTTCCAATATTTCTGATAATGCATAGTTGGCTATCAATTTGAATTTTAAGTGCATGCGAGATCCTAAATTGATCCAAATGGCAAAAGAACATACTCTCAAGTTACTAGCCATGATCCCTATTAATAGTACAGCATTTAACTCATAATCCGGTCTTCCATCATTTCTCCTAAGACTGGTAAAACATAAAAATGGATTCTAAACTATTTATACATTTGTCTTGAGCCACCTTAATCCTCATGTTGACATTTTGCATGTATCTCACATTCATCATTGGGACTAAACCTTTCAAGCACTCAATAAACATGTTAGTACCATATTCACATAATATCATTAATTGCCAAAACCATTTTTAGGGGCCTAGATGCTTTTAATCTCCCCTTTTGCTAATTGATGGCAACACAAATGTTAAGCGAGAAGAATAAGATTTTGAATATACCACTGTTTGAAAGAGTATATTCTTTTGCGACTTTGAAAAATAATTAATTCTTGCATGAGCTCAAATGAGTTTAGAGAATTAATTGTTTTTAAGGTTAATTATGAGGAAAACTCTCCCTAAACATGTGCATATCAATGTGAAAATACTCTGCAAGCACATGTAAAGATTTTTAAAAATTTTGGCAGGGTTTCCTTTATTTGTTGAACTTGAGGGAATAGATAATTGCAAGAAGATAGCAAAAGAGCACAAGATGCATTTATAACATGATTACACTTTCAAGTTCAACATAGGCATATCATTAAGCATACATGAATCATGTCCATGACACAAAAGATAAGACAGAGTGCACAAGTTCATTACATCACATATTCAATATAGTAGATAGTAGGCTTCATCATTCTTCATTCTTCTCCCTTTCTTGTGCTTCTCTCCCTTCTTGTCTTCTCTCCCTTTAGCATCAAAAGACCAAAAAGGCTACTCTTGGGGTCCTTGAGGAGAAGGGTCACGACAGTGATGACGGCCGTATCTGACTGGAGAAGGAGGGTGAGCTACTTCACGCTCAAGTGAGGACACCCTGTCCCCAAGAGAAGAGATGGTGGCAGTCAAAGAGGCAAGCTAAGCAGTATTCTGTGTTTGGTGTCCCTCTAGCCTCAGCACAATATAATATATCTAAGAAAGTGTGACATCTTCTTCTCCTTGTGGTGCAGCTACAACCTCTTCTTGTTATGCTCTAGGGCCGGGAACTAGAGGGATGGGACGATCTGCTCTTTGCTTGTAGGGCTTATGCACTGAGCCCAACCCTCCATGGCACTCAATCTTCCTAAGGATCAAGGCCATGATGTATAAAGCATAATTAATTCTTTTGATCCTATCATTCTTGGAAGAAGCAATCTCCCTGATAATGAGATCAACCACATCAAATTTTCTACCTTGCATAACATAGTCAATTAGATTCTATGCATGGCCTCTGATAGCGTCATATTTTCTACTCTTGGGAAGAATAGTATGGTTGATGATCCTATTTACCACGCTGGGAATGGGAAGAAGTCTAGCTAGCTTGCCTGGTACACATCTAACATTTTGATCATATTACTCAATCGTAGCAGGGGCTCAAGTGCAAGCCTATCAAATACCTTCTCATATGCACTTGACTTTGTCCTGAGAGCCAGCTCAAACTCATATTTGTTGCTGTCCAAGTACCGGGGTCCAGTCATCCAAGCCATACGCATGAAGTCTGGAGAGATGTACAGAGTGGCATAAAATTGCCTAATGATATGATCATTGTAATCACATTTTAGAGCCACTAGATTCTAAATACCGGCCCTCTGAAACAGCCTATATGAACCATCATATTTGTCAATTTGGCCAAGGTGGTCCCAATCAACATACTTGTAGTTAGCAAACTACTTGTTTAGACCATATAATTGCTCATATACTTGCTTCTGAAATTTGGTGTGAAACCTTGAATTAACAGAATTGTTGGGGAGCACATACTGGCTTCTGTGATGTAAGCGTGTATACTCTTCAGCTATAATTGTTCTGAGGTCTATATGAGGCTCTTCTGGCTTAGGCATCTCCTCATCTGACTGTTCAAGGGATGATCTCTCTTGCTATTCTGTTTCAGTCTCAGAATCTGAGGCTACTGTCTTGCCTCTATCTTCTCTTGTCTTTCGTACAGATTCTGAAGTGCCTTGAGCAGACTAGGAGGGAACTGGAGTTGCATGAGAATCTTGATGAGAGGATGATTATCCCGAGGGCTTGGGAGAAGAGGTGTTTCGGGCATATATTTTACGACCAGCATTTCTTGTCCTAGGCACCTTTAAAAGTTTTGATTAGTAGAGCCAAATATAATTTCATCAATATAAATTTGGCATACAAAGAAATCATCATCAATAATATTAGTGAACAAATGATGCGGGGGATTGCCCGATCTTCACAGTGTAGGATCGATGGAGATAATTTGGATCCGTGCAACCTGACGAACCGATGGCGTCAACCACTATTAGAATAGTAACCTGCGACAAAAAAATTCGCCCAACCACACGCTCATGATCCCGTCTACCCGACCACCAAGTAGATGTACCGTCACTCCAGCCAATCACAAGGAATCACAAGAACGACAGGGAAGAACGTCCGATTCCCCTATATATTGCAATCATATACCAAACCCTAGAAGAAACAAACGTATGACTCTTTAAAAAATAATAGATCTATTTTCTGTGGTCTCCTTACAGAAGGGTATACAAGCCTTTATTTAGCTAGACTCGACCAACAGGAAAATAATAACCCGACTCGTCCTTAACACGCGGAAAATACTCGACACGGAAACGTACTCGGTCAAAGAAAAAACACACGCAAGCAAAAGCTAATCGGATTCGTTACTAATTCTTTCCTGCAAATCTCTCACGTCACCATGCTTGCATGCACGATTGAGCATTTAATGCTACATGCAAATTACTAGTCTCCGTTTTTTTTTACTTCTCTTCCCATGCAGTGGCTTTCTTTCCTTTCCTTTGAATTCCTTCACGCTGCGTGTACAGCATGCATATGTCCCTTGACTAGAAGTATAGCTTCATGGCTTATGGACAAATTTTGTTGTTGGAATAGTAGCTCTTTCGTGCATGCATGCATGTTTGGGCTTTGGTTTAATTCTTTTTTCCACGTGTAGCACTTTTCGTTGTCTTCTATTTCCAGCTTCATGATCCTTAACGAAAACATTCTTTTGTTAAAACCTAAAAATAATTAAATAGCAATTATTAGGTAGTATATTATTCTCATATTAATTAAAACTAAATTCAACTAGGAGCGAGTTCACCTGTCGATTAATCTTTTTAGCTCGTGCTCGTGTAATCAGTCCGATTGGAATGTCCTCATTATCTTATACACTCGAAGTGATGGACGATGCACTAGTGTCGACGAGACTTTCTAAACGCATCTTCACTTTAGATTTGTACAGATCGAGTATGGACCTGTATATAATTAAATAAAATAGTAGTAATTCTGTATCTCTAAATATAATACTTAAAGACCCAATTAAATTAGAGTTCACCTGATAATATTTAATGCGACTCAATAATTCCTTCCAGTTAAATAATATATTTAACTGAGAAGTGCAAGACATGAGCATATCCGCGTCATCAAAGTTGTATCAACCTTCCCAATTTTGAATCCTTTAGAGAGTAGAAAATCTCGAAGACGCTCATACTATACTCGAGGAGCTTGTTTTAAGCCATATAACGTCTTGGAGAGTTTATACACATAATTCAGATTTTTAGGATCTTCAAAACCCAGAGGTTGTTCAACATATACAAGTTCTGATATTTTGCCATTTAAGAAAGCACTTTTAACATCTATTTGAAATAGTTTAATATCAAAACTTGAAACAAATGCATGTAATATACAAATTGACTCAAGTTTAGCTACGGATGTAAATGCTTCATCATAGTCTAAACTTTCAACTTGAGTATAACCTTTAGCTACTAACATTGACTTGTTTCTTACCACAACTCTATTTTCATCTTGCTTGTTATGAAAGACCCATTTTGTGCCAATAACATTATGCTCCTTGGGTCTCTCCACTAATGTTCAAATATCATTTCGGGTGAAGTTGTTAAGCTCTTGATACATTGCATTCACCCAATCGGGATCTTCTAAGGTATCATCTACAATCTTTGGCTCAAGAGAAGACACAAAAGAGTAATGTTCATAAAATAAAGCTACTCTCGAGCAAGTTTGAGCATGCTTACTCACGTCACCCAATATTTAATCTATTGGATGATCCTTGGCAGTTGCATTATGAATCTTCGGTGGTAGAGCTGAATGTTGATCTACGTTTACTTCTAAATTAATTTCCAGAATGTTACTTGTTGTGGAAGTGGTTGGGGCTTCAACTTTCTTTGAGGAAGGTGATCCACTTTGGTCCTCCTTTGGCTTGATATCTCCAATTTGCATCTTCTCTATTTTCTTGCTCTTCTTGAGATCCATTAGTTTCATCAAATTGGACATCACAAGTTTCTTCAACTAAACCGAAGTTTTTATTGAAAACTCTATAAGTTTTACTATTAAAAGAATAACCAAGTAAAAATCCTTCGTCACATCGACTTTAAAATTTAGAAAATCGAGCACCCTTTCTTAAGATGTAGCATTTACATCCAAATACTTTAAAATAGAAAATGTTCGGTCTTCTTCCAATGAGAAGCTAACAGGAAGTGTTTTTCAAAAGATGATGCAAGTAAAGGTGATTTATGGTATGACAAGCGGTGTTAATGGTTTCCGCCCAAAAATTATCAGAAGTATTGTATTCATTAAGCATTGTCCTTGTCATTTCAATTAATGTTCGATTTTTCCTCTCTATATCTCTATTTTGCTCCGGAGTCTAGGTAGTGGAAAGTTCATGCTTTATTCCAAGTTCATCATAAAAATCTTTAATTTTAGTGTTTTTGAACTCGGAACCATTGTCACTTCTAATTTTCTTTATTTTGAACTAAAATGCATTCTGAGCCATTTTTGCAAAACTTTTGAAAATACCGGAGACTTCAGCTTTGTCATATAGAAAGAATACCCATGTGTATCTAGAGTAATTATCCACAATGATTAAACAATAACAATTACTCCCGATGCTCTTATAGGTTATTGGCCCAAATAAATCCATAATCTATTTATCTCAAACTTTTCATCTTTCAAGCCAACCACCAAGTCATGTTTGAACAGCTCTTTGAGTTGGATCATATCTACATGACCTAGACTTCTGTGTCGCAGCCAACCCAAAGAAGTTTTTACTATTAAACAAGATTTTAAGTAAGACTCATTTGAAGAGAAATCAATCAAATAAAGATTTCCAAATCTAAAACTTTTAA
Source organism: Bonia amplexicaulis (assembly GCA_036346245.1). Taxonomy (NCBI): domain Eukaryota; kingdom Viridiplantae; phylum Streptophyta; class Magnoliopsida; order Poales; family Poaceae; genus Bonia; species Bonia amplexicaulis. The sequence continues at coordinate 3,893,388 of CM070766.1, forward strand.
AAACCAATTCCTTTTCTTTTTCTTTTGAAATAGTTACATCATCTTTAGAGAATGAGTAAATTAAGCCTAAATCACAAAATTGAGCAACAGATAGCAAATTGAAATTTAATGTTCTATAAGAGATATATTTGAAATTGAAAGGTCATTTGAGATAGCAATTTTACCCAAACAAAAAACATTTCCTTTGCTATTGTCTCCAAATGTGATCCTCTCATTGCTTCCATTTCAAATATGGCGAACATTTTCGGTCTACAGTCATGTGTTGAATGCAACCACTATCAAGCACCCAATGCCTTCCACCGGTCTTGTAGTTCACCAAAAAAATAAAATCAAACTTTTTTAGGTACCCAAACTTGTTTGGGTCCTTGGAGATAGTGACCAAGGCTTTAGGCATCCAAATAGCATTCTTTCTAGCGTTTAAAATTGAAGTCCCAACAAATCTAGCAATAACACTATAATCTTTAGATTTCTTAAGCATATAACAAGAATCATATAAACCTATGGATGGAGTCTTACCAATAGGACAGTTTTGTTGCATATGTCCTATTTCTTCGCACTTAAGGCAATATTTACCATTTTGTCTCACAAACCTTGTGGGTTTACTTGTCGGTTTCTTATCTTTCTTGGGTACATATTCAAGTCCCTCCTTGTTGTATGAGCAACTTTACTCACTCAAATGCTTGTCGAGGGTGGCCTTACCTTTGAAGCACCTTTCCAAGCTTTTGTTAAGCTTGCTCACTTGTTCCTTTAATTCATTATTCTCAACAATAGGTTTAGCATCATGTGACTTAAAATTACCATGATTAGAATCGACATTAGAATTTCATGGCATTGCAAGCAAGTCATCACATGAAGTAGAAATACTAGTTCTAGCAATTTTTACACTATGCATACCATCAAAAATATCACAAGTAATATCAATACTAGTGCAAAATTTGCTTGAATTTTCTTGTATAAGCAAGTTATGAGTTTCTTTTAGCTCCTCATAAGAATCTTTAAGAGAGATGCTCTCTCTTTAAGACCTTAAATTTTGACTTCTCTTTTCTAAAATATTCATTCAATTCTTTCAACATATCTATAAGCTCATCATAAGAAGGTTCATCGTCATTAAAGGATTTTACCTTTTCTCCTTTTTCCATGAGGCATTTTGGAGATGAGAAGAGTGATCGAGCTTCCTTGATGGCGATGCCGACAAGTCTCTTTTTCTTAGGAGACTCATCCTCACTTGAGTCGGAGTCGGTGTACTCTTCATCAGAGTTCCATTCTCTAATGTGGGCTTCATTTTTGCCTTCCTTATGAAACTTCTTAAAAAACTTCTTGTTGTTAAAGTCCTTCTTCTTGGATGATTTGCCTTTATCATCCATCTTTGTGGGGCAATGAAAGGCAGTGTGCCCCATCTCATCGCACTCATAGCAACGGATGCTGCTATAGCGCTTGTTGTCGCAGTAGGAGCGTCCCTTCATGCCTTTTTCATGACTAGCCCTTCGGTATGAGCGTCTCTTCATGAACTAGTTCATTCTCATCACAAGGAGAGCCAATTGCTCCTCAGAGTCCTCCTCATCATCCTCGGGCTCTTTACTTGACACCGCTTTAGCATTGAAAGAGGTGATCTTCTTACCCTTGGAGGAGGATTGCTCCAAGAGCTCCTCCTTGTCCTTCTTGTACAACTCATTGGTTATGAGGTTACCTAAGAGTTATGTTGGCATCATCCTTGTCAACTCGGGCGAGTTGAGAAAGAGTGTCACTAATGTCTCATACTTCTCTGGCAAGGTCCTAAACATCTTTCTCATAATATCAACATTGGATAGTATAGTACCTAGACCTTTGATCACATATACAATGTTGTTAAGGCGAAAATACATTTCATTAATGTCCTCATAAGGCAACATTGTAAATATCTCATATTCGATCCGAAGCCTATGCAATTTGACTTCTTTGACCGTAGATGTTCCCTTATGGATTTCCGAGAGGGTAGTCCAAATAGTATGAGCAGTTTTCAAATTGCTCACTCTATTAAACTCATCCGCGTTTAAAACCCCAAATAAAACATTCATAGCTTGAACATCTAAATAAGCATTACACCCATCTTATTCCGTAGGATGAAGTGGATCAAGAGGCATGATGTAACCCTCATTTACAATTTTCCATATGCTCGGACTAATGGCGTAAGATAAATAGACATTCTAATTTTTCAATATGAATAATTTGAGCCACAAAAAAGAGGTGTCTTTCCTATAGCGATCCCCTCACTAGCCATTCTTTTCTCTATAAAAGGTTAAGTCTAATAAATGAGAGATCAAGCTCTGTACCACTTGTAGGATCAAGGATATCCGACTAGAGGGGGGTAAATAGGAGGTTCTAAAAATTCTTACTTTCTAAAATTAATTACCACAGTTTATAGCCAAGAAAGATTTCAAAGCAATTCAAACATACACAATTCTACTATACCTAAAGCACCACAAGCACAATACACTATAAATATATTTCTAGCACAAATAAATATGACAATCATAATGATCATAATATGCTAGAAATACAAGTGCGAGAATGAGAGACAAAGAAGTAACCAATTGACACACGATGTTTTACCGTGATGTTTGGAAACTTGTCGGTTTTCCCTAATCCACGTTGAGGAAAGTCCAACCAACTTGAACCGACTCCACGAATTAAGTCTCAACTCCTCTATCCACTAATGGGTGTCATTCCTCTACTCCGGAGATGGTGGACATCAAACCACTCCCAAGTCAACGCCGGGCCTCTTCATAATCTTCTTGAAAAGATCACCTCGCAATCTTCCGCTAAGCCTTCTAGGTGTCAGCAAGCACCAAGAGTAATAAACCATAGCTTCGCTTGACGGCGATCATGTGCCAAGGATCAATCTAGAGATGAAATGCACTTGATTTGGCTGAACTATTTCAAATGAATGCACAATGTGAAATTGAGGTGTGGAGTGAATGCTCAATGCTTAAGGATGTTCAATAGAGTCTCTAACCTCTGTTCTTGAGCTGGTAGGGAGGTATTTATACCCCTACCAACCAAATATAGTCGTTGCATAAAACAATCTTGAAAAATCAGGGCGAACGGTAGTACCACTGTACAAATTGTGGAACTACTGCACATGTACTGTAGCTACAGTAGCGGCTATATCAAAGCGTTAGAACTAGCCGTTAAAAGTCAGCGCGGTACTACCGCCGTTGTAATCACTGTAGTTCTGATATTCAGTAGTTCTGTTTTTTGGGAGTGGTACTTCTATTTGTCTCGAGCCCAAAACTTGACGCTCTTTGGAAAAAAACGTACCGCTCGAATTTTCGTAACTTTCAAATTTCGGTAATTCCGCTCAAGAGTTTCGGTCCTTCCACTTTGCGGTAGTTCCGTTGTTAAAACCGTGGTACTTTCATTTTCCAGAGAAATATAGTTATTCCACGGGTACTCTTTGGAAAAACGTACCGCTCATTTTTCGGAACTTTCGGGTTGTGGAAGTACCGCCGATTTCACACCGGTACTTCCGATATTTCTAACAATGCACAGTTGGCTATCAATTTGAATTTTAAGTGCATGCGAGATCCTAAATTGATCCAAATGGCACAAGAACATGCTATCAAATTACTAGACATGATCCCTCTTAATAGTAAGGCATTAACCGATAATCTGGTCTTCTATCATTTCTCCTAAGACCGGTAAAACATAAAATGGGATCCTAGACTATTTATACCTTTGTCTTAAGCCATCTTAATCCTCATGTTGACCCTTTGCATGCATTTCACATTCGTCAATGGGACTAAACCTTTCAAACACTCAATAAACATGTTAGTTCCATATTCACATAATGTCATTTATTACCAAAACCATTTTTAGGGATCTAGATGCTTTCAATCGACTGTCGGGCATCGCCGAGTACAATCGCCCGACGACACCAATCACTCTTTCCCGCAAAAGAGGCGTCATGAATTGGTTACCAGATGTCCGGCGTTCATGCCTGAACTCCGAGCAGTGAATTAGCCATCACGGTTCCGACCAGTAAACATGGATAACTTTGATGGGACTCAAAATCCCTTCGAGTTCATCCAAATTTATACGACCGCGGTTTAGGCAACATGAGGAGGCGATCACGTCATGGCAAATTATATTTCGACGGTGCTCGAGGGGTTTGCTCGGTCCTGGTTGCTCAATCAACCACTCGAGTCAATATACTCGTGGCAACATCTTTGTGATCTTTTGGTGGCCAATTTCCAGGCACATACAACCACCCTAGCAACGAAGCTGACCTGCATCGAATGCAGCAGAACAGCAACGAGACCCTACGGCACACTTTTGTCATCAGGGCATTCAGTCAGGGAGTACGTAACAGGAGGTTCACAAAGGACATCGCCCTGAATCCTTCGATCACCGTCGTCGAACTCTTTGAGATGGCTGACCGTTACGTGACTACTGCTGAAGCAATCGAATAGACCAAAACTATCGATCAGGTCAATTAAGGTTCCAAAGAGGAGAGCGAAGGCAGTAAGAGGAAGGAGAAGACTAATAAATCCAAGAAAAAGACCAAAGGTCATAAGCCTCGAGCTGAAAGTTCGAAGGAGGTCTTAGCTATCAGTGATAAAGAGTCACGTAACCCTAAGCAATACCCCGATCGGGGCAAAGGCAATGCACCCATGTGGAAGGACAGCAAGTCTAGATGATGTCCTCTCCACAAGACGGAAGGACACGACCTTCGCAACTTCTGAGTTTTCCAACGAAAATTCGAGGATTATTATTTTGGCAAGGGACCGATTCCCACGCTCGATGAGGTGAGGCAGTCAAGTGACCGAAAGCACTCGGACGATTATATGCCTTTCCAAGATCCCAAGTACACCATCGAGCCCATGCACGATTTAGCTCGGCATGGTTTGTTTATTTTTTAATATTCATATAATTTTATTTATTTTTTTGAATTTTATGTAGTTAGTTTTATAAATATAAACAATTTATTTTGTATTTTTATATATTTGTAGAATTTTTAAAATTTTCATGCTAAACGGGCTAACCATGCTCGGTCCGATAGTCTAATTGTGCTAGCTTAGCCTGACACGACAATTGAGGCTATCAGACTATATGTTTAGATCATGTCTCAATCTATGGGGCTGGCATGGCATGGATCATCAAGCGCGGGCCAAGTAACGGGCTAGTTGGCCTTGGCCCGTGCCTAAATGGTCCGGTCTGGCCGTGCCGTGCCGCCGCTTCATTCACGGCAACCTGATTCCCCAACCTTCGTAGAAAGGAATACAAGGAGAAGCAAAAGCGCTCGCTATTTCCCAGGCTGCGTCTTCCTCCTCCTTTGCCCGACGCGCTCGTCGTCCCCTCTCCTCCTCCGCCCTCAAGGATGCGCGCCTCAGCGAATTGAGGAGGTCCGGTTTCCTCTTCCCTGCTCCGTCGACCCTTCACCTCGCGGATTATTCCGTGCGCGGCTTAATTAGCGCTGTACTACTGCCGTGTAGGGTTTCTTGATTCGTTGTGATTTAGTCCTGTTTCTGAGGCTTAGGCTTTTACAACACTGTTGCGTGGCCCTGTTTCTTATTTCACTTCTTTTCTTTTGCGAAAATTTTGCCTGGCGGATGCGTCGAATTCTCGGCTTTACTATGTTGATGCTTGTAGTTCGCCAGATAGCGGCGATGTTTAATTTGCTTCATGATCTTGTGTAGATTCGTAGGGCTTTTTTTGTTACTTATTATTTAGGGCATTTGTGCCTGGGCGATAGGTCGATTGAGATGTCGAGATGCTTAGAGCCGTGGCCTTGAGAATCTTGGCTAACAATTCATTGTGAACTTTGTTCTTGTGGAAGTTCTGATGGTCTGTAAATCCCTGTTTCTTTGCCACGGTCATATCATATCCTTCACCCCATGTATGCCTTATATTTCTGAGGTTTTTTTTAGTTTTGTGCCCAAGTTTTCTACATGAGCTGTGATGGAGATGTGTGTGGCTTTTATAATTTTGTTTTCTTGATTATTTCTTCATTACGAGTTTATGACCAGCTGCTTGTATTATTTTATTTTATTTTTCAACTTTCTGCTTTAGTATTCTCTGGTTAACTCTTTGGGTTGGCTGGAGTCTAATTCTGTTTAGTTTGGTCTGTGTCTGAAGAATCAGGTTTTAGGGTTTGTTACCTTGTTTTATGATTATTTCCTGTGATCACTCTATTTTCTAAATAGTTTTCTTCAAATTTTAGTGATTTGAGTTTAGCTCTTGATCTTTAGTGATGAAGTCTTTTTGAAAAATATTAAGTTTTGCTCATGTATCTTTTGCTATGGCTTATATGTGGTTTAAATCTGGAAAGTACTTCTGAATGGATTTCAGGACCTTAACTACCATTTGGAGGTCTATCCACGAGCAGAACATTGTATTTACACTATCCTATGTTAATCTGTATAGTTCTACCCATGCAAATGTTCTTCACAAATTATTTTGGAATCGAATCCTCTAGACTCTAATGTTCACCTTGTTGCTCAATAGAGTTTGTGGTGTCATCTCAACATCACCTGTTTGTTTCTAATAATTCGATACTCCAGCTCTGGACCTCATTTTGTAGAGTAATATTTTGCTTGGGAACTTGCAAAGTGTGTTGGATTTAAAATGGATTGTTGAGATCAAACTCCACCAGGTATATGAACCTGAGTATCTGACTAACTCCTAACGGTACAATAGAACACCTCCTGGAATATCAACTTAGCACTCACAATCAACCATATTTTTCTTTTCTGTCTAATTTGTTTAGTTTGTGTTTGACAAATAAAGCAGGGATGGTCCCTGCTCCAACCTAGAGTTTGTTTATTCAAACAAAACAAGTATACTGTGAATCTCCACAGTTGCCATAAGGTTAATAAGTGAATAATCATAATAGGAAAACAGAGGGAAGAGAAAAGGAAATGAGTCTGTATACATTAGCTTTGCCAAATAAACCATGTAAAGGAGTTAAGACCAAAACCATATGACACCAGCTCAACAACTTGATCATTTTATAGCATTGGTGCAGCTGCTGGCCCAAGTGCATGAGGAGTTGATATATTTTAATTGACCATGAGTATCTGTAGGTAACTAGGTATATTTTGACCTTCTGTTATAGTTCATTAGTTTCCATTCAGAAAATATAGTTCATTAGTAGTTTTTATGTTTCGCTGATCGGTTGCACTTGAACTGAAGTACTGATGTGTAAACCAAGTTTAAGGGGCAGATAGATAAAAAATCTCCATTAGAACAGTGGAAACAGTAATGTCCGCAGTTCTCTGTTTGCTATATACAGTGATGAACAGTCCAGTGCCTACTAACATGGCGAATTTCAACTGATGCGCTGTAGCTTTATGAAGTGGCAAAAGAAAGAAAAAAGGCAAGATGAAGTTGCAGCTAGGGGGTCCTAGCTCCTGTTGTTTCCCATAAAAAAAAGAAGAGGATGTCTTATTGTCATGGTCATATCATGGTACTTCTCCTGAATAACACCACGGTGCTTTGATGAACATGCAATCTCTCTTTCCAGCTTTTTCAGAAAATTCGCACCCTTAATATGCCTATTCCTCTTTATCAACATACTTATATAACAATTTTATGATTTTATCTTTTGAATCTAGTTGATCATATGCATTGTTTGTGTCTCTATTTCTCTGAACAGTTTTTCAACATTATATCTGCTAGATGCATCACAGTTTTTAACACATCAGATTAGTTGGGTATTTTTTGTATTTTTTTAAGCTTGCATTTACAGATATCTTAATGTTTTCTTTATTTCATTTATACTCTTAGATACTCTTAGAAATTCACTTGTCTTCATTTCATTTTTCAGTGGCTATTTTCAATACCATCAACCTCAAGTTAGTGTGTGTACTCTTTAGCCTCATAATGATTGATATCATTGTTTAATTATTTGTTTAATACCAATGTTTAAATAGATTCTTCGATATGCTTTAAATAGATTCTTCCATATCCAATTTGCATTTTAAATCCTCCCATAGTACTACCCATCACTTTGTCTTTTCTGAAATGTTTGGTTTCTAATCTTTAACTTTTAGAGCTTGTCCAACCTTTATCTTTAGAGCTTTGTCCAACCTTTATCCAACTTGTATTTAGAAATGACCTTGTTTCTTCACTTGTAGCTATTGGTTAGTAGCCTATTTCCTTCCCCCCTAAAAAATGGGAATGTTTCCCGATCATACTTGGTATCTTTCCTTAAGTAGTTATTTTTTTAGTGTGTAATGTGTCGCCATCAATTTTCTGACAGAATCTTATGGACCCAAATGTATATGATTCATTGGTTCTAACTTTATTAATTTATGTTTGGCCCCTCGTGGTTGCCTTTTGATCTATCCATCAGATTTTCACTGCTGTGCTGATTAATTTTTTCAACATATCACTACACTAGATGAAGCTTTCCACTAGACTGAAGCAAAGCATGTCCATCTTATTTATTTAGGTTATGTCTCTACTAATATAAAGAGCTAGTTTGTCCGTCGTCCTGCCCTTTCCTCGCTTCCTACGTGCGCAGCCCAACCAACAACGCCCCATGTCGCACGTCCCGTGGAAAACCGGCTAAAAAGAACCAAAACTCCCATTCCTTACCCCAGCCACCGCTCCCCATGCCCTTCCCCGGCACGCCTACCTCTGGTTCCTCTCCCCCAAGTCCTATGCTCTCCAGCGAATTTAGCCTCTAGCACCTCCCCTTTCTCTTCCTCTTCTGACTCCTCTCCCTCCCTGCCTCTGACGTCTCATCGACCGGCGTCGTGAGGGGAGAGGTTCCGAGATGGGAGTTTTGATACCGCCACATGGTCGCTGCCGGTTGTCGTCCAGCATGGTCCTCCTTGTCACCGTCGTTGCCGGCCTAGTCGAGTTGTAGGCCAACGTGAGGTCACCCAGCTATGGAATAACATACCTCCTACCCCTAATCTAAATCCAAATCCAGAATTTTCCTTCTCCTTTCCCCTTTCCTCGCCGGAGTTCTCGCTAGCGGTTTGCCCCTCTGGTTGGCTAGGCTTCTTCCTTCATCCATTCTCGCCTTCCCTTGCAACCGCCTCTATGTCCAGCCTCCTCGGTAGGTCGGCAGCTACGGTCTAGGGCGACGGAGGCGGGGACGGAGAGCTGGCTGAGGAGAGGGATGAGGAGACATAGGAGACGGAGACCGGGGAGAGGAAACGAAGGTAGGCTTGATTTTTTTTTTCTCCTCATAGATTGCTTTGCTTTCATCTGCTTCTCCAGTACTCTACATTTTTTTGTCATGAATGGATCTTTGTTTGTTTAGGCTGATTTGATGAGTGGATTCTACAATGTCCGGTGACCACATCAAGTTTGGGCTTCTGATGGCGTTCACGGTGGCCATTCTATCATGGAGCATCATCGATAATGGCAGCTACTAGCGAGCTCGCCCACACAGCATAATCCCTCACTACCACATGCCGACGGCTCTCAGTTGCCCTCGCTGCTGGTCATCGACGCCCCCTCCACCCCCAATAACAAGTATGTGAGTGGTTTTTAAATTCCAATTTGTGGTATGAATCTTCAATTTGATTTAATTGCTATCAATTACCAATTGCTACTTGAAAATTTGTGCATGTTGATGTCAATTCATGGTGTGAAATCTTCAATTATTCTTTTGGATTTCAATCTGAATTGGTCAATTTTGTGTGCGCAGAAGGTATGCACTTGCAATTTTTAACGAAATCTGATGCCAGTGTTTGATTTGCTCATTTAAGGGACAGAGGTGGATAGGGTACAACAATGGATATAGTGCAGCAGCTCCAAACACATGATTGTCATCAGATCTTGTAAGTTATTTCTCTCATGATATGTTAGTTAAAGTTGATTGATCTATACCTTTGTCTGCTAGGTAGATGATTCAAATGCCAGTGTTTTTAAATGAAGACTTATGGTTGTTAATTGATGCTTATTTTAAATCGAGCAGAGTGTCTATCTTTCTTGTGGCAACATTTAGGAGATTGAAAAATGCCATAAAACTATAATTTTTGTGCTGCTCTCACTTAACACTGGTGTATCTCCAACATAAAATAGTACAGAGCTCTCTATTTTAGAAGTACAACAAATTAATGATTCGGTCAATAATCCTTGCCAAATCAATGATTTGGTCAATAATCCTTGCCATTATGGTTGTGGAAACTATTATTGTTGACATGGCATTTTTTAGCACTTGGTGCTTATACGTGACATAAATTTATGATCTTGTTATCCTAAAGCCAATGTCAAGTTCATCATGAGGATCTCGGTTTCATGAATTTGCTAGCACTCGACGAATGAGCATACCGGGGGAGTGGTTTAGGATTAATAGGCAGAATATGCAAGATATTTGCTATAAATTTTGGTTTCTGTTGTAACACACGGGCATCCTACTAGTATAAAAAAAGGTGGAGCTTAGCAGAATCATACAGTTCAACTTAATACTTGGTTTTCAGTGTATGTATGCATTTTTATCTTTAAATCAAATCATGACTCAAACTTGTAAATTTAGGAATTGTTCCCAGCACTCACTATCCTATTATGGTATTATCCCACTAATTGTCACAGTAGTTCTAGTTGAGCAACTGATGCAGAAGCTTGGAGTTTGATTTCAGTCTGCTATTTCATTGTGATCTGTATCTTGGTGATTGATGTATCATGTATTAAAATAACTTACCGAACTAACAGTAGTGTATACTCATCTAAAATCGAATCAAGTTTGTACTTTAGACAGCATTGATGGTTTGGTGATATTTCTATTTTCTTCATTAATGATTACTAAATAGGATAAAGCTTTTTCTTCCACTATTCCTCCATTACAATGTTGGACTGGATTCATCTCCTCTTTTTTGCCATGCGATAAATCTTTTAGCTTGTTACATGAGTTCACCTGTGCAACATTTCCATGTGCAGTGCTCTGTAATTTGAATTGCTATTGTCATTCACATTCTGAACCTGAAACTATAGTTCTGTGTAACGACTAGATATTCATCTTGTCTTGTCTGTTCTTTTGAGGTATTTTCTTTTCATGAGCATCTTTTGCTGCAATTATATTGTAGAAATAGAATGAAGTTGCACAGTGAGTTTTCGTTTTTTACAGTTTCCACTTTTTTTCAGTACAAAGTGACAAACAGCTGCGATGCTAATCTTGATGACACATCAGTTGCAGGAGGATGAAAGAAGTCATCAAACACATGCTAAGGGATCAAGAAGGGGCCAAAGGGCTAGCCGTACACAAACTCTGCATGCTGGTACATTTCCTCATGATTCATGAACTTGAATGAACAAGCAAAACAATCCAGTTATCAAATGCATATCAATGAAGCCATGAAAAACTGATTTCTCATATCAACTCATTGTTAGGTATGTACATGTTAACTGATGTGAGGCCTCAAGCCCTCAACAATCCCCCACTTGCATGGCTAAAGGCACCTGTGTTAGTCTTACATCTTTTGTACGGGACACCACTATACATTAGCCTAGGTCTACTGCTCTTAGGCTTGTAGAGTAATTTACATGATTTACATACATATCTCTTTGGCACCTGATCGAAATCATTAATACCAGCACACCTGGTGTGCTGCCACACATGGCAAGAGTCACAAGATAGCATCCTCTCGCCATCGTCATCCTTGGCTCCACAAGAGCAATTAACTGTCCATTTGTCCACACCCCTCTCCATCCGGTAAATTGCAACCCTGCGTTCACCTCCAACGCACCTGCCTTGGATGCAAACAGTCCCATTTGCTCCAAACAAGAGCTTGATTTGAGTTGTCTCACTTGCAGTTGCACAATCAAGAAGCTGGTTGGCTACAAAGGTCTGCAACATTAGATAGATGTCTTGGAATGTTCTGGTGGCCTCCATCTTCAGATCAGCAACAGTTGCTGTTTGTGGAAGTGTTATAAGCTCTGCTGGGACACAAGGTGGATCACCAACCTGATCCAACAGCTCCACTTTGCACCAAATGTGCAACATGGATGGATTTTGAGGCAAGAAATCCTCTTCCAGGTCATAATGTTTGATGAACTGCTTGCAGTCCAAAAGGATCATCGCAGATCTCTTGGCATGCTCATGAATTTCTTCCGGCTTACAAGGATGCATTGTATGTGGGTAGAGGAGTGCATCATACAAGAACTTGATGTCACGGAGAAGATGATCTCGGGTTAGCATGCATATGTTCTTTGGTAGCAAGATGGTTTCATTCGTCAGCCTGCAGGGAAAAACTAGTTAGAATTTTCATTCGAATACAAGAACTTGGATAGTATGCCAGTCATAACCATCTGAGCCACCAACCTGTACTCTATTGTGTTTCTCTCACTGTTGCATCGAACTGCAACCACCATCCCATCATTGGTGGTTGTGCCACCAATGGTCTTGATGCAGTAATCGACCAGCTGTGGTGAACCAATTGGATGGGCTGTAGCTGCCCTTAGGGTTCGCATAGCCACCCATCTATCCGCAGCGCGGAGAACTTTCAGAGCAATGTCCGTTGCTCGCTTTATTTCCTCATCGGCCCATTTCCCCTCATCAAAATGGGCATCATATGCTAGTTCCTTTTTGTGCATTGGCGCTGGGTGCTTACGCACACACTTGCTGGTGGCAAGCCCCAGCATATAGAGGAACAGGTCACGTAGTGTGGGGAGAGCGCGCTTTGAGAGGGATTGATAGAATGCAATGGTATCCTGCAGCTGGTTTCGAGGGGACCGTGAGTGAGGGAAGAAGTGAGACAGTGGCACTGAGGAAATGCTGTCTATGGCTTTGCAGTAGGTTTCGGGTGTGATTCCGAAGCTCCCGCTGCCAAGTTTGAATCCCCACTGGCCATACCAAGAACAGCCAGTGGCAGCAGCATGTAGGATCCGGCAGTCAATTCCATACTTCTTCGAGACATCCATCACTGATACCTTTCTGCAATTTATCAAGTGTTTTTGCATGTTAGTATCATATCCCGACAAACTAGAAAAAAATGCTGAAAGTAATAGGCCTGCTTATGTTCGTTTAAGCATGTACAAGTGCAAATTCATTTGCCTTTATGATTCATCATGTAACAAATCCAGTACCTGACCCTGAGATATCTGCAGAGCCGATCCCAAAAGTCCATCAGTTGGTATCCTGTCATGAGGCTGGAGCCACCCTCACGGCCATTGATCCGGACGAGGTGGCCAAACCCATTTTCATGAACTATGCCGTGCAGCAAATGCCGCGGGTTTTCCAGCTGCACATAGTCCCAATCCTCCGGATCATCATGGGAGAGCCCATGATTGCACGACGGGCACCTGATAATTACGTAACAAGATGAAACCACATCTTTAGTTATCTGAAGATATCATACTGTGTAGCAGTTCATAGTGCTCTTTTTCGCTATTTGGAGTATTGATGTTAATTGTTCTTATTTTGTAATGATATTGTTCGTATGTAAAATTATATATGCTGAGAGATAGATTGACCAACCTTGTTTCGAACAATTCGACCATGAGCCCACAACGTCGGCAGGTTTTGCAGTTGGGCATGTTCTCATTCCGAATTATGAAGTGGTACTTCTTTCCACAAACAGGGTGCCTGCTCCAGCCTACCATCAAAGTTAAACACAAGGTAATCACATCAATTTGCGTCCAAAACTGTGATTCTCCGGACATTACCATTAGCTTAATTGATAACGCAGATTTAGGCCAATGACATGAAAATTTTGCTTATCTTGTAAACAGATATGAAGATAAAACTTCCAAGCACATTATAATCTACAAGTCCAAAACTTGCATCTCAGTTAAGATCAATTCATCAGGCCATCGAATTAATGAATTAACTGTTAGTTTCAGGCAATGATCATGCAATGCAATCAGGCAAACTGGGCATAGTATCAATTGGGAATAAGCTGGTCCAGACTTTCTTTTCCTAGCAGTCGCCAGATCCCAAATCTTTTTTTCCTTTGTTTTTCTTTCCCTTTTTTTCTGAATATTTTGTCCTCTCCAAAAGCATCCATGATTCGCCATAATAATATGCATTTTCACTGTGTTCTTTCAGAAGTATTCAAAGTTTAATATTTTCGTAGTATATACAGTCTTTCAAAGGTAAACAAAATTGCATGCGTTTACAGCCTCCCAAATTAAAGAAAAAAAATCTGGAAACTTCCATCTCTGTAATAAACGATCTGCGACGAATTCCGATATCCGTATATGAGAAAACCTCACCCAAACACATCTCACGGAATCACAGTCACACTACACGACACCACACCCCCCTCGTCAAAAAACAAACGCGACCCCGCCGGACGGACTGACCAACTCACCGGCGACGGTGCAGTGCTCGCAGTAGACGCGCCGGGCCCTGGGCACGTCCTCCTCTACAACCTCCATCACCGCCACCTCGCCGCCCTCCCCGACACGGAAGATCACCTGCCACGCGGCGCCGGCGGCGCCCAGCACGCCCTCACCCCGCTCCGCCGCAGCCGGCACCGCGCACCGCGCCAGGAACCCCCGCACGTTGGCGCGGAACGCGCCGTCGAGCCTCCCGATCTCCGGGGCGGGGAAGGACCGCATGTCGATGAGGCACGGCTCCGCCGTCACCCGCGCCCGCTTCAATGGCCGCCCGTGCACCGCCATCGACGTCGCCGCCGAGGGGACCCTCCGGATCGGTTGGCGCGCGCGCGCGGCAGCGGCGGTGCTCAGATCTGAATATCTGATCGGTTCGGAGATTTTCAAATCGGCGGCGGTTGAGATTTGAATGGGTGCCAACGCGCGCGGATTTGGAATTTTTTGGATCGCGGCGGAAAAAATTTCGCCGTGTCGGGTTTTGGATTTGGATCTGGATGGCGTTTGGGATTTGGGGGAGGGGGGTCGGGCGGTATTTATAGGTGGGAAGCTGAGGTGTCGTAGGTCGGTTTGGGTGGGAGAAATTACGGGTTTGCCCCTCGGTGGCTTGGAGAGTCGGGAGCGAACACGTCAGCAGAAAACGGCGGCAGATGAATTTCGTGCGTGCGTGGGCGCGCACTGTGGGCCCGCCGACGCCGTTTGCATCCGACGTGTCTGAATTTTTCTATTTTAGCCCTTTTTTGAAAATATTCATATTTAGACCCCGGTAGTTTTAATTCCGTTTTGGACCCGGGGTGTGCGTGTGACCCACGACGCCGGGAAGAACACATCTCGGCCGTGGTCCACGGCGGCCGAAGCTTCTTGAGCCCGCCTCGGCGTGGTGGCTGCGTGGCGGCCGACGTGGCGACACCTCGGCCAGTGGGTCTGGCGGCGAGCTCGGCGCAGTGGGTCGTGGCGCCGAGCTCGTGGCCAGATCTTCTCGCCGAGCTGTGAAAATTTGTACCGGACGAGCCGAACTCGTTCATTATTTCCGACCCACTCCCACCATGCCTCCGTCCTCCCTCCCGTGCCGCCTCTGCCCTCCTGCGCCACCTCCCGCCCCGTAGCCTCCTCCTCCCATTGCCCCATGACCTTCCCGCCCCGCCTCCCGCCGCCCGCCCCCTCGCCGCCTCGCCCGCCCGCCCGCCTCCCGACCACCCGCCGCTTGTCATCGGCGGTTGGAGCAGGAGCCTTCGTCGGCGTACCTGCGTCGATGGGCTATGCGGGAGGAGGCCTCTCGCGTTCGCAAGGTGGGTGTTGTTTCCTTCTTTTTCGCGAAAACTCGAAATCTGCGTTCGATCGAAATCTTGCAGTGGCTCGTTGCCCTTTGTATACGAGAACATGATCTGAAGGATTTGGTCCTGAATCATTCAGCTAGTAAGGCATTCAGTTTGAAGATGACCTGCATCAAATCCTTGCACGCATTACAATTTTCGGGGCGTTGCTCAGCGAACTCGTCATCACACCGGGTGGCTCGGTCCATTGTAACATCCCAAAATTTTGAGTTTTGAAAAATTTAAATTCAAATTAATTATTTTGAGGCAATTGGCTTTTATTTGTATTTTTCTGGGTTTTTCTGGAGTTTATTTCAAAGTTTAAAACAAGAAAATGTATTTTAATATTTTATAAAAGCCAAAAGTGTTCATTTTATTTTTCCTAACCTTCCCGAATTTTTAAATAATTTTTGAGAATTTTACGAATTAAAATTAATTTTAAAAGATAAAAGGAATTTTACAAAATTATTAAAAGCAAATCTGAAAATATAAATATTTTTATTAAGTCTAAAATATTCTCTGGAATATTCTATGAATTTTCGGGAATTTTTAG
The DNA here is from genome assembly GCA_036346245.1 of Bonia amplexicaulis. Lineage (NCBI taxonomy): Eukaryota > Viridiplantae > Streptophyta > Magnoliopsida > Poales > Poaceae > Bonia > Bonia amplexicaulis. The sequence goes on from CM070766.1 coordinate 3,909,522, forward strand.
ATATTATTTATTATTTTTTTCCATGTAATTATATAGTTTCTAGTATTTTCTGAAAATAAATCCGAAAATAAAAATCAATTTAATCCTAGCCCGCCACGTGTCGCGCCCAGATTCAATCCATCTCTCTCCACGTTTTAATCTCATCCATCCATCACAACTTACCCCTTCGTTTTCATCCAACGGTCGCGATACATCCACTTGCCACGTGTCACGCATCCGGCCGCACCATACCCCTTCACCTCTCTTTCTCTCACCGACGGGTGGACCCCACATGCCATATGTTTCTTCCACCTCCCCTTCTTCTTCCTCCCTCCATTCTCTCTCTTTCCTCCATGGATGCCGCATGGGGAGCTTGAATTGCGGCCGTTTCCATCTATTAAACACCCGTTTAATCGCGCAATTAAGATCCCCAATCAAGTCTCCATCAAATGCCGGCCGTTTTACTCCTTAATTTCCTCTCTATTTACACATTTCTCTCTCTCCCACTCCGTGTGGCCTCTCCTCCTCCTCCTCCCTATAAAACCCCAGGCCACCCTTCTCAGACCGCACCCTCTCCTCCTTCTTTTCTCCAACTCGTACCCGCCTCCGTGCCTTCCCCACCGCTGCTGAGCTCCACCGTCGCCGGCCTCCTCTCTCGCCGCCGCCCCGGCCATCTTCGGACCCGTGGTTGGTGGCATTAGAACCATGCCTTTCTCCACCTCCTCCACCCTCCGCCGTCTTCCCGTGCCTTCTTCCGCCACCGCTCCAAGCACCGCCGCCAGTGTGCCTCTCACCGCCGGGTCTCCTCCGACCGCCTCCCGAGCCGCCGGTCGGGTGAGTCCGTCGCCGCCTCCCTTGCCCCCGCCGCGTCTTGCCCGCCTATGCGCGCCGCGTGGCGCCGCCTCAGTCGCCCGGCCGAGCGTGGCCGTCGTGTGGCGCATGCGTGGCGCGCGCATGGCGCCATGTCGGCGGACGCGCCGCCTCGGCGGCCAGGTGGTCCGTGGACTCGATCCACGGTGGACCGGGCCCACTTGTCAGAAAATTCAAATTTTGAATATTTGCTGACGCTCGGTCCACGGTGGACCGGGCCCACTTGTCAGAAAATTCAAATTTTGAATATTTGCTGACGTCAGCATGACGTCATAATTAAATTTTCAGTACAAAAATAAATCTGGAAAATTGTTCTTTTCTTTTTCTTTCGATTAAAACTTCCCGATACCATATCTTTCTCGTTTTAACTCCGATTTGACCCGTTCAAATTTCTAAATTTTTCTAAAATCATAATCTATCCAAATATACATTCTTTTTCAATTTTTGAATTTTATTTGAATTTTGTGTGTATTTATTTGCTTTGTTGCTTTGTCTTTTTCCGCGCGTAGAATCCGACGTCGCCGAGGACTTTGTCGACCTGCAGCAAGAGAATCAAGAACCCACACACGAAGGCAAGTCTCCTTTGAACATCTTGAACCCATGTTTGAGAAACGTTTGACTATTTTAAATTATTGCATTGCTATGTTACATAAAATGATAATTCAAGTTTTAGAGATAATAGTTAAACCGACAATTGTTATACCCTCATTTGACATTGACAACCATGTACCTTTGACACCCTAGGATTTCCTTTGTCTCAATAATGAGATTATTATTTAACTTTGGTAAATGTTGTATCGGTAGTAAAATGCTTAGTCATGCTATTTACTCCTTTGGTACCTTTTGAAATTAGAAATTATTTTTTGTGGAACTGGATTTTGTTCAGAATTTAGTGGTGATTGGAGTTGCCACTGTTCTTTAAGAACTAAAATAAAATGTGAGAGTTGGTTTAGACTGGGGCGGATGGTAAGATTGGTTTGGTGCGGTTAGCACGAGAACTTGTAAAGTGTATGTTCCGCCCTAGTCAATTAAGGACCGACGCTTGTGTTTGTCGGGCCGAGCACTATCGTACAACCACAAGTCTATATGGGTGCGACCTAGGTGACTAACTTACGATAGTTTAGTCTAGGTACCACCGTGGAAAGTGAGTGCCGGGTGTCTTGGTTATTCACGGTGAGGGCGGGTTTCTTGTACTCATATGGCGCAAGAGGGGGCTTCTGACTGGGTGGTTTAACCCTTCAGCGGTGAAACCTCAGCGGGTGGTGTCTAGCTAGACTAGAGTAGGGTAAAGGCTTTGTGATAAATTATCTGGGTCTTATGCCTAAGGAAGCATGTTGGCTATTAAGATGACTTATCTCTTGTGGGTAAAGTCGTACAACCTCTGAGTGTAAAACTATTCGAATAGCCGTGCCCACGGTCAAGGGCGGGCAAAGAATGCATTCACATGGTAGATCATTGTTTTTGGTTTTAAAATAAAAAGTTTTGGGAACCGGGAGTGGTTGGAACTCCCGGGGTTGTCCTGGCAGTTGTAGCCAGTGTGGGTGGTGTAACCCATTTTCTTGAACTTTGGCGGTTAGCCAGTACTTTAGTGTGGGTGGTGTAACCCGTGGTTTTGAACCTTGGCAGTTAGAGCCGGTAACCTAGTGTTGGTGGTTGTAACCTTCACTATTTAACTTGATAGATTCTGTTAAAACAATCACCTTGCTAAATTGATGCCTTTAAAAATATCTAATGGTATTTGAAATAAAACATTGCTTTGTGCAAAAGAACCATATAACCCTCCTTTGTTAAACCCTGCATCTATTGCATTTTCCCAAGACTTACGGAGTACTTTATGTACTCACATACTACACTTAAAATAATACCCAGAAGAGTATGAAGCTCAAGATGGAACTTTCGACTACGGAGCATATGGATTCGACGAAGGCTTTCAGGAGTTCTAGGTTGCGTTTCCCCAGTCAATTGCCTGTGGCATATTGATGGGTCCCCGCTGGATTTACTTTTGCTTTCAGGAGTTCTAGGTTGCGGCGACTCTGAATTTGCACGACTCGGCGCTAGGACCCACGGCGAGATCGGCGCCACGACCTGATGCCGAGCTCGGCGCCACGACCCACCACGCCGAGGTGCTGCCACGTCGGCGCCACGCAGCCACCACTGGCGCGGGCTCGGCATCTCGGCGCCGTGTACCACTTCGCCGAGATGTGCTACCTCGGCGCCGTGGGTCGGGGGTCCAAAAACGGAATTAAAACTACCAGGGGTCTAAATGTGAATTTTTTTCAAAAAAAGGGCTAAAATAGAAAAAAATTCGGTCCGACGTGTTTGGGGCCTGGGCTAGCTGGGCCATGCGTGGGCCGCTAGATGGTCCGGTTCGAATCAGAGAGCTGTTCCAACTGGGTTAGACCGGTGGAAAATGGAAAAAGGAAGCAAACAATAATATAAAACTTCTAATTTCCTATTTGTTCTCTATAAAAAAATAACATCTTGTTGAAGTATTGGTTGTGTTGATGATAATCAAGCACACATAAAAGTAGAAATAAACAAAAGATGTAGTCTCGATAGCCTCTCAACTTTATTGCTCTTACCCGTAGTCGATGTATGCAGGCGATGTATGTGTGTACAATATGCAGCTGCCTCCACCCCTTTATATAATGGTAGGAGAGGAGTCTTTCTTGCATCCTAATTAAAGATACTAGTAATCTATCAAAACTCTTAGTTTAGGCAAGTGTTCACATAACATAATATCATAGCACTCCCCTTGGACACTTAATCAACGTCATGCTCATGCCTTGTTAAAAACTCATAAAAAACCCAATGATAAAAAATTGGCTAGGAGAAAAGAGTGCATAGCTCACGTTCTTACCATTGCACATGTTGTCTCATTAAAAACTTTTAATTAAGAAAAACCAGCGGGCAAAACTTAATGAAGAAAAAAGAGTGCAACACTCCATTTTGAAAGATGAACATATGTATGAAGATTAATCTCCCCCAGAAGGCATCAATTCTTTGAGCCTTCTCATGCCAGTGCCATGAACATGATTTGCAAAGGTAGAAACTAGCAATGCTTTAATGAATAAATTCGCAAGATTTTGATTAGTTTGGATTTTTGTGCATTTCTACATTCTTGTTCTCCTACTGCTCATAGGAATAGAAATACTTTCGGAGTATATGCTTTGTCATTGACTTTGGGAATATATGCTTTATCATTGGAGTCTTGACATAGCTATTCTTCATCTGTGCAATGAAAGCAGCATTATCCTCATAGAGGACTGTGGGAGCTTTATCCACCTCTACACACATGACTCAAATATGACATATCAATTTTCTAAGCCATGTGCACTCACGAGTAGCCTCATATAGTGAGGTATCTCCGAATGATTAGTTAACGTAGCAACTATCGTTTGCTTAACAAAGCTGTATTTCCGCTTAGAAAGACATATCCAAAATGTGAATAGTTAACCACTACATAGGAGTGAATAGTTATCAATTGTTGAAGAGACTTTTGGTGATAGCAAAATGTTGAAAGGAGTTTTTTAATTTACATATTCTAATCAGAGTGTTATACTTTCCTGGAGCTGCCAGTCAATTATTAAAGTTATTGAACAATGTTTTGGTCAATGAAGACATAGTTTTTCAGTGCCACTACCACAATTACTAAAACTTACAAGAGTAGAAACAAAGAAATTTTCTTAAGAAAAATGAAATGACAACCAAGGATTAGCTTGAGTATAACAATGCAATAGTAGGGGAGCGGTAGCACTGGCACATTTATGTTCTCTTGAGATAGACGTCAAGAAGGGTTAATAACAAAAATAGCTAAATGTGAAGCATGAACGTACAAGTACTAATAGTGTATCATACCTTCTTGAGAAAAATATGATGGTCAATGAAAACATGATCAACTCCCCTTTTGTACCAGTGGAAGAAGCGCATTGTTTCTGTCCTGTCACCAACATTTACCTATAGAAGTAAAATTGTTTCTATTATCTACAACACCAGAAAGATGAAATAAGTTAAATACAAGCTAAATAGTAATACAGATCATTTTTATCCCATGCATCCTCATTGCAATACAATCTCAAAAAAATACATACATGAGAAAGACTATATTAAAGCATCAACATAACGAACTAAAATACATACACGACTCTGCTTCTAGATTACAGGAGTATAAACTAAACCTCTAGTTTAGCGTGGCTAATGTGTGAATCTTAATACTAAAGATCTTTTTCATCTAAGGAAAATCAAGGCATTAAAAAATTTTAGGCTTTCCTCCCCTAATGTCGAGATTAGATTTTTCTTTGTAGCATACCACAAAAATAAAAAAACCCTATGATGGACACCGAATTAATGGAATTTCTGATCCAACATATATCTCCAACTTCTAGTGGAGGCTCATAGATGTATTCTATGATGGTGATATTATGTGGGAAATGATTCATTCTTTCAATATGCACTAATATCAATTAGGGGTAATTCATTATATGCAGTGAGCTAGATTTTTAATTTAGTGGCATGAAAACTGCATGACCCTAACATTCTATATAGGTTACTCCAACTCTTAGTTGGTTATTATTCTACGATGAAGATCCCATAGGGGTCCGAGAATCGACAAACTTTCTTTAGTGTAGATTCTTTATTCTTTTCCCAAGATTTGATCCAATTACTCATACCATGTTTCAACTACTTTGGATCATTACTTCAAGTCTGTAATTATTCAACATGTTTTTTTTATGGTCATAAGTAGTATGTTTTATCAATATAATATAAATCTACAGGATGCTCTTCAAGAACATAAATATAATGCTGAAACATAAAACATTGACCAAGGTTAAGCTGCATAGAAATACTAGATTTTCTTCTAGAATACAAACCTATAGATTTTCTTCTGGAATACAAACCTAGTTGAATCACCCAAAAAAAGATTCACTATTCTACGGGAATATTGATTATTCTATAGGAATATAACAAAATATAACAATTTATTTAAGTAGGTGATAAACAATATACCTGACTTCTATTTATAATGCTAAAATAAATATGGCCAATTTTGATCATTCTAGATCGTTATAATCCAATAGGTCATCATCCTTTTATTTTGGGAGTTATTCTACCACTTTTGTCAATATTCATGTGTTATGACCAATGAGTATAGCGCGCTTCAGTATGCACCAGCTATAGTGAGCGATAGCACTTCCTACGTTGTGGTGAGCGACTGCCCTTCCTGCACAATGCATTTGCTTCCTGAATGTGCAAATCAGCTGCCCTACAATGGGCTACAAAGATGGTCATTAAGAACATAATATGAATGTCATTCTTTCTATCTACTAAATATTGACAGCCATCATGCAATAAATGTTAATTATCTCCCAAATAAATAGATTACTAATTACTTCTGGCTTTACCTAGCATATGCCATATGCCTACCATGGGTCGTGTTTTTCACATTTTTCTTTTGCCTTTTCATATCTAATTTACCTCTCATGCCCAAATTCCTCCCCCTTTTTATGCCAAATATAAAAATTCTAAATGATAGCATATGCTTTGAATCAGCTCAAATGCTTCTAGTAATACATTCCAATCATACTTCTGCTAGAGTATAATTTTATTTGCTGGGAAAACACATGTATCATGTATATTTCCACTTACAGGGTTCATGAATAAGAAACAATGTGGTAGTGGGTGGAATAATATAAACTTCAAGGCTCAAGGTACAAGTTATTCTATACTTGTTTGAGGATTATACTTTTCTTAGCCAAAAATGATTCTTCAGATATTGAAATAAGGCCAATAATGCCATTTGTTCATATGTTGCCAAAAAAAATCTATTTTCTATTTTGCCTACTAGGCATGAATGCAAAGAACTAGTGGATAAATAACCTACGTGGTTAATTGAGTCTTAGTGGATATCAATAGTATACTTTCAATAACTATTTCTAATAGGCAAGGCAATACATTATTTACAATGTCAGGCTTCAAATTCACAATTTTATTCCATGTAAGATTAACGATTTTACTACAGGTAAGAGGTGTTACTGGCAAGCATTTACTACAGGTAAGATTTACTATTGGTAGAGGGAAAGATATGTAAGAAATCCTATGTAGCAGGTAAGATCTACCAGATCAACGATTTGCACTATTTTCTGGGAAAAGATATTAATCTAATGCAGAAGTTTTCAGCCTAAAGCTATATATAATAATATGATCTACATGAGCAAAACCAAGTTCTTTGTGAACTATATCTAAATTAATAATGTAATTCGTGTAGGTATGTGACATCTAATCATAGTTAAGGGTAATAATGAGACTACCGTATGTCTCAATATACCTTCCCTGGACTTATGCATACTCTAAATGCACCTACTTTCTTTCCCTTCCACTATATTGGCCATGGCCTTTTCTGCGGCTACTAACATTTCCTTTCTTTTGAGCATTTGCGTGTTCTTCTTGAATAGGCATAGCCCCTATGGGACCTAGCAGTGAGATTCTTCATCAGGAGAACACTCTACTTCTCCATAACTAACAGGACAGAGGTTAACTCATAACACTTAGCATAGTTTGTGTGACAATACTACTTGTAAAGCCACGTTGCTAGGGTTGAAGGTAGACATAGTCCTCTCAATTATGTCAACTTTAGTAAACTACCAGCTTACATGTAACACCCTAGGTCCACATTACCCTGGAATGCTACTAAACCACATATAACATTAGCTAGATTAAAAGAAAATTCGACAGCACCTTCCTAGTAAATGCTAAAACTACGTGGAAGCATGACAACATAACAAATAATGTGAATGATAAAACAACATTTACCAGCCTAATTTTGAATTTTTCAACCTCACTAAAATCTACCATGAAAGGCATTAATGTGTTACAGTGTTCAACGACTAGATGAAAGAAATAATTTAAGAATTTAAGCCTCTAACATATACAACAAAAATCATGAAGACTTGATTAATGGTGCCGTGCTGCTATACCCTTCCCACACATGCGCAAGGTTCACCTAGAAGAGGGAAAACAAGGGTGAGATAAAATCTCAGCAAGCAAACTGTTTAACAAATTAATTAAACTGCGGATGGTTAAGCATCCATTGGACATCACGTGGTACAATGATAAAGAAATATCAAATAGCTCTTTTCAACCACATGGTATCCTCATTCATATCTAAAACCACAACCACAAAGCAATACCACTAGCCATGAATAATTTTCACCATAAGTTAATACCACATACCACGAGGCAATACCACAAAACCACAAATGATTTTCACCATAAGATAATAACAAAACCATAAATAATTTTCATCATAAGATAATACCACATACCATGAGGTAATACCATAAATCACAAATGATTTTCACCATAAGACAATACCACATACCACGAGGCAATACCACAAACCACAAATGGTTTCCAATATCTGATAATACCACATTTCACAAGTGACTCTAATGAGCTAAAACCTCTTAAATTCTTAGATTAAGATTTATCCTCATGGGATGCATAAATGTGAATCTCATCATCTACACTGTACCACAAGAAAAAATATCCCACTCCACAAATACCCTTCACGAGTCAATTCCTCTTAAGATCTCATAATAAGACTCATCCTCATGAAATGCATATGTATGCAAATGATCCGCTGCACCTTTACCTGGCAACGTAAGAGTGTGCATCGTACTAGCTACGGCAATGTATGATGCGGTACCGGTACAGTCGCGGCTGAGTGCGACGACATCCACGTTGCAAACGACATGCATAATATGCCCACAATTCATTCCTTCGGAATATAACCACATGAACCACAATATAAATCACAAGGCATAAAGCACAACATGACATCTTTGTTTAAAGGTATATTATTTACGAAATCTCAGCAATTACGATGAAGGCAATAAAATTAATAAGTTAAACTATAGTAATAACCGCTACGTTTACTTGCCTTTACCAAAGGAGCGAAGGGATCAAGCACGGTCAGGAGCGAGGCCACCTATACACAAGGCACTACTCAGCACAAAACAATAATATAACATTCACGACTGAGAAAAAACACCTTTATGCCCAAACCCGCAACTCCCTCTCAAACTGTTGTTCTCATACTCGGTTCCCTACAACAGCTCTACTTGTCTTTTTCGTATCTTTTAATCTACTAATCAAACCATAGCAAAACCAACATATTTGAAATTTACATAACAAAAGCTACAAATTTCATGAAGACACCATAATTTTATTATATAGTTTTAAGGGCATAATCCTCACTAGAAAACAGAGAACAGACTCTGCCTTCGAGTTCTATCCAGCAACTTCCACATACCACCATCGACAACCCACTGCTCCAAAGTTATAAAATTAAACTAGAAGCTAGTTCTAGATGTTATCTACCACTTTCGTTATTATGAGTTAATTCATAAAATTCATTAGGACCTCTGAATCAGTCCACGATCAGAAATTGGATTCCGAATCCAGCTCTATTGTACAGTCGACTTCAATCCTCTACTGCGCCTAAACCCCGCGTCCAAAATTTTTGAAAAAAATACAAAACCTATACCTCTCCATCATCCACAACTTTCGTGTTCATGGTTTCCTCGGGAAAAATCATTTTGACTGCCTAAACCACCCGTACAGACAGACTGCCTGATTTGACTGCACACAGAACACTGATTAATCGCTAATCGCCGGATTGCCCTAGATCATCCATCTCAAACGACGAACCAAAAACCTACGATCTCTCTAAAACAGAGGGGAAGGGTGAGGATCACAAACCTAGGTTGCCCACGCTGATTTTCTTCTCCTCCTTCCTCCTTCCCTTCCTTCCCTTCTGCTTCCTCTCCTCCTCTTCTTCTTCCTCCCCTTCTCCTTTTCAGCAAGATAGAAAATCAGTAGGGTGCCATGAGGATGAGAGAGAGAGAGCAGGGAGGGGCAGCTGGGGAGAACAAGGGGCGGCCACAAGGGGGTGGGGGTGCCTAGGGTTAGGAGGAATGGGGGCGGCTAGCCCAAGGGGGGGACGGTTTGGGCCTAGGGCTGACCTAGGCCCAAGATGGAAGGGAGAAAGGTATGGCCTCTATCTCTGGAAAGCCCTCCAAAACTTTATTTTTCTTTTTAGATAAATCCACAGCCCAAATCAGCCTTCCCGATTCGACGGAAGAAAAAAAATCTCCGCGAATCGTCTAAATACTTCCGAAAACGTCGAATCGATGTCTAGGGCATTACATTACATAGCATAGTTGAGAGACAATATGGTGCATGATAGGACTATGATCTACTATAGATTTCTTGTCCTAAAGGTAATAATTTGATCCAGTCATATTGTGCCTGTACGAGCACAATTAATTTTAGAGAGATGGCGTAAGCGACCGCACTTCCTACACGACAATGAGTGACGACACTTCCTACACTGTGGCTTGATTAAAGATAAGGGTATATGGTTAATACCAATATTTAGTATCTAGGTAAGGTGGTTGCTGCCATATAGGGTAGGCAAAAACCCTCGTTATGATGTCTAACATATCCTACAATTTTCATACAATTTTCCACAACTTTACTATTGGCAAAATAATTTTGAATGCATGAAATGAGTGTTAAATAGTAAATATTGGTTTAATCTATGAAGTAGATAATTTGCTTAGATTTCCAAAATTTTTCTAGCAGTTTTTAGGATTTTATGACAATTTTAAGGTATTAAAGCAATTTTCTAAATTACCAAACCAACAAATAATAATTCCCAAAAACACACAATGCTAGGAAAGAAACCATAAAAGGTATGATGCTTCCAAAGTGGTATTAAGTCTAAGGTTTTACAAATTTGTGGAAACTCATATACCTTAGAAATTTAGTTTCTAGAATTTAAGGAAATTTCATAATTTACTGAATAGTTAAAGTTAAGTAACCTAAACACGGGGTCTATTTAGCAAAAGATATTAAGAACCACGTTTGACTGTAAAAAATAAAAAAAAAACTTTAGGTTCAATATGCAATTTTATTGCTGCCTTCAACATCTCCCGCAATTGTTCAGTTCTTAGTAGGGGTGGAAAACAGTAACGGATAATCCATTTTATCCGATATTCGTATCCGATAAAATGCAAATGTAGTAAGCAAAATCCGTATTAAAAATATTTGTATTTGTATTCGAGAATATTCGTATCTATATTTGAGAATATTAATATTCAAGAATATTTATATTCATATTCGTATTCGTATTCGAGACTATTCGATTCGTGTTTGATCCGTTTTCGGAACTCAAGAAAAATCCGGACGAATTTTGTGATTCAAAATTTGAATTTGTACGGTTTCAAACCGATAACCGTTCTGGTAACTGGTCAAAAACTGGCAAAACTGCTAGAAATTTGTTCTACCAAGATTTGTTATAGAAGCTGTAGGAGGATATTCGTATTCGGCCGAATTAAGTACATATTCGATTTGAATTCGTATCTGTTACGATATTCAATTCGTATTTGTATTAAAAAATATTTGAATTCGTATTTATTTTAAAAATATGGATTCGTATTCATATTTAAGACTGTTCGATCGATTGTATCCATTCTGTTTCCATTCCCAGTTCTTAGGGACAAAATTGAAAATTTCATTAAAACCGCAAAGTATTGCCGTCATTCATCAAAACTTGAGGGATCAAACTGGAAAATGTCAATGGATTGGTTCCCGCCGAATTCCAATTCACCATCGGGCCAGTCTGCTGCTCGTGCTAGGCCGAATTGCCCGGTTAGCACGCTGCTTTCGTGGGCTGCTTCAGCCGGTCCGTTGCCGTGAGGCCGCATGGGCCTCAGGCCATCCTGCCTGGCAGTCGAGGGCTTTCAAACCCTAGCCGCCTTGAGCTGGTGGCGGCGGCGCGTAGCACTCATGCACGCGGGCGTGCTTGCACAGGTGCGTCTAGCAAGGTGTGGCATCGCACGAGGCATCGCACGAGGCTGCAAACGGCGGCGAGTTTGGCTTCCAAGCCAGCGGTGGAGAACGGGGATGACGCGTTCGGACGACGACGCACGTGGCTGCGGAGCGCGTGCGTGCGGCTGCGCGCATGCGGCGGCACGGTGCGTATAAGAGAGGTGGCTGTGGTCAGTGACGGAGTCAGGATTTTTAGAGTCTCGGATCTAAAACTAAGGAGGCTATAAGTCTATAACTAACATTAAATATAAGTCTATAACTAACATCAAATACCATCAATACTAAGGTATAACAAAAGTACAACACAAATACATAATCGAAATAAAACTTGAATTCCATGTTGAATGATACGACAAAATACATAAAACATAACCAAAAAAAGGAATGTGATATACCACTAGCACGAGGTAATTTTTGCGTAATTAACAAAGATTTGGTTCATTTGAGTCTATCATATCTTCATCAACAATAGTATGAGAACCTGAACCTACAAAGTAAAATTGCATATGTAAATATGGTAAACAAGACCACAACGTCATTTTTAATGCAAATTACGAAATAAGAATGTAGCATACTACTAGCATGAGGTAGTTTCTGCTTACGTGTCCTCATACTTTGAAAACGTTGTAAAATCTTATTATCATTGATGCTTGTAAATACATCTCGCTCAATATAACATATCATGCAATCATTCATCCGTAAAAATTCAAATAGCAAGTTAATAGACTGATAAACATACTACACTATCACATTCTTAGTATCACTCAAACAGTCATTCGAAAATCATCACTTTGTCGTGTCTCTCATACATGATACATACAAGAAGGCGATGCGAGTAGCTCATCGGGAGGCGGGAGCCAGCACCGGCGGACGGCGGGAGCCAACACTGGCGGACGGCGGTGAATAGTGAGGTCGGCATCGCGGCGGACTGGCGGAGAGGAGGTGGGGGGTGGGGACGGTGCCGCACTGCCGCTGTGCCACGGGCCGCGGCGGAGAGGAGGCGTGGGCAGCGTCGTGGCGGAGAGGAGCTGAGGAGGCGAGGCCAAGGGGCGACGTCGCGGGCTCACGACGAAGAGGAGGCGAGGTGGTGCTGCGGCGGCCTGGCGAAGAGGAGTTGAAGGGCGGCGTCACGATGAAGAGGAGGCGTGGGGGCTTCCTGCCACGGGTGCGCTCTATAGTTGGCATCGGCGCGCTTCGGTACTGTGCGCGCGGCATGGGGAAATCACGGTGGTGATGCGGGCCATCGCTGGTCGGAGTCGTGCACGGCACTGAATGGCCGGCGACGAGGTACGGCTGCTCATGCCGATTCTAGTTAACAGATTGATTAGCAAAATCACGACGAACACATCTAGTGTTCGCGTGGCTGATAGTCTCGCAACACGGACCATCCTACATGCTCGTGCCATGCATAGGAAAGTGAGCCGCTAACTCACCGATAAACATGGATTCGTGCAAACAAAAATAAAAGCGATTAGATACGAACAATCTACAGTATTAAAAATTGTGCTAGAAGGAAGATGGACGATTAGATCATGATGACATATCGTGTCCTTGTGCTGATGATATGTTAAATAACTAGTGTCATCAAATGATCCATGTAACCAATTATTATAATTAGAACGAGAACAATCACAGAGATGAGAAAGAGCAATTCGGCAACCTTTTATTCCAATGATTTTTCTTCTTGTATATAATAGATCAATCTCCTATTTATAGGCTAATAACCATTAGAAGTCGAAACCGGTGGGGCCAAGTAGGGGCACCGCACCCCTCCCAGAGGGAGGGAGGTAGTTTCGTAACAGAATCATCATTTTTCTTCCTCACTCCCTGAATGCTTGCAATGCTAGCCAACGGTAATTGTTCCATAGAACTGTTCACCTACAACCATGCTAGGGAGTATTTCTGCTTCAGAGTTAGAGCCCCCGCACCTCGTGTGCAAATGTTTTTCCTGTCCGAATTGGTTGGATCCACAACTATCTCAGATTAGTGTGTAGGGTTCTGGGCAGGCTACACTAACACAAATTAAAATTTCTACCGTATAAGTCAAGAAACCATACAAACAAGAGATCATGAAATATTACTACTAGATATGTAGTGTAGTGGAAGAAGAGTTGAAGCAGCCTATTTCAATATAGCACGTGTCGGTGTAGTAGAAGTAGTGGATCGCCCAATATCATTGAAAAGCAATCATCGCAAGCCAATTGTCCTCTAGCAGTAGTCGATCTCCATGAACCGATTGTCTACTTGGACAATCCCGATTAGCGTTGCAGTTGTAGCAGCGTCTCTATCGAAGTCTGCACATTCAGGAATGGAACATTGTGCTCCATTATGCTAGCACTAGTGCACACAACAGGACCTTCGGAAGGAGGCCGCTAGGGTTTCGGTGGGTGGTGTGATGTCTCTCTGTTCCTATAAAACCTGAAACTGTGCGAGCCACCTCAGCAATGGCCTTTGTGTCTCACACGCCGGGAAGATGTAGTAGTCATCCGCGGCACCCGGTGGAAGGACCCCCTCGAATCTGCCGAGCAGGTCAGTGCGCCACTCGGCCGGGGCCTCCGGTAGGAAGGCAGCATCCCCCACGATCGGAAGGCCAAGCAGCAAGGACACATCCTGTAGGGTCGGCTCATCTCCCGAATGGGATGTGGAAAGTTTGCGTCTCGGGCCGCCAACGATCCATCAAAGCCGTAAGCAGGGAACGGTCGAACGAGAAGCGTTGTGATCACTCCACGATGTCGTCCCCGCCCGTGTCCACGGTGGGTCCATCCTCGTCCGTAACCTGCACCATCCAGGCAAGAGGGAGTAGCCCCACATCCCGCAGCCTGCAAACAAAGTGAAGGTCAACACGGAACGTTCTTACGACAGCACTAAAACGCTAGCGGAGTGCAAACCTGACTGTCCAATGGAGGTCGAATCTCCAAGCCACGCGAGGTGTGCATGTCTGGACCACTCCTAGCTCAGCTAGTTCGTCCGCGCTCCCTAGTGGCAGCACATGATGTGAGGCGCAATGTAGGTGGTCCACGTACTCGTCCAACAGGGGGTACCACCAGTCCAAGTCACGACCATCACGAGCCATACCTGAAAAAAGAGTTCAAGTTATCACTTATAAGGAACCAAAAAATATCGCATGTAAACTAACAGTAAATATAACTAGTAAGTAAACATAGCAATACTAAGCTATCAGCACAACACCAACTACATTACAGAAAAGGAGATGTAACATAGCAGTTGTACAAATGGTACATGAAATATACGATACATTTAGTACGACATTTTGCACGTCATAAGTGCATACTAAACAAACATAGTTTACAATGTAAATTTAGTTCTAGTCTCCAACAACTAGTAGTAAACTCCATGCCGCTCTGCCTACTGATCAGCACATGCATTGCATCATCTAGCTGTGTGCCCCTCCTGACCGCATCGCTCTCAATGTGCACTAGATGCTCCGGCTTGCGATTCGTCCATATCATTTCTAATACGCCGGCTCTGTCACCGACCCTTCCCACCCTTTAGTATGTCAACATCTGGAATCTAGGTCCTCGCTGCAATGTCCAATGTGGCGAAGTTTTCGATCACCCTGAACCCCCGGAGCTCCCCACACCAAGCATGCGGTACCCTCTCCTTAAAGAAGTACTCTGACATGAAGTTCGAAGGATCTATGCCCACGGTCCCGCATGCAGCGAGGACATGAGAGCATGGCTTGTATAACAACTTTAGTTTATTGCACGTGCAGCTAGATTCATTTGCATGATCTCCAAGGCATACCGCGTGGGTAACAAGGGAACGAGCCGTCCAAATCTGGCTCTATCACGGAGTACCACGTCGAAACGATCCTCTCTGTTGCCCATGACCTGCACTGTGTGCAATTGACCCTTCTGTGCCTTCATCTCCATGTATTCCATAATTTTCGATGAATACAGGACTTAGGGATTGGCCACATGAAGTGCGGCATTCGCGTGACTCTCCCTGAAGTAACCGATTGTGCTGTGAAGAACACCTTCCACGATGGCGACAAAGAGCTGAGAACATAGGCCCCTGAGAACCTAATTGTACACCTCGGCAAGGTTAGTCGTCATTATGCCGTATCTTGCGCCGTCCGTGTCGTGCAACATCGACCACTTCTCTAATGGTTCTCCCTTGATCCACTGCGAGAAGCACTTGATGTTTCATGAGCTCCTCCTTCTTGGGCCAGCTAGGTTAGGCTCATCGAGTGCTGCTAAGCATTCTGGTTGTACTGCCCCAGGCATGACCGGCCCCTTGCTCCTTCGTTGACGTGTTTCTTGGTGTGCTCATCCAACAACGCCCATAAAGCATCAAATTTCCTCCGCTAGTTCTGCATAGCCAGCCTCTTGAATAGCTTCATCAAAGGTTGTTTCGGGAACTGCTTGAAAAAGTTAGCCTCTAAGTGACGAATGCACCACCTGTTCCTCATGTACGGCCAAGAAAAGGGCTCCTTGGGGTCTTCTTGAAGTTTTCTTATAGCCATTATAATCCCGGCGTGGCGATCATGGATTACGCACACACCTGGACGAGTGCCGACAACTCCAACCCTCACATGTCTGAGAAACCACAACTAGCTTTCATAATTCTCACTTTCCACGAATGCGATGGCCAGCGGCAATATTTGGTTGTTGCCGTCAATGCCTATGGCCGTCAGGATCTGCCCCTTGTATTTGCCTGTTAAAAAGGTCCCATCAACTGAGATCACCGGCAGCATATGCCTAAATGCCTTGATGCAAGCACCAAATGCTAACAAGGCCCTCTGCAACACCGCACATCCTGGTGGACTTGTGGACGGCTTATCTTGCACAGCGATATATGTGCCCAGGTTCCTGTCTTGCAACACCTTAAGCATACGAGGAAGATTATTGTACGTCGCCTTGAAATACCCGAAATATTTTTCCAATGCCTTCTGCTTGGCACGCCACGCCTTCGCGTAGCTAATCTTGTACTTGAATTTCTTCTCGATAGCTACCACGATATGTGTGTCCTCCATGTCTTTCTTCTCCACTATCTTTCCATGCATCAAATTGGCTATAAAGGTGGACGTTAGGTTATGATGCCTCGCCAAAATACTATTGAGAATGCAAGAGTGCGACTCCACCTTTGACACAATCCAGTGAGTCTCATACTTGGATCTACGTGTGTGCACCTTGCAAGGACAACCAGCCTGCTCGCACTTCACAGTGTACTGCTCTTGGCTTGATTTCACGACCCGAAATGTCCACTGCATTGAAAGGGCCCACAACTTGATGGCATCCTGCAGTGCTTCCTTGTCAGCAAACATGGAATGCAACCGAACCTCTGTCTCATGATAATCCCACACTGATTCATGCTCATCATGTGCGAAAATACCCTCAGCATTAAGCTAGTTCCATTCGTGCAGCGATAGGAACTTCATCCTCATCCGAACTGTCCTCGTCGTCATCCTATATAGCTTCCTCTTCAACCCATGCCCTCTATTCATCACAGTCCATCTGCTACACGATGTACTCAATATGCTCCCCTTCATCGGCTTGTCCAGTTCCCTCTCTATGGCTTGACCATTGTAACTCTCCTCCATGTATCACATCGACTTCATCACGAGCAACTTGATCATCTTTGGCAACATGCGGCCCACCTGAGCTGCTAGCACCTCCAGGAGCAAGGTCGGACGCATGACTTTGCACAGCTTCTAATGAGCACGGTTGCACAAGCAGGACACACTCGTATCCACGGCCGGCACCCTTGCACAAAGCTCTTCCACGCAGCAGTGCAAAGCCTTTGGATGACGACGCTGCACACCTTGGGGTCCAACGGGTCAGCCAATGCATCACATCTGAGATCCGAGCATTCTCGCCATCCGGATGTACTAGAGTGACTTACGGAAAACCGCTCAAATCCATACCATTCGGACCTTCACGAATGGTTTCAGCACCATAATGCACTTTCAATGTAGTGGCTATTGCCATTGCTGATGTTGGCCTGCATATATGTTTCAATTTTGCGACATGTCAAATAGCATCGCACAATACCAAAGTACCGACATACTGCAATTCACATTTCGCCGACCGTTCGCATGTCGTAACACACTACAATAACATCATACTATGGACTTCCAACACACGAATTAATTAAATTCTACCATAAATATTTATTGATTATTTTAATAGGTATAAATTTCACCGGACGATTAATTTGTACATTACGATGACTGAATTTTCTAAAACTACAATTTTGTACGCATGCAGATTTCGTACCAATGCTAATTTTCTAAAACTATATTCCCTAGATTATACATAACTACACGCTTCTACGGCTGTTAATTTTGTAAAACTACATGTTTAATAGTTTAGTATAACAAATATTTAACTATTTCTATCTAGATCTACACCTACGGTTGCTTCTTCGTCTCCTCTCCGTTTCTACGCATGCTAATTTCCTATAACTACGTTAACTAATTTTTTTATACTAAAAATTGTACTAAATTTCTATACTAAAAATGTTCTATACTAAAAATTGTATACTAGAAATTTTCTATACTAAAATTTATATACTAAAATTATACTAAAATTTCTATACTAAATTTTCTACATCTACAATTTTTACTAACACTAATATTTGATAAAAAATATACTGCAAATACAATATACCAAAAAATACTTGGATTTGAGGATCTGAATGGATGAAATGATTCCCACTCCTCCTTCCTCCCTCTCCTCTCCTCCTCCTCCTCTCCCTCTCTGAGAGACCATGTGGAGGTATCCCCATGTTTGTGATGAGTAATTGAAGCTTGTGTTAGAGAGTTTGAGTTTGTTTTGAGTATTTCATGTTTGAGTACCTTTCATTAATGTTAATGTATGTTTATACTGTTTCAAGCGGTGCTACTTGATGGTTTCTTGTCTATGATGGCTGTAGGACTTTGAGGCGAGGTCGTGGCGAGGCATGGATGGCCGGAGTAGGCACATGAGGTGCTGAGGTCAAAGCGGTCGGGAGATGCTGAAGACGGCGAGGACTCGAAGTGGTTGCGAGGCATGGACAATAAGAAAAGAGGAAGCTTCCAGGAAGGTGCAGGAGTGACATTTCGGTAAAATGCGCAAGGCTGCAAAATGGAAGCGGTTTGGGTTGAAGATAACGGGTGAAGTGCTAAGTTTGCTAATGGGCAAAGGAAATTTGAACCCGGTGGTGGAGGCTATAAATAGAGAGGGTTTAGGGTTTGGAGAGGTATGCTTGTTTTCCCTCCATCTTGGTTCCCTCCTTTCTCTTTTGTGCAAGAGCCATGTAGTGGGTGTTGGTCTGCACTTCTTGATTTGCTATTTGGAGTGTGTGAGTCTGGTGGCTTATATCTTGAGCTCATGAAGGGTACTGGTTAGTTGGTGTGTTGCTTAGTAGGGAGTTGTGTGCGTGTGTTCATCTCAGCTTGGAAGCATGTAGTGAGATGGCTGTAGAAGAACCCTTGTTTAATCATTCATCTCTGTGATTCAATATGAGAAGTCTCTGTTTGAGATGCTTTGATTATTTGGTTCATCTTGTGTCTCTCTGCAGGTTATTGGTTGCTCCATTTTCTTGCTTTGTTCTTCTATGTTCCTCTCTGCCGTTTTGTTTCTTGAGTTAAATCTTTGAGCAATGAGCTGCAGAATGGTTTTGCTCTGGTTTGGGAATCTCCTCAAAGCCCCCTGGCTAGCTAATTGCCAAGAGCAAAGATTTCAAAAAGAATTTTCCATCCGAGAAATTGTTTTGCTACTCTTCCTCTGCTTTCACCAATGCTAGGGTTTGGAGGCAGAGTATGCTTGGCTTCTTGTTATCTCAGTAAAATGCTTGTTCTAGGTTTGTGCTTTCGTGTCGTGAGATCATTTCCTGCTGAGATTCAAAGCCTCATGTGCCAAAGAATACAAGAATCACAAGCTTTATGGATTACGATCTTTTTCAGAATTTGGTTCAATTTTAGTTTCTGCTCTGTTTGATGTGTTTCTTCAGCCGAATCTCCTTCTGTTTGCTTTTTCGTGTTCCTGAGGTCCATTTATTATTTAGTTTGCAGTTTCAAAGTCCTGAAGAGAACCATAAGGATTCAATCTTTTCTATTTTCGGTTCAGTGGCACAGTAATTACCGTGTCTTCTGTTTTCGGCAGCAGATTTATTTTTCAGTTTTTGGTTCAGTCCTTGCAGCTGCCTGTCTGTTCTATTTTCAGTTCAGCTGAACTGCAACTTGTGATCTTTGGTTTCTTTCGGCCAACTTTGCTTCCCCTGTGATTTTGTTGTCGTCGGCAGCCTTTTTTCTGCTTCTATTTTCAGTTAAAACTTCTCTCAGGTTTGTGCTGATTTCAGTTAGAAGCTTGTGGTTCAGTTTTCATTTTCTCTGCAGTTCTCTGTTATTTGCTCTGCTATTTTCTTGCTGCAGTTTCAGAGTTTCCTGTGTCCTTCAGGCTGCCGATTCTGTGTATCTCCAGTCAAACCGGAGCTGTTTTGCTGGTCAATCCGGAAGCCAATTAGCGGTCAGACCATGAGCTTGCCGGCGGTC
The DNA here is from genome assembly GCA_036346245.1 of Bonia amplexicaulis. Classification (NCBI taxonomy): domain Eukaryota; kingdom Viridiplantae; phylum Streptophyta; class Magnoliopsida; order Poales; family Poaceae; genus Bonia; species Bonia amplexicaulis. Next base: position 3,929,761 of record CM070766.1, read on the forward strand.
TGACCGTGGTCAAGTCTTGCTTTAGCTAGCTGTTCTCTGCAACTTGCTCTATGTTTTGGTTTGTAGCATCTATTCTCTGTAGCCTTTGGTCAACCCTAGTACCCTCAGTCCTTCGGCAAGAATGATGGGTAGCATCTGTTTTCTTCAGTTTCTAGCTACGCCTTTTGTGTTCTTTTCTCTATTTTGATTTCTGTGTACTCCTATATCCTTGTCTCTTCAGTGAAGTTACTTTCAATTTGGTCTTGGTTTTCCAGTGAGCATTTTCACTTATTGCTTCATAGCTTTCATAGCTATCGGAGAAGAAGCATGTGGATACTTTGAGGCGATTTTTGAAGCCATCATTCACCCCCCTCTGTTGCCATTTCCGATCCTACACTCTCCTCTTCTCCCCCTCCTTCTCTTCTTCCCCTCCTTCCTCTCCTCTTCTCTTCTCCCCTCCTTTCTCTCTTCTCCTCTCTTCTCTCGGTGCTGAATGAGCGAATGAAATGGCAGCTAGGGCGGCGGCGGCTGAGCGTGGCCCTTTTTAACCCCCCTGTCGCCCGGGCGTTGGGCGACTGGAGCTCCTGTCACCCGGGCGTTGGGCGGCTGTAGCTCCAGTCGCCCAACCGTACGGTGACTAGACCTCCAGTCACCCAACGCCCGGGCGACAACAATAACTCGCCCAACCGTTACCATATTGCCCATGTATCGCCTCCTGGTTGGGTGATTGGCTTCAGTCGCCCCCATTGGGCAACTGGAGCCTATTTTTGTAAAACAAATTTTCGCGGGTATATTTCTATAATTTTGAATAAAAATAGATTATTCGTATAAAAAATTCAACATCTGACTCAATCTTGTATTGTACTTCAAGTCTACTTCTTATCACTCAATCTTTCCTTAGATAGAGTCCCAATCCATCTTCAAATATCCTTGTTTCTAATTTCCTATTGACAATTTCCATCTTCGCATCCATCTTTCTTTAGTCAGCATCTTCTAGAGATTTCTTAGCGTGGCCGATGCTCATTTTGATTTCTGGTAATTCCCGATTTTTCCTTATAATTATGTCAAATGCCAAAAATACTTTTGTCGGCTATTTTGCCCATCAAAATTTGGCGGTAACAAGTTCCTTGCTTTCTATTTTTCTTTTTTTTTAAAAGATGACCATTTTCTTTTGAAACAAAACAAAAGCTGTAATTTCAGATTGACTAGTTGGAGATGAATCATGATGACATCGGATGAATCAGCCATACTAATAAAGTTGATCCTAAGAATATCTTTAGGCTATATCATTAGAAAATTCCTTGCCATTAAAATAAAATAAAATTGTTAGACCACGTGGATAGGTCGTGAATATGGTGATGATGAATAATTGACATGGGTTGAATAGGAATTTACATTTATGAAAGTTTCGGATGATGCACTTTTGTGAAAACTGAAGTCTGACCGCCATGTCAAGGGCGGTCAACTAGAAAACATGGCAATTGAGTTTGTGGGTGAATTATGTTGTGTTATGCATGTGTGGACTGATGTTGGTTAAGTTGGAGAGATCTTATGCAGGAAAAATATTCTTTGGTCTTGACATGTGTAGATTGAGCAAGGAAGTGATCATGGTTGATGACGAGGTGGAGTTTACAACAACTGAGCAATCGAGCGAGCAGTCGAGTGCTGAGTGGTCAAAACCATCATCGATGTTTACGACTTATAAGGGTCTACGATAGCTGAGCGATCAAAATCTACATCTTGTAAGATTGCTATTGAGTGCAGAAAAATGACTACAATCATTCACCCCTCTCTGATTGCCATGTTCAATCCAACAAGTGATATTAGAGCAGGTTGCTATGGCATCAGAGAAGTATGTGAACCCTCTCCCCATGCTAGTTTGGAAGTGTCATATGCAAACTTACATTGAGGCTTAAGGTAGTGATGTTTGGAATAAAGTTTCTACACCTTATGTGGTTCCTTCTACTATTACTAATTCAAATAAAATAGATGTTGATTTAAATGATCAAACTTGTAACTTGCTACTTCAAGGGATTTCTCGCAAAGAATTTGATCATGTAGCTCATATTAATTCTGCCCACTTAATATGAAAAACTCTTTGCGATTATCTTAAAGGAACCACTAAAATCAAGAAAGTGCATAAAAATCATTCTCAAAAAGAATATTATGATTTTGCTATGAAACCTGGTGAATCTATTGATGATCTTTTTGCTCATTTTAAGAAAATATTGAGTGACTTGCACGGTGTTAATGTTATTCCTACTGATGAAGAGAATGCAACTAAAATGTTGAGATATTTAGATTTTGAGTGGTTGATGGTTGTCACAACTATCAATCAAACTGTCGATCTACATACTTTAACCATGGATGTTCTTTATTATAGATTGAAAACCTATGAGATGGAAGCTTTGCCATCTAAGATTGATAAATCTTCATCTTTATCACTTGTGACTAACCCTGTGCAGGCTGCTTCGTCGAATTATTTGTCTTGTGTTTCTTTGTGTTCTTTTTCAAAGGACCAGTTTGAGCAGTTCTTTAAAGGGAACTTGATTTTGATCTTCTCATGTGCATACAAGGCACTCAACAATGTAAGGATGAGAAAGCGAGGTGGTGTTTCAAGCTCGATCTGGTGCTATAAGTGTGGTGAGCTAGGTCACATTAAGATGGATTGCTCCAAGCTCAAGGGGAAGGTGATAAAGGAAGACAAGAATTATCATCGTCGGCCATCCAAGAACAAAAACACTAAGAGTGGTAATTTCCATCGAAAATTTGCCGAAAAGGTCCTATCGGCTATCAAGTGTCTTGATTTGAGCGATGTGGAATATGAGAGTTGTGACGAAAATGACTACAGTGATGATGATCATAAAGGTAAGAAGAAGAATGATGATGATTTCACTGGTATGTGCTTCATGGCAAGAAACGACAATGACAAGGACGACGACGATGACAGTGATTCCTATGAGGTAAGACCGTCGTATGATAAGCCTGAATATGGTTTTGTTAAACTTGCCTCTGAATTGAAAAGGACCAAAAATAACTGAAAGAAAATAATCTTGTTGTTGAATATCTTAATTCAGAAGTTGCTAGGCTAAAATTTTTGGTTCCTGATGATGATTCATGTTCTGCATGCACTAATTTATTGGTTGAGCTTAATGATGTTAGATTGATTCATGCAAGTTTCATGGATAAATTTAATTCTCTTAATGCTAAATGTGAAAAATTGCGTGCTTGCTTTGTTTTTGGTACAACTGTCTATGCTTATTTTATTAATGATTTGCTTATTACCAAGAAGAATTTGAAAATAGTGAAAGTTGCTCTGGTTGCTAGTTCGCTAGTTCAATCCTTTTATTCTAAGAATTTTTAGTCTAGAAAATCCTATCCATGTAAAAATATGATTTGCTTCAAGCTAGACTTAAAGACTTTCGAGATACTATTCAATAAATGCTTTACCATGAAACATTGTCTTGCTCAATTGTCCTAAGTTAAACATTAAAATTGATGTATTAACGAGGCAATTGAATGATTTTGCTAAAAATGATAAATTGGCTCAATCTAATGCTTCGAAGAATCTAGTTAATGATCATGCTAAGTGCACAACTTGTCCCAGGTTGACTAAAGAAAATAAGTATCTTATGGACACCTTAGAGAGATTTTCTTTTGGTAAGAAAAATTTAAACATGATTCTAGATCAATCAAAAGTCAGTGTGAAAAATTGTGGTCTAGGATTTAATTATGTTGATCATGCCAAGAATAATCCTCCTAAAATTGTTAAGCTTCTTGAACCTAAAAAATTTGAAGTAAAATCTGAACCAAAATAAATTATTTTTCAATCTGCTGGTATTGCAAAGGATCTCTACCAAAGTGGATGCTGTGAAGATAATAGATATGACTTCTCATCAAATCAAGTATCAATGCACTCATTGTGATAGAGAGGGTCATTTGGTTTAATTTTGCTTTCGAAAAGCAAAGAAAGAAAAGAAAGACATGTTAAGACATGTTTCTCATTCTGGATTGGGGTATGTGCAAGCTCCTTCTCATCGCATTGGTCCCCCTAATCAACATTCTACAGGTTTTGGACTTGTTGCGACAGGACCAGTCAGACCGGCGATTTACATGTAGTCAGACCGGCCTTGCCAAGGTGGTCAGACCGGCCGGTGGTCAGACTTGCGGGGAGAACATGGGGTGGTTTGTCCTTATGGACTGATGTGAGGGGGAGCTTTGTGCTTCATGGTTTATCCTATTTATTATGCTCTTGCTCTTTTCTGTTGCATTTCATGAGGATGCATTTGGGCTAGTCCTAGCATAGGCTAGAGTGGTTGTCTTGCGTAGCTGCTTAGATTATTTTCTCTTTTCTTATGCTTCTAGCTTATTGCTTCTAGTTTTCTCTTCTCACTAAGTTGAGTTCACCCACTTCTTGCGATCTAGCGAGGGTCGGGCCACTCTTGGGTAGACAGAGAACGCGTTTACTCCATAGTGTGTTAGTAGACCAGCTATTAGTCCTAGATCCATATGGGGTAGATGAGAGTCAGTCTGAGCTATAGTCCTCTCTATGTCTTGTCTATGCTTTAAGGACTACCTTTTGATTTCTTGCCAGCTTCTCATCTTATTGCTTTGGTTCAGGGGGAGTTTATTTGGGATTTTCTAGATCTTAATGTTGCCATAACTCTACGTGAACTAAAAGTGTTTCACATGTTGAGAGAAAGCTGTATTTTTTGCATTGTAATATAACTATATGGAGCCTTGATTATTATCCGGTTGTGACATGTTTACAATGCATTACATCTTACCATGATATGTGCTTCCTTGCTAGATTTATCATGACTTTATATGTGTAGACTAGTCTTTGCCATTATAAGTTGATTAAAATGCACAATTTGAATTAATTCATGTCCTGGTAGCTCTTGTGACTAGTCTATCTTTAGTTATCCGTTTATGATTCAAGGCATATCAAATAGGCTGAGTTGAGTCTTGAATCTTCATTAAGCCTTAGAGTGAGCTATGCTAGTTCTTTTATGAAGCATGAGTTAGTGTTTAACTCATTGTTCTTGAACTAAATTCAACATAAGCAAAAATGATCTCTTTTGTGCGAAAAACCGATCTCACCAATTCTTTCTCATGAGACTGCTTGCCATTGCACTTGGCATGAACTTAGGGTGAGTTTTGGATGACCAAGATCATTTCCTTAAGCTTCGAGCTTGGAATAGTTGCATAAGGCTTGAGATATAGCACATAACTTAACAAAAATCTGGTTGGAAACAATCATGAGTTTCAAAAGGAAAAACAAGTCAATTGTGCTAAATTTGCTCAATTACAACAGGACCAAGTACTTGAACAAATGTTTTCATTATTGAACTTGTAGCACTCTAAGTTGACTCAATTCTAGCTTCTTGGTTCCACTTAGAATAATGGATATGACTTGCATCATCTTTGGATACCTTTAGTTAGACTATAATCTTGGATAACTTGACATAGTAAAAATTTGATCAAATTTCAGATTATGACTTATTTGGCTTAACTTGTCTATACATACATTGTCACGATCTAAATAGCATTCTATAGTGTTATGGCTTGGTGTAATACTCCACAAGTCATTTTGGATAATCTTCATGGCTCTAAATGCTTAGATTGAATAAATTTCAGCCATTTCATCCCAAACATGACTTATTTTCTCCTTTACATTCTTGATGGTATTATTGCCAAAAGGGAGAGAATATTGAAGAAAAAGATAGTTCATGAGATTTTCTAGAGCGTTTTGAGGAAAACTTGCTCTTTCTAGTTTTGCTCTAGTATTCTCATTTGTCAACATGGTCATAAGCCTCTTTGCATTTCTTTGGACCATGGTTGACTTTCAAACTCAAATTTATATGCTTTTTCGGTGTTTGTCAATATACTCATTAAGGGGGAGATTGAGAGACCATGTGAGAGGTGCTCCCATGCTTGTGATGAGTAATTGACACATATGCTGAAAGTTGGTGAAATGGATCGCTGCTGCTGTCTCTAGAATTCACTGTGCGGAACTACCGCCGTTTACACGGTGGTACAACCGCTCGGCGGTACTACCACTTTGGGGGGCGGTACTACCACTTTGGGGAGCGGTACTACCGCGTGCGCGCAGACCAGAGCAGTGAGCGCATAAAACTTGAGTTTGATTTGGTTGGTTTTGAGACTATTGCATATGGTAATTCCATTATCTCGAGCGGTGCTATGTGATGTGTTTCTTGTCTGTGTTGACTGCAGGACATCGAGGCGGAGTCGTGGTGAGGCACGGGATGACCGAACTAGGCACAGGCGGTGTTGAGGTCAGAACGGTCGGGATGTGCTGAAGACGGTGCGAACTCGAAGTGGTTGCGAGGCGTGCACAACAAGGAACGAGGAAGCTTCCGGAAGGTGCAGCAGAGGCGTTTTGGGAAAAGCGCAAGACTGCAAAAGCGGAAGCGGATTCGGTTCGAGCTAGTGGATAAAGCAATAGGGTTGTTGGCGCTAATGGGTAAAGTGTTGTTGTGAACCCATTAGTGGACACTATAAAAGGAGAGGAAGAGGCATGTGGACAAAGTGAGAGTTAGGGTTTCTTTTCTCTCCATGTATTGTGTGAGCCTTTTCCTTTTTTCTTTTGGGTTGTTGGTGAGTTGGTGGGGAGAGACAGAGGTGTCTGTGCTTTGCCCCTTTGTCTCACCTTTGTAGTTCTTGGGTGTGTTCTTGATTTCTTGTTTTTCGTCTGAATGTACATGCGTATGGGGAAGTATTGTGAGATGAATTGTTGTACCAACTCTTGTAATCTTTCATCCTTCCCTATCAATATGAGAAATCAAGTTTTTTTTGTTGTTTTGAATTTTCTGGATGTTCCCTGTTCTTCGTTGCCTTGTCTCAGTTCTTGCATCTTGTGGCGATTTCTTGATTTTCTATTTGTTATTTGTTGATGCTATGAACTAGGGAGATATCAAGATAACCTGAGCATCCCATTTTTGAAATCGGAAGGAAGAATCATCAAGTCTCCTTTTTCCTTAGATCGGGCGCAGCTTTTTCTGTTCGTGGCTGTTTCTAGGGTTAGAACTCAGAGTTCTTGTGCCCCCTTTGATTTTCTAGAGGAATCTTGAAATTGGTTCTTGACTTATCCTTCTGAGTTTGTTCCTTTGCTATCCCCAAAGTTTCTTGAGCCAAGAATCAAAGAATCGTGCAAATTTTGGATTTTGCTTCTCTCTGTGTTCTTGGTGAAAATCCAAATTTGCTGTTTTCATTTGATCTTTGTCTGCGATTTCTTCTCAATGAGGTAAATATGCTATTTAGGATGATGTCCTGCTCAATTGACCCGAGAAGAGCAGCAAACTCGATGAATTTCTTGATTATCTGCAAACTCTGAAAGTTCTATTTTTAGTTTGGAGCGTGCGGTACTACCGCGGTTCCAACGCCGGTACTACCGCCCGACGGTAATACTGCTTGCCTCGACGGTACTACCGCTCAGTAACTGAGTTCCTCGGTAGTACTACTGCTCAACTCATCGATACTACTTCTCAACTCATCGGTACTCTCGCTCTCCCAGACTACCGCTATGGTCATACCAGTACGACTCGGCCGATCGAGTTCATCGTACTACTTCATCGCCGGTACTACCGTTGAGCGGTACTACCGCTTCTCACAATGTACTACCGCTTCGCGTAACATCCCGAATCTGCTTTCTCTCTGGATTTGTTTCATTCTCTTATCTGTGATTTCCAGTGAGTGCTTTTCTGCTGTGTGGATACTTGAGGGGAAGATTTTATTTTTGAAGGCACCATTCACCCCACCTCTGTTGCCATTTTGGTCCTACAATAAGTTCATCTTAAAAGACGTCACTCTCATCAATAAGTTAGTCTATAATTTGCTTTCTATTTCACAGTTGATAGATGACGATCTTAAAGTGAGCTTTAAAAAACATTCATGCTGCATCTTAGATTCATCCGACGATCTAGTTTGTATAATTGCTCGAGTTGGTCATTTGTTTAAGGGTGATTTTTTGTATTCATCATCATCTGAGTTTAGGTGTCTTGTTTCATATGAGTCTAAGGATTTATTTTACTAGAATTGTAGGTTAGGCTATAGGTTTTAATCATGCTCATGTCGGTAATATTGAAAAATCAATGGATTTAATTTGTTCACCCTGTCGTCATGGTAAGATAATTTCTGCGTCCCATCCTCCACTCACAGTTATTATGACTAATGCACCTGGTCAATTGTTGCATATGGATACTGTAGGTCTTGCTAGAGTTCAGTCAGCTGGAGGTAAATGGTATGTTCTTGTTATTGTTGATGATTACTCTAGATGCTCTTGGGTCTTTTTCATGGCATCTAAAGACGAATGTTTTGATCACTTTAGAGAGCTTGCCCTTAGACTTTCCATTGAACATCTAGTGGCACTTAGAGCAATTATAAATGGAACTGAATTTAAAAACATATGATTTGCTTCTTTTTGTATTGAAAATGGCTTAGATCATCAATTTTCTTCACCTTGTGTGCCACAACAAAACGGCGTTGTAGAGCGAAAGAATAGAATCTTGGTGAGATGGCTAGAACGATGTTAAACAAACATGCTACACCTTGGAAGTATTGGGTTGAGGCTATTTCTACTGCTTGTTATATTTCTAACAGAGTATTTTTGTGAGCCAGATTGCATAAAACTTCCTATGAGCTACGTTTTGGTTGTTCTCCTAATATTTCAATTGAAAGTGTTTGAATGTCAATGTTTTATTCTTAAACATAGCAATCTTGATAAATTTGAATCTAGATCTTCTTATGGCATTTTGCTTGGTTGTGCTGCTCATACTCGAGGTTATTGTGTACTCAACTTAGAAACTAACAAAATTGCTAAGACATGCGATGTCACTTTTGATCGGGCTAGTCTTGGTACTAGACCTGATAATGTAAGTATATAGGTAACTAACGTACCTAAAGATATCTTTTATGATTCTGAGGATGACGAAAGGGAGACCCCAATTCCCGTTTCATTGCAGGTACCTATGCTAGTGGAATCTACATCTACCATCACAGAATCTACAAATGCTAGTGGCTCTGCTCCTACCCCCAATGAGGTAGAGGCCACTACAACTACACCTACATCTCCAATGACACCGCATGCTCCCCTGCATATTCAACGATGATATCCCCCTGAACAAATAATTGGTGAGTTAAGTATGCGAGTTCTTCGCAACAGATATAACACTAACACCTCATATGCTCATGCTGCTTTTATTTCCACTTTTGAACCCCAAGATGTATGTCATGTCTTATCTGATGAATCTTGGATTAATGCCATGCATGAGGAATTAGAGAATTTTGAGTGTAATAAAGTTTGGACACTAGTTTCACCTCTTCATGGACACACTATTATTAGAACTAAATGGGTTATTAAGAATAAACAAAATGAGGAAGGTGTTGTTGTTAGAAATAAGGCTAGACTTATTGCACAAGGATTTACCTAGGTAGAAGGACTTGATTTTGATGTAACTTTTACACCTGTTGCTCGATTAGAAGTCAATAGAATTCTTTTAGAATTTGCGGCATCTAAAGGTTTTAAACTGTATCAAATGGATATTAAAAGTGCTTTTCTTAATTGCTATATTGAGGAGAAAGTTTATGTTAGATAACCAGCTAGCTTTGAAAATCCTAAATTTTCTATTCAAGGCTACAAATTGTCCAAAGCTTTATATGATTTAAAACAAGCGCCTAGAGCATAATATGATAGGATTAAATCATATTTGCTTAAAAACAACTTTCAAATGGGTAAGATAGATACAACATTGTTTACTCTAAAGTATGACAATGATCTTTTACTTATTCATATTTATGTAGATGATATTATTTTTGGTGGTTCTTCTCATATTCTTGTTGCCAAGTTTTCAGATACTATGAGCAGAGAATTTGAGATGAGCATGGTGAGAGAACTCTCGTTCTTCCTAGACTTTCAGATCAAGCAAATAAAGTTAGATACTTTTATTCATCAAACTAAGTATACCAAGGACCTGCTTCAACATTTTGACATAGTCTCCACACCAATGGGATCCACTGCAGTGTTAGATCCTAATGAGGATGGAGAACCTGTTGATGAAAAGACTATAGAAGCGTGATTGGTTCGTTTATGTATCTCACTGCTTTGAGGCCAAACATATACTTTGTTGTGTCCCTTTGAGCTTGTTTTCAGGCTTCCCATGTGCTTCACATCTACAAGCGGTAAAGCAAATTTTCAGATATCTTCAGTCAACTCTGGAATTTGGCTTATGGTATTCTTCATCATCATGCCTTACCCTTAGAGCGTATTCAGATGCGGATTTTGGGTGGCTGTAAAATTGATAGGAAGAGTAATTTTGGCACATGTCATTTCTTAGGCACATCTCTTGTTTCATGGGCTTCTAGAAGATAGTTATCTGTTGCACTTTTCACTGCTAAGGTAGAGTATGTAGCTGCCGCTTCTTATTGCTTTCAATTGCTTTGGATGACAGCTACACTTAATTATTTTGGCTTAGAATTGGATAATGTTCCACTTTTCTGTGATAACACTAGTGCTATTTGTATTTCTAAAAATCCTGTGCAACATTTAAGAATCAAACACATTGATATTCGCTATCATTTGGTTAAAAAACGAGATAGAGATAATTAAAATGATGTATCCTTCAAGCATGACATATAAAAAAGGGGCATAGAAAATGCACAAATGAAAAGAAGTATTCTTCAAGCATGCCACCATATAAAATAAGTATGCTACAAGCATGCCATCATGAAAAGAAGTATGCTATAAGCATGCCACATGCGACTTGAGTGTGGACTAATAGGTTATCACATGAGACTACTAGCTCATCTAAATTTAAGGTTTGCTTCATTTTAGGCTTTGATTTTTTGTTGTGATATCTCATTGTACTCTTTATAATTGGTTTGGTCACTATTGAGATGCCTGTCATTGATATAAATTGCTTAATCATGTTGAAAAACTTATTTTGATATTGCTATATGATATATGAGTTTTTATGATCTAGTTAGCTCTACTAAAAATGATGGCTTGGGTAAATTATTAAATTAATGTAAAGTGACTGGGATAATCTACAAAGATTCTTAATTTTTACTCTCATTACTTTTTCTTAGAATTATTCATTCTCTAAAGTTTCTTGATGATCACATTGACAAAGGGGGAGACGTTAAAGAAAATTGCTCCTCTTGTGTTGAGGGGGAGTTTTTATGAGTTTTCTGAGAGAGTTTGTGAGTATGGTTTGTCAAATCCATTTTTCTGCAGCTTTAAAACTTTGTTTTTGCAAATTTTACTTCTCTCTCAAAATACAACTCATTCGAGCAATTTTGAAGTGTTGTCAATGTATTCATCAAGAGGGAGATTGTTAGACTATGTGATAGGTCGTGAATATGGTGATGATGAATAATTGACATGGGTTGAATTGAAATTTGCGTTTATGAAAGTTTCGGATGATGCACTCTTGTGAAAACTGAAAATTGCTGAAGTATTCAGGTATTGACATGGCGGTAGACTGGAAAATGTGTCAATTGAGTTTATGGGTGAATTATGTTGTGTTATAGTGTGTGGACCGATGTTGCTCAAGTTGGAGGAACTTGTACCAAAAAATGTTCTTTGGTCTCTGTATGTGCTGGTTGAGTATGGAGATGATCATGGTCGATGACGAAGTGAACTGGGACTAGGATAGGAGATGGTCGAGGATGTCACAAGATGATCGGGCTCATGCTTAAGCACATGGAGATCAAATGTGGATGATGTGTGGAGGAGCTTTGGGAGGTGCGGTCCTAGAGGCTTCGACACGTGACATGTTGTAAATTAGAAAGTCCATAGTTTGGAAGTTTTATCCTGAGAAAGAGGAGAAGGTGTTGTAAGAGACTTGGAGTCAAATTAGGACTTGATTTCGTGATGCATTTGGAGAGAGAACTCTTAAGGTACCAGAGGATATAAATAGAGTTGGAGGGGCATAGCAAGCATATGGGTTTTTGAGAAGAAGTATTGAGGAGGCTTTAGTTTTGACTAGGCTTTTAGGGGGCTTTTGAGGGAACTTTGTAAACCCACAAAAATCTAGCAATAAACATTACTTTGAATCAATCTTGTTCTTGGTTCGCAGAAGGTGCTGGTGATCGCAGGTGTCGAAGCTTACGAGCGAAGGAAGTCTACGACTACGTGCAAAGGTGTCTAATCGCTGCCGAAAACAAAGAAAATACGAGTACTCGAAGGTGCTGAATTCTTGAAGGCGCAAGTGATCAAGAGGTTTTGCTCCCGGTGTCGAAAATCTCGAGTACGTGTAAAGTAGTTGAAGTTACGACTCAGTGCAAAGCGGTCGAGGTTATGACTCAGTATAAAGCAGTTGAAGCTTATGAGTCAGTGCAACAAATCGATCGAAGTTCGAGTATGTGCAAAGTTGTCGAATTATATGAGTGCTAGCTGGTCGAAGATTAGAGTGCGAAGCGGTTGTAGTTTAAAAATGCAGAAGTGGCCGAAGTTTACAACTGGTAAGAGTTTACGATAGCTGAGCGATCGAGCGAGCGGTCGAGCGCTGAGTGGTTGAAACCATAATCGAAGTTTACGACTGGTTCTCCTGCTATTACCCTAGAGATTTAAAAAGATTTTATTTTGACTCCTTACTCTAATCCTTTTAGGAATTGCCGCAGTAACGAGCAAGGCAGTGGCCTCTATTGCTTACATGCTCTGTTTGACAAAAACTATTCAACTTACTGCAAAAACATCTCTTAAAATTTCACTAGCTATATGAATAAAGTTCGTACAAAATTTCACTTCCAAACTCCACAAGCCAAACATACACACAAGGACAAGTCTAAAAAGGACAAACTTATAAATCAAACACTGTTAAAAATTGAACAAAAAAAAAGACAGGGACAAACGCAGCTAATGATAGGCTAGGTGCCGCACGAAGGAACTAGGAACAGTACCGAGCACATATCCAATTGTTAACACTACACAAGAAAAGGAAGAAGCCATCACATGACATGATATACATCTCACGCTCCCATCAGGCTTCCTGCACAAGCGCAGCTAGAGGCAGGTGTTGCTTTGCTTGTCGCCATTAGCGCCCCCTTTCCATTGTATCTGAACAACGAACACGAAGTAAATATTCCATTGTCCCTCCCATCAGCCAATGCTTTACAGCTTATTAAGGTTCGATCGGCCACCGATCTGTCCATCTTATCTCCTTCGCGTGCGCCGTTCTTTTCGCGGCCGATCGATCGGGTTCGTCTGATCTGGTCGATATGATCTGACTGATCATGGATGGTTCACCTCCTCCTTCGCTTTGCTCTGCTTTTGTTTGCAGCTAGACTCATAGGCGCGGCGCCACGCCGCACCGGACACCGTACATACCAAAGTAAAAGAGGCGATAATTCGTGAGGAGTTTTTAAAAGAAATCGAAGGCATATGCGTATTTTCGAAAAAGGTAAAGTGTTTTTTCGCAAAAATGAGGACCTGTACGTAAGCAAACAAGGACCCGTACGCAATTTCAAAAACCGCGGGGGGCCATCCTGTAAAGTGGAGGGGTTAAAAAAAACTGGCAGGGATCCTTTCGTGAGAACCAAGGACGCGTATTTTCGAAAAAGGTAAAGGGTTTTCTCGCAAAAAACGAGGACAAAAACGAGGATCCGGGGCCATTCAAAACCGCAAAGTGGAGGGTTTAAAAAAAACTGACAGGGATTCTTTCGTGAGAATCAAGGACCTGTACGTAATTTCGAGAAAACGCAGAGCGACCGCGGGGTGACGTGGGTGGGGAGCCTCCGCGCGAGCATTCCCCGGTATAATGGGCTGAGTATGCCTGTCCTCAGTCAGTGAGCGAGTGAGTCGAATGCCATGGGTTGTTATTCCCTCGATGATGCGGGGTTTGCTCGTTGTGACGGCGTGATTTGTTGCCCTCTCGCTGCCGCGGCGTCGCCCAATCATGCGCGGATGGTCAGGTGGAATGGTACGACAACGAATCGCTATCTTCGCACTGGGGTGATGACGAAAAGTATAGCGCGGAATAGTTGCACTCTGTTTTGTCTGAAACACTTACTATTTTGTTTGTATACGCTTTAAGTTTCAAGCAAAAAAAAGAAAAAAAAACTCACAACAGGAATAGCATCACTAATTCACTATCGAAGAATACAAGAGAGCTCTACGTACAACGAAAAACATGTACTCAAGGGAGGTAAACTCCAGTCTACGCAAAGACCTCTGTAACCACATCAGGTATTTGCAGCAAGATTTGTATACCTTTTTACGAAAGATCATATCCAAATATGTACCATGTGCATCTAAGCATCCTGTGGTACACACTTCGGCAAAAGCAGAGCATATCTGAATACAAAAATGAAGAAGGGATACAATCTCAGCTCACATTTGATGCTTTGCCTAGCTTTTTGATAATTTCATGATGACCAGAGAAGATTGAGCTTACCATAAAAAAAAACTAGGATTGTAGGCAGAAATGCTATGATCCATGAGACTTTCACTTTGCGGAAAACCAACCTTGCTTTCTAGGGACAGGAACGCATGGTTATGTACTTCCTGCTGCCCACGAAGCATGCCTTCATGTCAATCACCGTGTCAATAATGTCCCCCTTTTAGCATGTTACACCTATAAATAATTGTTCAAGAAAGTATATACCCTTATTAGTGCTCTGAAGGGCTAAGTCTAGGTTTTTGATGTTTTGCACTGTAGCGATTGAAAATGTATTGTAATTATTGTTAACTTTTTTATATACCTAATTTTTTTTAAAAATGTCATCACAGATAATACAAAAGAAAAAAGGAAAAAAACAAAAATATCCAAAAAACTAAGATAAAGTGAAATTAAAAGCTAGAATCTAGAAACAGAAGCTCTTTGGAGTGGTACTCCACGTCTTTAGCTAGCTCCCGTGGTAGGAACGCATAGTACTTCAGTTCTGATAATTGTACCATGATATTCCTTGTAACTACAGCAACAAGCGACGGTAAGAGAAGAAAAAAAAACATGTAGTAAAAATTTAGACCCGGTTCGAAAGCAGGATTTTTTTTTGTCCAATTTCTATGGAAACAGATTGTTTTCTGTGAAATTTCTGCGAAAATCCTGCGAACTCCTGTGTTCCAAACAGGGCTTTAGGGATTTTCCAAATCTTCATTATCGACGAGGTATATATGTTGTATATCTAATCATCGAGATCATCCAAGCCCATGGCTGGTAGAGACGTATAGTTGAGGTTGTTCATTGTCCAACAAGCTTTCTAACTAACTATGATCTTGATGTTAGTAAGGTGGATAGCTAGGCGACAAGATGGCGATGGATGCTATCACCTATCTTGCTTTCTTAGGAGCAACTTGTTGGACCTGTTAGTTTGAAAGACAGGTTTGGCATCCAGAGTGCAGCATCCATTGGACCATTGCTGCTTTCCAGCTCCACATCCAGACAAATCGAAGGAGGGAGGGCAAAGCTAAGCAAATCCTAAAGATTGGCCTGTCTTTTAGGAGCAGAAAATCATACTTTCTTTAATTTAATTACCTAATTCTCCCTTGGACATATCTAATGGCAATCACTTTTAGGGCGAAGAGAATTGGACTCAAAATTTGTTCTTGGATAAAAAAACGTGTTATAGAACCGGCAGTAGCAACAGAGGGAAATGGGTGAATGATGACTTCTTAAAATCTTCCCCAAGAACACAGAAATCTTTCACTTCAGTAAATAGAGAGCTACGAAGATCAGATTTAATAGCCTAAATCCAAGGAACAACTCAAAACAACGAAGATCCACAAATTCAGCACCTAACCGGTCTGACCACCACTTGAGGTGCGGTCTGACCGGCAACACACTGGCGATTTGACCGGCCATAAATCAATGGTATGACCAGCGGCCGGTCTGACCAGGCCTAGGATTGGCCTGACCACTCCCATGTTCCTAGAACAGAAAATCAACCTGAGTCAAAACCACTTTTGATACAAACTTCAAAATCCATGATCAAATAAAGTCATACTTTGCACACATCATGCTGAGAGTCTCAAGAATCTATTATATCCAAGGATCACATTGATCTTGACCAAAGTTCTAACATTTTCTGAAAATATGCAAGGATACGCAAAAAGCAGGTAAATCTCAAAAACTTGTGATCCAACTTGCTTGTGGGTTAAGAATAACCAAGATGGCTCTAGATGTGTTCCTACATATCATAGCAAGTAAAATCATCCAACGAATCGAAGCTAAAAACCTCATATCAAGATTCCTCAAGAAGAGCTCCAAAACAAGCAAGAACCGGATAACTTCGAAATCTTGTAAACCAAAGTGTCTAGATGAATGTAATTTAATGTACATGAGTTATCTCTATCACTTACATGTCCTTGTTATGTAGCAAGATCAAGAAGGGGGAAAGAAGAGACAAATAACCAACAAGAACAAGAGCTAATCAACCAAGATAAGAAGACTTCATGGGAGAAGAACAAAGTTGAAGATTTTACAGCCACTCTATAAGGAACATAAGAGATCACACGATAGATAAGAGAGCACATGACGACACTTACTTTTATCTCACAAACCCTATCGTTGGTACGAGTCTGGGCAGTAAATTTAGAAGCACCTCCGGTCGGATGTAAAGACCATCGAGGATGCATGGGGACTCAAGGAGAAGCACTCAAATGACCATCGAGGATGCATGGGGACTCAAATGCACTCAAATGTCTAGGGTTACAAAATAGCCTCCCCCTCTCCCATTACAAGAGGTCCTATTTATATGGGGGAGAGAGAGGTGAGTGAAGTTACAAGTTTGCCCATAGGGCCAAGCTTACTCCTAAGAGTACCTACATTATTTGCTCCATGCTGGCCCCATCACGTCTAGGACCCCGGGGTTGGTCCCGATCCCTTTCGGGGTTGGTCTTGTGTACCTCATCTAGGGTTGGCCTTGGACCCCTCTAGGGTTGGTCTTCGAGCTCTATCTTGGTTCCCCAGACCACGTTCGAGGTGACATGAACTCCATCTGGGGCAAACTCCAGACTTCATCCAAGGTTAGCCTGTGGACCTCGTCTGAGGTAGATTCCCTATCTATATCATCACACTGAAGTCACCGTGGGCCCGAGGTAGCACGGGACCCCCTCAATAGTAGCCCCTCACCGATCTAGGTGGTCGTCAACCGCCTGTCCAGGCCGGTGCACCAACTTGCAAAAGGAGTCGGCGCATGACCTCGAGTCAACAATCTCATTGGTAGCCTACAATGCATTCTGACAATATGTTAAAATACCTTAGTCCTCACATGAACTTCGGATGATAGGTCATGGTCATGCCTCCGAGATGGGTTCCCTTGGTGCTCATCAAAGGCACATTGCTCCACTTAGTCGATTTTAGGTTGTATTTGGGAGTTCACTGTCGCACAGAAGGGCGCGGGGTCATGAATAAATATGGAGTCAAGCATCGACTACCTAAACTATTGATGTAATACCTGTAAAGTCACTTTTGATAATTTTTATGGCTCCTAATGATAAAAATAAATAAAATGCAGCCACTTTATTTCATTCATGCTCTATCTTTTTCCATGCATCTTAATGACTCCACTGTCGAAGGGGAGAAAGATCAGTAAAAATGCATATGTAGAGTATTATTTGGAGTTTTTATGCAAACTTTTTGCTAAGTTAGAGCCTTTTGATCTGTTCTCACCACGACTAAGGTCAAATAGAAAAATTGTAATTTCATATGGACCTAGAGTGAGATTCTCAACTTATTTGGTGAATTTGAAGTTTTTTGTGGAATTTCTTTCATTTTCAATAGCTTCATTTCACCTCTCAAATGGTCATTTTTATCTCATTGCGATGTTCTTTTGACCATTTGGAGCTCTATTCGCAAAATTCCCTCTCTTTGTCTGAATTCAACCCTAATTACATTTTTGTGAAATTGCCGATGGGTTTATCAAGGAGGGAGATCGAAGGACCATGTGAGAAGGTCCTAGATTATGTTGTAATGAACCATTACAATTTAGGAGAGTTGGAAATTTGAGTTTGTATTTTGTCAAAAAACTATTGCTGTAGCCGGTGGTTCAACCGCTCTGCATTTTTGATCTGACCGGATGGTGTCAGCGGTCTAACAGCTTCGCTTCACCGGTCAAACTGGCCATGTCAGCGGTCTAACCAGCCTGATGAATTGGTCTGACCGGCTGAGGAGTGTCCAGCTCGGTGGTTTTTCGAGTTTTTGGATTTCAGTGGCGAAATGGGTTTTAGTGATTAAGGTTAGTAGTTTTATGTTGCATGAGACATGTTACTACTGATGAGGGTCAAGTTTTGAAGAACTTATACTCGAAAATGATTTATTGTCTTTTGATGTGCAGGGTTACTTGGAGTCAACCATGGTTAAAGACGATGATCGGGGCTATGTTCATGGAGGAGCCAAGGACTAGAATGATCGAGGATGTCGGGGTGAGATGGTGAGCTCAAGCATGGCTCAAGAAAGATGAAAAATATTGAAGGGAAGTTCAAACGGTGGCATTGCATCATGAGGCTTGGATGGGCTAAGTGAACTATGGTTCGGTGGAACTAGAACATGAGAGACTTGGCGATGCGTGGCAAGCTAGTGGTGCACCTACACGTGGTAAGCATGGCGATTGCATGCAATGGATGATGATGACCAAGTCAACGAAGGGTATTTTGGTAGTTCAGCCAAAATACTAGAAACTACGTTGATTCAAAACCGTGGTGCATGAGTGGTGCTTGGGAGAGCGGTTTAGGTTAAAGTGAAGCTAGTTTGATCAAGAGGGATCAAGGCTAACAAGTTAGTAGATTCAGATTTATACACTTTGAAAAGCATGCATAAGTATAATGAGTGAGTTAAAACTCGTGTGTGTGGGGTTACCCGATTTTCTCTATTGTGCTAAGTGGATAGTATCCACTAAGGAGTGGATGTGGCTGGCTAGCCTATCTATTAAAGAGGTTTGGGATAGAGACTTATGGTTAACCATCCAACCTACATCTCTTGTGCTCTCTTGTTTTAGGGTTAGGTCTTGAGAGTTGAGTGCTTGGTGTGCTCTCTTGTTTTAGGGTTAGGGCTTGAGAGTTGAGTGCTTAGTGTGTTCTCTGTCCTCCAAAGTGAAGTGGCTATAAAACTTTCCTCCTAAAGCAGTAATAGAATCAATCTTTGATCATCTCAATGGCTCTCTTTTCTTGATTGATTTGCTCTTGATTTGGTTAGTTTTTCCTCTCCTCTCATCTCTTGTCTTGATCTTGTTGTGCTAACAATGTATAAGAGATGAAAATAACCTCTGAAAATTATTCTCCACCCATCTAGACACGTTGGTAGCAAGTTCATCAACAAACTTGGTTTTACACGTTTTTGACCTTCCAAGTAGTTTTTTGATCTGAGAGTTAATGGAGTAATTTCTTCAGTGTTCTTACTTGCTATGATATGTGGGAACATATCCAAAGTCATCTTGGTTATCCTCTGTCCACAAGCAAGTCTTGATCATCGATTTTAATTTTTGCTCATTTTTTGTGCAACCTTGCTTAAATAACAAAAATGTCTGAACTTTGACATGGGTTTTTGTGATCCATGGATAGAATAGGATCCTGAGGCCTTAAGAAAGATGTGTACAAAGTTTCACGGTTTTTAGATAAACCAATCAAAAGTTACATGAATTTGAAATTTCACACCTGTGCTGATTTACTGTTCATTTACTTGAAATCATTGTTCATAGCAATCAAACTGCTAGAATGGAGGTCATACCACCCTAGAGCAGTAAAACGACCTCTTGGTTGATGGTCAGGCTGCCAAGGGAGGTTAGACCGCCCTCTGGTTGGAGATCAGACCTCTAGGATGTGAGTTCTTCAAGATTTGGATTTTACTATAGTTTTTGAGATGTGGATTTGATTCTCAGTAACTATGTAGTTATTTGAGAAAAGAATCCAGAATACTTAGGAAAAAATTTTAGTCGACACCATTCACCCCTCTATTGCCTTTCGGTCCTACATTAACCCCTTTTTAAATTTATTTCTATTAATAACTTCTCGCTCAACTTATTGCAAAATCTAATCCTTTTGGTCGTGCCAACACCTATGTGTGGCTAACTACACTGTCATGTCACAGGATAAGTCTAGCTAAGAGCCAAAAAAATGACTGTTTTTGCTACGACACTGGTCGTGGCGTGGCAAAACTACACTGCCACACCAGTCAGCATGGAGTGGTAGAACTTGGTCACACCATGATGACTGGCGTGGCAGTGTTGCTTTGTCACGCCACGACCAGTGGCATGGTCAAAAGGGTTAGATTTGAAAATAAGTTGAGTGAGAGATCATCAATAGAAATAAATTAAAAGGGTTAAATAATAAAAAATTATATACAAAAAATTCTCTAAATTGTCACTGACAAAGGCGGAGCTAGGATTGGGCCATCAGGGGTGCCAAGGAGAGACATGCATGGATTTTCTACTATCTTATAATATGTTACGATTTGATCGTCATGAAAAAAGAGTAGATTTCTTTAACTTTGATATACCTATGATTAATAGTTCAAACCCTAGCAAAAAAAAGTTCAAAACATGTTTTGCAATTGATTCTTCCGTCAAGAAGTCCATAGTAGTGAAACCATTGTCTTAAATATGGCATCTACTAAGACAACACTCCCATGTTGGCACTGCCAATATGTTATGAGAGACCATGTGGAGGTATCCCATATTTGTGATGAGTAATTGATCCTTGTGTTTGGAAAGTTTGAGTTTGGTTTGAGCGTTTTCGGCTAAGTCATAAGCCCCTGCGAGTGGTCGGAAGTCCATACGACCACGTTGCCGGCAGCTCGAAGTCGGCTGGAAGGCTTACGACCTCTTTGGCCGTGGTCGGATGGCAGCAGGAGAGTTTATGACCACATTGCTCGTAATCGGAAGTTCTCGGATGGAGTCGTAGCGTGGTCAGACGTGGTCGGAAGTCCCTTCTACCACATTGAAACCTTTGGCCGTGGTCCTAGCTTTCGTTTAACCGATCGTATGGACTCCTAAAGCAGTCGTAACGATGCACAATACAGTCGTAGGCTATGTGCGTGGCTAATCATGTAATTTTGACCGGTCGTAATGGGTATACGACTTTGTAAGAATATGTTTTGGGTACTTTCTTCTGATGTAAATTGTTGTTATCTTTGTTTCGAGCAGTGCTATTTGATGTTTTCTTGTTTGTGATGGTTGTAGGACTTTGAGGCTAAGTCGTGGCGAGGCATGGGATGACTGGGACTAGGCACAAGCGGTGCTGAGGTCGAGAACGGTCTGGAGATGCCGAAGACGATGAGGCTTGTGAGGTGGTTGCAAGACTTGAACGGCAAGACATAGGAAGTTTCCAGGAAGGTGCAGGAGTGACATTTTGGAGAAATGCGCAAGTCTACAAAAGGGAAAGGGGTCTCTGTTGAAGCACTGGAGTTTGTTGAAGATAACGGGTAAAGCGCGGAGTCTGTTGGTGCAAACAGGGAAAGCACGGAGTCTATTGGTGCAAATGGTTAATACCCGGTGTTAGTTGGGGGTTTAACGGGTTCCCCCCGATAGCGTGAGGCTATAAATAGGAATGTAGAGCTCAGGTGCTCTGCGAGGTTGTTCCCGAGTCGCTCTGGTTTTTTCGTTTCTATTTTGCGTGAGTTGTCTCTAGGAAGAGCATGGTGCTGGTGTACCTCCTGATGGAGTGGTTGTAGAAACCTTCATGATCAATCATTCATCTCCGTTCCTCTATTTGAGTTTTTATGTCTGTATGATGATTGACTGCCTTGGTTGCGCTTTCTCTGTTATATCTTATCTCTTCCTCGTTTCAGTCTGAGAGATTGGTTCTCTGGTTCGCCCTGCCATATCTTGTTTTGAGTTGTGTTCTTGACTTGAGTAGCCTCGATTTTGTTTTGCTCTGAACTGGGAATCATCCTTAAGGCTATCTTGGCCAGTTCCTTCCCGAGAGCAAAGATTTTGATCGGTTTCTTCGGCAAGCGGTCGTGCGCCTCTGATCTTCTCTGTTCTGAGTTCGACCATTGCCTCTGTTTTGTTCTCCGCAGAAGAGTTTCAACTTCTTTGTATTTTCTCAGCCAATGGATGTGTTCTTGCAGTGTTTAAAGCCCCATGACCAAAAGATCCGAGAATCACAAGTTATTTAGAAATCGGACTTAGCGGTCGGGAGCTTTGCATTCCTCTATTTTGGGTTCGACTCTCTCTCCCTGTTCGACCACGGCGACGAGTTCTGGTTAGCTCCGTGATTTCTCAGCTTGAGGTCATTATCTTGCTGTGATTAGAGTTTCATGGTCGTTTGACCTGAGAATCAAAAGTTATACGAGTTTTGGTTCTTGTGGTCGTCGTGTTCTTACTGCTCTGTTTTCGGTCGTAACTGTGCCTTTTTTTGTTGTTGGTCTGATTTTCAGTTTCCAGTGGCATTGTCTATCTTCGACTGAGTGACTCGATCGATCACGAGTTGGCGTTCAACCTTTCTGTCACAGACAGTCTTTCTCTTGGTCAGATCGACCACGGTAGATCGTTTCAACAGCTCTGCTTTCCGCTCTGATTTTTCTCTATTGTTGATCTGTCTCTTGGTTTCCAGTGTGTGTTTCATCCTCTTGCTTTATAGCTTTTATAGCTATTAGAGAAGAAGATTGTATGAATACTTAAGGAGGTTTTAAGGCACCATTCACCCTCCTGTGTTGTCATTTCGGTCCTACATGTTATCGGATTATCATACAAGCTGCAAATAAATTATGTATATCACAAAATAAGTAGAGCTCGAACTATACGAAAGAATAGATCAATGTAATACAAATCACGATCGTGATTCGTGAAGGATAACACTTTGAATTTGATGGAGTTTGGCACAAATTAACTCATGCTTCGCCGAGTCTTCCATGCCACTGGAGAGGAAGAAGTGCTCGACCAAGCTCTAAATGTGTAAAGAGACGACATGCCATGTACTTGTGCAGTAAAATGTGGCTAGTTCCAAATTATACTTGGCGATAGCTTGGAACGTTGAATCGCAATAAAATCTGGATATATAATTAATAGACAAAATGGTTTAAATGGGTCATGAATTAAGCTTTTCAGCTCCGCCAAAAACATGCATGCAGATCATATCATAAGTTGAATGGCAGGGGAGTGGGACAATGCTAATTAAATCTTAATACTTGCTAAACGAGAGCATGAATCGTATGGCCCCAGCCCCCATCCCTCCACCCCAGGTCGCCTAGTTCATCTTGATATCCGTGCACATATTTTTTACGAGAGACTTGTCATGGCATGTCACTAGAAATTGGATTAGGCATGCTTGTAGTTGCATGAAAAAGGAAAGCAGGGGACTCATCAAGCCACATATGCTTTTCACTTCATTGAGACGCTCTCTTATAAAAATATGATCAAGACCCATTATCACTTCTTTTCTCTTTTGCAAACACCATGTCAAACATATATATAACTTCTACCCTATGAAGATGTCCACCAAAATGTCTTGAGATTTTGAAAGACGAGAATGCAAAGCTATCTGATGTTGTAAGTAGATTTTTGTCAATTTATGTTAGAGAAATTAGTGGTAAAAGTTGCACCTCTCAGTGGATGTGCTAATGTCTAAAACACCATCGAAGCATTGAAAGTTAGTGGCACCAACTAGAGGTGACCAAATGGCCGGGCTAACTGTGCCAGCCCGAAACACGGTACTGTTGGTCTGATTTAGGCACGACACGATCTAGGACTAAACAGGTTGTGTTGGCTTAGCTCGACGAGGCGTGTCATGCTTGGATTGCGACCTTGGCCTAGCAGGCTGGCCCAGTATGACACGCACAGTACCGTGTTGTGCTAGGCACAACCCATGCATGGATGAGCATGGCATGACCCGTTAGGACTGACGGTGTGGGAGACTAGTCAGGCGATGGAGGGGGTTGGGGCCGACCGATGGTGGATCAGGTGGGTGGCGACGACGACGGAGGAGCTGAGGAGGTGGACAATGGATGGAGCGGGGGCAAGCAGTGAGCGGGAGACGGCGCATCGACAGAGGAGGGAGTGAGCAACCGAGAGAGGGAGGAGATGGAGTGGCTGGAGGAGGTGGGGGGCGAGCGGTGGAGAAGGTAGGGGTGGGGGGCAAGTGGAGCAACACGGCGGCAGAGGAGGGGGCTATAGCCGGGAGGGAATGAGGACTGGGGCATGGTAGATTTGGTGGAGGGGAACACAAAGCGACCGGCGGTGACCCAGGGAGATCGTCGAACCATGGGATCCACTGATGGCGGTGGCGGTAGGGAGGAGAGAGGTGAGCGGGACTATAGAGATAGAGAGAGACTTAGAGAGAGTGAGAGATCGAGAGACTACAGGGAGGCACTAAGACGGTGTGGTTGTGTCATCCTTGGTCCGTTGTACTACATGGGCCCGAGCCGGCACAACTTGGCCCGTGACTTTATTAAGCCATTTAGTTAACGGGGCACCAACTAATTTAATTAGCGCTTTGCTTTATGACAAATCCTTTTAGCGCTTTGCTTTATGACAAATCCTCTGGTGTTTACATAGTAGCTACATACATACATATTAGCTGCTCTCATGCAAGGAGAGGACTAGCTAATTGGTCCCTACCCCAGTACAACTCATGCATCCTTGCAAGAGACTTACACCACTAACCTTTAACTTGACCTAGCCAAGATTAATTAATTAATCACCAAAACCCTTGTGATTAATTAATTTATACACCACTTCATCTCCTTAATTAATTGGACCCTTATACATATCATCCCTTGCCCATTTCTTCCATACAAGGCAAAACCATAATAATTTTAAAAAAGTTAAAGACTACGTTAATTAATTGATTAATTCACTAGTACACTTGATATGGCCAGGGCTCATTTGTCAGAGACCCATGATCTCAATAGCAGCACCCTTCTCCCTCGGCTCTCCGCCATCGCCGCCTCCAACTCCGGCGACCTGCACTGTCTCCACACTCCTAGAGTACCACCTCGACCAGAAGAGGTAGTTGAAGAAGTTGAGGATGCTGAGCGCCGCAAGGAGCCAGTAGAAGTGGTCGAGCCTGTCCTTGTCGAGGTCGTTGTTGCTGAGCCACCCGCTGCCATTGGCGGAGCTCCTCGAGGTTACCCTGTTGACAAGCGACACGAGGACGGAGCTGAGGTAGAAGCCGAAGGAGTAGGAGCAGTATGTCATGGAGGTGAGGAAGGCTTGCATGCCGGTGAGCGACTGCTTGTAGAAGAACTCGATGAGCCCCACGGCTGTGAACATCTCCGACAGGCCGAACACCAGGAACTGCGGCGCGGTCCAGAAGATGGAGAGGGGCCGGCCGCCGGAGATGGAGGTGTGGCGGCGGTGCGCCTCGACGAGCGCGGCGGCAACCATGGAGAAGGTGACGGCGAATAGACCGACCCCGATGCGCTGGAGCGGGGTGATGCCGGTGTCGACGCCCGTGATGCGGCGCATGGCGGGCACGAAGGCGGCCTCGTAGGCCGGGACGAGCACGATGAGCACGAGGTAAGGGATGGCCTGCAGCGACGCCGGCGGAACGTGGAAGTTGGCGGCGAGGCGCGTGTCCATGGCGCTGCCCTGCTGCACCGAGAAGGTCTGCAGCTGCGCCAGGATGGTGTTGAAGACGATGGTGCACGCGAAGATGGGCACCACGCACAGCAGCACCTTCACCTGCTCCACCTCCGCCGGCGTGCACAGCCGCCACGGGCTCTCCTTGCCGTTCCCGTTCGCCGCCGCGCCCCCCACGCCGCCGTCCTTCACCTTCACGCACGCCTTGTCCAAGAACCTTGATTCATTTGCAAAGGAAGATTGAAACATATTTTTGAGAAGAATAGTTTTGTGATGGTTTCATTAGTTTGCATGCAATGCCCACGTACGTAAGCCATGCGTACGAACAGTGAGTGACATGTTGCGAATGAAGAATTCGTCCGTACCTGAACTTGTTGATGCGGCGGATGTTGGTCGTGTTGAGAGGGATCTCGTGGGCGGCGGCGATGGCCTGCACGGTGGCCGTCGACGGGCACACTTGCTTTCTCTTAGTCACCGCCGCGAGGAAGACCTATTATATATTGAGTTTGATGCACAAAACCATAAGTTGCATCTTGGTTTCACGAATAATAACGGGTAAATTCTTTTGGTTTACTGTTTGCTTTTCTATATTAATTATTTTTAAATGAAATATTTTTTTAAGATGAGATCTATAAATTGATTATAGCAGACACTGTTTTAACTTTATCTATATCAATTAAAGTCATATATAAGTATTAATATTTCTCTTTGTATTCTCTCCTACAAACCGTGAGAATTCAATTTTTTTTAAAAAAAAACCAAAAGGCATGGTCTAAAACAACTGACCCAACTTTGCGCTATCTAGGTATACGATATCGACCCACTTTGGACGTGCATGTCGCATATGTTGCCATGTTACATGTCTGCCCGAACATGATGATTGATGCATCACGAGCACAGCACATCAGAATGGGCCTCCAATTCTGGGATGAATAATCAGAGGCACCTCCCGATGGCCGGTGGTGTTGACCCACCCGAAAGAAAGCTGAGCCAACTAGCCCCTGTCAACTTGTCCGGGAAAAGGAGACGCGTTTGGTTTGCAAGGAAGTTCTGCGTGCCAAAGGGTCTTGACTAGTTATATATACCCTATAGAAATAAAATATCTCAATTCAGATACTGATGTAATATTATCGTCGTAGACACCTGATCATCCTGTGGATTTCGGATCAAAGATGATTTGCTAATTAAACACCACAGGCAGCAGCTAGCTTTGCTCCAAAAGCAGCGTATCTGAAGCAGGGTTCTCAATTTCGTCCCTTTTGTCCCCCAGCGAAATGTCTTCAATTCAGTTAAAATTCAACCGAATTTGGTACTATTTAAAATTTGGTCAAATTTTATTCAAATTTTATCAAAAATTTGAATTTTTTCGTCCAAAATTTGAATGAAATAAACAAAATTTTGCTCTTTCGGTTGTTTCGCCTATTCATCCATAAATGTTTTGAACTTTTAATGAGCAGAGTGCTTCTTATTATTGGATCTCTCGTATTATTTTTATATAAATGCAGCTAGTGCACATACGTATAGCTAGGCCGCCCGGTCCTTGTATTTGCCTCCACTCCTCAGAGCCCATAAGGCCTTCTTTGGAATACTGTAGTTTTATAGGATTCTAACAGAAATTATTCCAATAAAATTCGTGTGTTCCAGATGTACTCTAATCTTCTCCATCTCTCGTTCAGCCGTGCCATGCAACAGTGAGTTTATCCAGGGGCGGACCTACACCTCGAGCATGATAGACTTCAACCTAGTTCGAATAAATTCAGTTCAACTCAGATAATATTTTTATAGTTCAGTCCAAATAGTCTAGATCATTCTACAACTGAGCTAGATCGTAACAAAATCCTAGTTCTGTCACTGGTTATCGACATGAATTTGAACTTGTATGTACTATATATGTTCCAAGTGTATAAAATACAGGAAGAGCCGTACAAATACATGCACCTATAGCGACAGCCACTTCTAGTTAGTCGCTATAGCTAGTACGTACTGTGCTGCATACTGATACTGTACGTACAGGAATAATATACGTTTGTACGATGCGACGTACCTTGGCTATGGGCGTGAAGATGCTGCCCTGAGGCGGCTTGTTGCGGTAGAAGAAGACGCCGGCGACGAGGCTCACAAGGCCGAGCGCCATGGCGGCAGCGGAGACCGCAAACCCGACGTCCATCCCGGACCGGGTCTGCACCCAGACGAGCACGGTCAGCGCCACCAGCTCGCCGACGCAGAAGCTGAAGTAGGCCGCGTTGAAGTAGCTGGACAGCCGCTTCCCGCTGCTGGCCGCGTCTCCGCCGCCCCGCGGGAATTGGTCGGCGCCGTGCGCGATGATGTTGGGCTTCAGGCACCCGCTGCCCACCGCCACCAGGCACAGCGCCGTGAAGAAGATGCCCGCCTTCACCCCGCCCGCCTCCTCGCACTGCCCACCGGCGCCACCCGCCGCCGCGGCCATCATATCGCAAGTCGGAGGCCGCAGCTGCGGCAGGTGTGCCTGCACCGCCAGCAGTATAAACCCCTGGAACATAAAAAACACAAAAAGATTTTTCAGAAAGTTGGTGTAGCATTGCTCTTGTCGCCATTGATGCATTAAACCTGCAAGGAAAAAAAAAGGGGAGATATAATTCTCCTCCTTTTAGGAGGAGTGGATTGGTGTTTTGGCCGCGCACTGGAGGCGCACTAGACGGCATTGGATGAGGTGGTGATGATTTGCTTGCTGCCACAATGGCACAATGTTCTCTCAACTTTACTTGCCTAGCTTCTCAAACATTTTTTTGCTAGCTACCAACTTAATTAGCATTTGTCAAACTTGCTGGCACGATCTTTTGGTTTCAGGCGGATAAAGTTGCACTCGCCTTTTGGCGGATCTTTTTTCTTTCTGCGTCTTTGGTAGCCTCGTAGAAAAATAGTAGTAATCGGAAAGGGCATAGATTAAATAACATAATCCTGTTCCTGACGAGGCCCTCATGGGCACAAGAAAACAAGAATGCAACCATGGATCGAAAAGCTCCAGCTAGCAGCGCCTTTAATTCCTAGCTCCGTACAGCATCAACTTCGCACATAGCGAAATGCGAAACCCAAAATCAACGAAGAGATCGTGTCGGTTGGTGAGTTCGAATCGCATGCGCTTACGGAGAGCTCGACGAAGCCGAAGGTGAGCATGGTCCAGAAGCTGCCGAGGTAGGAGTCGGAGAGGAAGCCGCCCAGCAGGGAGAGCAGGAAGACGGTGCCGATGAAGTTGGTCACGATGTTGGCGGACTTGGACAGCGGGAAGTGCATCTCATTGAACACGTAGGTGATGAGGTTGTTCCCCACCGCCGCAATCGCCATGATCTCAAATGCCTGGATCCCTGCCAACACACCGAAGACATGGCAACAAGTTCACCGGCCAAAGAATCAAAGAACGAGAACAGAGCACATCAAGCAGCGTAGCAATGAATCAAGAAATAAGGAGTGAGTGAGAGAGAGATAGAGAGAGAGAGCAGCAGCAGCAGCATGCACACACACACCTAGGACAAACACAGCAGCTTTCATGCCCCCATGCTTGTGAGGGCTGCAGGGCCTGCCCCTCCTGTCAACAGAGACCTCAGAGGCAGCAGCCATGGAGTCCCCTTTGGGACCTTGCCTGGACTCAACATCCATTGGTTCAGCTAGTCACCTCCTCTCCCCTCTACTATAGGTTCACACTGCTCTCTTCCAATAGCTTCTGTTGTTTTTCTCTCTCTCTTTCTCTGCTCTTGTGTTGGCACTAGTCTTGTATGGTTAGGCACCTTCTTGGCGGCCTCACTAGAGCACACTATCGAGCTAGTGTATTGTGCTCACCTCCCAAGTGCGCCCTGGTAAATTCTAGGCAACTTGGTCGGTTATTTATAAGGGCCCCCGGGGTGGCCAAGTGTTAGTGTTTACCTGTGGAAATGCGACAATAATTAAAATCGTCCGTAAATAGGCTACAAACATATTAGTTGATTATCTTTTTTTTTCACTCCTGAGGAAACCACCTGATTAGGAATCTGATGTGAAATGACAATTCTTTTAAAAATGGAGGGTGTATTTTCTTCGTTACAGGTTTGTGTCTCTACAATCTGAAGAGAGATATCGAATGTCATCTCTGATGAGATGAGAGAGCATCTTACTTCTTTTCTTATCCTTTTAGAATTTTGATCTGGACAGCTGGAGATAATGTGAGGTAGGATTCTGACTGTGATTGAGCCATTGAGGTCGGGTGCAGCTGTTACAAGGATGAACCACCTAACCTTTAGGATGTGGTCTGCTGCAGGTGCACACTTGACTTCTTCTGAACCACATTATCCTAGATCCACTCCATTAAACAAATGAGAGTTTCTATCTTACAAATTTACAACCAATACTGTTACTAGAGTTTCAATAATTGCATCATATGACCCAAAATGATCCACTTCTACAGGGGCTATGCTTATCCAAATTCACAAGATGTGGTTGTGGTGTGGTGCTACTTTTGCTTGTGGATTTATCTGTGGTGAAGAAGGCATGGAATTGGCTGTGGTGAACAGCTGCTGTCCAGTGCAGGTCTCTGTTAAAGGGTCAGAGTCTGTTCTGCTTTGGAGAGTGCAATGTGGGAGTGCATTGGCAGAATGTATGGGCCTGAAACCAACACTGGCCATGCACACAACTTTCCAATGGGAAGTGGACACCTCTATTTAAAATCTATTCCCATCTTGCATTGCCAATCATGCAGCTTTCCCACTGATGCTGGACACACAATGCACACATATATTCTCCTTAAGCAGAGGTTAATCTAATGGCATATGTGCTGATGCAAGTGGTACAAGGCTTGGAAGGCACAAAGCTTGGACTAGCTTAGCTTAGCTTGATACCACAGCATCACTAGTCAATTTCCATTGTTTACCTTTTATCTCGAAGATACGATGAAATGTTTAATTATTCTCGACATGACCGGATAGGATATTCGTGATGTATCTAAACTGTGCTAATGTTGCTGTCGGAAGTATACAAGATCTCTGCTTCTGCTCATCGTTTTGAGAATTGAAGATTTGGTATCCATCATGATGTTGACTAGATCTAGTGTAGAAGGGCTTCCGTTCATGACCAATGTTTATTCTTCAGGAATTAGCGAGTGCTTTTGGGCTTTGTCGAAAACGAAGGTAAACTTTTAAAAGTAGTTTTCACAAATCAGATCCTTAATTGTTTTAATATTCATGCGAAAGTGTAGGATCGAATACCGCAATCAGGGGGTGAATGGTTGCCTCCGCTTTTTAAAATCTCTTAGTGCTCGGTGAAGATTTAGACCATTTGGTGCTCAACTGCTCGATCGATCACTCAGTCTTCGATCGCTCAGCGTTCGACCACTCGCTCGATCGCTCAGTTTTGATCTTCGACCGATTTGTACATACTCGAAATCTTCAACATCGGGAGTAGAACCTCTCGATCACTTATGCCTTCGAGAAACCAGCGCCTTCAAGTACTCGTATTTCCAATGTTTTTCTGGCAGCGATTCGACACCTTTGCACGTCGTCGTAAGTTTCAATCCAACTGTAATTACCAACACTTTTTGAACAAATCAAGAACCAGATTGATTCAAGATAATGTTTATTGCTGGATTTTTGTGAATATACAAAGTGCCCTCATAAGTATCCTTAAAAGCCTAGCCAACACTAAAGCCTCTTCAATCCACTCCGCAAAAGCCTTACGTTAACCCTTAGGCTCTCCCTGCTTTTATAGGTTAACGCTCTAAACCATGTCCTCATCAAACACGGGCACCAAACCCTATCCATTCCGAAAATCAAGAGGCCGGAAACCTTCCAAACATGGGTTTTCTAAAATCTCTAAACCTTTCCAGTTATGGACTCCTTCCCACCTCCCATACCTTCTCCACGCATTATCTTCATATGTCGAAGCCTCCAGAACCACACCTCCATAACTTCTCCATGCATTATTCACCTTTCATCTCCACGTGCTCTAGTGTGAGCCTGACCACCCCGTGATGCCCAACTTGTACATGCAAAGACCAAAGAATATATTTCTCGGCACAAGCTCTTCCCAACTTGACCGACATTAGTCCACACGTAAACCACACCCTTAACCATCGATAACTATAAACCAGATCATCCACAGTATTAATTTCCAAGCTTTCTAAACATCAACTTCAGACCACTCAGTATGACCGGTATGACCGCCATGCATAGGCCGATCAGAACGCTGGCCTGATAGTACTCGAAAACCACAAGTACTCGGGGTGCTCGAGAAACACAAGCATCATAACACTTGAAGCCTACGACTATTGATCATCAATCAGTCAATGTACAATTGATCACCGTCTATTGAGTACCGACCAGGTACTGTAGTACATTACTAATCAATGAGTACTATAGCACCAACCACTGAGTACCAACCAGGTACTGTAGCAATGACTATCGAGTATTGACCTATCACTATACCACTAACAACCGATTAGGTAATGCATTTACGACCACCGACCAGTTACTATAGCTAATGACCTCCTATCGATTATAGTAGCATACAAATCTATGACTGGTTCATTGTAGCTATGTCCAGTTCACTATAGCTATGATCAGTTTCCAACTCTGGGGTCTTCGACTGCTCTCTGAACCAATACCAGGTCGTTCCGCCGCGATTGTTCAGCCTGGTCATTCTACCATGTTCGAGTTGCTGTTATCGATCTTCAATAGTTGACCTGCAATGGTCGTTCTGCCATGGTCGACCTGCTGTGGTCGATTTGCCGTGGTGGTTCTACCATGGTTGATGCCTGCCGATCAGACCATCTATCACAAGGCCGATCGGACTACCGACTACCGATCTAGGTCCACGCCTTCGACTACCGTATGTGGTCGAAGCCTACTGGTCAGACCGCCCAATACAAGATGGTCAGATCGCTTATCCTAAATATTCCTGCAATTCAAGTTTTTCAAAAGAGCATCGATCGAAACTTTCACAAATGTAAATTTCAATGCAACACAAATGTCAATTATTCATCATCACTAAATTCATGAACCTATCCATATGGTCTAAGAATATCTCCTTGATGAATACATTGACAACACCTCAAAATCTCTCGAATGAGATGAGTTTTGAAAGAATAGCAAAATTTACGAAAATAAAGTTTCAAAGCACCAGAGAAAAGAATTTGACCAACCACATCAGCAAACTCTTAGCAAAACCTCATAAAACTCCCCCTTAACACAAGAGAAGCAAATTTAACAAATTTCTCCAAGTTTCCAAAATCGCTCCAATTTTCTCCCATTTTTCTCTCCCTTTGGCATTGTAATCATCAAGAATTTCAGAGAAAGAATAATTGTAAGGAGCCATGAGAGTAAAAAATCGAGAAGTTTTGTAGATTATCCAAATCACTATGCATTGATTTAAAAATTTTAACCATCCAAATCACTATGCATTGATTTAAAATTTTTAACCAAGCCATTCTTTTGAGTAGAGCCATCGAGATCATATAAAGTCATTTATCATATAGCAATGTCAAAACCAGTCTTTAGCATGATTAAGCAATTTATATCAATGATAGGCATCACACAATGACCAAACCAATTAGAAAAAGCACAACGAGATATCACATAAAAAAGTGAAAGCCTAAAAGTGAAGCAAACTTAAAGTCTAGATGAGTTAGCAGTCTCAAATAGCAACCTATTGCTCTACACACAATTCTTAAGCGTGTAGCATGCTTGTAGTATACTTCTTTTCATGATAACATGTTTGTAGCAAACTTCTTTTAAATGGTGGCATACTTGAAACATACTTCTTTTCATTTGTGCACATTTTATGTTTTTTCTTTTGTTTAATCATGGCATGCTTGAAGCATACATCTTTTCAATTTTCTCTCTCTCTCATTTTTTTATAACATGCCAACTTGAGTGAAATAAGAAATATACAAGCCTCATAGCCAAGATTTAAAATAAGACTTACAATCAAGCTAATCTTTTTGGATTAACATCACAAAGTGCTATCTATAACCAATCTAGTCAAAGTATTCCGCTGTCATATTTTAGTTCAAGTATAGCAAAATAATTTTAACCAGTCATGATCAAAGCTACACAACATATGACTAAATATGAAAAGATGGTTCTACTACTCATTTGATTTCAATGACATGGACTTGATGTATTATTTGACAAGTATAATAAACAAAGCTTCTAAAACATTTTAAAATTACAATCTCCCACTCAGAATAATTCCATAGGATGCAACACACCCAACTCACTCCGCAAACGAGCAAAATGAGAAGAATCAAGCAGTTTTATGAAAATATCAGCAACTTGAGACTTTGAATCAATGAAATTCAAGACAACATCTCCATTTTCCACATGATCACTAAGAAAATGATAGTGAATATTAATATGTTTGGTTCTTGAATATTGCACAAGATTTTTAGTAGTACTAATAACACTAGTGTTATCATAGAAAAGTAGAACACTATCCAATTCCAAGACAAAATCATTAAGCATAGCTGTCATCTAAAGCAATTATAAGCAACATATTCAGCCTCAGCAGTAGAAAGTGCAATAGACAACTGTTTTCTAGAAGCCTATGAAACAAGATATGTGTCTAAAAAGTGACATGTGCCAGAAGTACTCTTCCTGTGAATTCTACAACACTCATAATTCGCATATGAATAAGCTCTAAGGGTAAGGCATGATGAAGAAGAATACCATAAGGCAAATTCTAAAATTGACTAAAGATACCTAAAAATTCGTTTTGACGCTTGACGATGTAAAGCATACGGGGAAGCTTGAAACCGAGCACACAACACATAGCAAAGTGTATGTCTGGCATCGAAGCAATGAGATACAAAAGTGAGCCAATCATGCTTTTGTATTTCTTTTGATCAACAGGCTCTCCATCTTCGTCAGGATCCAACACTGCAGTAGATCCCATGGTTGTGGAGATTGGCTTGACTATCCCCATTTCAAAGCGCCGAAGCAGATCCTTGGTGCACTTAGTTTGATGAACAAAAGTAACTAACTTTGATTGCTTGATCTGAAAGCCCAAAAAGAACGTGAGTTCTCCTATCATGCTCATCTCAAATGTATTGCTCATAGTATCTGAAAACTTGAAAAATAAGAGCATGAGAGGAGTCACCAAAGATGATATTATCTATATAAATCTGAACGAGTGAAAGATCATTGCCATGCTTGAGACTAAACAAAGTCTTATCTACCTTTCCCATTTAAAAGTCATTTTTAAGAAAATATGATTTAAGTCTATCATACCATGCTCTAGGTGCTT
This sequence comes from Bonia amplexicaulis, assembly GCA_036346245.1. NCBI lineage: Eukaryota > Viridiplantae > Streptophyta > Magnoliopsida > Poales > Poaceae > Bonia > Bonia amplexicaulis. The sequence goes on from CM070766.1 coordinate 3,964,456, forward strand.
GTTTTAAACCACATAAAGGTTTGGACAGTTTGTAGACATGATCAGAAAACTTATGATTTTCAAAACCAGGTGGTTGTTTTAGATACACTTCCTCCTCAATATAACCATTAAGAAAAACACTTTTAACATCCTTTTGATATAGTTTAAAACCCTTAGATGTAGCAAATGTTAAAAGAATTATAATGGCTTCTAATCGAGCAACAGGTGTAAATGTTTCACCAAAGTCAAAACCTTTTACCTAGGTAAATTCTTGAGCCACAAGTCTAGCTTTATTTTGAACAACACCACTATGCTCACTTTATTTATTCTTAAATAGTCATTTAGTTCCAATAACATTATGACTGTGAGGAGGTGAAACTAAAGTCCATACTTTATTATGCTCAAAATTTTCTAATTCCTCATGCATGGCATTAATTCAAGACTCATCAGATAAAGCGTGACTTACATATTGAGGTTCAAAAGAGGAAACAAAATGCAGAATGAGCATATGAGGCATTAGAGTTATACCTGTTGCAAAGAGCTCTCACATAACTCACCAATCATTTGTTCAGGAGGACGACGTTATTGAATTTCTAGAGGAGCTTGTGGAGTAGTCGTGGGTGTAGTCATAGTGGCCTCTACCTCATGAGAGGTAGGAGCAGAGTCATTAGCTATAGGATCTATTGGTGTAGATACGTGTGTTGAAGTGTAATTCGGAATCTCCCTTTCACTGTCGTTAGAGTCAAAGAAGATGTCCTCAGATGTGTCAGTTACCTGTATACCTGCATTGTCGGGTCTAGTACCAAGACTAGACTCATCAAAAGTAACCTCACAGGTCTCAACAATTTTGTTAGTTTCTAAATTGAGTACACGATAATCTCGAGTGTGAACTGCATATCCAAAAAAGATGTGATCTGAGAATCTAGATTCAAATTTATCAAGATTGCCATGTTTAAGTATAAAGCATCGATAACCAAACGCCCTCAAGTAAAAAATATTAGGAAAGTGACCAAAACGAAGCTCATAGGAAGTCTTATGCAATTTAGCTCGCAAAAATACTCTATTAGAAATATAGCATACTTTCTAGGAGTAGCATGTTCATTTAACATCATTCTAGCTATCTCAACCAAAGTTCTATTATTACGTTCTACCACACCGTTTTGTTGTGGCACACGAGCTGAAGAAAATTAATGATCTAAACCTTTTTGAGCACAAAAAGAAGTAAATGATGTGTTCTTGAATTTAGTTCCATTGCCACTTCTAATTGCTGTAAGTGATCCTAGAAGTTCATTAGTATGTCTAAGAGCAAGCTCTCTAAAATGATTAAAAGTTTTATCCTTAGATGCCATAAAATAAACCAATAGTATCTAGAGAAATCATCAACAATAACAAGTGCATACCATTTACTTCTAGTAGACTGAACCCTAGAAGGATCTACTATGTCCATATGCAACAATTGACCTAGAGAATCAGTCATGACAAGTGTGAGTGGAGGATGTGACGATGAGACTATTTTACCATGTCGACAGGGTGAACAAATTAGATCCATTGACTTTTTAATTTTGAGATTAGGTATTTCTCTAACAAGATTCATATTACTAATGCGAGCAACATGATCAAAACTAATATGACCTAACCTATGGTGCCAGTGAAATAGATCCTTAGAATCTAATGAAATAAGATACCTAAGATCAGAGGACGATGAAAATGAAAAGTCACAATTAAATAAATGACCAACTCGAATAATTTTACATACTAGATCACTAGATGAATCTAAAATGTAGCATGAATGCTTTTTAAAGCTCGCCTCAAGATTATCGTCTATCAACTACAAAACCGAAAGCAAGTTATAGCTCAACTTATTGACAAGAGTGATGTCTTTTAACATGAATTTGTCATTGACGCACATGGTACCTCTTGCAAGAACTCAGAGTTGTCCCCAAGAGTGATCATCGCACCACTAGGGGCACGAGTGAGGAAGGAGAATGATCGTGAGTCTCCGGTCATGTGGCGAGAGCAACCAGAGTCAATGAACCATATGTTCTCCTTCTGCCTGCGACGAGCCTACAGAGTACAAACAATCATCGGTATCTTAGTACTGGAGTTAGAGAATAAAGATTTAGGTAGTTAGTACTGAGATACTCAATGAACAAGAGCAAAAGTATGCACTGATAAAGATCTAAGTGAAGAATTAGCCTTTGTTCGATTCCGATCAAATAGTCGGTGAAACACTGACCTGACCCCAAGGCAGTCCGACCATCTCAGCAAGGGTGGTCTGACCATCAACCAATCTGATCAGGTGAACAACATTGGTTGTAACACTAGTCTGACCATAGGACGGTCTGACTACCTCTACAAGGCTGGTCTGATCATTGACCGGTCTAATCAAGTGGAAAACTTTGGTCCGACCACGCTGGTTCGACCGTGGGAAAAGTTGGTCGAGAACCCTTAGTGGAAAATATTGGTTGAAACTCTGGTTTGACTACGCTAGTTTGACCACAGGAAAAAGGCTAGTTGAGTACCCTTCCTTATCCTATCTTTCTTTTCTTTCTTCGCTTTTTGAACGCAGAATTAAACCAAATGACTATCCCTACCACAATGAGTACATTGATATTTGACTTGATGAGTGGTCATATCACTCGACTTCACAACACCTATTTTAATAGATGAATCCTTTACGATACCAGTAGATTTAAAGACAATTTATTTTGGTTCAGATTTCACTTCAAAATTTCTAGATTCTAGAAGGTTAATAACCTTACGAGGATTATTCTTGTCATGCTCAATAAAATTAAATCCTAGATCATAATTTTTCACACTTGTTTTTGACTTATCTAGGATCATATTCAAATTCTTCTTGCCAAAAGAAAACTTCCATAAAGTATTCTTGAGATACTCATTTTCTTTAGCTAGAGAGGAACAACATGTGCAATTAATAAAATTCATTTGTGAGATTCATAGAAGCACTAGACCAAGCCAATTTTTTTCAAGAAAATCATTAAATTATATAGTCAATGTTTCTATTTCAATGTTAAGTTTAGGACAATTATAGCAGGAAAGTATCTCATGGTAAAGTATTTGTTGCATTGATTCCTGAAATGAATTAAGTCTAGCTTCTAGCAATTCACATCTTTTACATGGAGAGGATTCGCTAGACTTAAGGTTCTTACCACACAAAGATTGAACTAGCAAACTCAAAACAAGAGCAACTTTCATGTTTTTCAAATTCTTCTTGTTAACAAGCAAATTATTAAGAACATAAGCATGGATAGTTGTACCAAGAGCAAAGCACACATGCAATTTCTCACATTCAATATTAAGAGGGTCAAATTTATCCATGTAACCTGTATGAATAGATCTAACATTATTAAGCTCAATTAACAGGTTAGTGCATGAAGAACATGAATCATCATCTAGAACCAAAGCTCTTAAGCTAACAATTTCTGAATTAAGATTTTCAACAACAAAATTATTTTCTTTCAATTTATTTTTTGGTTCTTTTCAATTCAATAGTAAGTTTAATCAAGCCATCTTCAATCTCATCATATGATAGTCTCACCTCATTGGGATCACTATTGTCGTCACTCCTTGCCATGAAACATATGCCTATGAAATCATCGTTCTTCTTTTTACTCTTAGCATCAGCATCATTGTGGTCATCGTCATCACAACTCTCATATTCTACATCACTCAAATCAATATGCTCGATAGCCGATAGGACCTTTTCAGTAAATTTACGACAGAAATTGCCACCCTCGGTGTTGTTCTTGGATTACCGACGATGATATTTCTTGTCTTCCTTGATCACTTTCCCCTTGAGCTTGGGGTAGTCCATCTTAATGTGGTCTAGTTTGCCACACTCGTAGCATCTGATCGATCCTGAAGTGCTTCCTCACTTCCTCATCCTCACATTGTTGAGTGCACTAGATGCACGTGAGGAGATCAACACCAAGTTCTCTTCAGGGAGCTACTCGAATTGTTCCTCTGAAAAAGAAGACAAAGCAGACAAAGAAACACAAGACAAAGAACTCGACGAAGGAGCCTACGCAGGGTTAGTTACAAATGCTAAAGATGAAAATTTCTCAATCTTAGATGGTAAAGCTTCCATCTCATAGGTTTTCAATCTAGAATAAAGATCATCCATGGTTAAAGTATCTAAATCGACAGTTTGATGAATAGTTGTGACAACCATCAACCACTCAGAACCTAAAGATCTTAAAATTTTAGTTGCATTATCTTCATCAGTAGGAATAACATTAGCACCGTGTAAATTACTCAATATTTTCTCAAACCAAGCAAAAAGATGATCAATAGATTCACCAGTCTTCATAGCAAAATCAGAATACACTTTTTTGATAAAGATTTTTACACACTTTCTTAATTTTAGTGGTTCCTTCTGTTGGTGATATGCCCTAGAGGCAACATGGAGATGTTGAATATATCACATACTATGTTTATGATACATTGCTTTGTTCCTTGAAATAGACATTATCATTATTGATCAATGAGTATGTGACTTATTCATGAGACTCTTAATGCCAAAATGTTGCTATTTCTAAATGATCCCGATTATATTTCATATGAGGAACAAATATGATTCAAAGATCAACATATGTATTGATTGATGATCATGTCTCATGGATCATGGTATGGAGATACCAAATCAATAATATGGACATGTGTTAGTGAACATATGTTGGATAGACCCGCCATGAGACACCGCAGAGATTCCAAGTGTCATCGGTTGGTCTCAAGTAGTGTTTATGTGGAATCCTTAGACTTGAGATCATCATGGTTCCCAAGATGCGTAGTAGCTACTTTGGGACTACTAAACACTACTCCGTGAATCGGGTAGTCATAAAAGTAGTCTTTGGGTTTGCCATGAAACATGTAGTGGGATGTGAATGATCAAGATAGAATTTGCCCCTCCTTATGGGAGAGATATCTCGGGCCCCTCGATGTAATGGATTATGAAAGTGCATGGCCATGCCAAGGTGATTGAGGAGTCAATCACGAGTTTATAATCCATCACGGAATCGAGAGAGTGATTGAGCTATTAAGAGGATGACACAGTCTCGCCTTGAGCTTAATCTATATCGTGAGGCAAAGGGATTAGTACATGAGAACATTACAGTTCATGATATGATCTTTACGTATACTTTGGGGTTAATATGTCTTGCTAGAGGCCGCTATTAACGTGGTGACCGGAAGGTGTTTCGGTCGCGACCAAGTATACGTGAACCTCTGGTCGCACACTTAACGGGTTGGAACACTAATTCAATGTGATTCGGATATGGGCTCAATTCGGATAGAGATCCGGATAGACTCTATTGGGCCTCGGTCCACGAGGCCCAAGTGAGGAGGTCTATATATGGGAGGAACGCACCGATAATCCCGAGCTAATCCGTAGCCGCCACCTCGAGCCAAACCCTAGCCGCTCGCGAGTCTTGGTACACTCGCGATCGGCGTTCCAACCCGGACGTGTGGATACCGTGGAGGCGCCGCTCGTTGCGGCGTTGATCGCATCAACAACCTCTGATTGGATCCGCTCGTGGTGCGGTTGATCGCGTGGAGCGATTTATCGGTTCGGGACGATCGACTACTTCCACTACTACCTCGACGCGCGTGGTTGGATCGGCTCCAACTCTTCTTCATTGCTGCTGCTCACTCGGTAACGATCCATGATCCTCCTACATGATGTTCTTGTGTGCGCGGTAGAAAAGTTTTGTTTTCTGCTCTCGTAGCCTTTGCGCAATCCATTACCTTCATGATAATCGCAAAGAGTTTTACATATTAAGTGAGTAGAATTAATATAAACTACACAATCAAATTGTTTGCGAGAAATCCCTTGAAACAACAAGTTACAAGCTTGAGCATTTAAATTAACATATGTTTTATTTAGATTAGTAACAACAGCAGGAACCTCATAAGGTCCAGAAACCTTATTCCAGACATCATTACCTTGAGTCTCAATGTAAGCTTGCGTACGATACTTTCAAAAAACAAAATCGGCAACATCTAGCATGGGTGGAAGATTCACATACCTCTCTAACTCCATAGCGACCCGCTCAACTACTCGATCGATCACTCAGTGTTTGACCACTCACTCGATCGCTCAATGTTTGATCACTCGCTCAATCACTCAACTTTGATTTTTGGCTGGTTTGTACGTACTCAAAATCTTCAACACCAGAAGCAGAACCTCTCAACCACTTGTGCCTTCAAGAAACGAGTGCCTTCAACTACTCATATTTCCTCTGTTTTCCTGAGGGTGATTTGACACCTTTGCATGTCGTCGTAAGCTTCAATCCAATTGCAATCACTAGCACTTCTTTGAGCAAATCAAGAACCAGATTGATTCAAGATAATGTTTATTACTGGATTTTCATGGATTTATAGAGTCCCTCACAAGCACCCCTAAAAGCCTAGACAAAACTAAAGCCTCTTCAATCTACTCCGCAAAAACCTTACGTTAACCCTTAGCCTCTCCCTGCTTTTATAGGGTAACGCCCTAAACCATGTCCACATCAAACATGGATACCAAACTCTATCCGTTCTGAAAATCAAGGGACCCGAAACCCTTCCAAACATGGGTTTTCCAAAATCTCTAAACTTTCCCAGTTATGGACTCATTCCATAACTCTTTCAACTCAGCATGTGTGAAAGCCTCCAAGAACGCACCTTCGTAGTTTCTCCACGCATCATCCTCTTATGTCAAAGCTTACAGGACCGCACCTCCCGTAGCTTCTCCACACATTATCCACCTTTGATCTCCACGTGCTCCAGCGTGAGCCCGACCACCTCATGACATCCTCGATCGCCTGGACCTCAAATTTCCCCCTCCTAGTCCCGGTCCTCATCACCGACCATGACCGTTTCCACACCCAACCTGTTCGTGCAAAGATCAAAGAATATTTTTTCCGTACAAGTTCTTCCCAACTTGACCGACATCAGTCCATACGTGCAAACCACACCCTTAACCATCAATAACTATGAACCAAATCATTTACAATCTCAATTTCCACGCTTTCCAAACATCAAGCTCATACCACTTAGTACGACTGGTATGACCACCATGCATAGGCCGATCAGACCACTAGCCTAATGAGTACTCGAAAACCACGAGTACTCGGGGTGCTCGAGAAACACAAGCATCATAACACTTGAAGCTTATGACTACCGACCATCAACCAGTCACTGTACAACCGACCACCGTCTACTGAGTATCAACCAAGTTACTGTAGAGCAGACTACTAATCACTGAGTAATGTAGCACCGACCACCGAGTACCAACTGGATACTATAGCAATGACTATAGAGTACTGACCTGTCACTATACCTCTGACAACCGATTAGGTAATGTAGCTACAACTATCGACCGGTTACTGTAGCTAACAACCTCCGACAGATTATAGTAGCATACAAATATATGACCAGTTCACTATAGCTATAAACGTTCACTATTGCTATAACCGGTTTCCAACTCTAGGGTCTTCGACTACTGTCTCGAACCTAGACCAAGGTCGTTCTGTTGTGGTTGTTTAGTCGTGGTTGTTCTGCTGTGCTTGACTTGCTGTTATCAATCTTTAGTGGTCGACCTGCAATGGTCCTTCTTTATGGTCGACCGCCACGGTCGATCTGTTGTGGTCGACCTGCCACGGTCGATCTGTTGTAGTCATTCTACCATGTTCAATGCCTGCTGATTGGACCATCATCACAAGGCCGATTAGACTACCGATCGAGGTCTATGCCTTTGACAACTATCCGTGGTCGAAGCCTGTCGGTCAGACTACCCAATAAAAGGTGGTTAGACTGCTTATCCTAAATATTCCTGCAATTTAAGTTTTCCAAAAGAGCATATACCGAAACTTTCACAAACTTAAATTTCAATGCAACCAAATGTCAACTATTCATTATAACTAAATTTACAACCTATCCACATGGTCTAACAGGTAGTAAAATCATTTTGGAACTATGTTCTTAAATCGATTGTGAAGTAACCAGTAATACTGTTTTGCAAATAAAAATAAACATTCAAAAATTTATTTGTGTAAACAGATCTTGATATACAATGTTCGAAAAAAAACAATTGCACTAATTGGGTATAAAAAAAAGCATGAACCAGTGAAGTTTTATAGATTTGTTGGACTGCACATGTTGGCATATTGCATAGCCAATCTTAGGTACGATGACATACATTAGCAAAGTAATGATATATATTATATGGTAACTGTAACTCCCCAGCCAAATTATGGCCTAGAATGCTACTAAACTAACAACATAACAAAACTAAACTATTTGCATTCTACAAAATTTCGGCAGAGTCTCTTTTATTTATTGTCTAAAACTGAAGTTCTAACAAGTATAATCAAAAGATCTAATTAACCGTAGGCAATGTAATCAATACTAAGTAAAACAGCTATAAAATTTAATTAAAGCGCGGAAGCAATATAAAATACTTCTAATCCATTATTACATTTTAAACCTGATAGTCCTAAATCAAATACCATATGAGCTAATCAACAATAATATTTAAGTTTCTCTATTTCTTCCGTGGTGAATAATTCGTGCAAGTGCAACGACACTAATCCTTCTTTATTCCCATGCATGTTGATTTCATGAAGGTACCTAAAACAAACAACAAACAACAACAAGAGTGAGTCCAACGACTCAGCAAGTATTAAAAGATAGTAACATGAACAACCATGAACATCATTTGAATCATATAAAAATCATGCTATGCAAGATGATCAAAAATCTCTTTTTCTCTTCTCTTTCGCATTTTACCGGTAATGCGGAGTGTGCATCCGTCAATGCACACCCATGCCTACACCATCTAGTGCAGGGACCAATTGCGCATACTCCACAAGTATGGAGACCTTTAGCCCATCATGACAACAACATGACAGGGACCTCGGCGCTTGGTCATCCCGTGACCAAGACTTCAATAAATCAGCATGATGCATGTATGTGAATATCTCGATAAATAAACTTGCATTCACAATATCTCAGCATCATAAATTCTCATGAACATTACAATTGCATTTGACCATAAGCAATACCAACAAATCATTAACATAATCATGAACACATATTTCCATAATTTGGAACAATCATCTTCAGAGCATCAATCATAACCAATCCACACTATAGTTTTAAAACCACAAATATACTTGCCTTAACCACGAGAAAACGGGGGATGAGCAGAAGGTGTGGCCCCTGGGATCCGTCCTCCTCCTGAACAATAATTATAATAATTGCTAAGACAACAGTAGCGGGTCTTTAGATAAAATAACAACACCCCTAATTAACCCAAAATGTTTAGCTTGACTTAATCCCTAATTTCTCTCGACCAATCTCTGCCCCTCTACGGACAGTCACATTCAAAAATTCATAACTATTGGTAAAGAAGTCCAAATAGGACGTTCTCAGACTTTCTGGAAAGATAACTAAATTATATAACTAAAATTAGTTGGTGAGCCTCCCAGATTCGGCTATTTTCTACCCGCACCATTCCCTTTTCTAAAGCATCAGCAATCACAACGGCCTCTCTGGACAGCGCACTAAAATGGCCATAACTTTCACCCCGAGAATCGGAATCAGGATTTCTTGACCTTTCTGGAAAGATAAGAAAATTAGCTACAACTTTCCTAATATGAAGATCTTATGATTCTCCCATTTTCCAGTCGCCCAAACTAATCTACCGAAACCTGTCAGGAAGTCCCCCGATCTGCAGAACAGTCCCACTAGAAAAATCATAACTTTTGCTACACAGGTCCGAATAACACGTTCTAGCACTTCATGGAAAGACAATGGGCATGTTCTTTTGGCTACTGCTTATGGCTTTTAGCTGAAATTTTTGAATTTTGGCTGTTTACGGTACAAATTACGGAGAGACCGATACTCACTTACGATTTTGGTTGATACAGATGTTGGGTTTTTAACGTGTACTACGTTTAACTTGTAGACCCCGTCTTGAGAAAATACTCCGTTTGAAAGTTAGGTACTGTAGCAAAAGCCAAAAGCCGGCCAGCTTGTGACTTGCCAAACATGCCCAATTATGTCATCTACAATGCTCTAGGAGAGGTCCAGATCTGAATCCCCACGGATCTACCCCAAAACAGCCGTCTAACACGATCTGTTCTAGCAGTCCAGAAAACCGACATAGCTAGCACAACTAAATTATTAATCTAATTGGGGAAAACAGGGATTACCCTCGATGAATCGATGTAGAACACGATGAACACCCCACGAACTCCACCTCTTCTCCTTTTCCTCCTTTTCCCCTTCTTCTTCCCTTACTCCGGATCCAATCGCCTTGCCGCAATTGTTCTCCTTCCTCCGCTCGGTCGGCAGCCAAAGGGGGGTCTTCTTCACCAACAATGGAGGAGAGGGAGGGGAGGAGCTGGAGGGGAGGGTGGCGCAAGGGGCGAGAGGGAAGGGGTTGGCGCGCGAATGGGTGAGGAGGGGTGAGGAGGGGGCGGCTAGGGTTGGGAGGGGGTGGCGCCTCCCCTCCCCCCTTGGGCCGAAATTCCCACCTGGGCCAAGGCCCAGGCCCAGGTTGTCTAGAAAATTCAGAAAAACCCCTCAAAGATTCGATATTTTATTCTTTCCCTTAAGATCCCTCTCTTTATTAAATCGATTAACTAACGAAACTCTTCCGGGATATTACAGTTACTACTTAAGTGTATTTGTGGTATTTACTAGTGTTTACTCTTATGTTGTGTCCATGTGCCCTATATATTTTACCCCTTGGGCTACTGTTATACAACTATTCACATTACATTCCTCTTCTTCATCAAACATGGTATAAGAGCCTAGCTTCAAACCCTAGGCTCCATCCTCTTCCATTGTTGCTGCCCTCGAGAGGAGCAATCTCCACTTCTTAAGGCGGCCACCTCTTAGTTGTAGTTTAGTGTCTAGCAGTAGCCTCTTCTCCATTCCTATCATGTTGTTGTTGATCTCTTCATCAACAGCTTTGAGCTAGCGTGCTGTTATTTGGCATCCTCGAGTTCCTAAGGTCATCTACTCACGTTGCCAGCCTTGGATCGAACTCGGGGAGTGTAACATCCTGGAAATTTGAAATACAAAGCTTCTGCATTATTTTGCCTTATATTTGATTAGAAATTAATTTTTAAGGAATTTCTTAAATTTGGCTAAGGTCCCAAAAGTTAAAATTGAATTACTAGAAAACAAAATTTTAAAATGTGAATCTGAAAAGATGACCTAGTAAAAGAGGATTATAGTTGGGTCCCAAAAATTCGAGAATCATGTTGTTAGAATTTCAATACGTAAAAATAAAACAAATATGGGTATATATATATATATATCTATATATATATATATATATATATATATATATATATATATATATATATATATATAGGAATTTCAATAAAGAAATATAAAGCAAACAAATTCCTCATAAAATTAGGTCCGGAGGAATATATATTTGAACATGCACCCATAAAGAATATATAAGTATATACATATATATACATATACAAGTGAAAGTAGAATAAAAAATAAAAAAAAATAAAAGAAAAGCAAAAGGAAGGTCAGCCGACCGCCCACGACCACCACCCAACACCCTTCCCCTCTCGCCACTATTTCTCTTCCTCCCTGCGCCACTTCCCTCACTCGCCCTCTTCCCGGGCCGCGCCCCCGCGCCCGCGCTCTCGCCTCCTCCGCAGCCCAGCCCGCGTGAAGCCCCTTCGGACCAGCGGTTTTCCCCCATCGGACCACCGGTTGCCGCCATCCTGTCCGCGCCGACCGCCCTTGCCGCCGCCTTTCCAAGCCGCTGCCGCCGCCTCTTTTCCCCCGGCTGCTCGGTCCAGCTGCACAGGCTAGTCTCGAGCCGCACATGCCATCATGACGGTTCGGCGGACCCTGCTCGCACCGCCGCCGCCCCTACTCCCGCGCCGCCGACACGACCGCACAGGGGGAGCGCCGATGCCGACCCTCCTCACGCGCCTATAAGAACCCCTGAGTGCGCCAACGTCTTCCCCACACCCCCAGGATCCTCCCACAGCGAGTAATTGAGCCCCCATCCACCGTAGCTCGCCGGCGCCCTTTTCCTTCCCCAACTCCGGCGACCATCAATCCGACGAACCAGGACAATAGGACCCGATTCCGTTCTCCTACGCCAACCCCGGGACGTCGCCGACCCTTCCCGGTCTTCCCGAGCCTCCGTGGCTCAGCACTTCACCGCCGCCGGCTCCTCCTCTCCGCCGCCGCCGCCGCCGCCCTCCACTGCACCCGCCCCGCCAATGCCTCCATCGGCATCACCGCAAAGACAGGAACGATTTCAAGCATCGCCGACACCTCCCGACCATCCACCGCCGACCGCACCGCCGCTCATTTCCCACCCCGGCCTCCTCTGCCCAGCCACCTTCATCGCATACCTCAAAAGGTATAGCGCCCATATATGGTAAGCAACATCAGAGCGGTGACTTGGTTAGCGCAGCCGATTCCTTTCCCCCTGGCTCCCCCCGACGCGCGTTGGAGCCCCCGACTCCGTGTGCGGGGGTTGAGCCATTTCTTTTGAATTTACTACCGACACCGGGCCCCGCTTGTCACCGCATTAGGTCAGGGGCTCACGACATGTGGGCCCACCCGTCGTGGTGCTAGACCGAGAGGTCGCTGACAGACGGGTCCCACTGTCGAGGCGGCCACCGACATGTGGGTCCCAGACCGAGGGACCCACCGCCGCTGGTTGCCGGAGGACGCAGCCCGCCATGCGAGCCCCACCCGTCAACGGGCGCAAGAGGGCCAGAGCCACCGCCATGTGGACCCCACTGGTCAGAGGCAGGAAAGAAAAATAATAAAATAAAATAAAATATGAAATATAACGTGTGGGACCCACCTGTCAGAAATCTGATAATTTAGAGATTTATCTGAACTGAGATTTTTAAAATGGCATAACTTCTTCATTTTAACTCCAATTGGGTGAGACAAATTTCTAAATTCATCTAAATTCAAGATCTATCCAATGGAACTGAAATCATGATATTTAGAGTTCATTTGAAGTTCTGGTGTTATTTGGATTGATTTGTTGCTTTTCTTTTTATCCAAATTTTCGCGCACGATTAAAATAGCATACGAGGCTCAGGAGGAGGAAGCTGAGGCCGCCGACTTAGCAGCTCCAGACCATCAAGAACCTAACTCCTGTGATCAAGGCGAGTTATCACTTTGACCATGTTGAACCCATGTTTATGCAAATTAATTTCTTTTAAATTATTCATGTGCATGCTATTATTTTATGTGATATATTATGTTCAGTTTTATAAGATTTAGATATACACCCATTATTATGCTTGCTAGTATTACCTGTTGAAACACTTGGGATATGTGAGCCTTGTCGCCGTAGGAAAGCTATCATAATGTAGTTTTCACAAATAGAATTATAATATATCGCATTGCTTAGTGTTGCTAGCTAAACGGGGACACTTAAATGTCCCAAAACCCCTCACTTGCAAATATGATAATGGTTTGGGCAGTCATGGTGGGTATGACTGGAGAAAAATTTGGAACTGTTATTTTATGTCCCAAAAAGCCTCACAATTGCTTAGTATTTGGGTGGATGATTTGGGGTTTGTATGTGGTACAAGGAAGCACAAAAATTATGGAATGTGGTAGAACCACCCAGGTAGCTCTAAGGACCGAATCTTGTCATGTTAACCCGTGTAAAACAGTACAACCACAAGTCTGTAAAATACAACCTGGCTAAGTAGTGGTATCGAAACTCCCCGACTCATCTCACCGGTAGTGTATAGGAGTGGATATGCAAGGGCAAGGGGAGGCCTAAAGGGACACCGAGTGAAGGGTGATGTTCGCCAGTCATACTAGCATTGAGGGGAGTGGAGCCCGAATAATGCTAGTAGCCGTGGTGGACATCCGTGCAACGTATGGGACCCATCGCAAGTGGGACCGACCCACAGGGTGAGATGACGAAATGTGCTAGATATTCTGAACAGTCTTGGTGATAATCTACTTAACCACATGACTAAGGAATCGTGTGGGGCAACGGGTTGATTATCTCTTGTGGTGAAAGTGTACAAACTCTACAGAGTCAAAACTATTCAAATAGCCGTGCCCACGGTCATGGGCAGACATGGGGACTTAACTAGATATAGTTCTGTTTCAAAATGATTTATGGATTGGAATGGGAAAATGGAGGCGTGGAAAGCCCTAGTTTGAGTTGTCCCGGTGTCGTCCCAGTGATAAGTTAAGCGGCTAGAATGCTAAAAGACGCTATATGGTGCAGATGCCATATAACGGTGGATGGAATCTGTATCACTAGTACAAGGATTATACTTCACTAAACTTGTGTCGTACCTTTCCAAAATTGCTAGGTCATAGGAATTTCTAAGTACAATATTTACATGCAAATTTTCTGGCAAAACAACTAAACCCGAGCCATCCCTTGGACTAGCCTAGCATACTATTTACTGCATTCTGTGTGATAGCTTGCTGAGCACGGTGGATAGTGTGCTCACACTCGCATTACCAAAACAGAGACATGGACGTAGGATCATTATGATCATGAAGGTGCCCCAGCCGTGGATGGAAGGAACGACGAAGGAAACTAGGACGTCGCTCACGTTTTCTAGGCCTAGACAAGTTAGACCTAAGGCTGTGTGTGCACGTATATTATCTAAAGTCTAGGTAATATATAATGCACACATTATCCCCCAGTCGCTTGCCTGTGGCTATGGACTTACTTTTGCTTCCGTTTCTGCTATGTGGATGTAATGATGACATTCGGCCTAGGTGCCCTTTTCTAAACTATCACCCGACGTGGCGTAATTTGAACAATGGTCTATAATATTACTGTTTATGCGATGTATGTGTTGATACAGCAATGACCTGTGTGCTCTAACTACTGATCCAGGGAATAGAGCAGTAAATCACAAGAGATTCTGGATTGAAAAATCCGGGTCTGACAGGGAGCCCCGATCTGATGACGTCAACTCTGTATCTGAGCCTACTCATCACTGACCTCTCTCATTGCTAGATCCAGTGATCTTCAGCGCCCCTAGCTTGCCAAAGATCTTGAATTGCTATCGTTGGTCTTCCATTGCTCGAGCCGCCACTGCCACTCGGCTCTCTCAGCTACCACAATCTAGATCCAATCTAGATCTAGCCATTGTCGCCTTCAAGGGTCCTCCGACACCACCTCTGCCTCTTAGGTCATCACCGACATGGCCTTCCTTGCTTCAAGCCGTTGCTTGACAACTATGCCATCACTCAAGGCTTGCTACCCTTCTCCAGGGCAGATCTTCTCCTCATCACCATCACCGGGTTCTCTCTTTGGCCGTCGCAGCCACCTTGGACATATTCTTCCTAGAGATGTTGCCGCTACTGGCTCTCCTGGCCCAGGCTACTACAGATCTATCGGAGGAGCTCGTCACTGCCGTTGGGGGCCACCGCCATCCATCATCCTTGACTTTAGCCACGTTGCCATTATCTGCAGCAACCGCTGCCGCCTTTGCTCCTTCACTTGGTGGTGTTGTGCTCATGGGCTATGATCTGTCTCTGACTGGGTACCACATACGGGCCAAGGTGCTGTTGTCTTGGTCTAGCTAGTGCTTGTTGTTTGGCTATCATCCTCGCTGCTTGCTGCTGGTTGCACCTCCTACTAGTTATCCTTTGAGTGTTTTCTTTCTTAGTGTCGTTGCTTCCATTCAATTCTGTAGCATCTATCTTTCAATTTGTCAAAGATGTGCGAGTCCACAAATTTCTTACCAGTCAACCGATTGCTTTGCTAGCCACGATCCGTCCATTTGGACCGAGTGTGTCCCTCTCCTTCCTTTTCGTATGATTCCATCGCTTTTCTCTAAGTCGTCGCCCCGAGCTTCTAACGATGCCACACTTCTCTTCTGCATCGCTGTTGTCTCAGGCTTCGATCAGCTCCACCATGCTTCTATCTATCTCCCTTTGGCTTGATTTGATAGCTCTTTCTATTTGTGTCATCTTCATCATCCTCTTCATCGTATTGTTGTGGTCGACTTTGCTCCCGGTTGCTTTTGCTTTCTCAGCCCCTGCACTTTGTGCTTTGTGGGCTGTCGCACAATCCTAGATGGGAGATCATTTGATACTCGACACTTTTGTCGTAGACTGGGTCGGCTTCACCGTGGTGTGAAAAAATATCTAGTGTATAGCTCGGATAAATTCAGTTCAGTCTATGTAACATTTTTATGGTCCAACATAGATAGCCTAGATCATTTCATTACTGAGACTAGGGTGTAACTAAATCCTGGCTCCCCCACTGGCATGTTGTGTCCTTTTGCTGATTACTTTGACGATTATGTGATGATGAATGCTATCCCAGATTGATCAGGATCCAAACAATAGATCTTGATTAGGACATCCCAAAGCAACTGGCAGCCTGCATCTGGATACATGTGGATGACATGATCAGCATTCACCATTGCACGCGAAAAATAGTACTGATGTATAACAGCCACTTGTCGGTGCGAAATATTTATCTGCAATATTCATAGTTAAAAGCAATAGAAGTGCTTTGGCATTAGGTCTCGCAGTTGCTCTATCCCAACTCTCATGAGAATCACAACCATACATCAGGAGAATCCCCAAGGAGAAAGATACTTGCACTGTATGATCACTTAGCTATACATTAAGGCTAAGCACTATTAGAGTGAGGGGGAAATGATTGGTCCCATTATAAAAGCCTGTAGTGAACCCAGCTATTGATCTGCTCTTAACCTACACCGCATTTGCACATAGCTTTCTTTACCTGCTAGGAACAGATGCACGATGATGTGTCCTCCAATCTCCTGCAAGTCAACTTCAGTGATGAATCACAAGCTAAGCTTAGCATGCATATGCATCTGCCAAGAAACACGGCTGTCTGGTTTGGTCCACAAAAAAAGCAAGAAGCCTTTAGACAAGCATGATTATGCAAGAGACTACTGATGAGAAGAAAGTTGATATGCAGAAAGTTTGCTTTCTCTTGGAAACTCACTGAGTGCAATTGCGACGTCCACCGTGGTCTTCTTCGATAAAATTAATCATCCTGCATTTACCTCCGGATGCAGAACTACGCAGATCCCTAAACAATCTAAGAATTCGTTTCAAGAACATCACAGGAACAGGACCACACAGGTAGACACGTACAGGGCGCAACCGGCCAGCAGACATGGACAGCAAGCAGACCAAACCATTACATCCAAAACTACGCCTTTTCGAGCTGGTCTCGTCCTTTAGAGCTTATAGCTTCTCTTCAATAGATGAATAAGATAATTGTTTTGTCGCCGTTTCAAAAAAACTTATTAAAATAGTTTTTAGAAGCGATTTATCAACTTTCGGCTTATTCGAATAAATGTTCGTACTAAAACCAAAAGCTATATGGTACAACCAAACAAACGCACATACAAACACGCACAAAATTCGCAACGACCAAATTGAACACGTACAAAGGCGAGGGGAGAGACAAAGTCACAAAAATCTTATCTATTAGTATAGTCCAAGGTCTAAAGGCTGCATGATAGTATCATCTTTTTCACGTACGCACGAGTGCACGCACGCTTTCACGAGCTCGTGTCTGCAGTGCTGGTGATCATGCATGGTGTGGCTAAAAACAGCACCGGAAGTGGGTGTGGTTGCTTAGTATGTTAGGAAGTGTTTTTTTTTACTTTTCTTCTTGGAGACGAGCCATATATAGCCTACATAACCCATATTGATAGTTCATACCTCTACTTGTCTCCTACTGGCTGCCGGTGAGACGAAATAATGACCTGAGCACCTTGCATGCACCATCCGCCACTACAACCTCTCCACTACAATATATAATGACACTGGTTTTACTTTTTTACCACTATCTAGAGACGATGCCTCTGATAACTTTTCTTTGGTTTTGTTAGATTGGTTGTCGATTTTTTTTCTCTTCTTTCATGTTTACCTTTGTTCACCACCACCGCTGCCACCGGTGCTTTTACTGCTTTGCGTGTTACACGCTGTTATTTTTTTTATATCGGTCTCCATGTATTCAACTCATCTACGGTGTTACACTTACAACTGAGGGTGAAAATTGCGGATATGTGGGGTCCCGTAGAAGAGTGGATAAGGCCACCAAATCCATCCACCACAACAACCCTATGCACCATGGTCATCTAATCGAGACATGGTGTTTATGCGAGACCATGTGAAGATCACCTTATGATTATGATGAGTAATTGATCTTTGGATTAGAGTTTGTCTAAAGGTTGAGTTTGGTTTTTGAGATCTGTGTAGAAGTTCGCTGGCTCTATGATCTTTGTTGTTCGACTGTGTGGCTCTACGACCTTTGTTGTTCGACTGTGTGGTCGGCAGTCGATTTTACGACTTGGTGGTCGGTAGTCGATTTTATGACTTGGTGGTCGGTAGAAGCTTTTATAACTTGGTGGTCAACAGGTGCTCCTAAGACTTGGTGGTTGTAGCTTCTGCTGGTTGATAGTTGTAGCTTCTGCTGGCTGTGGTCGATAGTTGTAGCTTCTGCTGGCTGTGGTCGATAGTTGTAGCTTCTGCTGGATGTTGTCGATAGTTGTAGCTTCTATTGGTTGTGATTGATAGTCGTAGCTTTGCCTGGTCGTAATCGATAGTCGTAAGTCGTAGCGACCAGGTTGATAAAGTTTGTAGCCGCTGTGAGCGATGGTCGTAGCATGTGTTTCTTGGTCGTAGTGACCTATGCGATGGTCGTAACGACTAGCTGAGTGGTTCGTAGACTGCTGATTGGATTTCATGGGTTACGAGTACTTTTGTCTTGTGCATCAGAGTAGTCGTAAATTGCTTTAGACCAGTTGGTTTGCTGAGAGTGTTCTCTAGAATTCATTCTGACTATGCAAATTTATGAACTTTATTTATAGTGCGGTGCTATGTGATGCTTTGCTTATTGGTGATGGTTGCAGGACTTTGGAGCTAGGTCATGGTGAGGCGTGGAAAGATCGGGACTAGGCACATGGAGGTGTTGAGGTCCAGAACAGTCAGAAAGACTCCGAAGATGACTGAGACTCGCAAGGTGGTTGCAAGTGTGGACGACAAGAAAGCAGGAAGCTTCCAGGAAGGTGGTAGAAGAGCATTTTGGTAAATTACTCAAGACCAGAAAAGGAGGTGTTCTGTTGGCCTAAAGGGTTTTAGTCCTGTATGTGCTATCCCCGGTGGTAGGTAGGGGGTTAACGAGTTATCCCCGGTTTCAAGAGACTATAAAAAGGGATGGAGGGCTACCCATCCCGATGTCTCTCTGGTCTCTTTTTTTCTTGCGTGCGTTCTAGATTAGGGTTAGGGTTTTGTGTGGAGCACTTGTGCTCTTGGTCCTCCTGGATGAAGTGGCTATATACTCAATCCTCATAGCAATACATATATTCTTGATCTATATTTTGAGTATTGTTGTCTGCGTTCTTTGATCGTTTCTTTTCTTTCTTGACCCGAGAAAATGATTCTTGCCTATAATATGACTTGCTGTGCGTTTGGGAATAATGCTCAAAGCCATCTTGGCTATTCTACTCCCAACATCATAGTCTGATTGACGTTTCACTCTCTCGCTTTCACTTTTGTGCATTCTTGGAGAATATGTGGAAAGATCTCTTTTTGCTTGCTAAGTTTTCAATTAAATATTAGAGCAACCTTTTGAGATCTTATTCCAGCTATGTTCAAAGTTTCATGACCAGGTGATCCTTGAATCAAAAGTTATTCAGAATCTGGATCTTGTGGTTGTGCGCCTCCTGACTTTCCTCTGTTCTTCCGAAAACATTTCGACCGCATTCAGTTTCGACCACGTTCATATCTGTTGGTTCTTTGCCTCTTTTGTTGAAACTTGAACTGAAGCAGTTGTAGTCGGTGCAGCCTCAGTCTGGAATGTCGATCGGCTTTACGAATACGTTGGTTTCGACCAAGGTCAAGTTCCAAACTACATAGCACTGATTTCGACCATACTGATCTTTTTGGTTGCAAAGCGATTCCGACCACATTGGTTGTTCGACCACTCATTGGTTTACGACCATGTTGGTTACGACCACGTTGCTGGCTGTTTTTGACCACGTTGGTTGTTCGACCACTCGTTGGCTAATGACTACGTTGGTTACGACCACGATACCGACTGGTTACGACAACGTTGATTGTTCGACCACTTGTTGGCATTCGATTACGTTTTCCACGACTATGTCAGTTTCGACTGCAACCATTTTCGATCTTGTTATTTCTGTCTCAATGGCTATCGACTACAGAGACTTCTGTTCGATAGTCGATTTTCCGACCACGTTGTGCCTCTGTCTAGTAGTCGGACTTACGACCCTCTGTTGGTTACTGACCATGTTGTTGAAGACTTATGACCACGTTGTAAGTATCGACCACTTTGACATATTTCGACCACCTTGCCTTTCTTGCTCTGATTCGTCCAGTCTCTTCGGTTCTCTTGTGGGTTTTCAACTCTAATCTTTATAGCTATGTAGCTATCAAAGAAAAAGGGTTGAGTGAATACTTAGGGAGGATTTAAAGACACCATTCACCCCTTTGTTGCATGTTCGGTCCTACATTTTAACTGTCTGATCAAATTTGATTGTTTAATTGGATGGTTAAGGCATATGTTTGAGTTAGAGGATAATACCTGTAATAAATGTTTTTTCCCAGTTGAAATGCATGTCCATTTCCCGTCACATAAGCAATCTAATAGATAATGATCGCAGAATTGAGAGATATATGGTCAATTTGAAGTACACATGTTTGACGAGTGCTGCTTCTGTGCTTAAAAAAAAGGAACTACAAACATTGTTCCTAAATCACATATAGTTACTTAGGATTGATGCAAATTCGACAATTGACTTTATCATACTTGTGCACTTTTCCTTTACAGAGTATAAAAATAATATCCTACTACAAGGAAAAGCAACAATTTAAATCATTGCATTATGTTAGTAATTGTTTTTATAGTTACATATTGCAGTGAAAATAATAGTTGCCAAGCCATGGTACAAGTTATTGCCATGCAGTATCTGTAAGACTGTAACGACCACCATTGTTGAAAAAGCACCATAATACAGAAATTAGTCCATCACACAGACACATGCACAATACAAAATTGATCACAACAAATAGAAAACAAAAGTTCTATAAAATGCATCCATTTGCAATCTAAAATAAGTTGAGTAGCAAGTAGGAGAGGGTGGTTTTACTAGTCAGCCTCTATGTCGAAATTTTAGTGTATATATGTGTATTTATAAATGTAAGTATGTGACTGTAGCAAAGAATTAAAGAAAGGATTAGGCCCATGCCAAAATAATTAATTGGATATCATCATATTTTAGTGTGCAGATCGCGACATAAGGCTCTGATGCGGGGATTAGATCGCGAACAACCTTTCCACCCAGTTAAATTTTTTGACTTATTAAATTGTCTGTGCATGGTGGGTCCCACACTTGTCAACAACAGAGATTGGATAAGCTTTGCGTTGCAGCATTGACCATAGGTCTAACTACGAAGGGCTAAACTTGTGCATACATTGCGTGTTAGACCCGCAGAACATTCTTATCAAAGTAATTAATGTACAGTGTGCATGACCACTATTCAAAGACTTTGAAACTAAAAAAATGGATACTCATGATCACTTTTTTTTTGCATGTCAGACAGAGAAATTGGTGTTTCAGTTTCTCGCGAGCAATCGACAACTTTGATCATCAGAGGATCATCTTGATCACTCAATTTCGATCCAACAGGTCTCAATGTGATTAATGCCCACGAATTTTGTTCACAAATTAGTTTTTCTAATCGTAAATAGAGAGGATTCAAGGGAATCACTAGCCTTATGATTATAGGACTAACTGGAATTAATCATGAAAATGCAAATTGGCAGTCTATGATTAATTTGACCCAGAAAATTGGTGAGTGTTTGACCATTTCTATAGAAATTTTCTAGCTTTGCCCCTGAGCCAGATGTATGCATGACAGTGCTTGTGATAGTAATAGTGTGGCACTGATAATGCAAAGCTGATGAATTGATGATGATATTCTTCGACAACCACACAAGTACTGGACCTCGAAAGAGACCTAGTGCAACATAAACATGTTATCTCCACTAATTGTCTTGTCACTGTATTGTTCACTGTACAAGGATGTGTTATGCAATGTAGCAGTTGGTCTACGCCTTTTGCATGATAGTGAAATATGTTAGGGCATGAAACAATTGGATATATCTGGAAATATGCCATGCTAAGAGATTTTAGCTAGCATGTCAAATTATAAATTTGGGATATATTTATACCTTCACTTTATGGGAGATGCAAATTCTTACGGATGAGAAGATGATATATCCTCATCTTATTTTGAAAAAGATGATATAGTTTTAGCTCTACATAGATAGAAAAAGAAGTAAATTAATGACTTGTTTTTAACATATACTCCATTTATTATTGGTTGTACATTGTTCTCTCCAACAGTGCTATTGATAACCAATTAACAAAGGTGCTTGGCAGCTTGGAGGGATTATTTGTCTAAGAAAACGATAAATATTTGTAAACCAAAACCAAATTAATGAAACATATAAAAATTAGACTAGAGGTCGTAATTTTGAACTATTGTAATCGCAATAATCAACGAAGTAATACCGCCTGATTGGTCCAAGAAAATTGGTCCAAGAAAAGGATATAGATATATGCACTAGGATATGTCCGGTACTGGCTGAAATTAATTTTCCTTGTGATATTTGAAAGATTTGTTAATCTAATTTTCTAATTTTCTGTTCAATGATGACTCTTTTTATACTATTGTTATTTTACATATTTTTTATTTTTTTAAAAAGACTTTTTTTTGGGACTCCCAATCAGTTGGTTTCTCACCGCCCACTATCAACTGTGACATAATTTCCATGGTAAACGAATCACTGCAACATAATGCAACCATTTCAACGACGATGGAATGTGTGCAAACTGGGAAAGGGCAGAAAAGTTCATCTTGCTCGGCAAACAAATAAAGAGTGGACACAAGGATTTGCAATATGTGTGATACCCTCGAATGTTCCAATAAAAATAAATTATATTCTCCACTCATGTGTAGTGTCCAACTTTGAACTTTCAAGAACAGAAATGTGGTCTTAACAGCAAGCAAACAGGATGTCAAACTCCACTATATAGACATGCTTAAGTACACAAGTATGAAAAAATAAATTTTTTAATGAACTAAATGCATATAGGCATAGTGTTATTGCCTTCTTGGATGAACCAATTTTGTATGGTACCTTCTGGGGAATAGCATTTGACTAAGAAATTTGGTCAGATGGCGTCAACATATATAGATCACGTTACAATTATTACTCTATTAGAATAAATTGCACCACAGTTATAACAACTTGCGATATGGGTGCAGGTAGATCACAAACTTGAGAATTGTTCAAATGAGTCACATAACTTGTTTAAGTGGTGCATGGTAGGTCAAAACTTTACATGCATTGGCACATCTATGCACACATGGCATTGATTGGGCATCCACATCGTCTACCCTACATTTCTCCTCCCCCCAACTCTTCTCCCTCTCCTCTGCTACCTCCAACCACTACCTCCACCATCATCGATGATATCATCAATTCAGATCTGATGGTAATTGGTGGAGATTCGAGGCCTAGCATTGTTGCTAGCTAGCTCTCAGCATGGAGGCTCGCTGATGGTGGCGGCTAGCAATGGCCAACATGAAATAGGTGCTCATGTAGCCAGTGAAGGTGTCTCTTGTTGTGGACGTGCTCAACGACAGTGATAGTGACACCAAAGTTAACTATACTTGCCTCATATGCATCCTCACGTATAAGAAAGGCAAGATGCACACCCAGATAATGTGGTCGCATGTGATGAAGATGCAACCGTTGTCATTGAAGTTGGGGATGGAGGATAGAAAGGAGAGGGAGTAGTGTTGAAGATATAGGGGAAGAGGGTGAGGTGGATGACGTGGACGTTAAAGCAATGCCATGCCTGCATACATGTGGCACAATATATGATTTTGACTCACCATGTACCATTTAAATAAGTTATGTGACCAATTTAAGTAACTCTCAAGTTTTGTGATCTACCTGCACCCACATCATAAGTTGTAAGTTGTTGTACTTGTATTGCAATTTACTCTATTTTTATTTAGGCATTCCAATTCTCTCTATTGGTGGCATCATCATATCATCCCGATCCAAACCAATTAACCAAATACTAAATCTAGTCAAGCAGATATCCTCTAACTGAGATAGGAATAACAAACCCAAGGGAATCGCAAAAATAACCTGGTTATGTTTTTTTTTTCAATTATCTCGGTATGGGAGGTTTAAGGTACCAATCCTAGCTAGATACTCTATCCAAATTGGAAGATGAGGTGGAATTAAGGGTGCCTTTGGTTGAGCTTTTGGGAGCTGCTTTTGCTTCCAAAAAGCCAAAAGCCAACCAAAAGGGTGCAAACCGTGTCGCTTTTCGAGCAACTACTTTTGGGTAGTATAGTTTTGAAAGCACCTTGGACCCTGCTTTTGGCTTTTGGCTTTCTGCTTTTTGAAATGGTGAAAATAGAGAGCTGTTTCACAGTTGTTTCAAGGAAAATAGAGATAGAAGGTAAGTTTTATACTTGTTTGAACCAAACAACTTACGTTTTTCCACAATTTCACAACCCACAAAGAGCTTTTCCACACCACACTCACAGAGCTTTTACACCAACCAAACACACCCTAAATCTTAATCTTGTCCTAAATTTCCAAAGAAATTTAGTCAATTCCACCATGGATGTGAGGATATGCCAACAGGCCCTATAATACAGAGAACTTGATCACACAAAGTGTGGCCTATCGACATAAGATGCACATCATCCATGAGTCTCGTCAATGTACTAGCACAGTAGGTTTTGCTCTGAAAGTATGGAACATAAGCTTAGGGTCTCTTCTTTTGGCTACAGCTTGTGACTTTTCAGTTATTTATACGAGAGATTACAGAGTAACAGAAACTCACGTGCAATTTTTACTAATATAAATGAAGTCAGTAAAGTATGTACTACAATTAACTAGTAGACTCTATCTTGAAAAAATACTTTGTTTAAAAGCTAGATACTGTAGAAAAGCCCAAAAATAGCTTTTAGAAGCTGAAAAGAACATGGTCTTAACCAAAAATACAAAAGGAACAAATTCATTATCACATTTTTTGCAGGATGTGTCCATGTCTCCGAACATTTTGCACGTAATACCATCTTGTAGTTACTGATTGAAAACACCATGTTGTACTTAGTTATGAAATATCTAGGTTATATCCAACTTATTCATTATTCTCGAAAAAATGTCCTCCTTATGAAGTGTACTACGTACTATGTGTATGAGTTGCTACAATCCAATAAAATGGTTTCTACAATTTAGTTAGTATAGTAATCGACCATATGTTTCTGCTGAAGCAGCCATGCTATTAAAAGATGGGTATAAGAATCCATTTTATACAAAATAGCATAACAAGTTAGCTATTTTGTAGTTAGCATAAAAGCATCCATGGATGATGATGAACAGAACTATTGCCTGCCATGATGCATGCTAGCTTAGGTGATCTATGCAAGAGAGAAAGGACAGCAAAGCTGCACTTTGATCTGATGGCGGAAAAGAAATAGATGTGCTCAATGTCCAGAAGAAACAGAAGCAGCACTTCAAAAGCAATTTTAGCTTAGTCTCAAGACATAATCACACCTCGGAATGTTCTCAAGACCAAACCCACTACCGGCATGTTAGCGTTAAGTTCCATCACCTTGGCTTGTTACTCTGTTTAACCACAAGCTTGGTGATCGGTTCAGAAAGCTTATGCTTGTTATTTAACATAATTAAATTTAAAAATTGAAAAATATAAAAATATGTTAGCCCATCACAGTCGAGAAAAAAGAACCGACAAAAAGCTCAAAAAAGTCAAAAATTCAGAAAAAGCTTATGAATAGTGCAAAAATAAGCTTAAGCCATAAGCCATAAGATAGCTTGTGCATGTCCTTGTTTTGCTTTGTTCCTTAGATGCAAATTCTTGCTTCCTGCCTGTGCTGTACTCTCACTGACCAAACCGATGAGCATGCTGAAGACTGTTTTAGAAGAAAAGAAATGTCGTCATCAGAAAGTGAGTTAAGCGATCAGCAGAACATTTGAAAGATAGCTTGTAGTAGGGTACATAATTAGCACCACTTACTAGATGGTCTAGATTCCCTTTTTGTTTATCCTTGACACGAAAATTTCGAAAGCTATTGTTGTTGGAGCTGGTTAGTTGTATGATCAGAACAGCAGAAACACTGTACCAGAAACAAAAAGCAAAGGAATTTGATTGAGAAGTATAACAGTGAACATGCACAGCAGCTTCTGTAACTGTACTAACTAAAACTCATGTCCTTTCTACTAGGATGACATCTAAGATTAATATTCTATTTTGTGTTATGGTACGTTTGCAATTCCGTACAACACTCTGATCTATACATACTTCTTTTCATGATCTTTTATACATACTAGATGCTGGATGCATTTGCATGATCTTGGCGCTAAGCGTAAAGACATCCCTCCCCCCCAATAGGCAAATATTTCATCCTTAATGCCTGGATTCTTCTCAAGGTCAGGGCCGTGCCGTGAAATTTGGAGGCCCTGTACGAAGCTCTAAGTGAGGTCTAAACCAAAGTAGCAAATATAGCCTAAACACAGCCCATGATGCTAAGATGTTTCAAAGATTGGGACAAGATCTTATCAGCAGAGATGACGCAATTAGTGACCTTTAGATCCTCCAACACCGGGCAGCTTGAAAATCAAGAAAGCTTTCTTCCAAGAGGACACCATCGAGCTCTAATCTCGTCGTGTGCTGGTAGACGAGAGGTCGGTCGGCCGCTCGACGCGTCGGTCAAGATAGAGATGGACCCGAGCACCGAACGCCGGCGATGCGTAGGTGAGGGATGGGTCTCCATAGGTGGCGCCAGCGCGGCAAGCACGCACGTCTCAAGACGGCCTCCGCGCCGGCAGAAGCCGATCACGTGTTGAATTACGGCATCCAAGAGCGCCCGATCAGTCCCGCCGCCGCCCGGTGAGCCATTCCGTCGAACAGTGGCGGGCGCGGTGCTGCGGGCAAGAAGACGAACGGCTAGGTAAGGGAGGAGAGAATGGGAAGGAAAGGCGACTTTCATCGTGTTACCATCTCCTCACTCTCCTCTCGCCAGCTTCCACCGCGCTGCCGGCAACGGAGATCGGATGAAGAAGACGACTGCCTCTAGTCTCTCGCGTCACACGAAGACGAAGCGCCACGGGCCACGGGGTCACGCATGACGCACGCGAATAAATACGAAGACCGGAAGACGAGACGAGCCGAGAATACGATTATACAAACTACGAAGCGGCGCCACGCACGGTCGCACGCGGAGACGAGCGCGGACTCGAGGCCTTGGAAATTGAGAGGCCCTGTACGGTCGCACGGGTCGCACGCCCATGGGCCCGGCCCTGCTCAAGGTGCTAAGATGGGCCCCACATGGATCATTTTAATTAAAACCCATCACCAACTAAATCCTTGATGTGACTGATAAAATTACTTCATGTAAAAAAATTCCCACCTTCATCCACTTCTAGCCTAGCCCTCCATTTCCACCTCATTCCAACTGAGTTGAGTAGAGAAAGGTGGAACACTGTTGATTTTTTTTTGAACTCACGGTGCAATATTCACACACACACATACACACATACATACATACATACATACATACATACATACATACATACATACATACATACATACATACATACATACATACATACATACATACATATATATATATATATATATATATATATATATATATATATATATATATATATATATAGTAAAAATAACGAGTGCTCTTTGGTGTCCGGACACCATAGTGTAAAATAGGTATATATGGTGTGTGAAAATTTTTAAAATTTCTTGGAAGTCAAGTTTAATTAGTTTACTAACTAGTTCAAACAAGTTTGAACTAAATTTTGAATTGTAGTTTCCTTATTTTATGATAGTTTGATTGTAGGTATATGTTGATTGCATATATAAATCAGCAAAGTATGTGTTCTAAATTCATTCAAAACTTTGAATTTGAGTATATTTTTCAAACTTATATGTTTCATTTGAATTGTTATAGATGAGTATATACTCTAAAACTAATATTTTCAAAAAATATACTCGAATTTAGATGGAATTGGTGTATTTAAAATCATGGTGCACGAACACCTTAGTGCCCTATTTCAGCGTATATATATACTCTTTGTTTTGAACAGGGCAGGAGCACTGCCTTGTATTAATTAGAGAGAGAGTACAGAAGGTTTGTTTGGAGTGCGCGGCTTGACAGCAGGCCGTACACGGGGTTACAAAACTAGTTAAGGTGTTACAGAGATATTTGGGAGCTCTGCTAGTCCCTTGGCCATCACTAGAACCCAAGATCGAGTGCCCTCCTTACTCCTGGCGATCAGGGACACGAGTGAAGTCGCTACTGAACATCATCAGCATCGCCAGCACTTTCCGTGGCACTCCAGGCCTCAAGATGACCGACTCCCACCACTATCGGATCAAGAAGATGTTGTGCCAGGTCATCGGGTCTATGAAGTCACAAGTAGTCGAACGCATGATGAGGGTCCAGATTCTAGTTGTGTAGCGACATTCAGCAAAGAGGTGGATGGTCGATTCTAGTGTATGTCTATAGAGGGGTCAGGTTGATTGATTTAGCCACCCTCTCAAGGATAGTTGCCCTGCCGTCCAAAGCCTGTTCTGCAGCACCAACCAGGTAAAAAATTTACATTTTTAGGGTGCCCAAGTCTTCCAGACTAGGGGGTTCATGGTGGCGCTTGTCACTCCAAAGAATTGTGCTTTGTATGCTGAGGGCGCAGTGTAGCTTCCATCCGGAGTTAGCTTCCACTTGATTATGTCATCGACCCCTTCCTGAAGGTTCGTAGAGGAGAGTGACCACATAGAGTGACAAGTTCATGTATGTGTTGTGCTGTTAGCCCAGCCAGCCAGGTAAGGTCATATAGCCATTTATTTTCCACTAACGTAGCGTGCAGGGTTCGATTCTTTCTCCTAGAT
This sequence comes from Bonia amplexicaulis, assembly GCA_036346245.1. Taxonomy (NCBI): domain Eukaryota; kingdom Viridiplantae; phylum Streptophyta; class Magnoliopsida; order Poales; family Poaceae; genus Bonia; species Bonia amplexicaulis. Next base: position 3,993,477 of record CM070766.1, read on the forward strand.
GCAGCGAAGATGTTTGGCACAATGTCTTTCCATCGCTTCTCATGTGCCCAGGCCGAGTTCCAGAAAGTCGTCGTTTTCTCATCACCAATTGTTATAGAATTGGCCACTACAAATAAAAGACAATCATGCTCATCACACGGGTTTTCCATTCGAAGCCAAGACTTGTTTGTAGCTCCCCATTCATGCTATAGCCATATGAGTCGCAAAGCTCTGGCAAGAGCTGCAGGTCCAGGAGGCCGAGCCCTCCAAGGTTTGTAGGTCTGCACACCCTTTCCCAATTGACCTTGCACTTGCCGCCTATTAACCGCTCTGACATGGCCAAGAGGAATTGTCTCGTCCGCCTATTTAGACTCTTGAGTACCCTTTCTAGTGGTTTGATGACCGTGAGGAAGTAGGTTGGCTGAGCAATTAAGACTGATTTGGCTAGGATTTTACTCCCCGAAAGTGTCAGCAGTTTACCGCGCCAACTTGCCAGATGGCTTGCATATTTGTCTTCTAGCCTTTGGAAGTCCATCCGACATAATCTTTGTAATGCCAGCGGTAGGCCTAGATAATCCAGAGGGAAGGTTGCATGTATGACCGGTAGCTCATGTAGTATGGATCGTACATCAATCCCTTTGCATTGTATAGGTGCCGCCCGACTTTTATGTAGGTTCGTTTGTAGGCCCGTGGTGTCTCTGAATTTTTGTAGAATGTGGATGAGGGTGCGGACATCATCCTATTTAGGTGTAGGAAGATGGCCGCGCCGTCCGCATATAGGGAGGTTCGCAAGGTAGCTGCCCGGCCTCGTAGGGGTTGGAGGAGACCTCAGTCCATTCCTATGTTGAGGATCTTTTAGAGAGGATCTATTGCTAAGATAAAGAGGAAATGGGATAGCGGGTCACCCTACCGTAGGCCTTTTCGGTGTTGTACACTATCCCCGGAACGCCATTTAGAATCACTCTAGAGGTGGTGGTGGAGAGGAGACATAAGACCTAGACCAATCATCGTGGATGGAATCCCCTTTGTGCAAGCAGTTCTAGCAGGTACTCCCAATGAACCGAGTTGAAAGCTTTGGCAATGTCAAGCTTTAAGAGGAGGGTAGATGTTCTGCTTTGATGGAATCTTCTCATGAGGTTCCGGACATAAAGGAAGTTATATTGGATGCACCTTCCTTTAATGAATGCACTTAGGCTCGGGAGACTAGATTGTTCATGAAGGGTGCAAGGTGCAAGGCCATGGTTTGGTAATGATCATGGAGACGCTGGTGGTAGGTCTAAAATCTGCCGCAGATTGGGCTCCATCTTTTTTGGCACTAGGACCAAGTTTTCAATGTTTGTGCATTGGAAGTTAGTCATTCTCAGGTTGTAAAAACTTTGTAGGGCAGCCAAGAGATCCCCCTTTATAGTGTCCCAACATGTACGGTAGAAGTTCCCATTGAAGCCATCGAGGCCTGGTGCTTAATCCGTCCGCAATTCTAGGATTGCAGCATGGACCTCATGCTCAATGAATGGCGTAGCTAGGTTGTCTAAATCTAGGCTTGATAGCTAAAGCGCCTCCCAATTGAAGGAGGTTGTTGTAGGTGAGCTTTGTCCAAGGGCGCGAGAAAAATTGTCAAAGAATGCCTCAGCTTTGTCCTCATGTGAGGTAGCCCAGCCTTATCCCCTCATGAGGCACTAGATGAAGTTCTTCCATCTACAGGAGTTGACTCTAATGTGGAAGAATTTTGTATTAGCATCTCCTTCTCGAAGCCAGTTGATCCTCGATGCCTTTTTCTTTAGGATTTTTCAATTACCGCTACGCCCATCACTTTTTTAAGTGAGCTCTGAGCTCTCCCTATTTCGTTGTCAGTGTGGTTTTCTTATGCAATGTTGAGGTGTAGGATGATCTCTTAAGCCATGTGTAGCTGTAGTTTCGCTTGTGGGAGCAGATGTTTGCTCTAGGTTCTTAGCCGTTTTGCTATGTTCATCAATTTCTTATTGAAGGTCAGGATTGGGTCCAGGCTGGGAATAGTTTTTGCGTAAAGCATGGTGAACGATCTCTTGGAAACATTGTAGTCATATCTAGAAATTTTTGCAACGAAACACTTTCAGCGGTCACGGGCCACGAACATTTGACAGGAGGAAAGGGTAGTGGTCTGAGAGGGATGTGGACAAGGCCTGCAATGCATGATTATTGAAGGTGGTGTTCCATGCATTGTTGTAGAAACACCTGTCAAGTTTGACAAGTGTCGGGTTCTCTCTTTCATTGTTCCGTGAACTTGTGGTTTTGCAAATGAATCTCTCTTAGCTCACAGTTGTTTAAGGTGCTTTAGAACTTTCCCATAAGACTGCGATTGAGATTCCTGTTGTTTTTCTCTATCGCCCTATAGATGAGGTTGAAATCTCCTAGGAATAGCCACTTGACGCCATCTAGCGGTCGTGCAAGATGTAGTTCCACTAGGAACCTCTCCTTGTTCCTGTCAATAGAAGGGTCATACACCGTGGTAAGAACAAAGGTAGTGGCACACTCTTTTACCTAGACATCTACTGTGAGGCAATAGTCATGCCGGCGAGTGTTGGAGATGCAAATGGCATTACTATTCTAGAGTATTAGAATTCCTTCTCGGGTATTATCCGCCGGCATGAAGGAGAAGTCATCTAGTCTATTTCCACCCAAGGACTTGGCCATCAGTAGATCGATTGCACACAATTTCATTTCTTATAGGCAAGCGATGTGGCAGGGGTTGGCATCAATGGTTTCTTGGACAGTTGTACAACATGCAAGAGAGTTTAGCCCCTCATGTTCCAACAGAGAAAGGTGATGTTAGGCCACAACATCACAAGACTGTAAGTAGCTATTGCGGTAGTGAACTAGGGGAGTAAACAAGTGCACCAAAAGGCCAGCAGGGTTGGCTGCATGCAAAATTCCCTTAGGGGAAAATATCGCATTCATAGCCGAGGGCAAACATATGGAGATAGCAGTTCGGCCGCTCTGACAGATGCAGCAGCAAACCATGGGGGTATACAGGCGCACCGAAAGGTCAGTCGGATAGGAGCAAGGCCTTGGATGGTACCGAGTGCTAGCCTTGCCATTCCATCCACTAGTGGAGGGGAGCAAGGCGAAGCGGCACGATCGAGGGGTTGGAGATGACATCCTGGTGAAGTGGTAGCAGCAGCTTGTTTATAGCTTCTCCCAAAGCCTACAGGTATGCCTCGACCTTATGGAGCCATGCCTAGTGATTGAATTGTGCCTCCTCCTTTGACCAGCAGAGCTTGTTGTCGAGGAGGTCGGTGAGCTCTTAGTGAAGGAGCGCCGTGTGGGAGGTGAACAGAGCCTACAGGGTGGTGTCCATGTGATCTTTCCTCTCCTTGTCAGCAGGCAGCTGCTGGTTGTGGACTTGCTATTCTTCATTAGAGCTGAAGATCATACGTCCTACCAACGTCATTATGATGACGCCAATCTCCTCTAGTGTAGTGGAACGGCCATGGGCAGCGGTCGCAAAGGTGCTCCGGGGCTTGTGACTTCTTGCACTAGCCATTGTCATGGGTGGAGGTTCTCCACCGACCCTGGTGGTCATTCTTGTATCGGTCATGGGAGTCCTCATCATCATTCTCATGGCACCTGTCACGATGCTTGTCATTGCCACAACAAGCTTCGAGCTAGAGGAGCCAGTGGTGCCCTTTTCCTATCGGGTGGCATCATTACTTTGATGGTGGCTGTGGTGGTCCTCCTGATGCTCCAGGGTGCTGTTGATGGAGCCTAGGAGCCAAGAGAGGTCATGCTTTGCAAGCTTGAATGGCATGAAGCTTCCTGTGGCATGGTAAGCATAGGGGATGAAAATCTTCGATGAAGTCAAGGTACAGAAGGGCCCAGAAGGCAAGGCCCTTCTTGTAGTGGCCCGATTGGACGTGGCTGTCTAGGGCCTACTGAGGAGCCAAGAAGAGAGTCATTACCGAAGGTAAGCCATGTTACCTTCGGAGTGGTGCTGGGGTTCCATGCCCAAAGGTCCAGAGTGCACACGTCCTCTTGGTGAAGAGACTTCTCATCAACGCGGTATAGAGAGCACTTGTTGCCAATGACCCTACTAGCAGCCTCTTGCTCCAAGCATGCAAGGGAATGCTCTCCAGAAGAGCTGCACATGAAACCATAATGCCGCTCCAAAATCATGACAAAGTGAATTTGATGTCATGGAAGATGAACTTGTGGAGGTCAGCCACCTCGCCTCGATGATGCTTGTGCTCAAGTTGACAAGGTAGTTTTTCGGATAGTGGTGGTGCACCGAGAAGTTGGAGGACCTTATGTTGAACCTTCTCCTTATGGTTTCAGTAATGGTGTGGAGCTCCATCTCAAGCCTTGTCTTACATAGCCAAAGCATAGTCGAATAGGCTTCGTGGCGCTAGAGCTCCCTGGTGACATGAATGATGCAAGCATCCTCTGCCAAGCAGGTGCCCAGGTCACCAAGGTGTGGGTTCACCATGGCTCTAGCGGGTGTATGATGAGTAGCAGAAGAAGGCACATGGATGGCCCAAGGACCTACTATGGTTGTTGAAGCTAAAGTGATAGGGACGACTAGCCGGGGGTGCGAAGTAGGTGCAGCTGGGGTGGTAGGGGCAGGCAAGCGAGCAGGCCCTCTCAGATGCCAATGACACTCTTTTGCCTTGTGGCCAGAGCAAAAGCAGCAGCGACACTTGGTAGGGTCATGACAAGAATGAGTGGTGTAGTCACAGCCGAGGTAGTTGAAAGACCTTCTTTTGTGCATTCTAGGAAATGTTGGTAGTTGCGACTTGAATGTGTGGTGAATGAACTCTTGGGAGTGCCCACCACTACAGAGAAGGCTATACAAGATGCCTCATCACAGATAGTTCCATAGAATCCATCAGTGTTGTAGTTATCACAGACGGTTTTACAAGCGCTGACCATCTATGTTACTAGCGATGGCTAGAACCATCTGTGATACATAATTATCATAAACAGTCTCTTGTTAAAAATCATCTGTGAATTATCATAGATGGTTCAAATTAAAAACCATCTACGGTAATTGCAGATATCACAAATGATTTTTAATCTGAACTGTAACATCCCAAATTTTGTGATTTTTGAAAATGTAAATTTAAATTAATTACTTTAAAGAAGTTGGATCTTATTTGAATTTTTCTGAGTTTTTCCAGATTTTAAAATCAATTTCTAGAATTAAAAAGAGATCTTAGTTTGAAAATATATTACCAAAATAAGTTGGAAATATTTTATATAAGTCCAAATATCCCCAAAAGCTTCTGTAAATTTTTCTAGAATTTTTAGAAGAAATTTCATATTTTTCTGAGCTATATTCAATTTTCTAAGATTTTCTGGAAATCAAAAACTAAAAGAAAATTTATTTTCTCTCCTCTCTCTCCGGCCACGTGACGGCCGGGATCTGCCCACATCGCCGCCCGGGATCCCGCTTCCCCTCCAAGCGAGCGACACGTGATCGACCCGATCTCCGCCGCCCGCTCCTTCCTCTCACCGGCGCCTGTCCCACCTGCTTGATCCGCCTTCCCCGCCTCCTCCTCCTCGCTCGCCTGCAACCGCCTCCCTCTCTCCCCGCCCCCACTCACCCAACCGCCCTAACCACCCCCGCACTCACCGCGCCCACTTCCCCTCTCTCCCCGCCCCCACTACCCCCAACCGCCCAACCACCACTCCTCCCTCCCCACGGGTGAGCAATTAGCGCCCTCCGCCCCTCCGCCTATAAATACCACCCCGGCCTCCTCTCACTCCGCACCACCTCCCCTCCACTCCTCCCTTCCCGCCGCCCGCCGCCGCCGCCGGCACCCGAGGCGCCGCCGCTTCCCCGCCGCGGCCGCCTGCTTCATCGCCGAGCTCGCGCCAAGGTGAATTGGGTTCCTCCTTCCCTCTCCATTCCCATCCTCGCCGCCGGCTGTCGCTGCGCTGTCACGGCAAGCTCGCCGCCCCGTGCCCCGGCCGGCGTCTTCCCGTGCCTCGTGGCGGCAAGGCGTGGCGCGCGTCGCCGCCACGCCGACACCACCTCGGCTTCCCCGCCCGTCGGGCCGACTGTCCTCCCCGCCACCTCGGCCTCCCTTCGGTCCATGGACCCGGCCCATATACCGGGGCCCACGTCACACCCACCCTGTGGTCGACGCCATGTCAAGGCTATAAACTGTTTTCCGTAGAAAATAATTCGGCCGAAAAAGAAATTCCCGATGACGTCATAATTCTGAATTTCCTTTAGAAAATAATTCCAAAATCCGCTTTATTCTTTTCTTTCATTTTAAACTTCCGATGCCCGCATTTTTTTCATCCTAACTCCGATTGAGTCCATTCAAATTTCTAAATTCATTAAAATTCCAAAATATTCATTTCTGCCATCCTTTTAAATTTTGAAATTTTGTAATATTTTAAAATTCAAATTTTAAACACCCAGTTCACTTTCAAAATCTCGCCATTTCAACTTTTCTATGCACTTCCAAAATTCAAATTCAAACTTTGATAACCTTGTACCTTCATCACCATAGAACTCTTTTTGTCTCAATATTAAGATTATTATGAGTTTAATAATTTTAGAACGGTAGTAAATGCTTAATCAAGCTAGTCGGTCAGAATAATCTTCGGGTGGAAAATAGATATGAATGATTACATCTAGTAGCAATCAATATTTGTTGTTGTTGTTGTTGTTAAGATGGTGAAAGATGTTTTAGACTTGGGTGGATGGCAAGATTGGATTGGTGCTGTCTAGCACGAGAACTTGAAAAGTGTATGTTCCACCCAAGTCAATTAAGGACCGACGCTTGTGTTTGTCCAAACTGAGCACTACCGTACAACCACATGTCTATATGGGTATAACCTAGCTGATTAATTTACAATAGACTAGTTTAGGTACCACCAGTGGAAAGTGGGTGCCAGGGTGTACTGGTTATTCACAGTGAGGGACAAGTGTTCTTCGTACTCATACGGTGCAAGAGGGGGCTTCTGAATGTGGTGGATTTAACCCTTCAGCGGTGAAACCTCAGCGGGTGGTGACTAGCTAGGCTAAAGTAAGGCAAAGGCTTTGTGATGAATTATCTGGGTCTCATGCCTAAGGAAGCTTGTTGGCTATTAAGATAACTTGTCTCTTGTGGGTAAAGTTGTACAACCTCTGCAGAGTGTTAAAAACTATTCGAATAGCCGTGCCCACGGTCAAGGGCGGGCAAGGAATGCATTCACATGGTAGAACTTTGATTTTTTTTAAAATAAAGTTTTGGGAATCCGAGAGTGGAAGGAACTCTCGGGGTTGTTCTGACAAATGAAGCCAGTGTGGGTGATTGGAACCCGTAGATTTAAATTTTGGTGAATGGAGCCAGTTATCTAGTGATGGTGGATAGAACCTTCACTATAAAAATGTTGCATAGTTTCAGTCAAGATAGTTACTTTGTTAAATTCTTGCCTTCAAAAATATTTAATGGTATTAAAAATAAAATATTGCTTTGTGCAAAAGAACCATATAACCCTCTTTGTTAAAGCCTTACATCTATTGCATTTTCCCAAGACTTGCGGAGTACTTTTATGTACTCACATGCTACACTTAAAAATAAAATCTCAGAAGAATACGAAGCTCAGGAAGGAGACTACGACTACTTCGCGTGTGGATTCGACGAAGGATTTCCGGAGTATTAGGTTGCGTTTCCCCAGTCAATTGCCTGTGGCGTATTGATGGGTCTTTATCAAGTTTATTTACTCACTGTGTTTTGTTTATTTGCGGGTCTTGAAACCTCGGTTGTAATGAAAAGACCTTTGGTCAAGACTCCTTATTATTGTAATATTCGTTGTTGGCAATGTAATCATCACTGTTTAACTGTGTGCACTAGCTTTGATCTGGGACTAGTGCTGAAATACACAGAGGGTCTGGATTTGGAAATCCGGGTCCCGATATGAACCGTCTATGATAATTCACAAACACTTACAACCACAAACCGTCTATGATAATGGGATACTTCACAGGAGGTTTGTAATCCGAACCATCTATGATAATTCAGAGACATTTCCAACTACAAACCATCTGTAATAATGGGATACATCACAGACAGTTTTTAATCTAAACTGTCTGTGATAATTATGTGTCATAGACGGTTTGTGGCTGGAAATATTTGTGATATGTACTGCGTTATTAAATACCCGGCCTATCCCGATAGATCTGTCTGTAGTGAGCTAGGGTTTGAATGCAGCCGGCTTTGGGGCGTTTGGTGGAATCATACCACAGATTTGCAAGTGTGCTTGTATATCTATTTGTTCTTGGTGATCTAAGGTTAATATTTAATTCTAATTATATGCATTATAATTAAGAGAGATGATAGCTAGGTTTAGATCTAGATTTAGATCTAGCTTGAAAGTTTGCTCTAATTTAAAGATGGTCTCACTACTCCTAGTTTGCTTCAATATATTCTTGCTTGATATATATATATAGTACATAGCTAGCTACTTTAGATGGATAATTTAAGGTAAATGACAATTATATGTAAGTGTAATAGCTAGCTAGCTATAGGAGCATTAATCTAATTTAACACTAATTTGTTACATGCGTAGCATAGATGGACCAAAGTGGATGTATGTTGAGAACCGTGTGAGTGTAAAGTACATTGATGGAGTGTCTGCTTTTAGAAGAGCTATCGAGTAGGATACGTTGAAGAAGGGGATGAAATTTATGTAATGTCCATGCATTGATTGCGATAATCTAAAGATATTTACCAACTCAACGTAGATCGAAGCGCACTTGATCAAAAGGGTTTCAAAAGGGATATACATGTTAAACCAATCACGATGAAGAGTAGATTATATAGGAAGGTAGTAATATCATCGAGGAAGACAACGATATGCCGAATATGGAATGTGTTTTCGATGAGAATAGGTCACATGATGACAATCTGGATCAAATACTACCAATATAGAAGGGAACTATAATGAGAGAGATTAGTAAATTCGAGGACTTGATGGAGGACTCAGAGAAACCTTTGTTCTCGGACTGCAAGCTAGAATACACAAGGTTGTCATCCGTGCTTGAACTACTGAAATTGAAGTTAAGCAATGGTTGATCCGACAAGAGTTTCACGATGTTGCTAGGTCTCCTAGCGAATATCCTTCGAGAGAGAAACGTGTTGCCTAGAACCACCTACCAAGTCAAGAATGTTCTTTGTCCATTAGAAATAAAAGTAGAAAGAATACATGCATGTCTGAATGATTGTATCCTCTATCGTAATGAATATGCAAACTTGCATATATGTCCGGTGTGCAAAGCATCCTGATACAAGTGTAAGAATCACTCGACGATGGCAAGGGTATCGAGGTAAAGCAAGGATCTTCTACAAAGGTGTTGTGGTATCTACCTATAATTTCCCGTTTGAAGCATTTATTTGTGAACCAAAAGGAGGCAAGATTGTTGCGTTGATACTTGGAGGAGCATAAGAAAGATGGAAAGCTAAGATACCCTATTGATTCCACCTAGTGGAGAAACTTCGATAGGAGCTTTGAAGAGTTCAATGTGGAACTGAGGAATACAAGGTTTAGGTTGAGTGCAGATGGAATGAAACCTTTCGGTACATGAGCAGCCGACATAGCACCTAGATAGTGAATCTACATATGTACAACCTTTTCCTTTGCTGTGTATGAAATAAAAGTATATTTTGATGTCACTACTTATCCAAAAGCCAAAGCAACCTGGAAAAGATGTTAATGTGTACCTAGGGCCATTGTTGGAAGATCTTGTGGCACTCTAGAATGAAGGAGTATAGGTATGGGATGTGGACAAATGAAGGAACTTCACTCTGTGTGCCATATTGTTCTGCACTATCAATGATTTTTCTACCCTTGGTAACCATTGGGTTTGAGTACAAAAAGAGCCAAATCCTATCTGCACTGCTTAGATAGTACTGAGAGTGTGTGGTTGAACAATTCAAGTAAAACTGTGTACATGCGTCACCGTAGATTCCTTCCCAAGTATCACCCATACCGTAAGATGAATAAACAATTTGACAAGAAAAAAGGAGGACAACTCAGCTCTAAGGCCTTTTAGCGGGTAAGAGGTCTATGATATGGTTAAGGATATCGATGTTGTGCTTGAAAAGAGACGTAAATTAAGGATCCGTCAGAAGAACATTTGGAAGGAGAGATCAATTTTTTGGGACTTATCTTATTGGGAGTACTTAGAAGTTCTCCACTGCATCAATGTTATGCATATGGAGAAGAATGTATGTGATAACTTGATTAGCCTTTTACTGAACATTCGTGACAAAACGAAGGGTGGTGTCAACGCACAGTGTGACTTGGTTGACATGAACATAAGGACCGAGTTAGCACCAAAAGAGATCGATAAAGGAAGAACGTATCTTCCCTAGCTTGCTACACTTTGTCTAAGCTCGAGAAAAATGAAATCTACCAGAGCTTACATGGTGTGAAAGTTCTGTCCGATTACTCGCTAGCATGAAGAAACTTGTTTCTATGGAATATTTGAAATTAATTGATGTGAAGTCTCATGATTGTCATGTTTGATGACACAAATGCTTCCTGTTGTAATTAGAAATATTTTGCCGAACATGATCCGAGTGGCAATCATGAGGCTATGTTATTTCTTTAACTCAATTGCTCAATAGGTCATCAATCTTGATAGACTAGATGCTCTATAGACCAAGGTGGTGATGACTCTATATCATCTTGAGATGTATTTCCCTCCGTTAGTTTTTGATATCATGGTTCATCTCATTGTTCACCTTGTGAAGAAATGAAGATATGCGGCCTTGTATTCCTATGTCATATGTACCAACTCAAGAGATACATCGAATTGTCAAGTCCTATGTACAAAATCGATCTCGGCCGGAAGGCAGCATCATCGAAGGTTATGCAACCGAAGAGGTCATTGAGTTCTGCGTCGACTATGTGACTCAGGTGGAACCGATAGATATGCCTCTATCTTGTCATGAGGGGATACTATAGGGTATCGGGACCATCGGAAAGAAAGCAATCACTCCCGATCTGGATACATACGCTCATCACAGTTTTGCAACACATGATCGAAGTGTCCCTGTATATCGACGAGCATAAAGACATGGTACGTAACATAATTTAGGCCAGTAGGAGGTTTAGATCATGAGAGCGCACAACCATCGGTTCAATGAATGATTAAAGACGCGATTCACTGAGAGGTCATCAAGTGATGATATGTTGTGATGGTTGGCAAAAGGACCAAAATTTACAATTGTGACATGGCAAGGATACGACATAAATGGATATATATTTATACGACAACTCAGGATAGGAAGAGCATAGTCTAGAATAATGGTGTCCGCATAGATGTGTTTCATGAGTGGTTCAATAGTGCTGGGCCAAACGTAATGAAATGTGGGTTGAACTCCTACTATGGGTTCATAGAGAAAATTTAGGAGCTTGACTATGTACTTTTTAAGATCCACCTATTTCGGTGCCATTGGATCCAATTTTCATAGGGTGTGAAGGTCAACAAGTACGAAGTCACTACTGTGAGCCTCTAACGTGTTGAATACAAAGACAAACCATTCATACTCGCTAAGCAAGTTGTTTAAGTTTTTTATGTAACGGACCCAACAAATAAAAACTGCCACATAATTCTTCATGGAAAAGAGGATTATCGGAGTTGAGAATATCATGGATGAGGAAGAGCACAATCAATTTAACGAGTTGCCTCCATTCAGAGATGACATCGGGCTCGAGGAAGAATCTAGTGAGGAAGCTAGCTATATGCGCGTCGATCATCGTGAAGGGCTACTTTTTTTGAAGGAAATAGCCAAGTGAAATTATGAAACTTGGCATGTACATCTATTTCTAAATTATTTATGTTAAGAATACTCTCAAACTTATTCTTGCTTACTTTTCTGGTGTGTTTGTGTTTCTATTGTACTGCATTCTATAAAAGAATAAATTTTTTCTTATGATATATTAAAAGAAAAATTTATTCATGAATGATTCAGTAGTATGTATTGTTGTACGATAGTTCTGTTGACATATCTGTCTATTGAAGCATACAACATAGCATATCATAGACGGTTTTGTTACGAGAACCGTCTGTGATAGATCAAACATATTTGCCAAATAACCATCTGATATATCCATACAACATCACAGACAGATTGTTGCTAGAATCGTCTATGATATAAATTTATATCCTAGACAATTTGTTACTACAACCGTCTATAATAATGTATCACAGACAGTTTTTATAAACAACTGTTTGTGCAATTGTTTCCTAAAACTATCTGTGATAATACTCTCCTATATATATAGACACTTCAAGCGAAAACCTAACTCTATGCACACTTAGGTTCGATCATCCCATTGTGCGTTGCTGCCTCCTTGGCTCCCCATCCTCGTCACACCTCCTTCCTGGTTCCCCATCGCCGTCGGTGCCTCCTCCCTGGCTCCCCGTCCCCGTCACACCTCCTCCTTAGCTCCCCATTCCTGTCGCGCCTCCTCCCCGGCTCCACCCCCACTGTCCTCCATCCTACCCTCAGTGCCATGCTCTCCACCTCCCTAGGCCTCGCACTTGTGCACGCCATCCTCCCCTTCATCCGTAAGTGATCTCCATCTTCCCTCCCTTTGATGCGATGCTTGACGTTATCTTGGTTTATTGTTGTGGGTGTGGAAAGATATGAGTATGTGATGATACCCTTTAATTGATATATCGTGGGGGCAATAATGAAGTATCACTCACCCTAATTAGCATAGGTTGGTGCTTTATTTGATGTTTTGTTGTTAGGGCGGATAGCTATTTTAGTCTTGACTGTGGGCTCTAGATGACTATATCTAGGATCTAGGTAATTCAAGTTAGAATATAAGTATTTGACTGTGGCCGCTTGGCTTGTCTTCAAGGCAGGCAGTTGATTGGTAGCTAGTGGTTGGGCTTGAATGCGGATGCTCTGGGAGGTGGCAGCCACTCCTCACCGGAGAGCTTGGGATGAAACTAGTGGTCTTTTGGGGAGCCAAGAAAAGGCCGGACATTTGTTCTAGTGTGGAGTTCGGGAAAGTGGCTGTGGGAGGCTTCCAAACTGCGCCGGGGGGAGGGGGCAGAGGTACAGGGAAGGGAGATGTGGATCCGGCTGGCCCCGACCAGGAAAGCTAGTGGCAAGGTGGCAGGTGGCGGTGGGGGAGGAGGTAATGCAACGGCTCGGCCTTTCTTCGGCAAGGGGAGGCAAGAAAGCCATGGATCTGGTGGAGGCTATGGGGATGGGTGGATGCCGTGGCCAGAGTGTCCGGAAGTGGGCCGGGGTTTGAGGTTCACCCGGTAGGCGCGAGAGACCGACACGGACTGTAGCTTCAGTGGTGGTCTTTTTTTATGGAGAAACCTTTACTTCTCATATTTCTTGTTATCACCTTGCTTCAAATGGAATGAGTAGGCTACTTGACATGTTCTACCCCTTAGTTGACTATTGTGGCATCATATATGCACGCATACAAGAAGCCAGCAACACCCACCAATACCATGTACGCCTGTAATAATCAGCAAAAAGGTATATACAAAAGAGAGTCTGCAATTAAACAATATTTCCCCTAAGTGTGTTAGGCTTAAAGAGATGCATTTGTTGTCTCTAGTGCAACAATAGGATAAAGATGAACCCAAATTGCGGGGCTCTTACCTTTGCCTGGTGTGCTAACTGGCATCATTGCACAGCACTTCAAGTCAACCATAGCTTGAGTTTTTCTTTAAAAAATACTTTTCAACTTTTTTCCTTGTACAATCTTTCATCTCACTAGGGCATCAAAGTCTACTAGGAGATGCAATCATCTCCATTCGCCAGCAAGAAAATAGAATAAAATTCGAAAGGGAGAAGGGAAAGTTGTTGGGAAACAATAGATTGTTGCCGACCATGAGAACTTGTGGTAACAACATGTAGCTTTGGTCTCTGGGCACCCCAAAAGTGCAGCAATACGTGCGGTTTTTTCTTTCTTTCACGCCTTTACTTCATTCATGTTTCTTGAGGCAGCAGATTACGGCTTTCTTCTGATGGACAAATGTGTATGTGGGAACATCTAAGATTCGTCTTGTGTCCTTAAAGCATTTATATACTGGTTTGTTCGATAAGTTTTAAGAGCTTTTGTTCTAGTTTTTCATAAAACCTAGACTAATTAGGCATTTTTAAGAGAAGCGCACTACAGGTACAGGGCAGATGTCCGCTGCCCTGGGCAGACACCGCATGGCGCCCACCCCACCCCTCACATCCACATTGTTAACCCAGGACAGACGTCCGCCAGGTAGCAGAAAGCAGAAACGTTTCTAAGAGGCTAAGGGCGTTGTCTGATAGATTTTGGTTAAAAATAAATAATATTAGTTGTAAAAAATATCTTTTAAAAAGAGGCTATGAGTGGTGAGGAAAGTAGAGAAGAGATAAGTGCGCGAAATGGGAATGAGAAGAGTAAGGTGCGTAATATGTCCGTCATCTTTGCCTTATCTCCGAATCGAGACAGAAGCAAAAGGTCCACATATAGATCTCCATATTTCACACATTAAAAAGTCTGCCAAAGGTCCTTAAAAATTGTTGAATATGCTACTTAGGTCTCTAACCCTCTAAACTTAAGATTTTACTTAGCAAGTCCCCAAACTTGCAAAGTGTCTCTCTGTGGTCATTTAGCTTTTTCATTAGCTGAAAGTATTGGTGTTGATGTTGAATGATAAGAGTATAAGACGTAAAACTGATAAATGATCACATCACTTTCGCACCTCAGTCCCAATGGCACATCAGTATTGTTAACCTAATTATACAAAAAAAAAGCTGAACTATATAATTAAGCTGTGAGCTTACAGAACTGCCAAATTTATTTTCAAATACAAGGACCCAAATGCAACCTTGGTAAGAGTTTACGAATATCTGATGCAGAACTTTCTTCAACTTATATGTTATCGATCAGATCTAAGGATTTGTTAGCTACAGGAAAATATCATTCACTGCATATGTGTTTGACAAATGTTTGTCAGACATCGACTTTCTTGTATTTTTTGAAGCACAAACCATATGGTGGCCTGCGGCTAAAACCGTTTGATCTGATCAGTAGTTTATGTTTTGTTTAAAAATTTCCAGTTCACTCACTCCTCTTGCAGAAGAGGGTACTTGCATTATTTATCTTAAAGACGAAACAGATCTGAAACAAAACAAGTGGGAACCAGTTCTGACATACTTGGAAGGGACCTAAATCCCCAAAAGTTTCCTCTAACCCCACCTAGACTCATGGAACCATGCAATAGTGGGCAATAGTGGACACTATGATCTTGTAAATTGACAAAGTAATCGGCTCGCTAGCTACATATGGAGCCTAGACTCAGGGAACGATGCTGGCAAACCGTGGTTGG
Source organism: Bonia amplexicaulis (assembly GCA_036346245.1). NCBI lineage: Eukaryota > Viridiplantae > Streptophyta > Magnoliopsida > Poales > Poaceae > Bonia > Bonia amplexicaulis. The sequence continues at coordinate 4,008,775 of CM070766.1, forward strand.
ACGGCAGGTTAATTTGGCGGGCCCTCATATGTCCGGAGTGTGAAGAGCATGATTAGGCAGAGCAATAAGATGATCAGAACGAACTCTACCGTCGACTGGGCGTTGGTGCAATCATGTGACCAAACCACCCTTTTGGTCAATCAAAGCCTTGTGAACTGACAATGAGCATAACTTTGTGCATGATTATGTCTTGGAATATGGCACTTAGTGTAGGAGGGTATTGATCTCACCCCTTTTATGCTTTCTTGGAAAGATGACTATGCATGGTGTCCCCCATAATGCGCGGGATTTCCCCTCTAGAACATTGTGTGGGCTCCATAATCGTCAGATAATTAAGTAGCAAGACACACCTCCGGGTAGGGTTGTAAAAAAAAACTCGAGGCTCGCGAGTTGCTCGAGCTCGGCTCGCTCTAGGCTTGATACGAGCTGGGCTTGACTGCGAAACGAGCCGAGCTCATGTCTAATTTCAAACTCGCGAGCCTCAATGAGCCGAGCTCGAATAGCTTGATTGGGCTTGTTTCCCCACAGCCCATCTGAAGTCTAGTTACTAGTACTAAATATCCTACCTTTCTTTCCCTAGCCCAAATTCAAATCACCCTAGGTCCTCACTCCTCATGTCCCAACCTTATCCACTCCACTGAGTCTTGCTCCAGAGTCCAGACCAAGTGACAATCCATTCGGGCTCCGACCGACCGATCGACTATTCCGATCTTGACCAGCCGACAACTGCCCCAAATATGGCGACCCCAATCCCCTTCCGTCCTGCTCCGTCCCTATGCGACTGCCCTTGACTTGCGTAGCCTACCCCGACCCGATGCGGCGACCCCAATCCCCGCCCCTGCCTGGCCACCCTTGACACAGCGATCCCAATCCCCTGACCCCACCGGCCCAGCCCAAGCGACGATGCGGGCAGCTGGAGCCACGTATGCTACGATGTGGCTGACACCGACCTCCTCCTCAACAGCTCCGCCGCCGACCGCCGGCGCGCTGCTCCTCCACCATCGACGCCCTTCTCCGGTCTCCCCTACCAATGTCGATGCCCTTCACCTCATTAGTGATCACTGATCTGAAAATTTGTTCATGTGAACCACTTGAAAATTTGTGAATGTTTCTTGATGGCCATGTGTTAACGAACCTACACGAACTAAGCTCGAGCCTACTCGAGTTTTGTCCGAGCCGGGCTCGAGCCCACCTACAAGCTCTATTGCCAACTCAAGCTCGCTTGAGCTCAACTCGTTTACAGCCCTACCTCTGGATTCCAATGCTATGACAAATTTATCATACAAAAATGATGCATCCTAGTATCTTGGCCACTCAATTTTTGTTAGACAACCCATAAGCATTTTCGTGTTCACGATGGGTTGCAAATAGGCCTCACTGTCAATCAGATCCCAGCCTATGCAGAGTTCAAAATGCATGCTCAAGGTATGGATGAACTCCCACTAAATTTCAAAATTTTGAATTTTTGCTCAAGAATATAAAAACCAAACAAAGAACAAGTCAAGCACCAGGAACAGATCAAATATTTGACCTATTACCGTAGAGTGGGTGATTCATAAGTACATGGATGGTTACAAAGTGCCCTCAAAGCATCACCCTTATGCACATAAGATTTATCCTGTAGGGAGGTAGAGAAGAAACTACTCAAGACTTAGACTATCTCGATTTCTCTCTCAAAAGCCTCAACCCTAGCTCTCCCATCTCCTCCCTTATATAGCCAACAATGTTCAAGAAGGTGCTAGGCGCTAGGCAGGCGGCGAGGTGGGGCCTAGCGCCTAGGGGGCCTAGGCGGCCGAATTAAAAATGAGGACAGCAGACCGAAGATAAGCAATTACGCATATATACTCGATGTTTAGATGAAGAAAATTGTTACCTTAAGCAACAATTATAGCTCTTTATCCATTGATATAAAATTTTAATGTAAATGATTGATACAAAGTTGTAAAATATGCACATTATCTCTCTTCTCTCTCTAGTCTCCCCTCTCTCTTTTCTCTCTCTCGTCTTCTCCATCTGGTCAATGCTCTCCAGCCACTCATTTCCTCCTAGCCACTCATTTCTTCTTCTGTCCCCACCTTATCTCTTTCGTCTCCTCTCTCTTCCAATCTTCCCATTTCTTCCTCCTCCCAAACCCCATGCGCCTCCTTGCCACCATTTTGCTCCACCTACCCTTTCTGTGCGCCTACACCGGCCACTAGGTCCCCACTCTCTCGCTACTCCCTGCTCCCCACCGCCACCGTCGCCTCCCTTGCTCCCCATAAGACGTCCCCGCCTCCTCTGCCGCCATCTCCCCTGCTCTGTCTCCCCTACTCCCCATGAGACGCCGCCTCCACTCTCCCCTCTCCCCTCCCTTCCCATATCCCTAGCACGGTGAAAGTCACAGCCACCCCTCACCTCCCCTGCTCCCCTAGCCATCGCCTCATCCCCTTCTCCCCTAGCGTCGCTACCGCCGCCTCCCCTTGTCCTACAACGTCATCGCCACCGCCTCCCCTTCTCCCTAAGCGCTGCCTCTCCTTCTCCCTAAGTGTCGTCTCCCCATCTCCCCCAACGACGCCGTCGCTACCTCCTCTGCTCCCCATAAGACATCACCATCGCCACCCCTGCTCTCCCAAGGGACACTGCTGCCACTGCCTCTGTCGCTGTCTTCCTGCTCCCTAAGAGGATGATTAGCTGGCGCGGCTTGCAGATCTAGTGGATTTGCACGGTGTCGGCCCCGTCTTTGACCGCCGATGACCGCCTTGGACCGCCAAAGGCCACTTAGGCGGGCTAGCTGCCTAGTGTGCCGATTTTGGCCAAGGCACGTGAACGGGCGAGGCTCGCCAGCCGCCTAGGCCGCCTTCTTGAACACTGATAGCCAGCACCACTTAGTAGGTCTCAACCCACTAAGTACTTCAAAAAACCCATTAACCCACTAACATGGATTTTACACACTCATACACACTTCTCAAAATGTTTACAAGACTCGATCTACTAACACCTTAGTGATTGATCTACTTAGCCAAACCAGCTCACCTTGATCTAGACTACTTCTCCTTTGCATCGCTTTGCGCCGTGGTTTTGTCCAAAGCTCAAACCCAATATTTTGGTAAACTACCAAAATACCCCGGACGAAGCTTCCGAGCAACTTCTCCTGACTCCGTCGCCTGCCATGTGGCTCCAATGACTTCCCGCCAAGCCTCTCACATGTTCGGATCCCACCGAACTGTCATCGCTTACAAACAGGCCTCACTTGGCGCGCCACATGCATCACCTTGCACAATGACTACACCCAACTTTCCTGACCGTTCTGGAGCTCAGCTCCTCCTGAGCTTAGTTCCGGTCCACTTTGTTGTTGCGTGCACGTTTTCACATCAAAGCATCTCCGCATATTTTGACATGTAACCTGTAGTACCCAATAATTAATCATCACGTATTCGGACACCCTCGAACTGTCTTTATGTGCATTGGCCTCGTCACTTGGCATACAACATGCACCGACTCGTCTTTTACGATCCTTATCTTTCATGCACTTTTTGCTTAAGCCACGCAGCATCACTCGGACTTACACAACCGCTTGGACATCAGTTCTCCCGTCTAGTCCCAGTCACTTGCCGTCGACCACTAACGTACTCTAACCCACCTTCACATTCAAAGACCGGCAACCATATCGAGCACAAGCTCCACGCACTTGACTCACGTTAGTTAAAATAATTCATGTGCAACTCAACACAACCGAACACTTGCATCCATACCATACAAATACTCAAACCAACCAAAAACATATCTCATCGTTCTTTGGCCTGTAGCCACCGGCTAACCGCTCTTCCTTTAACGGTTGAACTACATCGATCAAACCACCAACCAACAGCCGGTCTGACTAGCCCACCGGTGTGACCGCATTCAGTGTCGGTCACACCGCCAACTTGATTCCAATCCAACTACCAACAACAGTCAGTTAGAACGCACGTGCCCAATTCTAAAACATGCTCTTTGAAAAAAAACAGCCGCTAACTAATATTCGGTCACACTACACCGCAGTCCAACCACCAACCAAAATCCGATCACACCAGACCGACGGTCAGATCGCTAACCATGGCCAATCAGACCACCTGGCGCACACTAATCTGACCATAGTTGCATACCAGTCAGACCGGCCTTGATAGTCAGCAAAACGAAATTTTGCTAACTTTTGTAGAATCAAAATCCAACTCAACAAATGTGCTAATTGTTCATCACCAATTGATGATAGATCTTCTCACATGTCAGGTACAAATCCTGGATTGAAGAACCAGCATTGCAATGCTTGAGGACGTGCTTTTGTTATGAAAATTCTGTAAGATCAGCTATATCGTACGTTGAGACACTTCTTTGATTTTTCCTCTTATTTTTGTGTATTAGTACGGGAGAGTAGTTTGACAATAAAATTCTACTTATACAACTGTAAGGACAGATCCAAAATGAAAATGGAGGGGACACCTTATAACTACTCGGCTACTCAGAATAAAATTCTACTCATGATTGTTTAGGTGCAGTATTTGAGGAGGCAGTGCCAGATGCCTAATGCTTCCCAGGTGCTTGCCCTGCCTTCTTTGACTTCCCAATGGTCACCCAACCACCCTCGTGGCCGTCTTTATCAGTGGCAGCCATCTGGTCTGGAAACCCATTAGTGCTTTTATCCTTAACTGATGGAGCAGGAGCATTAACCCGCGCCTTGTTGAGCTCATCCTCCCTGAGTGCTGGACAGCAGTTCTGCAAAATTAGATTGAGGGGGCTCATTTTGGCTTACGAAGCTTATGCTTGTAGTTTTTCTTGTAAATTTCAACGGAGGGAGTAACATTAAGGTAGTACCGATTTAGGTTTATAAGCCTAAGCTTTTGGTTTTTTTCACTGTAGCGATTAAAAATATACTGTACATGTTGTTAGCTTTTTTTAACATAAGTAAATTAAAAAAATAAAAAAAGTTGTATCACCATGGACAATGCACAAATAAGGGGATAAAAGAAAAGCAAAAAGTAAAAAAAAGGTGAAATTAAGAAACTAGAAACTCATTGGAGCAGTGCCTTATATAATCATTGGTTTAGTATGATCAAATCTGAGCGTATGATTCAAATAATTGAAAATCACTATTTTGGAATAGGATAACACGAGTTAACTACTAGTCACAATTCTAGACTGGGAAAGTAATGAGAGGTCTAAATTGGTGCAGACACAGGAGGCTGACAAAACATCATATTTCACTGATGTTAAGGATATTAGAGATAGAATAAAAATTATATTATTTTTTTCCTTATATGCTTCGCTTTCTTTATCCGTATATGGTATATTTCTGTAATATCTTCTTGTATTCCCTATATATATTGCCCATTGGGTCTCTTCAATATATACATAATATTTATAATATGGTATCAGAGCTTAGACTAAAACCCTAACCTTGATCTACTTCCGCTGCTGCTGCCCCCGGGAGGATCGATCTCCTCTCTCGGGGGCGGCCATCTCCTCGCCGTCGAGCTCATCGCCACCAGATCCAGGCCCAAGCCCGCGCAGCTACCAGGCACCGCATGGATCCGCCACCGAGACGGATCCGCCGCCGGGCTTGCATCACGAATCCGGCGCCGCCGGCACACTCACGGATCCGGCTGCCGCCGGCTTGGCACCGCACGGATCCGGCTTCAATGCGTCTAGATCTGCCGGCCTCTCTTTGTTGCCGACTCCGCGGCCACTGTCACCCGCGCCCTTGTCATCCAAGATCCAGGCCGCCGGCGCCGCTCGCCTCTTCTCGGTCGCCTTCGTGCGGATCTTCGTTGTCCTGCCCGAAGGTGGCCGGATCCACCGTCGCCCGCGCCCGGATCTGGCCACCTCCGACGCCGCCAAGTTCGGATCCGTACGCCTTCGGGCCGGATCCGGCCGTCTTCACCGCCGTTGAGCTCGGATCTGGCCCGTCTCCTGCCCACGCCGGCCCTCTCCGCTCTTACACTACTCCATCCCGCCGACGGCCTCTTCACGCGGATCGGCTCGCCCACTTTGATCCGGCCGCCTTTGCGCCGAATCCATCCGCCGCTACGCCGCTCGGCCCAGATCCGACCGCCTTTGCCTGGATCTGACACTCACCACGGCGTCGCCGCGTCTCCCTTGTGGGCTCGCCTACTTGCGCTTGTGAGGGCGCCCGCGCCGGACTCTACTCCCGGCTCCTCTTCGTTGCCTCAGCGCCGCCCCGGATCTGACCCTCTCCGCCGACTCCCGGCCGCCCTGTCGTCGGCTTCATCCGACCACCACTAGCAACCGACGCCGCCTCTTCTCTGGCCACCTCTCCTAGATCTAGCCGCCGTCGGATCCCGCCGCCGCTCCCGTGGCCGCCCGACCTGGGGAGCCACCGCCTCCCATTGGAGCCCGCCGCTCCCTTCTCTCTGAGTGAGGGAGAGAGACGGGAGTGAGGGTGGAGAGCGGCGGAAGTGAGGGAGGGGTGTGAAGAGAGAGGGGAAGGGGGATTTTGAGGGGACTTTTCTTTACTGCTGGTATTTTTTAGTCTTTTTCTTAGAATTTTTCATTGCGTCCTTTTAAATCTGTATATTCTCTTTCAAGTCATTCAAGCTGTGCGAGTTGACAAATTTATTGTCAGTCATAGAAGTATAGGAATTTTCTTTTGTATGGTAGCAGCCACCGCTCTATTCTCTGAGCCGCGTGCAGATCGTAGAAGTCGTTATGATGCCGCCGCTTGTCTAGCCGCCGTCCCGAACTTCTAAGGCCGTCGCGCGTCTTCTGCACCTTGTACACTACGCCGCCGCCGTCTTGGGCTTCGATCTGCGCCATGCTTCTATCTATTCCTCTTCGGCTTGATTTGACAGTTTATTCAAAAGCTGCATGTAACGACGACATTATCAAGACTCGGACTTCGAATTTTTCTTGTTTTAGTGTTAACCCTTTTTCAAATGTAATGCTATTGCATATGTCTTGCATTTGAGGGGGGTGTTAAGGGTATTAGAGATAAAACAAGAATTGTATTATTCCTTTCCTTATATGCCTTCCTTTTCTTATCCGCATATGGCATATTCCCCTGTAATATCCCCTCGTACTCCCTATATATGTTGCCTATTTGACCTCTTCAATATATACATAATATTCATAACAATTGAGAATGCCCAATAAAGCACAAAAATTTACAGTATTAAACCAATGAATACACAATTTGAAATTCAGCAAATTTCTCAGGGTAACATCACAAAATCAGCCTTATCTCAAAAATGTAATCAGTAATCTTTTAATTTTACACTGAAAGGTTATCAGTTAGTTACTAAACAAGAGGAATCATCATTACATGAGAACATAGAAAAAAAGGACATCAACTGGAAACAAAAAAAAGCAGAAATTTTTAAAAAATGAAAAAGGAAAAACACAAGTACAAGAGCTCCATAGTTTATGGCACCATATTCCTGAAAATCATAAATATAGGAGCCCAATGCGCTACACATGACCATATCACTACCACAAAAACAAAGAAAATGAGCATGAACTCGGAGGGTAGAATATAATTAAAGACAGCTAATAAATCAGGAAGAAGTGGCGCTCCATGTCTATGTCATGATACATTGTGAGAAGAATAAAAAAAATCCAAAGCAATAAAAACCATGGCTACACAAAACACTAATCAATTTGCTAAAGTAACATTGCACAAGAGGGAGAAAACTATACGTGCATAGTCTGTTGGTTCCATTGGATCATGCCTTGGGCAAAATAAGAATCTTCGATGCACACTAAAGAAAAGCACAGATGGCCGATAATTCAAAGATCTCAAAACGTGTAAGAAAGCTTTGTGATGGAATCCTCACTGTTGTGTAAAGTAACTAATCAGATGAAGGAGAGTTACATGCTCAGGGTCTTTGCTTCACTGGACCATGTCTCGAGCAAAATAAGATGATGTAATGTTTGAGAACCAGAATGTATGAGTTGATAGAAGAAGAGGGTAGGTGGGATTAATGAAGGTGCTCTTTGTCCGTAATAACTAATGAAAATCACTATCCACTAGTTTTAGAATATGAGTTATCACTAGCCATCATAATTAATAATCTAGGTTTTAAAAAGACGAAAAATCATACAAGGAAAACTAAAAAGTATACCAAAAGTAAGAGATATCCGAATAACCAGAAAGTCCGAAGTTCATAAAAGCTAGAAAACGTTGAAATCCATAAAACATGAAAAAAACTGAAGACCAATATAATACCCCATGCTATCCTTTGTGTCCAATTTAGGTCTTCTTCAGAATTGATACTTTATCATAAGAATTTTTGGCCTCTGCTAACCATGTACTGACTAAAAATATAAGTTATACCGTTTGATTTTTAATTATAATAATGCCAATCAGTTAAGAAATTATAATGATAACAAAATTCCAGCAGCAACTCAAATGTCAAATTGTTATAATAACTGTGTAGTAATGAAAATCACAAGAAAAAGGAAAGTACAAAAAAATACCATTCTAATGGACAAAATTTCCACATACAAGAGTTAATTTGTTGATGTGAAACAAAAATGGTTGATTAACACTTTGTCATTCTAGTATGACATCCTACATATTTTGAGTGGTTTGTGCCCTTGATGGACTATATCCACTGAGTTCTCGATGGGAAGCATTCCTGCCCCACCCCATTGTCAACCGTATCCAAATTAAGAGACATTGGCTAGAAGAAAGGTAAGCTTTAAAATTTTCATACAATAATAACAGCAACAATATGGTTTGCATTAAACCAGAACATACCCAAAACTTGTAGGGCATGTAACACATTTTGGAATATCCCAACAACCAATCACAATCAGACCAATGTCTAACATTGGCAAATGCAAATGGAGCAGACCACTTTATTCACGAATGCCCAAAACAAAAAAAAAGATGTTTTAATCTTGAGATATTTCTTGATTTCAAGAAACATGAGGGGAAAAACACTCTATTTCTTGATTCAAACATGGAAAGGAATAATCATAATATTCTATATTGTATTATTGTGATCGAAGGAAAAAATGATGGAGAATGCAAGTGAAAGTCTATGCTAATGTTGGCCAATAGGAAGAGTAGCCAAAAGGGGTAAAGACGGCCATCTTTTGTGGCCATGATATTTATACCGTAGAGATTAGTGCGTTGCAGATTTACCACTGAGCTATTTGGCTTATATTTTTCTATGTATTAGTTTAGTGTGAAACGGAAGACTACAATGGCAACAACTTTATATTATTTGGTAGCAGAAATATGCCTCCTTTTTTATGAAAAAACTTCGCCCTCGCTCGCCTATTAACAGTGTATCTCTCTCATTAATCACCACATCTCACTCTCAGGGGACATCGATCCATGAATACAGAAAAGTTATAGAGGATTGTTTTCAGTTCATGGGATAGGGGATCTGAAGAAATCTAGTCTATGTAGACTACAGAAGAATGCAATTGGGCATACAACTTCTCAACCCATGAAATACGCAAAAGCCACCGAGAAAAAGAATATCTTGACAAAAAAACTAAATAAAAAAGATAGATCCAAACAAACAGAAAAAGCAGTAGAATATGTTGATCAAAACTGGGAAGCGATCGCTCCATACCACGAAAGGAGGAGACTAACAGGGAAGGATGGTGAAAGGGAGGCCAAATAGTGTGCCGCGGCGATAGAGGCTACTACCAAAGTGCTTACGATATTTATTCTTTGAAGAACACAGGTACTTAATGTGACGGTGCATCTGGGGTTTTAGAGGCCGATTGGATGCATTAGATGTGAGCTGTCTGATTAAGATCCAATAGTAGTTAGTTAATCAAGCTAATGGTGACCTGAGTTTGGCCCTACTAATTCTTGATCAACTTAAAATCAATGTGGGCTTTAATAGCAAGCACAATTAATTGCAAGCACAAACTAATTGGCCCAATCTACAAGCACAAACTTAATTAGTCCAATCTATGTAGTCCCACCCAAAGCCCACCTTCGCCAAACAAAGGTGAGCATCCAACCACACTAGCATTGGCCCACTCGATCCAACTCCACAACTAGATGGGTGCATATATTGCAGAACACATCATTCTCCAAACTGAACACTGTGTAACACCATGGACATGCCCATACCCACCCGAATCCATCAATTAGCTTAGAAACGTGTCTAACTTCTTAGAAAAATATCCCAAAACAATTTTTTTATTGTACATAGTTATAACCAAAAAGCAAAACAAAAGAAAGTAAAGGCACTTCCAATCTTTGAAACACAATTTCAAACTCAAACAGAACTGTAAGACAGGAAACATGCACTAAATTCAGCAGCACTATTTGGTCCATACTTAACACTTTGTACCAACTACTACAAACAAACTCAACATAGAAAAATTGTTAGACCATATGGCTAGGTCTAGGATATATTTGGCGATGAATAATTGATAATAGTTAATTTGTGATGATGAATAATTGGTAATTTTGTTTAGCGTTGTTATGCGAGTTGTGTCGCGTGTGTGTGGATTAATGTTGGTCAAGTTGGAAAGAACTTGTGCCGAAAAAATATTCTTTGGTCTTTGCATGTGCAGGTTGGGCGTGTAAAAACCTATGTTAGGAAGGGTTTCGGGTCCCTTAAATAGTAGTGGGCTAAAAGCCTAGTTGAGATAAAAAGGCCCAGATCCAGTTGGACGAGTTGTATTAGGGTTTTGAGTAGAGATTAAATAGGGGTGATAGGGGTTGCATATCTCTACTATTATATAAATTAGAGTTGGTGGTCGTCGGTGCGTTCTTCTATCCTTGTTCTTAGCCGTCCGATTAAAAATGGGTTGCCGACTTCACCCCGCGTATCACGTTCCTTCTCCCCTCCCACCCCACCGAAAAAATCTGCGCATCATCCTCACTTCCTCAGTGTGAAAACCGCCGCCCACAACCCCCAGTCTCCTCACTGATTCTTATCCTCCGCCTGATGGCCGCCCCCGCCTCCGTCTCGCCTGCCATCTCCCCACCCCACCACCGCCACCGCCGCCGTGAGGAGTCCCCATGCCCCACGACCACCGCAAGCCCCGCGCATCCCCGTCCATCGGAGGGCTTGGAATCGCGGCATCGGTCATGGTCGGGGTCAGGTGGGGAAGACCTAGATCAACAGCAGCAATCGGCGGCCTCTCCCCCGCGTAGGCCCTCCCTCCAGCACCGTGCCCCTCCGACCTCAGCATCATGCCCCTCGCCGCCGCCGATGCGTCGTCTTCGGGGCCGATCGCCTCCTCCGCTTGTCCTCGCCACCTAATTTGCGTGTCGCCACCTCTCTTCCGCCGTCACGGATCTGGTACGGCTTCTTGAAACCCTAACACGCGCCCCTAATTTGCGTGTAGCCACCTCTCTTCCGCCACCGCTCATCCCCTCGCACGGAGAGGTCAGAATCCTGAGTTGGATTGACGCGGTTCGTGTGATTCCCTTTCCATTCGCAGGAATCAACTATAGGCCGGTGACTTCGACTACGCCGACTTCCCAGAGCTTTCCCAGCCCATTGGAATGGCGATGCAGCCACCCTCCTGGGTCGTGGCCGTTGCCGCCGACCTCGAACAAACGGCCTCACAGCCCGACCCCTCCGCCTCCGCTGCCAGCGAAGCCTACACCTTCCTCGAGTTTAACATGCAATCCGATGACTTCAGATCTGAGCAGCGGAATCGAGAAGCCTGCCGGTGATGCTGCAGATCCGAGCAGCGGAGGTGGAGGTTTCAGCGAACGATGCGATTGCAGAGAAGAGGGACGGTGCTGGTGGTGGCTTTGTGGAGACTGTGCAGCTCAGCGCCATGGTTGTCGCCTGGCCTTCTCAACATCTACAGCAAGCTGGTCCGCCATTTCTTGATCCCAAGATCCCCTGTCTCTTCTCCCTTCCCCCATCTCCATGTCTCCCTCCACTATTTCTCACCGCTTGTATCTGATTAATCAATCCACATTGCAATAATCGCAGGTTCTCAAGGCATTGTCGTTCCCCTATACCATCACCGCCTTCCAGTTCGCGTTTAGCTCCCTCCTCATCTTCCTCATGTGGGTGACCAGACTCCACCCCGTGCCCAAACTCTCCCCTACACTGGTGAGGAGATTCTTGCGAATAAAAAAATGCAGTCTTTTCGTTTCCATCTTCTGAACTTGCCCCCAAAATTGAGATTTTTTTCTTGTTTCGTCACCACAGTTGGCCAAGATCTTGTCGCTGGACGCCGGACACATGCTGGGCACGGTGTTCACCAACATGATCCTGGGCAAGGTCGCCGTGTCCTTCACGCACACCGTCAAGGCCTCTGAGCCATTCTTCACCATTCTACTCTCTGCCTTCTTCCTCAGAGAGGTGACTGTCTACTGCCTACGTGACGATGAGTTCATTTTTGCCGATTCATTCAATCTCCGCGGTGAAATGAAATGAAGAAGATAAGGTTGCAATTTTTTCTCAATTCGTTCACTGTTTCGCCTGCAAACGCCTTCTCTGCTTGTGCTGGGCTCTCTCGTGCTGCGGTGTCGCCTTGGCATCTTTGATAGAAGTTTCTTTCAACTGGTTAGTCTTGTCTTCTATCGGAGAATCTTTGATCACACCAGAATGATTATTTGCCTTTGAGACTAAATAATTGAAGGAATCTTGTCAGTTTTTCAAACTAATTCTATGGAAGAAGGATTGGATTTTGGAGTGCCATGGCATCAAATCTGACCAACCAATCAAGGAATGTCCTCAGCAAGAAACTTCTTGGTGGTCAAGAGGTTATTTTTCCTTTTTCGACACCATGATTAGTAATTTGGTACCTTTTGCTTCTTTGCAATCAGTGATACATAACAGTGAATTTGTTATGATGCAGGAAGCTATGGATGACATAAACCTATTCTCAGTAATCACCATACTGTCATTTCTGCTATCTTGGAAGCTATGGATGACATAAACCTATTCTCGTAATCACCATCTTGTCATTTACGCTATCTTCTTGTTGTGGACGCTTTTATCGGCAAAACATATACTCATAAACAAGCTCGGTTTGTATCCGGTAGGCGTCTACAACACTGGCGGTGAACGACCACGTCGGAAGATTGGCAAGTTTGGCAAGTCTTTCAATAGTTGTCTGCGGGAAGATAGTTTGGAAGGCTAGAAGGAATAATAGGAAAGAGGAGATAAATTGTAAGGAAGGGTTAGCTTCTATGGATATTTATACCCAACGGATGGGGGAAGAAAAGGGGGAGAGAGAGTTATTATGATCAGAGCCTCCTGGGAGGGCGATCAGGCTCATCTCTAATAGATCAATAAAGCCAACAATTCAGCCATAACATCTTTGGTATCAGATTTCTGCTCCTGCGCCTGATCATGGGCGACTCCCTCACTTCCGCCGACTTCAGGGACTCAATGGAGAAGATATTCGCCGAGTTCACGACCATCAAGTCGGAGATCACCACCATCAAGGGCGAACAGAGTCGTCTATCAGTCGCCGTCAACCATCTACAGTCCGGAAAAATCGAGGCTGAGGGCTCCGACCGCGGCGGGACAAAAGACGCCTTTCCCATACAGCCGCCGTTTGTTTCCCACCAGGCTGCCCACAAACTTCGCTTTCCCCGCTACGATGGCGCTACGGATCCGGTGGTGCGGCTCCACAAGGCGGGCGTTCTTCCGCCAGCGCGGCCCGCCGCCGGAAGAGAAGGTCTGGCTCGCCTCCTTCTACATGGAGGACGCCGCCCAGGATTGGTACTACCGCCTGGAGCAGAACCGCGGCGCGCCAACCTGGCCGGAGTTCGTCGAGAGGGTGCTGCGCCGCTTCGGACCTCCGATGCGCAGCAACGCCCTCGGCGCCCTCATGAAGCTTCGCCGCACCGGCACCGTGGAGGAATACCAAGCCAAATTCCTGCCCCTGTTGGCCCGGTGCAAGAACATCACGGAAGAGCAACAGATCGACATCTTCACCGCTGGCCTCCGCAACCCTCTCCAGACCGATGTGGAGCTCCAGTGCCCGGCGACCCTCGACGACGCCATGGGTCTCGCGCGCTTGACGTCGCTGAAATTGGGCGGCGGCGATGATGACGGCGACATCGGCGCCACTCGCGTGCCTCAAGGCCCACACCGACCAGCGCCGAGCGTCAACGCAATACCGGCCGCGCCACGGACACCGCCCGGCCGCCAAGGCGCCGATACACCTCCGCCGCCCGACGAAGAACGCACCGCGGCGGCTCGTTTCAGCGGCTCACACGCAGGAGATGGCGCGGCCGGGCGGACGGCCTCGCTTCAACCGCCGGAGAAATTCACGAGGACCATCACAAGTCCTGTTCACGAAGGGCTGTGCACGATGGAGTTGGTCGATGATTTTCCGGTCGACGGAGCGGTGGGGGATGATCCACCATCCGACAACGACGTCGAAATCTCCCTTCACGCCCTCACCGGCATCACCACGACGACCACTATGCATCTGCCGGTCACTATCGGCCCCGAGCGACTGCGTGCATTGGTGGACTCTGGCTCCACTCATTCGTTTGTGGCGTCCTCCACAGCACGCCGCCTCGGCCTGGAGCCGGAGCCGCGTCCCGGTTTGACGGTGGGCGTCGCCAACGGCGACCGCGTTCCCTCCGACGGGGTCTGCAAGCAGGTGCCCGTGACCATCGGCGAGGAACGGTTCTGCCTCGACCTTTACGTCATTCCCCTCGATGACTACGAGCTGGTCCTGGGATGCCAGTGGCTCAAGACGCTTGGACCCATACTCTGGGATTTTGAGCACCATTCCATGACATTCTGGCGTGGCACTCACCACGTCAAGTGGCGCGGACTGGATGCCCGACAATCGGCGTCGGCTCACGCAATGGGCGGCGGACTTCTTGTCCCATTCTTGGCCGAGTTCTCCGACCTCTTCGTAGAACCGACCGGGCTACCACCTCAACGACACCGGGATCACCGCATCACGCTGCTGCCCAGTACCCCACCGATCGCAGTGCGGCCCTACCGTTATCCTCAGCTGCTCAAGGATGAGATCGAGAAGCAATGCGCCGACATGCTGCGCCAAGGCATCATCCGGCCTAGCACATCGGCGTTCTCCTCTCCTGTCCTCCTGGTGCGCAAGAAGGACGCAAGCTGGCGCTTCTGCGTCGACTACCGCGCTCTCAACGCCAAAACCGTGCGCGACGTCTTCCCCATTCCGGTCGTTGACGAGCTCCTCGGCGAGCTCAAGGCGCCACCTTCTTCACCAAGTTGGACCTCGCGGTGGGTATCATCAGTCCGTATGCTTCCGGAGGACATCGACAAGACGGCATTCCGAACACATCATGGCCACTTCGAGTTCGTCGTGATGCCCTTTGGCCTCTCCAACGCGCCCTCAACGTTCCAGGCATTGATGAACGAGGTCCTTCGGCCCTTACTCCACCGCTCGGTACTCGTTTTTTTTGACGATATCTTAATTTACAGTTCATCCTGGTCGGACCACTTGCGTCATGTGCGCGCTGTCTTCACCACCCTACGCGCCCACAAGCTGGTCCTCAAGCGCTCCAAGTGCACATTTGCCGAGCGCAATGTGGCGTATTTGGGTCACGTCATATCGGTGACGGGGGTGGCCATGGACCCGACCAAGGTGGAGGCCGTCCAACAATGGCCTCAACCTCGGACTATCAAGGCGCTGCGGGGCTTCCTCGGCCTCACGGGCTACTATCGTCGCTTCATCCGCAATTATGGCGCAATCGCCGCCCCATTGACAGCACTCCTGAAGAAGGACGCCTTCTGTTGGTCCCCGGCAGCCTCGGACGCCTTCATGGCGCTAAAGGCAGCCCTGACATCCGGTCCTGTTCTACAACTTCCTGACTTCTCCAACGGGTTCACCGTCGACTGCGACGCCTCCGGCTCTGGGTTCGGCGCCGTCCTCCACCAGGGCACCGGCCCCATCGCCTTCTTCAGCCGGGCCATAGCGCCGCAACATGCCAAATTGGCAGCATATGAGCGTGAGCTCATAGGACTGGTCAAGGCGGTGCGCCACTGGCGCCCCTATCTATGGGGACGCTCCTTCACTGTGCGCACAGATCACTTCGCCCTCAAATACCTCCTTGACCAGCGACTCTCCACAATTCCGCAACACACGTGGGTGAGTCGCCTCTTCGGGTACGACTTCTCGGTGGAATTCAGACCGGGACGCTTGAACACGGCCGCCGACGCGCTGTCTCACCGGGACGAGGAGACTGCGGCCGTCTCCAACTGCGCCATCTCTCAACCGGACTTGGCTATATTCGACGATTTCCGACGTGAGTCCGCACACCTGCCGGAACTCTTGGCCAAACGCACCGAGGTGGAACAAGGTGTCGCCGGCGCCTCCTGGACCGTGGTCGACGGCTTCGTCCTCCACCGCGGTCGCATCTACGTGCCTGACTCTTCGGCACTGTGGCCACAGATCCTTGCCACGGCCCATGGCGCCGGGCACGAAGGCGTCCAGAAGACGCCGCATCGACTGCGGGCATCCTTCTATAACCCTCACACCAATCGGATTGTCCGTGATTTTGTGCAGGGATGTACGGTCTGCCAGCAGAACAAAACCGAGCATCTCCATCCTGCTGGGCTCCTCCAGCCGCTGAAGGTCCCGAGCTCGGTTTGGGCAGACATCGCCATGGACTTCGTGGAGGGGTTTCCCAAGGTGGGCGGCAAATCAGTGGTACTCACCGTGGTGGACCGTTTCTCCAAATACGCCCACTTCATCGCCATCGGACATCCCTACACGGCGACTTCGGTGGCGCGCGTCTTCTTCGACCACATAGTCCGGCTCCACGGCATACCTTGTTCCATCGTCAGCGACCGTGACCCCGTCTTCACCAGCACATTCTGGATTGAACTATTCACTCTGTCCGGAGTGGAACTACGACTCAGTTCTGCGTTTCATCCACAGACCGATGGCCAATCTGAGGTGACGAGCAGGTGCTTGGCGTCTACCTCGGTGTCTCGGCGACCGCCCCATGATTGGCTGCGTTGGCGGCCCTGGGCCGAGTTCTGCTACAACACATCATACCAGACGGCGCTTCAAACAACTCCTTTTCAGGTGGTCTATGGCAGGGCACCACCGACTTTGGCGAGCTATCAACCCGGCGTGGCTCGCGTCGCAGCCCTGGACAAACAACTCACTGAACGTGACGCATTTCTGGCGGAGATACGCGAGCGGCTGCTGCATGCTCAGACCAACATGAAGCTGCACTATGATGCGGGTCATCGCGACATTCAGTTCACCACTGGGGACTGGGTGTGGCTCCGTCTTCACCACCGCACAGCCACCGGCATCACCACCAAATCCAGCGGCAAACTTTCACCCCGCTACTATGGGCCCTATCAAGTTGTGGAGCGAGTGGGTCCGGTGGCTTATCGTCTCCAGCTACCGCCCAAGGCGAAGATTCATGATGTCTTCCATGTTATCTTCCTCAAGAAGTTTGTGGGCACTCCTCCACATGCGTTGGTGCCTCTTCCACCTCTGTCACGTGGCCGTGTGGTACCAACACCGGAGTCCATCCTCCGCACCCGTCTCAATCGTGGCCACTGGGAGTTACTGGTTCGTTGGGTCGGCCGACCATTCTTGAAGCAACACAGGAGGCCTGGATTCTTTTACCGAGGCGCATCCACAATTCCAGCTGTTTCTCCAGGAGGGAGGTAGTGTTGTGGACGCTTTTATCGGCAAAACATATACTCGCCGCAACAAGCTCGGTAGGTGTATCCAGTACGGCGTCTACAACACTGCGGTGAGCGAACCCACGTCTGGAAGATTGGCAAGTTTGGCAAGTCTTTCAATAGTTGTCTGCAGGAAGATAGTTTGGAAGGCTAGAAGGAATAATAGGAAAGAGGAGATAAATTGTAAGGAAGGGTTAGCTTCTATGGATATTTATACCCAACGGATGGGGGAAGAAAAGGGGGAGAGAGAGTTATTATGATCAGAGCCTCCTGGGAGGGCGATCAGGCTCATCTCTAATAGATCAATAAAGCCAACAATTCAGCCATAACACTTGCCCTCTAATGCTGTTCACAGGAGGGGTCAAGTTCACCCCAGCATACCTCCAGAGCACTGTGAGTGTCTATAAAATTCAGACAAATAGATACCTGGATTGTTGTGTCATCAACTTATCAAATGGTATATAATATTTTTTATCATGTCGGGCCTTAACCTCTAAGAACTCTGTGTGAGAGCAGCACTGGCTTGTTTTTGCTTCCATGTGTATCAGAAGGTGAGAAGATAATCAGAATCCCCAGTGAAATTTCCCCTTTTCTTTGGCTCCAAAAAGATTGCATTTCATGATGCATGATCTGTAAACGGGGCCCATTCTGTTTGTTGTTTACAATGGCAGATCTTGTACATGATCTTGGCCAGAGTATCACCTGTGACCCACTATGTTCCCAATTTCACCTGTCAATGCACTAGGTAACTTTGATCAGGTCGATTTTTGTACTTAACATCCTGCTACTGCTGCTGCAAGCTCTGATTGTTATTCTGTCCAACTTATTCATGTTTGGATCATTCCCTTTCTTTTTTCTATCGGCAGGAACTGGTGCAGCAATAGGGGTTTTTCCTGTACTCTAGGTTGAAGAGAACAAACCAAAGGATGCATGAGGATACATGAGTCACCACCGCAAGACATGGTAGCTCTGAAGCTCAACAGCGGACGAAGCTATGTATGCTCCACTCATTCTTGATCTGAAAAAGAATTTGTGCCTCTTTTGTAGGGATCTGATGTAGACATGAAGTATAATAAGGTTCGTGCAATGCAGAGCAGATGCATTAGTTCTTTTTGCCCGCCCTTTTGAAACTGCAGGTTTTTATGTGCAAATCCCAAATGAGGATATTTACTTATACATATTTAGCTAGATTACTGATTCATTGCTTCTGACATCTGAGTTTCAAAATTGAACTACATGCCTTGGTTGACTGAAATGTTCCATTGATTGAGAAGCTATCTGACTTTTTTCTTCAGCTCCATGAAAGCTAAAACACAATAGTTTAGTCCAATGATTCATTAAAAGAAATTTTAAATCAAGGATTATTACTAATTTCTAAATAGTGTATTGCATCTTAATGCTAATTTGATGTTTGTTATATATATGTTTTTATATTCCATTTCTACCAAACTTTCCAAACAAAGGTTATGTTGTTCTCTGTTTATACTTCGATCTCACATAATAAAACCATGCAATGGTTCTTTTATTCTCTTTTATGTTTATAGCACTAATGCATCTTGATGTTTCTCCTGATTGATCAGCTGGCCTGTACTATAGGCATGTCAATCCATATGACTATTGTTACTTCCCTGTATGCATTTCTGTTTTCTCTTGGGTTTGTGAATTATATGTTCCCATATGTTTTAAATATTTGGGCCACTTCAAAGTTGTTTTCATTTTGGGATATGATGCAGAGTTTTCCTTCTTTTTTTCTTTTTTCAACCTATGCAAGTGTGCATGCTGCCATGTTCAATCGAAGCACACTAGCAGCTTAGTGCCTCAGTTTGGTTGGGTTGTGTTGTGTTGTTCTGTGAAAAGCCTTATCTGTTTGCTAGAAGCTCTGTCTTGGTGTCCCATAAATCCTTCTTATAATTACTACCTGTGAAAACCAAGAAAACAACAAATGTTACCTTCTGTTTGTTCTGCACAATAAATAAAGTATGACCTAAAGTTTTTAATTTTGTTGTCATTTGTCAACACCTTTTCACTGATTTGCAGAGTCGAAGTAGTTATTACACTACAGGTTGCCAGTGTTACAATTAAAACTTTCATGGTAAGACACACAGTTGATCTTTTCAAAATGACACCTTAACACAATATCTCGGTCTATCAATATAGATTCTGGTGATAATGTAACACAAAAGAGATGTAATAAAACATGAAAAAACAAATATCTTTACTATTCTAAAAGTTTGAGTTGGTGGTCGTCGGTCCATTCTCTCCCACTCCTTCTCACAAAAAAACTGGTTGACGTGTGGCCCCCACCCTCATGAAACGCGTGCGCCTGCCTCCCCCATCGAATCCCGTGCGCTGCCTCCCCCATCGAATCCCGTGCACTGCCTCCCCCACCGAATCTTTCGCCCTCGCCTCCTCCCCACAGATTTCTCCGTCGCTCCTCTCCACCCCACCGAGTCTTTCGCCGCACCTCCGCCTCCTCCCCCCTTCTCTGCTCTGCCACCGCCTCCTCCCCCGGTAGCAATAGGTATTTGTCCTTTGTTCTTAGAAAGAATACAGTTCTATTTTATTTTGTGTCCATTCCATTTGTTTTAATGCTTTTGCTCTTGGATCTGTGTTACGTTTTGTTGATATTGTTTTGCACTCCAATTTAGGAATAATCATTTGATTTTTACAAGAGCAACAATCATTCCTATCATATTTGTGCTGTGGATTGAACTGAGGAAGATGTAAAGATAGCTTCCACAAAATGATGGCATAGGTTGTCCCCACTCTCCCTAAAACCACATGCAACTTATATACTACAGCGACAGTGTACAGTCAAACCCTCTTAATTACCTACGTTTAATTCTCTATCTAAATGATGTATGTTGCATCTAATAAGTGAATCATCATTGATGTTTACATTCATATGATGTCTTTTATGTTTTCGTTGCAACGCAGGGTACCTTACTAGTATGTATATATATGTGATGTCGGCCGATTAGGGGGATTGGCGTAGGAAAACAAAAAAAATAGAAAACGTTGCATGCATGTCGTTGATGGAGATGAGCTGATGGATATTTGTTGAGGGATTTATTGATTGAGCAGCGGCCGTGGTTTCGCATGGAGAAAAAAAAATCGCAGCGGCGTGTTTTTGATCTTTGCATCCTGAAGCTCAAATCGGCGACGTCTTGTTTCTCGTCTTCTCGTGTCCGGGCATCGCTAGAAAAAGTGATCCTTTACATGCGTACTGGTTTCGGCCGCACATAAGTTGCTTTAATGCATGGTGATAAGGGCCTGGCTGGAGGTATAATTAGTGAGGTGAGTCTAATTACGTTTTTGTTTTTTTCTTTTTCGTTGGTCTGGTTGTTGCCGAGACGTTGGTGATCGGATTGCGGCCGTACTAGGTGATGAGACCCTGTGAGCTATTGGTTTATCTT
Organism: Bonia amplexicaulis; assembly: GCA_036346245.1. NCBI lineage: Eukaryota > Viridiplantae > Streptophyta > Magnoliopsida > Poales > Poaceae > Bonia > Bonia amplexicaulis. The sequence continues at coordinate 4,029,764 of CM070766.1, forward strand.
GGGTAATCATTCGGCGATAGCTGCATGCATGATTTCTGTGCTGGTTGAACTCACGGCTAGGTTCATTAGATTATCAATTTTTTTTCTGTTGCTACAGTAACTTCCAGAATCATTCACCCATCTGATTGCCATCAATGATCCTACAAAAATAGTAAAATAGAGTAAACTGCACTTTAGGTCCCCAAACTCGCGCAGTTGTGCCACTTAACTTCCTCAATACATTTTACTCAAAGACGAGCTGAAGAACAAATTAAAAGATTAGAACATACAGAATTCCACTAGTCTGTGATGTTGCACCGGTACCATCTCCCAAACTAACCACGGTGACGCACTAAACTAGCTCGAACTCAAATTATGAAAGGGAAATAAAAATTTCCTACTTACAAAAGTCGCATTAATCCAACACATCCAAAACAACCCGAAACAAAACTGCACAAACTGACCACCACACAAAAGATGGACATACTGTTCTGAAGCCGCGGCACCGACAGATCAACTGTCCAATACGACCACCCGTTATCACCTATCACGCCATTAACACCTACGTTACAACCTAGCGAAAACCTAGCAAGCAGAGCACCATAGATAACTAGATCGAGCAATAATTCAACATTATATGAGCCGCATCATTAATCAACCAGCCTCACACTGAGCACACGCCAAACCAATTCTGGTGGCCAAAAGAAGCACGCAGAATCAAGTCGCCAACTCGAAGCAACATACCACCCGAAACGACCAACCTATTTCACTCCTATATCCTATCGCAGCAGCACCAACCAACCATCCAACCCCTCTCACAACGATCGAACCACAGGAACGATTGCAAGAACGAGCAGACCATGCGGAACGAGTTGTGAGTGGTAATGTAAGAGACGGAACAGGGAGGGGAAGGGGAGAGGGATCACCGGAGTGGTCGGCTGAGGAGAGGGAGGCCTCTGGTCGACGCTGGTCATCGCCGGAGATCGCGAGGAGGGGGGCGGTGGGAGTGGTGGGGCTTCGGAGGAGGGGAGGGAGATTGGAGTGGCAGCGGACGGCGCTGCGCCGCTGACATGGTGGGGTAAGAGCTTCCGGTGTAGCTCACACACAAATTTAAGAGAACTACGAATTTTGGACACTTTTAACTTGCTTTGAACTCGTATTTACAGAAATAATAGTATTCACATAAAATTAGTAAAACTACTATTTTTACCGTATGACCACTGTACGTTAGTGCCCTAGAAGCGACATGTGCTCCCTACCGTATAGCCATCGTTCGACAGCGCCTTGGACGCAATTACCCACAATGTGGTAGGTAATTAAACCGGCTGGCGCACATCTACCATGCGGTAGGTATTTAAGCTAACTAATTACATGTCTTAATTAATAGTTTACATGTACTTCTTGTTTCAATTTTTAAATATAGCAAATAAACTTAAAAAATTCTGAAATTTTATGTGCTACCGTTCCTACAAATATGGATTCAAAACGCACCAAAAGTGGCAAAAATTCAAGAACTACACGGCCTGTACAGTACAAGCCATGGTGGTCTAGCCATCTAGTTCTTTATAAAGCTACAGTTAGAAATTGGTCTATGTGCTGAGGCTCATTTCCTTTAAAAAGTTTTAAATTATGTATAGTTTAGTACCATATTGTTTAGCTGTAGTTTAGTATCATATTGCCTAGCTAGATAGAGAGAAGACAATTTACAAGGTAGAATCATTGCTACTCCTTAAAGTATGTGATACATGACATAGGGATGGCATGAGGAGGATGTTGGCTAAATGCGCGTACGTATTCACGTATTTTTATGTGAAAAATTGCATGATTTGTGACGAGCGATCACGTTGTGTCATAGTGCGTCTTCTGGCACTTTTAATCCATATTTTATTTTGCTGAATCATGTCATCATCTCTCTCCTTTTAACTGGTCATGAGACTCCTTAATTATCATTATTTAGTTTGAATATTAACAGTTACCAGTGAATTATTTTAGTTTAATGGCATCAGTTACTAGAGAGTAATTGGCACGCTAAGCTTGGCAGACTGAACTCCTCCATTTCTTCCTCACATTATCTTATTCCTTTATGGTGAATTTGTACTGAGTGTTGATAGACCTAACCTCGTTATCCTTTCTTCTCGACGTGCACCACGAAGTACTTGCACAGGGCGACAATAAGGTTTCTAGGCAACACAAAATGCGTGATGGCTCCTACACTGCTCCATCTACATTTTGCACTGCATCAAACCTGCGCTGCATACTGTTCTTCATCAAGCCCAACAGTAAGTTGTTCGGGCAATCGATCAACTTTATTATAAAATTTTCCTTATGTATTTTTTATAGTACAATGAGTAGCCTGTTGTTAGATTTATTTATTTCATCACTAGTCTTTTACTGTATTTGTCTCCTAGTAAAATTTGGAATTAAAATATTGCCCACATTTCCAACAGCTACTAACCTATAATACAAATAACAAGACACTAACCTACAGTGCATGAGAGTTTTAAATAGGAGAAAAATTATAGAACAATCTCCCGTCGGATGGGATCTGACGGGAGGTAAAACATATTTGTTCAACCTTCCACATCGTTTACCAATTCAGTCTGATATATTTTCCATTGAGTGTTCGACGCTCCAACTCTTCCAGTCCTGTCGGATCCGGATTTTACAATCCAGAATTGTCTGTGATTTCACCGCACTATTCCCTGAATCAATAGATAGTGCTCACAAATACAGTACTAAACATCAAAATACATATCATGTGTAAGCGTAAATATAATTGTAGACTTACGCATGGGCCGATCAGGCTGAAATCAATAAAATGCAGCAGCGGAAACATAACACACTGGTGGGACCCTCAGGACGTGCTCACAGGCAGCCAACTGGGGTTCGCGACCTAGTTCTTGGCCTCTTCATCTTCTTCACCATCATGGCTAGGTGTATTGTTGAAGCGTAGCGATCTGACTCTTGATTCTGTATTAATTGAATGAGCGAGGGTGAGCACAAACCACCGTGCTCCGCGAGCCAATACATAGGATGCAAAATAGATAACATGCATGGCTTATCAAGGAAAGGTTCGGGTTATTTTATTTGCCATAAATTGCTTTTAAAATATGATACATAGAAATTTTCTGAGATCTAGCAGTTTTAACTAAAACAGATTTTATCAATGTATGAATAATGCAATAATAATAGCGATCCAGATTCCATCTACCGTTACATGATTTCTGCACCATATGCTAACCTTTCAGCGTTATAACCACTTACCTTATCACTGAGGCGACACACATGGCAACACAAATCAAGACTTTTCACTGCCCACCACTTTTCCAATTCCACCCACAAAGTTTTTGAAATAGAACTATATCTGGTTAAGTTCTCATGTCCGCCCTTGACCGTGGGCACGGCTATTCGGATAGTTACAAACTCTGTAGATTTTGTACACTTTACCCACAAGAGACGATCCACTCGTTGCCCCACACGATTTCTTAGTCATGCGGTTGAGTAGACCATCATAATAACTTTTCAAAATACGTCGCCCCTTCCATCATCTCACCCATGTGGGCTTCTCCCACTTGCGGCTGGTCCCATAAATTGTGCGGGATGTTCTACCCCTAGCAACTAGCAACTGGACTACCCATACTGACTAGCTTACCGCGGCAAACTTCACTCTCAACGAGTGTTCCATTCAAGCTGTCACACAGACAGCCACTTGCACTACCCCTCTGCCCCACCGATGAGATAGCTTTCAGGGTCCAGTAAATCTCTAAGTTAAGATGTAATTTACAGACTTGTGGTTGTACTTGTCTTACACAGGAGGTCATGACAAGATTCGGTCCTTAGGGTTATCTGAGCGGTTCTAACACTAACCACACTCTCGTGCATCACTGCACCAGCCCCCGTACCATCCGCCCAGATATTTAAACAAGTAGGGGGTTTTGGGGAGCATAAAATAATCATATCAAAATATACCAGTCATTTCCATCCATGACTTCCCAAATCCGTTTCTCGTGATTAAAAGTGATGTTTGAGCATTTTGGTGCCCCGAGTATCTAAGCAGTACTAAGCATAGCATATAATTATAAACTTATTTTCAAAAGTTTTACCATTATAATTTTGCTAGGGTGGCAAGGCTCAGATATTCAAATGTTACAAAAGAGGTGTAATACTAACAAGTTAAATAATGGGCATATAACTAGAATCTTAAAACAACATATATTTGCATATGCAATAACAGCATGCAATTTGATAATTTAAGACATAAATAATTTGCAGAAAATATAGGTTCAACATGATCGAAGTATTGACTCGCTTTGCGCGGGTTACCGCGGTCTTGAGCTCACTCAAAGCTTTCTCATTTGAGAGTCCTGAGCTTCTGGTCTTCACCTTCACCTGGATCTTGGTCTTGCTTCATCCATTGATGCTTCAGGACTCCAATTCTAATTACGCGCTAAATAACTGAATCCAAATAAATCCAAATAACTCAAAAAGTCCAAATAAATCTGAATAAACTCAATTTAGCTTTATTACGAGTTAATAGGTGATTTGGGTGATTCGAGGCAAGGTCGATGGGGCTCGAAGTATTAACGGAGTCAAACAGGGTTGGAGTGAAGTGATTGAATGGCAGGGGAGATTTACCAAGACGAATGCCAAGGAAGGTTTATGGTGAAGAAATATTCACGAAAATATCCCACTTAGAACTCAGAGATGGCTAGATATAGCTGATGGCAGAATATCATGACTCGGCCTTTAGTTTAATAACTTCTTTTATTATTATTATTATTATTATTATTATTATTATTATTATTATTATTATTTTATATTTATCAAGAAAGTTCCATCAATTAGGTTAGACTTACGGATAGATGTATGTGTTTAGTTTATTAAATTAATCATTAGAGTCTGATTCACGGCAACTTAAGCTGTGATATTTTATAGGATTCTATTTACCAATTATTCAAATTATTCACCGAATGATTAGTTCAATAATTCATGGAAGAATAGGATTATTTTGCTATCTAATTGATGTGTAATAGTTAATTTTAGTATATTCTTATTTACTACTCTTCTGCGACTATTGGTCATAATATTACATTGTTCTTCAGATTATTCATTGGCGAGATTATTCCACTGTCTGATGATCCAAGACTGTTATATTTTAATACCTAATTATGATCTTTTGATTGAAGGCACTCTGAGAATCAACTGACATTGATATTTTATCATTTTACTTAGCATCTGGCATAATTTAATCTTAATTAAAATTTTTACTTACATAGGGTCGAGCTTGCTATATACAACTATATTTCACTATCATTATTAACTAAATCTACCGTTGAGATTTATTTATCGGCGGCGTGCTAATGGCGGGGATTATATTTTAAATTATGACTTTCTAATTTAAATGTGTATTTCATTTTAAATGGTTATGGCATATCGTTTAATTAATTTTACGAAGCGGCTTGATTTGTCATTCACCTTATTACCTTCGGGTTGGGATTATTAAATTTGGATATTTCACCAAAGCCATCTTTTCTTAATGCCCCTTTATTAATAATTAGATTTTAAATAAATAATCAAGCCACATTAGTTACTCATATATGATGATTAATCCAATATTAAACCTTAAATAATCTTATTTACATCCTAATCAAATTTATTAGCTTCTACGGATTAATTTCTAATTTTCCTTAGTTTTGCTTAATTGAAATGGATTAAAGAAAAATAAAAAGAAAAATGTGGGGGGAAGGGATTCGAACCCTAGACCTAGGCGTTCACCACTCGTCGGCTGACCAACTGGGCGGCTGCCCATTTGTGAATAAAAGGGGGAAACAGTTTAGAAGAGGCAAGTAAGGAGCTTGGGCTCAAAACACAGCACCAGTGATTGCTCGGTCTTTGGGCTCACCGCGGCAAAGGTGGTGGGAGGGAGTTGTAACCACCAAAATGGGTTGTGGGGGAGGTGAGGGAGCTCTGGGAGGCGGCGCATTGGTTAGGGTGGCGGCGAGGTAGGCGGGCGGCAGCCCGGGGCGGCTGGCGGCAAGGAAAAAACAAGACAACAACAGTGGGAGATGAGGGGGAAAAAGAGGGGAGAGCATGAGCGGGAGGGGATACCAGGGAACTCACCTGTGGTGGAGATTTGATCGAGGGATGGCTGGAGCAAGCTAGCAGCGGTGGTCATGGGCGGCGCGAGGAGCTTCACGGTGCCAGCGAGCTGGGGTGGATGGAAACTGCAGTCGGTGTTTGGGGAAGCCGCAGGGCATCAATGAGATGCTCCCATAATGAGCAATTGAACCGAGGTGCTTCGGCGACAAAGGGGTTGTACCAATGGTGGTGCTATGCCGAAAATGGAGAAGGAAGTGGCGCTATGGGTCCCGGTGGGAAAATCCCAAATTGATAGAGCGGAAACACAGTAGGAGGGATAGGACGCACCGTGACACGACTAATGTTTGGAGTGAATGGCCGGAGCAGCGGGAACGGCGTGAAGCCACGGCGGCAGCCGGCATGGGAGGCTTGCGTGAGCCACTCAGAGGAGGAAGGGAAGAAATGGGGAGATGGCCTGGAGGTAGTGGCAGCTTGGGGCTGTTTATAGCGCGAAGGAGGGGCTCTGTGGGGGTGCAATGTGGCCGAGCTGCTGCCGAAGACCGAAGCACAGGGCGACGTGAGCGTGAGGTGACCGAGGTCGACGGGAGCATAGTGTGGGTGCCGCACGGTGAGGGATGCAGGGGAGGAGTTGGCGACACGACGGAGGCAACGGGAGCAGTTTGGGCGATGTGATGGCGACGTAGTGGCGCTGTGGCTGACGGAGCGGCACTGTTAGACCACGTGGCTAGGTCTAGAGTATTTTGGTGATGAATAATTGACAATGATTAATTTGTGATGATGAATAATTGGTAATTTTGTTTAGTGTTGTTATGCGAGTTGTGTCACATGTGTGCGAATTGATGTTGGTCAAGTTTGGACGAACTTGTGCGGGGAAAACGTTCTTTGGTCTTTGCATGTGCAGGTTGGGCGTGGAGACGGTCATGATCGGTGATGAGGAAGATCGGGACTAGGAGGGGGAAATCTGAGGTCGGGGCAGTCGAGGATGTCACGAGGTGGTCGGGCTCACGCTGGAGCATATGGAGATCGAAGGTGGATGATGCGTGGAGAATATATAGGAGGTGCGGTCTTAGAGGCTTCGACACGTGATAAGTTGGAGAAGATGGAATTTTGAAAATTTGTGTTAGGAAGGGTTTCGGGTCCCTTATTTGTTGGAATTGGATTAGAACTCGTGGGCTTAGGATAAACCCAGGTTTTGAGCCCTAGACTATAAATAGAGGTGGTGTTGGAGGTTAATCCTGTGGCTTTTAGAGATGTTAATTTCGTGCTAGAGTTTCGAGGTGTTAAAAGAGAGCACTTTATAAAAACTATGATTTAGAAATAAAATTTAGATATATTCTGAGAAAAAGAAGTCTGGCGGCGCGTTTTTTTTTTCTCTCGTCAACGTCTCCGTTTTCTTCGCTGCCGAGGAACCAGACAAGCAGGCACGTCATCGTCTTCGATTCGCGTCTGTACAGAAACGGGCTCGGCCGCTAGCAGTGCGTGGCGTTTCTTTGCTCCTTTGGTCAGCGTCTCGTTGGTGCAATGTCAGAAGTCAGGTGATGCTGCGTCATTGCAACAAGCCTCGGTACGTCCTGTGCTTTGATTCAGTCCACTTGATAAAATAAATCAATTCGCCGAGAGAGAGAGAGAGAGAGAGAGAAGTCATTAGTGGTGTTGGCCATGGCCGCGCGTTTGCTTAGCATCTCTGCGTGCGATTCTCTTCTGATCGGAAAAAGGCTACCTCGTGTTCGCGATCTTCTCGCGCGATCTTCGTTCCGTGCGGAGGCGAAGCAGTAGCAGTCCCCGGGGAGGCGCGGGGTCTTCTTGTGTGTCTTCGTTCCGTGCGGAGGCGAAGCAGCAGCACATCTTGTCGTTTTCATCCGTGAGTTTAATCGTTGCATGCAGGAATAAAAAGGAAGGATTGAGAGCGGCGACTGGACGCTTTGGTTGATTGAAGTTATGAGCATGCATGGCTGATGGTTGAGAGTCGTTGATTGAAAACAGCGAGCAGCTTCGTTGATTGAAAGCAGCGAGCGGCGTGGTGTCGTATGGAGAGCGGCTGAATTTTTTCTTCTCGGCGGATCGAAGCATTGAGCGGCGGCCGATCGACTTGGATTGATCGAAAAGGCGAGCGTCGACTGCGTTGCATGTGAATACTCTTCACGTATGCTATACGTATTCTGTCTTGGTCTGCATGCATTGCCTTTTTTGCGTCGTTCCAGGTGAAAAGCCATTTGCAAGACATGCATCACTGATTGAATACGAAGGAGAGAGAGAGAGAAGTATATGAAGTGACTTTTTTGCATGCAGCCGTGTTGTGCATTGAGGAGAGAGGAAAACATAATTAGTGCCAGGTGATTAGTAAGACTAATTAAGTTTTATGTTTTTTGTTCTCCTTGCATTAAGTTCTTAAGCTTGTGATTTATGCCTGCATCAGAATATATATAGAGAGAGAGAGAGTGAGATTGTTTTGCATGCATTGTGGCTGGATATTTTTGTGTGTGCTTCTACGATTTGCAGGTTTAAAAATAATAATAAATTTTGAAAAGCTTCCGCTAGACGCTGCAATCATTCCCCCTCTAATTGGCATCGACGATCCTACAAGTGGTATCAGAGCCGGTTGCTATGGCATTAGAAAGGCGGCTGCGTCAAGCTCTTGGTCTTGGTAAAAAGAAGAACGACGACTTCATAGTTATGTGATTCACGGCAAGCAACAACGACGATGACTACATTGATCCCGATGAGGTAGGACCGTGTATGATGAGCTTGAAGATGGTTTGATTAAGCTTGCTATTGAATTGAAAAAGGCAAAAAAGAAATTGAAAAAAAGTAATTGTCTTGTTGAAAACTTAACTTCTGAGATTGATAGACTTAGAGCTTTAATTTCTAATGATTAATTATGTGAGTCTTGTCAAGTTTTATATTCTGAGTTGGAAACTGCTAGATCTATTAGTGCATCAAATCTGGTTTAACTTAGATATATAACTGATAAATTTGATGAATTAAAATTGATACATGACTCTTGTGATGAAAAATTAAAACTTGCAAATGATGAAATTGAAAAGCTCAAATCTAGTTCTTCTACATGTTTAGAGTCAAGTATTTCAAATACTCAATCTGAAACTTGCTCTAATTGTGAATTGTTAGAAGCTAGACTTAACTCATCTCAGGAATCTATTCAACAATTGCTTTATCATGAGAATATGTCATGCTCAAATTGTCCTATGTTAAATATTAAAATTGATGCTTTGACTAGGCAATTAAATGATTTCGCTGAAAAAAAAAGATTTGCTCAATCTAGTGCTTCCAAGAATTTTGTGAATGAAGCTGTTAAATGCACTGCTTGTCCCACTCTAGCTAAAGAGAATGAGTACCTGAAAGACACTTTAGAGATATTTTCTTTTGGCAAGAAAAATTTGAATATGATTCTAGACAAGTCAAAAATAAGTGTGAAAAATCGTGATCTAGTATTTAATTATGTTGATCATGCCAAGAATAATCCTCCTAAAGCCATTAAGTTTCTTGAACCTGGAAAAATTGAAGTGAAACTTGGACCAAAACAAACTGTGTTTAAATCTGCTGGTTTTATACAAAAATCATCGAATAATTCTGTAGGTGCTAGCTCATCATTTCAAAAGAATTCTGGTTATGTTAAATTCCATTGCACCTACTGTGGAAGAGATGGGCACTTACATGAATTTTTCTTTAAGCGTGCTAAGAAAGAGAAGAATGAAAGATTGAATGCTTTAAAACGAAAACGTGCATTGTCTTTTGTTCCTAGATCAAATGTGAAAGCTATGTTTTTAGAGAACTTTTATGATTGCTTTAAATTTGCTTCAAATGCCAGATTGAGATTTAATTCAAATAATTCACGTTCTTTTCAGCATTATGATCACCCATATGCACGTAATTTTGGTTTTAGCTTTGTTGCTCTTGTTCATCACATGTCTCAGTACTGGATTTTTAGATCTTATTTTACTAACCCCAGTACTGTGAGACCGATGTTTCCTGTGATGTAAGAACAGCTGATAAGAATGGAGAACAGGAGCTAAACTGGGTTCCGATCTTTTTCATCATCGCTTGATTGTAACACTATGGTTCTTCACTCTTTTGATGGCTTGTAAGAGATTTCACTTTTTGAGAGACCATATGGAAAAGGTGATATTGTCTTACACCCTATTGAGTTGGATTCTCATGTTGATGATAATCTTTTAAAACCACTTGATTCCTCTTGCTTTGCTTTTTTGCGAAATGAGTTGGGCGTATTGCATCCTATAGGATTATTCTGAGGGGGAGCTTGATATTTAAGAATTTAGGAAGCTTTGTTTATTATACTTGTCAATTAAATCAACGAGTCCAAGCCATTGAAATTAAATGATTTATTTATATGTTGTGTAGCTTTGATCATGACTAGTTATAATTAATTTGTTACACTTGAACTAAAGTATGACATGACAGAATATTTTGACTAGATTGATTATAAATAGTACTTTGCGATATTCAACAAAAAGGAATAACCTGACTGTGAGTCTTATTTTAAATCTCGGCTATGAGGCTCACATGTTTCATATTGCAATCTTTTTATAAACATCCAATTCGCATGTTATAAAAAATAGAAAGAGACATTTGAAAAGATCTATGCTCCAAGCATGCCATGGTAAACAAAAAAAGGCACGAAAAATGCATAAAATGAAAAGAAGTATGATTCAAGCATGCCACCATTTACAAAAAGCAAGCTACTATGAAAAAATATGCTACAAGCATGCCACATGCGTAAGAATTGAATGTGGAGTCATAGGTTGTTATATGATATTACTAGCTCGTCTAGATTAAAGATTTGCATCATTTTTAGGCTTTGACTTTTTGTTGTGATATCTTATTATGCTCTCTGTAATTGGTTTGGTCATTGTTGAGATATATGTCATTGATATAAACTGCTTAATCATATTAAAAACTTTGTTTTGATATTGCTATATGATATATGACTTTATATGATCCAGATAGCTCTACTAAAAAAATATGGCTTGGTTAAATTGTTAAATCAATTCAAAGTTACTTAGATAATCTACAAAGTTTCTTGATTTTTACTCTCATTGCTCCTTCTTAGAATTATCCTTTATCTGAATTTTCTTGATGATTACATTGCCAAAGGGGAGAGATTTGGTGTGGTTTGTGAGATATTGGAGAAATTTGCTAAAACTCATCTCTTGAGTTGAGGGGGAGAGATTTGAGATTTGTGGCTTGAAATGCTTTTTCTGCTTCAGTTCTTTGCTTATATCTAATTGAAGCTAATTCATCATGCTATCTTGAGATGTTGTCAATGTATTCATCAGATTGTTCGACCATGTGGCTAGGTCTATGGTATTTTGGTGATGAATAATTGACAATAGTTAATTTGTGATGATGAATAATTGGTAATTTTGTTTAGCGTTGTTATGCGAGTTGTGTCGCATGTGTGCGGATTGATGTTGGTCAAGTTTGAATGAACTTGTGCTGGAAAAACGTTCTTTGGTCTTTGCATGTGCATGCTAGACGTGCAGACAGTCATGGTCGGTGACGAGGAAGACCGGGATTAGGAGGGGGAAATCTGTGGTCCAGGCGGTCGAGGATGTCACGAGGTGGTCAGGCTCACGCTGGAGCACATGGAGATCGAAGGTGGATGATGCGTGGAGAAGATACAGGAGGTGCGGTCCTGGAGGCTTCGACACGTGATGAGTTGGAGAAGATGGAATTTTGAAAAACCTGTGTTAGAAAGGGTTTCGGGTCCCTTATTTGTTGGAATTGGATTAGAACTCGTGGGCTTAAGATAAGTCCAGGTTTTAGATCCTAAACTATAAATAGAGGTGGGGTTGGAGGTTAACCCTATGACTTTTGAAGATGCTAATTTTGTATTAGAGTTTAAAGATGTCAAAAGAGGGCACTTTGTAGTCATTATGATTTAGAAATAAAACTTAGGTCAGAGTAGAAGTCTGGCGGCGCGTTTTTTTTCTCTCGTCGACGTCTCCGTTTTCTTCGCTGCCGAGGTACCAGACAAGCAGGCACGTCGTCATCTTCGATTCACGTGTTTACAGAAACGGGCTCAACCGCTAGCAGTGCGTGGCGTTTCTTTGCTCCTTTGGTCAGCGTCTCGTTGGTGCAATGTCGGAAATCAATAACAAGCCTTGGTCCTGTGATTTGATTCAGTCCACTTGATAAAATAAATCAATTCGCCGAGAGAGAGAGAGAGAGAGAGAGAGAGAGAGAGAGAGAGAGAGAGGTCATTAGTGGTGTTGGCCATGAGCAGTGACGTTTGTGCGTGAGGTGAGAGGAAAAAGAGATTAGAGAGGTGATTAGTGAATTAATTGGACGTCGAGTGGCTGCATGCAGTGCATGGGGACTGGTCGATCGTGAGGGGACAGCCGACGTGCAGCGCCAGGAGAAAGGAAGAGGGAGGGATGAGAAAGGAGGGAGGAGGAAGAAGTCAGGGGATGAGACGGGAGGCGCAGGGTGGCTGACGCTGTGCTGACGTAGGTGCAGACGCGGTGAGATTTTGATCTTGAAACCTTAAACTATTGAGAAACTTATTGCTTTCATGAAACTTGCTTAAACCTGCATAAATGTTTGACATTAAAACCTGGAAGTTACATAAAACTTGTTGAATCAAGTATAAAACTTCTTGAAATCTTTTAAAACTTTCTAAAGTTTTTTCTATTTTGTCTCAAACGTGTTGAAATCTACATGAAACTTTGACCTTAAAATCTAAAACTTCAATGAAACTTACTGAAACATGACTGAAACTTCAAACTTGAAACCTAAAACTTCCATAAAACTAGTTGAATCAAGTCTAAAACTTCCTAAAGTTTTTTATTTTTTCTAAAACTTGCTGAGATCTACATGAAGCTTCGACCTTCGAACCTGAAACTTACATGAAACCTCGCTGAAACCTGACTGAACTTCAACCTTGAGATTTGCAACTTCCATGAAACTTACAACCATTGAAATTTCCATGATACTTGGTGTATCTTTTCAATTCTGTGAACAAACCTTTTTGAGAAAGCTTTGCGAATGCCAGCTTGAAAAACAAAAGAAAGTAGAAGTGTTACATTTCAACTCAACTGCTATATTTTTTCGTATGGTTTTTTTTAACAATCCATGAATCTAGCAAGATTTATGAAGTGGATTTTATTTCATGGTGGTTGAAAAGATGCATCTTCTTATATTACTTAGTTATTCTGAAATTAATTGGTACATGGAGTATGTGGTATAAAACACTATTTGTTCTTGCAATACTGACTTGTTAAAATGTTGATATTTCTATCTTTCGTTAACCGACGTACGAAAGTGATGTAATGTATTTTAAGTCTGTATCTCAATTGTAGTTATAGCTTGCTAAAAAAGATATTGTTTATTTATCTGGAATGCTTAGTAGTTTAGTATTTGTGCTTAGTGGCAAAATGGGTTCAATAAGGTGTATCAAATAAGGGGGAGGGGGTTAGAGGATGATGACATGATGCCACCCTTCAAGGCTCTATCATTCCGTTAACAGGATGATGCCATGATGTATTGCCTAATCTATATGCTTGATGTCATGCCTGTATCTTTCCTTTAAGGTCATGTCAAGTTCAGTTTTTGCTTGATTTACTGCTTATTCGTGGATGGGATGCTCTATTAATTGAAAGTAGTTTTGCTCGAAAGAAAAAGATGAAAACTATGTTCATGTAGGCGTCCGCCTAGGGCATAGTCGGCGACCTAGGTGCTTAGCCCGCCTAGGCGGTTGATGTTGGTCCCAGGCGGACCTAGGCGGGGAAGGCGCAGCGACGCTGGGCGTTTCGAGGCAGCTCCTAGCATCGCGGCCAAACTAGGGCGGTGCGCCGAGGTTGGCAAGCACGATGGCCGAGCTGGAGCCAGAGACCGGCGGTGGGAGGCCAGAGGTGGAGCCGAAAAGCAGCGGGACTGAGCCCTAGGGCGGCGGCACATGGGGCCGGGGGTTAGGGGAGCCAGATGGCCAGAGCAGGTCAGCAAGTAGGGAGGCCGAGGCAGGGCGTCACGGCTGAGCCAGACGTGATCGAACCATGGCGACGCGTTGAATCTAGAGGTGGCGATCGGATTTGCGGGGAGGCCGAAGCCAGAGGGGCATGCAAGGAGCTCAGCGAGCTGGTGGCCAAGCTAGCTGGAGGTGCAGGGGAGGTGAGGGAACCGGTGGTGCATGGGGTTGGAGCCGAGGGGGAGGTGCAGGAGAGGGAGGAGGCACAAGGCCGGCCGGATCTGGTGGGGGACTTGAGTGAAGAAATGGGAGACGAAGAAGAAATAAGGAGCAAAGGTTGGAGAAAAGAAGAAGTAGATTAGTGAGTGGCTAGAGGCTTTCGGCTGAATGGGAAAAATGGGAATCGAGTTTCTCTTGATTAAGACGGTTTGCAAAAAGACCCATATGCTTGGGACATTTTACAACTTGGTCCTTATGTATAACCGTAGGGCAAATGAGCCGATTGCAAAGGTAAATCATCAAAATTTTCTTAGTTAATTACATATATACTGACATATACATACAAAATATATATAATTGCTTGCATTTGTGTTTGGCCGTCTAGGCGCCTTAGGCGTTAGGCGGCCACTCACCGCCCACCTAACGCCTAGAGCCTAGGTTAACACTGGTTGGTACATGAATCCAAATTCCTAATTAGTTTGCACACATGTTTGTAGCCAGCCTTTAGTGATTAAATAGGAGTTTGTAAGATCGGTATGGTAATAGAGAAGGGTGAATGATGCCTTTAAAATTTTCCCCAAGTATTCACTAATCCTTCACTTCAGTAGCTACTGAACTACGAAGATTAGAATTAGAAGCCAAGACCAAAGCAAACAACTCAAAAATCCAAGAGTTGAAGATTTGAAGCCCTCGCAGTCTAACTCGCTACCATGCGATGGTCTGACCGTCACCTAGGCAATCTGACCTCTGGTTACAAGTCGGTCTAATCACTAAGCACATGATGGTTGGACCGCTCCTCTGTTTCAGACTAGAAATTTAGCCCAAATCCAAATCTCTTTTGATGTAACTCCAAAAATCTAAGGCCAACTGAGATGAGATTTTGTACACACCTTGTTTGAGGTCTCATAAACCTATTCTAACCAAAGATTACATGAATTATTGTCAAAGTTTAGACCTTTCTTAAAAAAATAAGCAAGGTTGCGCAATATCAGGCAAAAACCAAAATCTTAGAATACCACTTGCGCGTGTGTGGATGATGGTCAAGATAACTCTAGATGTATTTTTAGATATAACAGCAAGCAAGGACTCTCAAAGATTTAATGCAAAAGCCCTTAGATCAATAATTCTCACGTTGAGGTCAAATCCAAGCAAAGCTAGGTGACTTCAAGAACTTACAAAATCTAATATCTAGATAGATGGATATTGATCTCTATAAATCATCTCCATCACTTACACATCATTGACACTCAATAATATGAAGAAGAGGGGAGAAGAGATTAAAACAAATAAGAACAAGAGTAAATCAACCAAATCAAGAGGTCTCTATGAGTGAAGAACAAAGTTGACCTATTGCTACTTGAGAATGAAGAGTTTACAATCACTTTACCTGAAGGACAAGAGAGTACACCACAACACTCACACTTCTCAAACCTTAGAACACTTGACTAGAATGAGAAAAGATTGGATAGATTACTAGCAAGTCTCCATCCCAACCGGTTAAATAGATGAGACAACCAGACCACATCTAACTATAATGGATACCATCCAATAGAACAAATGAGGAAAACCCGTTAACTCCACATAACACGGGTTTTACTCACATACTTAGCTCATGCACGTTTTTCAAAGCACATGAGCACAATTTGCTAAGTCATCATACTTTAATCCACTTGATCATCTCAGTTTCTCCTTGATCTTAATCGCTTTCCCAAACACCGCGGTTTTGATCCAATGCAATTTCTGGTATTTGGTCATCTACTAAAATATCATTCCTTGACCCAGTCTACATCTTCCCTTGCAAGTAAACACCATACTTGCCATGTGTAGATGCACCACTAACTTGCCACACATCAACAAGTCTCTCTTGTTCCGGTTCCATCGGACCATGCCTCATTTGGACCAACCAAGCCAAATATGCATCCAGCCGTTTGAACTTTCTCTTCAATATTTTTCGCCTTTCTTGTGGCATATTTGAGCTCAGCCATCTCACTGGACATTCTTGGTTGTTATGAGCCTAAGCTTCTCCATGAGTGTAGCTCTGATCCTCATTATTGATCATGGTTGACTCTAAACTTCTCTACACATCCAAAGACTAAGAAACTATTTTCGGATACAAGTTATTCATAACTTGGCCCACATTAGTCAAAGCATGTTTCATGCAATACATATGCACTGATCTAGGTCAAAACAAATAAACCAAACCAAGAATAAATTTCTGAAATTTCTAATTCTCTGTCAAGCAACCCATCTGGCCGGTCAGACCGCTGACGTCAGCTGGTCTAACCGCTGGCGGCTGCCGGTAGGTCCACTGGCTTTGGTCGGTCTGATCACCTCCCTGATCTAGATTTTGAAAAACTGCAAATTTAAATAATGCAAATCTCATCTCCTCTAAATTGGCAATAATTCATCACAATAAAAAACTAGACTTTCTCACATGGTCATGGTCCTTCAGAGTTAGTAGTTAGATTGAACGCAATAGTACTTTGTGCTTGTGGTTTAGAATTTCTGAGCACAGCTGACACATTTCGCTGCCTCATTTCAGCCAATTTGCTCTCCATTTGAACAAAGTAGCATATTAGCTATGTCAGTTAAAAAAGAGGTCAGTGGTGCACTTCTAGAATTCCAGTGCTTTCGGTGTCAGAGGTGGAGAGCTCACAGTTTGATGTATTTAAAAACAGTGGCGCATAAAAACTTTCGTGATACTTATATGGGTACTTGTAGCAGTAAACAGATTTATTTTATCTCATTGTTTTTGCAGGATGTGGGTGTGATTCATGCAGCGATGCTTGTCGATGGTGAATTTTGCGGCGATGACAAGTTCAAATGAGTGTGGTCCCAACTCCCATAGTGCACTGGTTGTGTAATGTGCTAACAGGTGATTACTTACTAGATAAACTATGCTATGATGTCGTCCGCGATACTTGTAACTATTGGTTGGTGAACTTACTGTTGGGATATAGATATGCTACATTAACATAGATTAAAATTTTTCTATCATGTAAACCAGGAAGACATGCGAATAAGAGATCATGGATCATTATCACTAGACGCGTACTGCAGCAGAAGTAGGGTTGAAGCAGCCGATTCAACGAAGAGCGCGTCGGTGTAGCGGTAGTAGTCGAACGCCTTCCGTCCAAACGTCTCCTCCTCGTGATCGTTCTGATCAGTGCCGCAATCACAGCAGCGTCTCTACCGAAGTCCACACGTTCAGGGATGGAGCACCGTGCGTCGATATGCTAGCACCAGCGTGCACGGCAAGGGATACGAGAGGTGATGGCTAGGGTTTTTGATTGGTGTGTTTTCGAGATACCTCCCTCAACCCCCGCACCTCTCCTTATATAGCCTCCAATTGAATCTATATCTGATACGAGTAGAGATCGAATCCCACTCGAAAACTATCATTCGATCCCTTATCGTTCCAGCCCATTAAGTGTGTGACCTTGTATGTCCATGTGTATTTGGCCATAGGCCGAAAACTCCTTTCCGGCCCATAAGTCAGTAGCGGTCCCTAACAGGACATAATGACTCCCAAACACACATAAATATCATATCAGACGAACCTATATAGTGCTTATGTATCGATCATTTTGCCTCATGATATCAGATCGAACTTAAGGCAAGAAATGTGCCATTCTATGATAGCTCGATCTTTAACTCGAACCTGTAGTGGATTACTTAGTGTGATTGAGTCCTCAACCATATTTGGCATGGCCATACACTTTCTTAATCCACCACATCGATGGGCCCAGAGATATCTCTCCTGTTATATAGGAGGGGCAAATTCCATCTTGATCGCTCATATTCCTCCACATGTTTCATAGCAAACCCAAAAGCTACCTTTATTACCATCCAGTTACGGAGTAGTGTTTGGTAACCCCTAAGCAAACTATTACACATGTAGGAAACAATGACGACCTCAGATCTACGGATCCTACATACACTATGTATGAGACCAACTGATGACACTTAAGAATATAACAATTCTCGCAGTGTCTCATGATGGGTCAATCCAACATCATGTTCTCTAACATGAGTCCACATTATTGATTTGACATCTCATATCCATGATCTGTGAAACATGATCATCAATCAATACATGTGCTGATCTATAAATCATAATCGTCCCACATAATGATATAAGATCAGAGATAATTTAGAATAACATCAAAACATGAATAAAGAGTTTCACAAACAAGTCACGTACTTGTTGATCAATACGAAAGATATTTATTCAATGGACAAAATAACATTTTATTCAAATGTTCATAAACATAGAAGTGATATAATCATCTTCATGATTGTCTCTAGGGCATATCACTAACACTTACCGGTGAATAGAGGTGTGGATAATGAGCTAGTTCGGTTTGACTCGGCCAAACTTGTTAGGGAATACGACTCGTCTCGGCTCCACTCGTTAAGCAAACGAGCAAAATTGCTTACTCAGCATAACTTGGCTTAAAAGCTCGAGCTGGTTTGATGATACAGATATAGATATGCTTCGTGCTTTTCAGTTAAATATATTATTTTTCTGAAAAAATTATCAAGTCGCATTAAATATTGTCAGGTAAACTCTAATTTAACTGGGTCTTTAATTATTACATTTGAAGATATAGAGCTACTACTATTTTATTTAATTATATACAGGCTCATACTTGATAATTTTTTAGGTAAATAATATATTTAACGTTTAGAAGTTAAAGATACATTTAGAAGGTCTTATTGACAATAGTGCATCGTCCATTTCTTTAAGTATACAAGATGATAAGGACGTACTAATGATCACATATATATGCAGTGCTTACATTTGACAAGCGTGAATAATGCGAGCCCTGTTCTTTACGGCTTTTAAAAGCAGCTTTTGGCTTTTGCTACAATACCTAACTTTCAAATAGGGTATTTTCTCAAGATGGGGTCTACAAGTTAATTGTAGTACACGTTATAAACCCAATATCTGTATCAACCAAAATCGCAAGTGAATATCCCTCTCTTCATAATCTCTATCATAAACAGTTAAAATTTAAAAATTTCAGTCAAAAACTATAAACCACAGTCATATCAAATATGCTCATAGTTATGAATGCACTGCTTACCCTCAAAGGGTGTTGGACAAAGTGGGCCCTTGATCCAGCTTCTCGAAGAAAATATATATCAAACAGATTATTCAACTGGTTCCTGTACGCGAACGTCAACACGAGATATACAGGAACGTCAACACGCGATGAGCCGCATGGAGACAAGGCTTTGTGGAGGTGTGTACGTGGGAATAGGCCAGGAGAGAAGAAAGCGAAGAAACAATTGATATGCTTACATGTGGCCTGAGCGCCCGGGGGGATTCCGGCCTGGGCGCGAGGCCACGTCCCCCCGGCGAGCGAGCAGCCGGCGCGTGTCTTTGTTTTTTTGTGTACGGTCAGCGGTAGTACTTTCCTCTGTTTTTCCGAAATTGCGTACAGGTCTCTGGTTCTCGCGAAAAAGGTCCCTCGGTTTTTTTCAAAAAAACCCTCTGCTTTTTTCGAAAATACGTTTTTACCCCCGGTTTTTTAAACAGGTCCTCGTTTTTTTGCGAATAACCCCTTTGCCTTTTCTGAAAATACGTTTTTGCCCCCCGATTTTTTTAGAAACTCCTCCCGAATTATCGTCTCTTTTATTTTTTTCGTACGGTGGCTGGCGCGGCGTGGCGCCGCGCCTATGCTTCTAGTTTTAAAGAGATAAGGAAATCTCTTTGCTTAGGGAGTAGAGGTGGGTTCGGTTGCTGGCCGAATCAAGTCAAGGGCTGCGCCAAAGTCTTATAAGCACTGTTATTTTTGGGAGACCATGTTATTTAGATTAAAGATTTTGGTCTTGATTATATGGCTTGTGTTACAACATTTGTAATGAATAGAGAGTTTCAATATAAATATTACTACCATTCTTCTTGTGTTTTCCTCGTGTTTTTGTAGGAAGAACACGTCTACTTTTGCGTGACTGAGTAGACGAAGACCGAAGCATGTGGGTGAACGAATTTTTTTGTCACAGGTTGCTGTTTTAATAGTGGTTGGCGATATAGGTTTGTCAGGCTGCATAGATCTAAAGTTATCATCGATCCTACGTCGTGAAAATCGGACATCCCTATATCACTTGTTAGACTCGTTAAAATTCAAACAATAACAATTGTATGTATATTAATATTAACTAATGTACATGCTAAGCCATAGAAAAGAACTTATAATTTATATATAAACCCTTGCATCCAAACTAGAATAATAAATAGTAAACTATCCTTCAAATTTGGTAGCAGCATGCATCTGTACCACAGCTTGTTCACATCCACAAGACTATCAGTATCAACAAATGATCGTGCGTACATGAGTTTTGAGTACCTTCTCTTCCGAGCACCTCTTGCAATACTGGAGATGCGCTTAGTACACAAAATTTACGTACAGCAGTGTTCCGTCACAGGCTCACAGCTTATATGGCGCTCAGTGCCGTGTCATTGTTACCAATTTAATTTACCAGCAAAAAGGTTCTAGTTAGTAAGGCTTGAACCTTCGAAAGAAAATTTCGACCAGGAGAAAGGGGGGAAATGAAGCCTACCTCTCACACGGTTTGTTTCGCTGTGAAAAATCAGTGGATTTCTTGACAGTTGGATTTCAATCCAACAGTCCACCCCTCCCCCTTCGGTTCATACTCCCTACCTTCTTTTTTACTTGATAATTTTGATTTTTAATGGCCTTTGAGATACAATTTTAACTATTATTTTTTAAAACTTTACACTAAGATATATTAATAAAATTATAGTATTATAAAATAGTTTTAGTGATAAATCTAATGATAAAATTTTAGTATAACCAACCTAGATAGTTTTAAATTTATATTGATGATCAAACTTTAAAAAAATTGATGGCATAGACTTTAAAAAGACAAATAAACAAGAAAGGAAGGAGTAACAAATAACGTGCAGATTTGACCAAGCGCCCATACCAACCACTCGGCTCAACCTCTCCTCACCCCTCCCAAAACCTAGTGCCGTCACCATCCTCCCATGTGCTGCCGCAGGCTCCGGCGAGGCTTACTGCCCTTCGTTGTGCTTCCCTCATGCCAACTCTCTTTCTCTTACTGTGCCTCCCCTTACGCCACTGCCCGCCGCTGGCATCTCTTCCGACTCTGGCATCCTCCCCTGCCTCTTTTCTTCCTTGCCATCGTTGCCAGCGTTTCACCTTAATATAAGGAAAAGAGGAGAGAGGAGAGGGGTATAGCGTAACGGCTGCCTGTCAGCGAGGGGGTGCATTCAGCAGTGGTGGCAACAAGCCGGCTTCATAGATGACCATGGATGCAGCGCTAGCGGTTGCGTTCGGCTTCACCGGCCGTGTCCATGGTGCTCGCGCATGGCTCGCACTAGAAGCATATCCTAAGGTGAGAAATTCTACTGATTTTGTAAAACATTTTAGTGGACAGATGTATAGTTGTAGGACCGTATGGCGCAATCAGAGAGGGGTGAATGATTGCCTCCACTTTTTGATACCTGAAAACAAATCTCAAAGCAAAAGAAAAGCAATTTAAATTACCGAATGTAGATTTCGACCGCAAACTGTTCGACTGCTCATCCAACTGCTCGCTACGATCGCTTTTGCACGTAGTTGAATTCCCCCTCCACTTGAAAAGCTTCGACCGCTCAAATGCTTCGTCGCTAGAACATTTTGACCGCTCAATCGAGTACAAGCCAAAGACAACACCGTACTCGTAGCACGCCAGATCACAATGTGTTAGCACACTGCCGAGAACACAGAAAAACAAAGCTCAGGAAAACATGACACTGATGAACTTTTCTTGAAAGAGATATGATCTCTTATTTCTGTATCATATTTGTGGCTACAAAGCGCCCTCACGGCACCCCTAAAATCTCTCACACAAAAAGCCTCGCAAAGCCACTGCCAAACACTTGGCATTTCTCTGCTTTTATATGCTACAGCCCTAAACCATGTTAGACCCAATCACAAACACAAAATCTTATTTCTACCTCAAATCAAGGGAGCTGAAACCTTTCCTAACACGGGTTTTAACCAAACTCTATCTCTTCCAAGTTATGGACTCCATCCACAACTCCTAACTCAATACATGATGAAGCCTCTAGGATCACATCTCTCGTATATTCATCACGCCTCAACAACTTCTGTGTAGAAGCCTTCAGGACCGTACCACCTGTAGCTTCCACTGCTACAGACAGCCCTATCACGAGCGGTTCGAATCGTCATCACGCACGGTTCCCGAACCGCCGGTGTTTAGGTGTCGCGATAGTTGGTGGTTATCACAGACGGTTCCTGAGCCGTCTGTGATAACATACATTACAGACGGTCTTGAGTACTAACCGTCTGTGATAGTGCGGTATCACGACGGTTTTTATAAACAACCGTCGTGATACCTCACTATCACGCACGGTTAGTAGTCAAGACCGTCATGTCTGAGACTATCACGCACGGTGTTTGTTTAAACAACCGCTCGTGATACTCGCTCTATCACGACGGTTAATAATCAAGACCGTCGTGATATACACATATCACGACGGTTTGTGTTACTAACCGTCGTGATATTATTGTATATCACGCACGGTCGGTTGTAAAGGCCGCGTGATATCATTCACGCCACGACGGTTTGTAACAACGAACCGTCTGTGATACCATATGTATCATCCATTTTATTTGTCGCTTTTGGCTAGCCTCGGGATATGCTAGCCATGCCCTCTGAAAGCGACAAGCGTGCGATTACGAGATAAATGATGATATAAGTTAATTGCAACTCATAGTAAATTACAACAAAATTCGATACGATGAATGTAACAAACGGCCACAGATCACATACATATATATATAGAATGAAAATCGTTACACAACATCCGACAAATGAATTCAATTGAAGGAGAATTGTTTGATTGTACAGTTGAATCCAATGTTTCAACATCTAATTATCACCATTGCCGCGTGGAACTCTCCATTCTTATTTATGACCTCTGCTAGCAAGAATTGGGAGATGGTTCCACGAATATCGACGAGATTGTCAAGATCGTATGCACTTTCGTCGAAGTTCACCCGCTGTCGCTAGGAGCAATGTTAAGTCATTAATTAGCATATGTGTGTAACATAAATACATATATATAATCAGAAAATAATAATTATTGGAAGGACCTGACAAACCTCTGGATCATTGATCTTAGTACCCATGATTTCCTTCATATGGCGGCAAACGAGAATCCACATACGTTGCCACAGTAGCTCTTGGTGGCACTGCAAAATAGAATTACATACATCGGTATTGTCAATTCTAGAGGCATTATAACAAAGTATGATATAGGATTGTTGTGTTGTAGCGGTACCGGAAATCGCGTGTTGTGTCGTAGTGTGTCACTGGATTTTTTGTCGTGTGTTCCTCCTTGGGCAACATAATCGGCAAACGCCCTACGTGATTCAAAAAACTTAGCCTCGGCCGTGGCAAACAAAAGAAATATTACAATAGAGTTATGTATGGAGGAAATGAGTTTACCTGTTAAGTACTTCTTGCACACGACTGAAGTCGTGGTTGCTCCTAAGGAGGGAATCAAGGTATATTACCTTGCTCCACTTTGGTACAATCACAAGCAAAATCCAAGATGCCTAGTTATGTGTGTTGCCACGTTGATTAATCCTAAGTTCATGCCGCATGTAAAGTACAAATGAAACATATGTGTGGCAACTAGTGAAGCACTTACCCTTGGTTGAAGGGTACCATGATGTACTCCTTGTCGGTGTGAGCAATCAATCCCTCGTTATGTAACCTTGCACGAAGGATGCATCCGTGTTGATAGATTGCTCGGAGACCAACTGAGGGTCGAGGAAACCCACCGGTCGTCGCGATTGCCGGACTTGTTGGATCATGTATCTATACATAAAGAAAGAGTAATGACATTTATCGTATAACGTGAATGTAGAACTTCATTGTACAAGACACTTACGAAGGTCCAAAGATCGTAGAAGTGAGGCGTCGAGTTCGTCGAGATTGAATAGTAAGAATAAATCTTGAATGTCACGACGATGTAGCCCGGTCGTGGAGGAAATGTGTCTCGTTATATTTCGAGTGAATGCACTCGCGGTTTGGCTTCATGTTGACTTCTCCATGTACCGTGCATGCAATCTATTGCAAATCATACCAAGTCGGCGTAATTGTGAGTCGGGCACCAACGACACTCCTAGAGTAAACGTCCATGGCACGGGACGCGCTTAATTTTCTTCGCATGAGCCTTGGAGGCCTTGGAGCCTCGCCAGTGATATGTTCTCGGTGGCGTCTCGGCGGAGCCGATGCAATGACTTTACCGGATTTGAGGTGGAGGTGGAGCCACCGGAGCCGATGTGCCGTGTCCAGGCGACGTCCCTCTTGGGCCACCGGATGTGAAGATTGTGGCACGGACATGTCGAGGACGATGTCCTCTTGGGCCATCGAATGAATGTGTGGACGGCATCCCTAATGTCTTAATCTCTTCGCTTGGGGGCTTCTCAAGAGGGACGGAATTAAAATATCATTAATCGTGTCCACTGGACCTTTATGAAACCGGTGTCTACTTGTACACCGTGCACCGTCGTCCTCGGCAGCAATGGATACACCATGCCTCTCCAAATATCAACGGAATAGAGCCAACAAGCCCGACTTTGAGGTCGCAAGGCATGGGCTCCTACATAACGATACAAGAGATCGCCAAGGCGTCTACGAGAGATCTATGTACCATTCTAAAGAGGTACATTACCCGAATGTCATCAATACGTAAGCGGTCGTCGCTATGTTCGAGAATGGTGTGGACGCGCAGCTCTCGCGACGTTGAGTGGGACCGGTACCGCAGACTAGGAGTGGGTTGCGATTGGTTGCGGACTTGTCTCGCTTCTTCCCGCAACGAATCTATCTCTCCTCGGTGAGGCCGCTCGCTCTTGAAGTGAGGCAGATAGTTGTTCCTCAAGTTGAGCATGAAGCTCCTGTTTTATTTGTTCGCTGCGGTACGCCTTGGATCTCTTCCTACTCCTATATGTCTCGGAGTAATCTGGAAATCCGTGCCTCCAAGGTACATAAACCCCATGCCTCGTGTGCGACTGGTGCTCCTTGTTTCCCAAGGCCTGTGATAGTAAATCTATCTCCTATATTCTTCAAAGGAGCCACAAGAAGATTCGGTAGTCAATGATTGCTGCAAGAGGCAATTAATCATGTTATTTTTCAACCCATGAAGTTCAAGAGGTGTTAACAACTATGTCATGAACATATTTTACCGTGCGTTGGGACACTTCCTCATCTGCGGGTTTTGAAAGAGACACCAAGATGTGGTTGATGACCGCGCTCTTAACCAGTTTCGAGCACGCTCGTTTGCGATCCCGGCAAATGGCGGAGAGGCCTCCGATCGGATTGCGACCTCATCCTGCATCCTCCATTGCGGGATTTTACCCGCGCACCAGCAGCGCCGAGTCCGTGAGGGTGCGTGTTTTTGACCGAAGGTCCTTGTGCGCCGCACTTTGTTGTTCAAATTCGGTCGTCGCCTTCATCTCGCACAAAGGCCTCTCATGTTTCCGGCGACACGAAGGATACTTCGTGAAGGGTGTGACATCCTCGGCCACGTACTTTGTCACAAGAGTGCTTTTAAAATTCTTCCATGCTTTTCCCATCGCGAGGAGCGCCTGCTGCACGAGTCCTCGTGCTTCACTGAACTCGAACGAATTTGTAAGTTCCTCCTATAGCTGATTTTTGTGATCATTTGTCAAATCTTTCCAGCTTGCTATGGTGATGGGGACCCGTTGCCTTCCAATTATACCGCAGGTAGTCCGAAATGATGACGCTGCTTTCGACGGTTCCAGAGGGACCCCATCCGGAGAGACCACCGTGATGGTCATTCGGGCCTGTGGCCATTTCGATACTCCGCGGCCACGTTTAGATTTCGCAGTCTTGGGAGCGTGAGACCCAGATGACGACGACGAAGACTGTGTGGACGCCATCTCTCTTCTAAGAAAAAACTAATTGCAGTGAGCTATGGGCCTTCTAAATAGGCCTTGCAGCTATCAAGTGCAGCATATATTATATGCTACATAAAGCTAACATGTGAAGCATATATCATAAAGCTAACATGTGAAGCATATAACATAAAATACATGTGAAGCATATATATATATCATAAAGCTAACATGTGAAGAACAGGGAGGGACCGGCGTCGGGAGGTAGCGGCGTCGGGAGGGACCGGCGGCGTCGGGAGGGAGAGGCGGCGTCGGGTGGGACCGGCGTCGGGAGCGGCGTCGGGAGGGACCGCGCCGGAGCGGCGTCGGGAGGACCGGCGTCGGGGCGGCAAGGTCCGGAGGGAGGGACCGGCGTCGGGGCGGCGGCGTCCGGAGGAGGGACCGGCGTCGGGGGACCGGCGTCGGGCGGCGGCGTCCGGAGGAGGGACCGGCGTCGGGGCGGCGGCGTCCGGTGGGAGGGACCGGCGTCGGGAGGGACCGCGCGCCGAGCAAAACCTAGCTAGCAGGGCGCCACGCAGAGTGGAGACAAAGAGATCTGCGGCGGATGAGCGGACTCGCAGACCTAGTTGCGGTATTTATAGATGATCTATCACGCACGGTTCTATCAATATAACCGCCGCGATATTCATTATCACGACGGTTCTATATATATAACCGTCGCGATATATATATCGCACGGTTCTATATAGAACCGCTCGCGATATCGATATCACGACGGTTATATATAGAACCGTCAGGATATTTATCACGCACGGTTTCTTTTATAAACCGCCTGTGATAGTTCACTATAAATACCAGCACTAGCTAGGTTCCTATGTCATTTCACAATTACAATATGGAACATAGATACATTTATGAAAACGCAAGCATAACCATAAATATAACAATATGGAACATACATACATTTATGAAAACACAAGCATAACCTATATCATTTATTACACTTTGGCTATATCATTTTAAATAAAGCCCTTCACGATGATCGATACGCATATAGCTTGCTTCATCGCCTTGTTCTTCATCGAGCTCGATGCCGCCTCCGAATGGAGGCAAATCATCAAATTGATTGTACTCTTCCTCATCCACAACATTCTCAACCCCGACAATCCTTCTTTTTCCTCAAGAACTACATGGCGCTTCTTATTTGCCGGGTCGGTTACATAAAATACTTGAACAACTTGCCTCATGATACGAATGGTTCGCCTTTGTATCCTACACATTCGAGGTCCACGGTAGTGACGCCGCATTTGTCAACCTTTACACCCCGTGGAGTTGGACCCAACGACACCGAAATAGAGGAATTTTGAAAATTACGTAGTCAAGCTCCCAAATCTCCTCTACAAGCCCGTAGTACGAGCTTGGGCGGTGATCGCCGCCGTGCGAATCATAGGCATCTATGCGGACACCGAGTTCTCAGACCGTGCTCTTTCTATCTTGATCCGTTGTATAAAATGTGTAGCCATTAATGTCGTATCCTTGCCATGTCACAATTGTAAATTTTGGCCCTTTTGCCAACCATTGTATTGTTTCATTTGACGACCTCCTAGTCAATTGCGCCTTCAACCATTCGTTGAACTCGACGGTTGTGTTGTCTCGTGATCCAAACTTCTGACTGGCCTGCATTCTCCTGACGTAGCATGTCCTTGTGCTCTTCAATATATGGGGTCACTTCACTCATGTGTTGTAAAACCATGAAATGGGCTTGAGCATACGTATTTTGATCCGGAGTTATTGCTTTCCTCCCGATAGTCCCTATACCCTCTAACCTCCCCTCGTGACGAGATAGAGGTACACCTATCGGCTCTACCTGAGCCATGTAGCCGATGCAGAATTCAATGACCTCTTCTGTTGTATAACCTTCGATGATGCTACCCTCCGGTCGAGATCGATTGCGTACATAGGACTTCAGAATTCCCATGTACCTCTCGAAGGGTACATATGACGAGAAATACGGGCCACATATTTTATCTCTTTCACAAGGTGGACAATGAGATGGACCATGATATCAAAAAATGATGGAGGGAAATACATCTCTAGATGACATAGAGTTGTCACCACCTCGGTTTGCAGAGCATCTAGTCCATCCGGATCAATGACCTTCTGAGCAATTGCGTTGAAGAAATAACATAGCCTTATGATTGTCACTCGAACCTTGTTCGCAAAATACTTCTAATTGCAACAGTAGCATTTGAGTCATTAGCACATGACGATCGTGAGACTTCATGCCAATTAATTTCAAATGTTCCATGGAAACAAGTTTCTTCATGCTTGTGGAGTGGCGGATGGAACTTTCACACCATTTAAGGACTGCACAATTCAGTTCTCTCGGACTTAGACAGAGTGTAACATGCTGGGGGAAGGTACGTCCGGCCTTTATCGGTCTCTATCGGTGCTAACTCGGTCCCGATGTTCATAGCGACCAAGTCACGCCTTGCTAACACCATCCTTTGTTTTATCAGAATGTTCAAGAAGAGACCAATCAAACTGTCACATACATTCTTCTCTATGTGCATGACATCGATGCAATTGCGAACTTCTAAGTGCTCCCAATAAGGCAAGTCCCAAAATATTGACCTCTTTTTCCACATGTTCTTCCTCAATTTACGTCCCTTGCCAAACACAACATTTATATCCTTGACCATATCAAACACCTCTTTCCGCTAAAAGGTCTTGGTACTTGAGTCATCCTCTTTTTCCGTCAAATTGTTTCTTCCTCTTGCGGTATGGGTGATACTTTGGAAGGAACCTACGGTGACGCATGTACACGCCATTCGCGAGTTGTTCAACCACACACTCTCGGATAATCTAAGCGGTGCGGACACGCTTTGGCTCCTTTTATACTCAACCCCGACAGTTACCAAGGGCGGAAAATCATTAATGGTGCGTAACAACATGGCGTGTAGAGTGAAGTTCTCTCGCTTGTCCGCATCCCATACATGTACCCCTTCATTCCACAAGATTGCAAGATCTTCCACCAATGGGGCTAGGAACACATCAATATCGCTGCCGTGTTGCTTCGCCCTTGGATAAGTAGTGACATCAAAATATATTTCCGCTTCATACACGCCCAAGGAGGAAGGTTGTACATGCACGTAGTCACGGGCCAGTGCTATGTCACGCTCATGTTACCAAAAGGATTCATTCCATCCGTACTCAACCCAAACCTTATATTTCTCGGTTCCACATCGAAATCTACAAACATCCTATCGATGTTCCTCCACCGCGTAATCAGCAACATGTCTTATCATTCCGTCTTTCTTACGCCGCTCGCGTTAACGCATCAATCTTGCATCCTTGCGGTTTGCAAATAAACGCTCAAACGGGGATTACAGAAGATACCACATGACCTTAGCAGAGGTCCTTGCTTCACCTCGATGCCCTTCCCATCATCGAGTCATTTTACGCTTGTATCGGGATGCTTTGCACACCGGACAAACATGTAAGCTACCATACTCTTTACTGACAGATACAATCATTCCGACATGCATGTATTCTTTCTACTTCCATTCCTAATGGACAAAGAATCTTCTTGGCTTGGTAGGTGGTTCTCGGCAACACATTTCCCGTTGGAAGCATGTCCACTAGGAGACCTAATAATGCCGTGAAACTCTTGTCGGACCAACCATTGCTTGCCTTCAATTTTAGCAGTTCTAGAACCGATGACAACCTCGTATTGCGGCTTGCGGCCGGGAACAAAGGTTTCTCCGAGTCCTCCATCAAGCCCTCGAATTTACCAAACTCTCTCACTATAGTTCCCTTCGCATCACGTAACATCCGATCCGATTGTCATCCTGCGACCTATCCTCATGATCCGATTGTCATCCTGCGACCTTTCCTCATGATCGAAAGAACACCCACAACCGGCATATCGTTGTCTCCTCGACTATGTCATAAGAGCCGTCTTGTGTACTACTCTTCTCTTCACCGTGACTGGTCCAACATTTGTACCCTTTTCTGAAACCCCTTCGAATCAAGTGAGCTTCAATCTACCGAGTTGCTAAACATCTTGAGATTATCACAATCAATACATGGGCAATACATATATTTCATCCCTTCTTCAACATATCCACTTTACCGCCTTCTAAAAGCGACACGCCAAGAATGTACTCTTCACTCACACGGTTCTCAACATACATCCACTTCGGTCCATCTACGCTACACAAGTGACAAATGGGTGTCAAAATGATTATTACCCTACTACTAACCTCCGATCGATCACTAAGAATGTTAAGCAATTGAGTACTAATCTCTGATCAGATTACTAAGAATGTTAAGTAATTAAGTATACTAACCTCTGATCAGATCACTAAGAAGACGGTGATATTTTTTCGCCCCCAACTCCCTAAAGCCGGCCGCCTTGCTCCACCGATGCAAACAAATGAAGACGATCGGTGTCGACATCCTTCAAGCAAGCACGCCAAGCAATTAATACTCGCAGAATATCACGACGGTTCCAACCACAAACGGTGCGTGAAAATGACATATCACGCACGGTTCAGACAATAACCGCTCGCGATAGTTCATATATCACGCACGGTTCTTAACACGAACCGCTCGTGATGATCTATCACGCACGGTTCGTGTTAAGAACCGTCTGTGATTGTTTTATCACAGACGGTACGTTAATACAACCGTCTGTGATGCTCAGATTCTTCGGCAGCCCACATTGCCGACTTATTCGGTGAGCGACTAAGTATCACATACGGTTCATAAGTAACAACCGTCTGTGATAGTTCAACACCGCCTTACTGAGATAATATCTCAAAGGGGATTATTACCCTTATAGAGTAAACAACACCGATGAACCACCGGTTAGCATTTCCATCGCGGCACGTCCGGTTCATACTAAACAACACACTCTTGCCGTAAGTGTCGTAAGTGTGTCTTGTTTAGTGTGGACCGTCGTGCCACGAAGGGTTTGTTAGCTTGTCATCCTGTAATGATCGATCTGATCAATGTGTTGTTGTGTTTTGTGCTTGCCTCAGATTTGCATCACGTGAACAAAGGTTTCTCCGAGTCCTCCATCGCCTCTTCCCACCAAAATAATCGCCTCAAATCGCTTAGGCTCGAGTGCGCAGATGGCTAAGATCCGGATCGAAATGAAGACGAGGCGGCTCGAGCAACATTAAATGCTTGTGGCATTATCACCGACGGGTTTTATTGCAAACCGTCAGGATCATTCACGACGGTTTTATATTAAAACCGCGTCGTGAAAAGCTGAAGATCGCAGACGGTTCTTAATAAACAACCGTCTGTGATAACCAGATTTTCACAGACGGTTGTTTATTAAAAACCGTCTGTGATAACCAGCTTTTCACAGACGGTTGTTTATTCAAAACCGTCGCGAAAGTTGACAACACGTACGGTTGTTTATTAAGAACCGCTCGCGATAACAAGCTATGATAATGAAAAGTCAGAACGTATCTCTTGTACGTGTTTCGTGTAACGTATCTCCTTCGTTATACGGCGCCTCTTTGGTATACGAACCGCCTCGTCTTTGAAGGTTATATATGCGCGCCAGTTCTTCTACATACGTACTGTGTCCTCTCATCTGTTCTTACTACCTCTCTTCATCTGTACGTTGTCTATTTTATTAAAATGTCTACTGTTCCGCTTCTCATCATCTCCTTCCTCTCTTCTCTTCATCGTGAATTGTTCGGCCGCAATCTGACACAAGCGGCCAGCAATTCACGATCGACTCGCTCGCGGTCACGCCTCCTCTCCTTCCCCAACTGTCTTCCATCCGTCAGCTGTACCTGACCATCCGCCGTCGGCAGAGGCATCTCGCTGCGGCTCAAGACAGGGAAACAGCCATTACCCTCGTTCTACTATACAACGTGCGAAGTCAAGAAGCAAGACACGATCGCATAGGTCGATGGATAGCATTGCCGATCAATTAGATCAGGCAGATTCTGAGGAATCATACCATGCTATCCTCTACGAGATAATGACGTACGCTGAGCGTTTGCCAGCCCTGGAGGAGGAGGTGGTGAGGACAACGGCAATGTTAGCGGCGTTCGAGAACGCAGCGGGCCCTCCTCCAACTCCCAGAGGCGAAGAAGCAGCGTACGAAGCCCAGAAGATTAGAATCTGGGAAATGCTTTATCTCTGCGACATTTGTAATAGATCTCCCTCCACTTGATATTAATAAAATTGTCTTTTATTTCTGATCCCCCTGTGTCTTTACAAATTTGAATTATGATGACGGTTTTTATTACAAACCGTCGTGATATTCCAGATTATCACGACGGTTTTTAATACATACCGTCGTGATATTAAATATCACGACGGTTCATAAGTAACAACCGTCGTGATAGTTCCCCGCCCATCGAGATATCTCAAAGGGATTATTACCCTTATAGAGTAAGCAACACCGAGTGAACCACCGGCTATCGCCATCTCTCTCCCCTCGCCCCTCGGCGCGTTCGAGCCCTCGCTCACGCAGCGCCTGAGGTCGAGCTATTTCTATTAAATCCGTCGCTGACATGTGGGTCCCACCTACAAAAGTTCAAAAAAAAGATATTTCCAGATTCTTCGGTGAGCCAGCCGATCGACATACCCGACTTCTCCGGTGAGCGACCATCTATCTGCATCTTCCCACTTCTTTTCTTCATCTCTGGTCTCTGGATCACGTACGCCTAGAATTATCACAGACGGTTCTTAACAGGAACCGTCTGTGTTATCTGGCTTTTCACAGACGGTTCGTGTTAATAACCGTCAGGAACTTTCCTGACGGTTCTTAACAGACCCGTCGTGTTATCTCGATGGTATAGACGGTTCGATTAAGAACCGTCAGGAAAGTTCACAGACGGTTATTAATAACAACCGTCTGTGATGTCTCAATTATCACAGACGGTTCATGTTAATAACCGTCTATGAAAATATCACAGACGGTTGCCAGTAAAACCGTCTGTGATGTACCCGTCCAGTATAACCTCTTCTGTAGCAGTGTTCTCCACGCATCACCACCTTTGATCTCCATGTATACCAGTGTTAGCTCGATCATCTCATGTGACATCCTCAACCGTTTGGACCTCAGATCTACCTATCCTAGTCCCGGTTCTCCTCATCACCGATCATGATCATCTCCACATCATCCTGCACATGCAAAGACAAAGAAAAGTTTCCTGGCACAAGTTCTCCACAACCTGATTGTCATCAACACACACACTCACACCACTCTTGTCCATCCATAAACAAGAACAAAACCATCCACGACCATCAACCAGGTCATCTACGATCACACATTCTATCGCTTACTGTAAATCTACTCCAGACAACTTACGACCGCTAGCTTAACGAGTACTAGAAAACCACAAGTACTCAAAAAATACTATCGCTCCGCTCCAAATACTTAGGGATACCACGCATCACTACCGACCAAAACCATCGAGTATCGAGCACCAAGTCTACAACTACCAATCATCAACCAATCATTACACCATCAATCACCGAGCACCAAGTATCACCGACAGCCGCTCTGACCAGATCAGTCAACCACTGACCCAAACAGAGTACTTGAGGTACTCGAAGATCACAAGAATTAAACCACTTGTATTAACCACGAAGGCTACGAGTATTGATCGTGAAGCCTACAACAACTGATCACAAAGCCTTCGACTACCGAAGACAACGACAGCAGACTGCAAAGTCTATGACTATGAAAACAAGACTACAAAGTCTATGACTATAACAACAGTCCGCAAAATCTACAACTATCGACTGCAAAGCCTTCAACTATTGACCAGTTAAATCTACAACTATCGAGTATTGACCAATTACTATAGCTATGGCTATGAAAAAGTACTATAGCTACGTTACCTTCAGTGGTCGTTTTGTCGTGGTCGAAGTTGAACGTGGTTAAACTGTTGTAGTCGATATTCCATGGTTGACGCTTGTCGTGGCCGAAGTAGAACGTGATCGTAAACGACTCTAAGTCATAACCAACGTGGTTGAAGTCTGATGTGGCCGAAGTCTACCATGATCGAAAGCCGCCGTGGTCCTCTGATGCCACTCGAGTGTAGTCCGATGTTTCAGAGCTACTCGAACACCGTTCGATGCCACTTGAACCCGATCGGACTGGTGTGAAACTACTCAGAGCAACCAAAAACACTCGAAGAAGACAAAAACCTCTCGGAGCAAACTAAAACTACTTGAACTTGAAACCTTCTACCGCTCGACCAAAACTTTCACAAACGCAAAATCCAAAGCAATCCAAATGTCAATTATTTATCATCACTTTAGTTACAACCATCCACACGGTCTAACAATAGCAAACCCAAAAAATAAGAACGCCTAGCATATTGAGATCGACAAATCAATAACTCACCAATTATCTCCTTCCCTAAAAGTTTATTAAGAACGTTAACAACAAAATCTTCACATGATCAACTTAATTCATCATTTTCTTCTGTGACGATGGGTGAACCATTCAGGACCCATCAGATGCATATGTAAACCTACGCACATTCATATATCTCTAAGTTCTGAGCTTTCTTTGGAGTAGGGAGAGGTGAGCGGGAACAAGGTCAGAAGCTTCGGCTCGCTGGCGTTGCCGTTCCTCCCCGACGGCGACGATGGGTGCAGCCTCCTCTCCTTGATGGCCTTCTCCTCTTCAGCCTCGTCCATCACCACCTCCTCTGCCAGCGTTGACGCCGAAGCTGGTGACGGCAGGTCCGCCGCCTTGTTGAGGATGCACGGATCGGCCATGCACGGCGACGACGGTGACTGCGCCTTTGGCGAGACGAAGCCGGACAAGCGATACTCCGGCCTGACAATAGTCAGCTTCGACCGGTGCTGGTGCGCCGGCTTAAACGCTGGCTTCCGCACGGCAGTGGGAGGCCGTGGCACGGCGGCGCCACGGCGAGCAGTAGCGGCGTTCGTTCCCGTGGCTGGGGCCACGGCCGCCGTCTGACCGGTGAGACGCTGCACCAGCTCCTTGAACGTCGACCGGTCAGCCTGCACGAACGTCGTGGACGTCTTTGCCGCCGTGATGACCGGGGAAGCTGGCGGTGGTGCCGATGGCCAGGCATTGCGATCCATGGCAGAGCCTAGCTCGTGCTTCACAGGTAAGAATAAGACATAGCTGGGGTTACGTTTAGTGTGAGGCAGTGCAAGGAAGTGATCAGGTGATGACAGAGACGTGAGAATTGCATGCAATTCTATTTCTACATGACAATGACTAGGTTAAAGCGATTGCTTGAATGCTTGGCTTCATGCATGTGTATTTAAAGGTACTAGTACATGCGTTTGTTTGCATGAGCAAGCAAGCGTGTAAGATTAATTCAACAAAGTTCAGAAAGACGTGTGTACTATATGTGGTGGACTACTGCGTGCACTCTGCTGTTGTTTGGGCATACCTTTACATTTGACTAAAGAAAAGCTTTCTATGATCTAATAGCGTGTTCTAGACAGAGAAAACTTGTTTCTTTCACACAATACATTTAACCTAACATCAGCTACCTGCAATTGCACTGATTTATTTCGAATGAGTTGTAGGGCATATTCAATCCAGCTTTCGAAACCAGCTTTGACTTTTATTACAGTAACTAACTTTCAAACGAAATATTTTTTTCAAGATAGGGTATACAAGATAATTATAGTACACATTGAAAGCCCATCATCTATACCTACCAAAATCGCATGCGAGTATCTCTCTCTGTAATCTCTATCATGAACAACCAAAATTCAAAAATTTCAGCCAAAACTCATAAGTTACAGCCACAAAGAACATGCTCGTACCCTGGAGAATCTCCTTGTCTGATTATTTATCTCTAGGTCCTTAAACTTATCTGGTTGTGTAATTTATTTTACTGCTATGCCATTTTTCCTGTTGGTTAACTGATAGATGGACCCTAATTGACAAATTCAAGATCTTTCCAAGGTAAAACTTGACAATTTTAAGTTTTAAGGATTTATCCAAAACTTTACTATTATATATATATATATATATATATATATATATATATATATATATATATATATATATATATATATATATATATATATATATATATATATATATATATATATATATATATATATATATATATATATACAGTAAAGTTTTGATAAATATCTTACGCAACGGTATAAATATCTTACATAACGGATATATATATATATATATATATATATATATATATATATATGTATATACATATGTATACATATGTATATACATATGTATACATATGTATATATATATATATATATGTATATGTATATACATATGAATACATATGTATATACATATGTATATATATACATATGTATATACATATATATATATATATATATATATATATATATATATATATATATATACATATATATATATATATATACATACATATATATACATACATATATACATATATATACATACATACATATATATATATATACATACATATATATATATATACATACATATATACATACATATATATATATATATATACATATATATACATATATATATATATATATATATATATATATATACATACATATATACATATATATACATATATATATATATATATATATATATATATACACACACACTGGTGATCAACTGACATAGGCAAGTAATATTGGGATTGTCTAGATTAACACTAGATTTTCCAGTAATATATCAATCATCATTACGAATCATTACCTGGCTTGCTGGTCCTATGCTCCTATCCTCAGCACACGAGAACTCGTTCCAAGCAGGCCCTTTTCGATCAAAATATATTTAACAACCAAACATAGAAATGAAATCAAGAGATGTATAGCAAATCATTTTGTAACACAAATATGCATGTCGACAGTTCATATATATTACTCAAGCGGCCAATCATGCAAGCATTAGAAAATATATGTATCTAGATGCTATCCTATACATTCTGAAGGATTCAAGACCGCTCCGTTGGGCTGAAAAGCTATGGCTTATAACTGAAATTACACTGTAGCGGCTGAAATTTTACTGTAGCTGAAGGTGACTTATTTAGCGTAATTAAATTTAACAAAATTCAAAAATAGAAAAAATATGCTAGCTCATCACGGACAACGCAAACGAATACGGAAAAAAAGAATCAGGAAAAAGCTCAAAAAAACTAAAAGTTCAGAAAAAAAAATGAAATTTATAAATAATGAAAAATAAGCCAGAAGACAGAAGGAAGAAAAGAAGAAATTCGGAACTTGCCAGGAAGATGTAAACAGATGTTCTTTTGCATATGCTTAGAAGTAAGCATTTCATGTAGAGTAAAAACTAGAGTATATTTTAATTGTACAAGTACACTGGGCATAAATTGACAAGCCATCTCGAATTTAATGTGTAGTGGCAATATTAGGGCAAAAGTATTGAAAGGGAGAAGTCTGGAGCATTTTTCTTGAAGAAACAGCGTCGTATCAAATCAGCATCAATATATGTGTACAGGTTGTAATCTTGTACAGAATATGTAGCGAATCTGATGCTTCTTGTTAACGAAGCAACCTGGATATACTGTCGCTTATTCAAAGGATCACAACACAATTCACGTTGTTCTTTAACAAAAACTAGGACTATGCCTTCTAAACAAAGAAAATTGCACAATCTAATCATCAGGATAAATCAAAATTTGTTTAAATACCCCTCAAAAAATTATCCTTCAGTTTCACGGTATTAGCCTCGTCATCTTGTGTGCATAAACCAAGAAGCTAGAAAACCAAATGAAGAAAATAATAAAAAATCAAATGATAATAATAGTGTTCATCTTTTTATGCCTGTACGAAATGAAATGATCTCACAACTCAGTTCTAGATCTCCCCCAACATAAAAGCAGTTGTATGCGGTGGAAAAGATACAAAATTGTACTGGATAGATATTGTAAAATCGTACTATTAGTATCATAAACTGGACATTGTGGTATGGAAGGAATGTGCTGTTGCATATGGCTGATGCTAGGGAAAAGAATGAACATTTGGATATCATCCCCTAGAAAGATCGGAGTGAAAATAATTATCTTGGCTCTACCTAATTTCTCCTGCATGTTCTTTCATAAATGCAGATACTTAGTTAGGTAACACGAGTTGTCTAGAAGAGATCATATAGAGTTCATGCATCACTCTTCACATAAGAATATAATTTTTACTAACTTTTGCCATACACAAGATCATTTAAAAATTACTACTAGCTATGCTACTAGTGCGACGTACTTCAAAATGTAGCACATAATTAAGTACATCTAAGGCCCCACTTAGAATGCGGGAATTTTTCTGTATTCCTACTTAAATTAAACCATTAACTGTGAAATTCCTCAATTCCAAACAGAGCCAAAAATCTGTTATATATACTAGTTATGCACAAACAAAGGGATATTTCTTTCAGACTGAACGCCACGTACATAAACAACAAAACAAGTAGTTCATGTATAGCATCAAACAAAGCAACGCAATTAGCTCAGATATTTTTCTACCTATAGAACATAATATCATACAACCAATTGAAAGAACCTCTTTAAGCACTCGAGGAAACAAAAATGAAATTTTGAGCCGTTATCAAAGACCAAAATTCCAAAAAAAGGGGAATATCAGGTCATGTATATGCACCACGACATACAAACAGAAAAACAAATCCTTACAAAGAAGCAAGAACGAAGCCTGTTACCTCGACTCCTTGGCCTTCTCGCCTTGTTTGTATTCAAAGGTTGGCTGAATCTCTGCAAAATTTCTATCTGCAGCTCGTTCACCTGTGGCATGTAAATAGAAGTACGTAGCATGTGAAGAAAATTGAAGCAAAAGACTTATATAAACTCTGTCAAAACATATATAGAAGCACATATATAAGAGGATGAGACTTGGTGAGTTGGTGCATATCTATCTATGCAGCAAGACAGAAGAATGGAGGAATTGAAGGCAGCTTGAGATGTCATCCTTCTTGAATCTTCTGAGGAAGCCAACACATATACTACATGACTTTCCGTGTGCGACTAGCAAGATATATACGCCCCCCAACCTGGTTCTTATCTTCAGACTTGTAACTGAAAAAGGTGTTTTTGTGTGACCTTGGCAACACAAAAGAAATGCCTTGACTCCAGAGTCTTGGGTACGAGGGGTAGTTAGGTGGACATGGTCTACCAAGTACCAAACAATTAGACAGCGAGTTATGTATGACATGTCGTCAGTCATGTATGGCTAAGGTCTATGCT
Source organism: Bonia amplexicaulis (assembly GCA_036346245.1). Taxonomy (NCBI): domain Eukaryota; kingdom Viridiplantae; phylum Streptophyta; class Magnoliopsida; order Poales; family Poaceae; genus Bonia; species Bonia amplexicaulis. Next base: position 4,069,165 of record CM070766.1, read on the forward strand.
GTGTTTGGTTATGGTACTATTAACCAGCGAGTTATGTATGACATGTCGTCAGTCACGCATGGTTAAGGTCTATGCTGTGTTTGGTTATGTCCTGATCGAAGCGTCGCATACTGTATTTATTAATTGTCTTGGAGTCTTTCTTGCCAAGTTCCAGGACAATAAGGTAATTAAGCAGGCACAAGACAAACTCAAGGGGAAACGTCACATCAAATACGGTTTAAGGCCAGCGAAGGCGAACACATTTTTACTAGATTTCTTGTCCATCAAGGACACCCTAAAGACAAGAAGAATATACCGAAAGGAAGAAAAAGAGTAGAAGAAAAGCAAGGCGCGCAGAAGAAGTCAAGGCGAGGAGGTTAGTGAATTGACCTTATCCTACAAAGTTGGTCTAATCATGCAGACCTCTGAATTGACCACCAATTGCCCCCAAAAAGAATCCGCTAATATCTCGATGTTTTAAACTAAATTGACTTAAATCGACTAACAAGGCTACAGGCCAGGTATAATAGTTTTACATTGATGAAAAAAAAAGTCTTTTAATATGTTAGCAAAAACAATCAATCTATTTGTACGCCTTCCATAAAAATTCCGTAGTTTGGAGTGTGTACATAGTACTGATAGATTACCAAGTTACGTCCTAATAATAAAGATCAGTCCTCAAGCCTTGTTTAGTTTAGAGTTCTTTTTGTATTTCCTCCCTCTTTGTTTCAAGTGGAGTTGGAAAACATTTACTTCTATGCAATGTCAATTGGCAACACTTTGTGTTCTATGTTCTAAATGATAGCATAAATATATAGTTCATATACAATGGATCTACAAGGAATCCATCCAATATGTAGCAAGCCCCAAATCATATATATATAATATTTTTATTGAAGGACTGTGCAATGAATGTTCACCAATCAAGTATAAAAAACTTTAATGAATCTTTGCACAATACAAAACTACATATGAGGGACATGTGGCATTTCTTTACTAGTACAATAGCCTCGCATGGGGAATTTTGGTCATTTCTAGCGCTTTGTACCACGTTAATACCAAATTTGGCCTCTAGACCACCGTAATTTCAAATCTAGCCCCCTTCCCGACCGCACGACTCCGAGGGACGTGACACGTGTTAGTCGTGCGGTCGAGGACCGCACGACTACACTTTTTTACCCGAAAAGCAAATAAAAAAATAAAAAAAATCGTGAACAGAGTCGTGTGGTCGAGGAGGAGGCTAGATTTGAAATTATGGTGGTTTAAGGGCCAAATTTGATATTAACGTAGTACAGGAGGCTAAAAATGACCAAGATGAGAGTCTGTCTATCCAAGATGAGACCGTGAGGCCGATGCATGAGAGGCATTGAGCGGCTGGGCCAAGCACCCCCGCGTCCGGCGTGGGGTGTGGGCCGACCATTGGGCCAGTCGTCGGGGGGAGGGAGGAGACGGTCAGTCCAACACTTGCGGAGCCACCAGGTTGGGCCCAGAGATGGAAATGAGATGAATTGAACATATTTACTAGTATATATATGTATTGCATATTATATATAGTGGATTTTTGCCAAATTGTTTGGGTATTCAGCTGAATACCCATGAATTACCGTTGGTCTGCCCCTGGCAAGAGGACTAGCTCGCCAGAGAGGTACGCCGGTAGTATTTACAGCAAAAGGTGTATCCGTTGCTTGAGCAGCTGGGGACCGCAGGGCTCAACACTGCCTAGAAGGAGAGAAGAAGCGAAAGCCTAAGGAGATGCCTTGCCTTTGCACAATCGCAGATTTATAGCAGCAGCAAACCAGAGACCACTGCCACTGGAACATGGCACTCCACTGGCTGGATTCGCAAATATGCGCTTAGATCTGAGCAGCTCCGCTGCAGGAGCTCCACCACCACGCACCATTGAGCAGGAGACCACCGAGAGGGAAGGAAAACCTAAACTAGGGTAACATACAAGAGGAGAGCGGGGTGGGACACCTCTTGCTCTACATTAGCGAGGAGCTGGCCAGGTCTGGGAGGGAAGGGGTGGGGAGGAGGTGTTTTCCACTGGAGCGGAGAATGATAGGAAAGGGAACTTCTGTCTCACTATCAAGTTAGGTCTTGTTCCAAATAGTGATGACTTTTAGCTTCTAGTTTTTCGAAACCAAAACTTATGTGGAATGCGTTCTAAATAGTGATGGCTTCTAGCTTCTAGCTTTTTTCTATTTTTCATTTATTTTTCTTTAATTGAATACTACAGAAAAAACTAACACCGCTATAGTGCCATTTTAGGTAAAAAAAAAAGTTACAGCACTTTAAAACATGGCCTTAGTTGAGGGAGTTTTTGGGTTTAAAATATAATCCTGTGCTCTGGTCTGATTTCTATGGAGGTGGTACCCTCAATTGTTACTGTCATGTGTTGCATTTGGTCCTCTCGCAAAAGATGGGCTGGCACTTGGTTATGTGGGCTGCAGTCCGACTCAGTCGATATATCTTACATCCGATGTTGTCATATCTGGAGCTATCAAGAACGGCCATGTCGAGAACCGAGTGTAGCTTGGGTGGTCAGCGCTGCCATAGCATATACGGTTCACCTGAGTTTGGTCCCAGTGTCTTACATAAATAATTATAATAGAGTACATCTATGTGCGTGTTCGGTGAAAAAGTGTATGTCTATATTACGTGAGGTCTTGACACATTCGTAAAATTTCCAAAGGTATGTTACGTATATATGCGAATAATAATGTGAGTGAGTTGTGGTTGTGCGTTCACCTTAAAGAATGACCATGTGCAAGGAAGTAAAAGTGGTTAAACACGGGCGGTGCTTTTGGTGGTTCGGATGGCCAAGCCGGTGTGGCTGCCATTGCTGGCGATTCTCGATCGTGGGGTTTTCCTGGGGGCTTTTGGCAGAAATCACCCGGCAATCACGGAGCCTCAAGTGGCAGAAGCATTGGCCTCTCGGGATGGATTTCTCTTTGCCCGACATCGTGGATACAGGAAAATAATCTTGGAGACTGATTGCCAGGAAATGGTCTCAATATATGTGGATGCAAAAGGGCAATATATATATAGGTCCCTTGTGGCATGCATCCTTGCAGAAGTACGAGAGCTAGTTTCGTCCTTTGATGATTTTTTTTCGTTTCAGTTTGTAAAACGGGGTGCTAATGTTGCGGCCCATTGCTGCGCGAAATTTGTGTGTACAAGGCAGCGAGAAGCAAAATTTAGTCTCCTGCACAAGGCAGCGAGCTAGGCTGCTGCTCCTACCAAAGGCCTCATGCCTCTTCGGATAAGGTGTGTTTTCAGATAGCGTAGAGTTGTCATTGTCTCATTGATCATTGTTTTGATCTGGTTTTTACGTATTGTTCAGTCCTCGTGTACGCCGATCGACCTCCATTTATTGCGTGCTCTCGTTCTTGACTGCATTGACCACTTCTTGTACCTCTGTGTCGACATGAATTTACGGCTAAACTTGACTCCTAAGAAACATCTTTATACTAAAAAACTAATCTCTAATAATAGAAAACTTATCTCTAATATATAGAAATAATCTAGAGGGAAATATACCTAAATAATAAGAAAACTAATTGTTATATTCCTAATCCATGATATACTGGCGAACCACCCAAATTCGTATGTACTATAGTACCCGTGCAGTACTATTCACATTTGCTACAGTGCCCCACTGTACTGTTAACTCGCCTGCTGTGTGTACGTTAAGATTCTAGGTCATAACATTACACCCCTCATGGCGAGACAGCTTGGGGACGAGCTATCAGGTAGCGCCTATAGTTGAAGTCCTTCGTAACCCCATGTCAACGAGAGCGTATGATAACATCGTGCAGCGTGGAAGATAATCAACAAAGCTCCATTGCACAACAGTGAGGATATCAACCCCCTAGTGTTGGTTGATGTCTAGGATTCGCCACCGAAAAGGGCAAACACTATAGGGCAACAACATCCTTCTTGTCTCGAGATGCAACGGTTGTGGGAGAGATACGACGACATCGCTGACCCCCACATCACAGCTGTTGCACTCCACATCTTCGATGCACGGTGTTGGCCAGTTGCGTGGAGAAGACTGTCGCTGGACAGCGGCAACCTTCCTCCTTGGCAAAGGCACCATAGGTGCATCCGATGATAGCGAAGCCTGTCAAATATTGTAGTCGATAGTTGGGTATAGGTCCAAAGATCGAGGATAGGGCACTCACCCTCATCTAACTGCTAGCAGGGCTCTTCTCTGATGAGGTAGCAAGGCTCTAAGGTTTATTTGGAAAACCTTTGTTTATTCATTGCTTGATTATGAATGGTGTGGCTCCTCTTTATATAGATAAGGTTAGCCCCTAACAATATGGAAACTAACACAATCTAATGCAACCAATCAGCTAAAAATAATATCATATCCATACTATCTAAATATAAAGATATGCATCTATCTATTTCTAAAATGAAGATATGCACATTTAATTATTCCTAATACGAAGATATGCATATAATCATTCCTAATCCTGTGTAAGTTGTGGGTCCAATCTCCTGTAAGGCGTGGGCGTAGGTGACCGCCATCGCCTGTGTTAGCTGGATCTGATGCGACAACTGGGGTCGTCCACCCTGGCGTCGAGGCGCTCTGGAAGATACCCCCATCGCGGATGCGAGAGAAGTGGGAGAAAGGGGACTGTCGCAGCCTCTCCTCATGATCTTGGCATAGGTAGGCTGCTGCTAGACGTGCCACGTCCTGGATGGCGTCCGAGAGGTGCATCCAAGGGAGCCCGGCTGGGATGGTGTGCGAGTTGAGCTCCCTGTCTCGTGCATAGAGGAAAACCTCCATGGTCCACAAGTCTTGGTTCTGGACCCGAGTCTTCCTGCCCCTGAAGATGGGCTAGCGGTTGTACACTAGGTACCGCAGAAGCTGTCGCAGGAGCTCAACAAACTCCCCATCATCCCATCCATGGGAAAAGTGATCCTACGGACCGACTGACGAAGCTCTGGTCATCTAACATTTTGAACACCAAGAGGTTAGAACAAGTGAAAATACAAAAGGGAGTATAGAAGAGTAAAGAACTAAGAAGGATAAGTAAAGCAAGTAGCACACTATATTTTGCCAAAGTTTTTCTTAATTTTTGGAAATAGGACTCAGGCCATAGAATGCAACCAGTCTAACTAAGGTTTCTACAGCCATAGGCTCTGATACCAGCCCTGTCAGACTTGGATTTTACTAACCCAAAATCCTCTATGATTCCACCGTACTATTCTCCAGATCAGTAGATAGCACTTATAGGTACATTGCTGGATCATTTCATACAAGACAAATACCATACTATTACAATACCAGAGTTCAAATAGACCATGTTGGGTCAATTTTACAATAGGGTTGTCAGGCCAAATGTTTACATTACATGAAGTGCGTAAGCAGAAGCAGAGGCAAACATGGTAAGGCACAACCCGCCACAAGCAAGCAACTGAGACAACTTAAGTGCCACCGATATTAGCTAGAGACCTCACTAATATTGGAACCACCCACAAGTTAGCCTAGTCAGCTAGACTACTAAAGGCTACTCTAGTCTCCACCGTCTTCACCACCTTCTTCGCTTTGGTCCTCGTAGTAGACATAATGACCTTAGTTCATGGACTCTGAAGGGGAGGGGGGATTGAGAGCGATGGTGAGCACAAACAATCGTGCTCCGTGAGCCAACACACAGAATACATATAATTATAGATGCAAGGATAAATAAGGATGGCTCGGGTTCTTTTATTTGCTTTAAGCGACATTTGCAATAACCATAATTAAAATTTCTATAACTTAGCATTTTAGAAACATGCTTTAAAGAGGTTGAAATTGTGCAGTATTTATAGCGGTATAGGTTTCATCCACCGATTACATAGTTCCATCCACCTATGCTAGATTTTGATCATTAGGTTACTTCCACCTTATTAACAATGCTTAAGTACGTCTCACCAGGAAAATTCCAAAGTCAGATTTACATCTGCTCGACAGTTTTCTTCCCCTCCCACAAAGGTTTTGAAAATAGAACTAGATTGCGTAAGATCCCATTCCGCCCTTGACCATCGGCACGGCTTTTCGAATAGTTTATACTCTGTAGAGACTGTACATCTTTGCCCACAGGAGACAATCAACTCGATATGCCTACGCGAGTTCTTGGTCACGCAGATCGAGAGATTATCACGAGGTTTTTACAATACCTTGCCTCAATACCATTTCACCCTTATGGAGAAACTCCAATGGTAGCCACCATAAGTTAGTGCAGGAAGTCATACCCTAACATCATAGCCGAGCGGGACCACAACTTTTCCCCACCGCTAGAGAATGGGTACACATCACCTTCACATGGTGTCCCATTCATGTCGGACTTTTTGGTCTGCACATGCACAGCTTCACTACCCACCTACGAAATGACCCTGAGGCGCAGTAAATTATTCAGCCAAGTCTACACTTTGCCAGCTTGTGGTAATAGTACTGTTTTACACAGGGAGGTCATCACAAGATTAAGTCCTTTATTTGTCCGGGTGGTTCATACCACAAACTGCAAATTCTTGTGTTACATCCACACCAACCTCTCTTACCATCCGCCCGGACAGGTACAACATTAAATATGACTTATAGCTATCCAGATTACTAATATTATCTAGAGCGACAAGGTACGTGGATTTTCAAGTATCAAGGATGGAAGTACTGAATTACTTAGATAGACAAGTGGTTGTTTAGCTACCTTACGAGTAACATACATTTGCATAGAAAATAAAGTATGCATATTTCATAATTTAAATGAACGTACTTCACATGAAATATAGGCTCAAAATGATCAAAGTATTGACTCACCTAGATCAAAAGCTTGGGGATCTTGCACTACTTCAATCGAGGGCTTGTACGGACCTTCGAACTCTACTCGGGAGAACGTACTAGAAAATAAACCAAAGACGAGCAAACATGAATAAGTGCCAAATAAAATTCAACTAAACTCAAAATTAAACAAAACTAGCATCAAAAGATAGATCTTGATTTTAGAAAAATTTAGAAATAAGTTTCTTTAAATTTGGAGGTAAGACGAGATAGAACGAGTCCCTCAAAGTTTTATTTTCAGGAAAATTCCCCCAAAAACTAAAGAGGAGAGAGGAATATCTCTCTGACAGGTGGGGCCCAAAAATTTTTAAATAGTTTCTGGATTACTTCAAGACTTTGAACTGCAATGAATGGCATGTGTGCCCATGGCTTAAATAAAAGAATCTACAGAATTAAAAAGTGTGGAGCCCGTATGTCAACCTGACATTTTTTTGAACCAGTTTATAGCTGAGATGATGGCCGTGGGGTCCATTATCAGTGCTAATTAAAATAGCTATTAGTTTAGTTAACCATGTGTAGTGATTTAACTATACTGCTACAGTGCTATTCCCAGCCGAGAGGGCGGTGAAGCCTGCCGATGGCGAGGGTGGCCACGGCAACTCGGTAGCATTCACGAAACAGGTCCCATGGCCCTATGCGCATCCTTGGGAGAAGTGGCGCAGCCTGATTTGGCCCGACGGCTACCGGCGACAGGGCTTAGCGGTGACCAGAATAGGGGATGGCGCAAACCAGCAAAGCAATGCATTGAAACCCAATTAGCTTGCATGGGAGCATCTACAGATGATTTTGAACTCACCCGAGGCTTTGGTGGTGGTCGGGATGGAGTTGGAGGGGCTGGTGACGGAGATGGTCTCGGCGGCCAATTGTTGGATAAGCGATGGAGCGACGGGGTGGTGAGGCACCAGTGTTGGAGAAGAAGGTGCTTGTCGGCGGCCTGCAGAGGGAGAGGGGGCAATTAGTCGCTAGGGGAGGGGGAGAAGAGGGTGGTGAGCTCGAGAAAAGGTCAAGGGTAGTCCGGTGTTGACCCGACGATGTCGTTGATGGTGGCAGCCGCTGGGAGACCACATGCCGAGGCGGCGGTGAGCTCAGGCAGATGAGGGAGGTGGAAGGGGAAACCGAGTGGGAGGTGTTGGAGATTGAGGGAGGCTCGGGCAACCTTTTATAGGTAGAGGAGGGGGGACCGGCGTCGTGGAGCCTTGGGCAATGATGTAGTGGCCGTGCGAGTGGCGCTAGCTTCGACATGGCTATAGTGTAAGCGGGGCGGTCAAAGCTCACCATTGTCTCATGGAAAGACGACAAGTACTTCGGATTGTCGCGATAGAGCACCTCGCGGCTCGGTGGTCATAGGGGGAGAAATGGAGGATGAGGTAGAGGGGAACTGCTGTCATGGCAGAGGTCTAGCGAGGATCCTAGATGAGGGACACTGCCGTGGCAGGCGTGGGGACCATGACGGCAAGGCACAACAGGGCCAGACCACGGCGGCACAGTGCATGGAAGCCGTTGCGGAGCTTGGTCAGGCACTAAAGCGGAGGTCGGGGCGCATGCTTTGACCTGGTGGCTACAAGGGGAGGGTCAGTGGTGCAGTACATGCATGGGGAAGGGGTAAACTGAGGTACTGCCATGACAGCACAACCTTCGGCCCAATGGTCCCATGGCAAAGGAACTGAAGATGATGTGCTGCCGTAGCAGGGTGCTAGCAGAGGTGATACAGTCAGACCACGGCTGCGTGGTGCTCAGGGTCAACGAGGAACAAGGAGAGAGGGGAGAGAAGGGGAGAGGGAGGGAGAACTGAGAAGGAGATGGGAGGCACTGGTGAAGGCATGGGTTGGAGCCCAAGGAGAAGTTTGAGTTTTTCACTCTCCTGAATTGCCTCCAAAATTTTTTTGGTTTGCAATCATTTTCATGTTTTGAATTTGTGAATTTGAAAATAGATTTTGAGATTGAGAACACTGATTTGAAATTTTGCATTAGCTCAAAGACTTCTCAAATGGGATGTTACAGATCCTACTCCCCTTAAACAGAATCTCGACCCAGAGATTCGAGCTATTCTGAGAACAGAAAGGGGAAGACTAATCGAAGCTGATCCTCATGCTCCCAGGTCACTTCTCGCTCTGTGTGGTTGCTCCACTGGACCTTGCAAAGACAGATGGTCTGGCGTCTTGTCTGCTTCTCCATGGTATTGAGGATCTTGATAGGATGTTATGGGTAGGACAGATCCTTCTAGAGTTTGAAAGTCTGAATTGACCCTAAGGCACTTCTTGAGCTGAGAGACATGGAACACATTATGCACATCTGATAGGTTCGCTCGTAGTTCCAATTTGTAAGTGACTTCTCCACACTTGGCGATGAATGGAAATGGCCCTATGTATCTGGGCGCAAGCTTGCCTTTTACCTTGAATCTTTGGACTCCTCGAAGGGGTGACACTTTGAGGTAAACATGATCCCCGACTTGGAAAGTTAACCCTCTGCGGCAGTTGTCGGCATAGCTCTTTTTCCTAGACTCAGCAGCTTGAAGGTGATATCTGATCAATCGGACTCTCTTCTACCTGCTTTAGATTATCTGGCCCAAAGATATATCCTTCTCCTACTTCTGACCAGTGCAGAGGAGTTCTACACTTCCATCCGTAAAGAGCCTCGAAAGGGGACATCTTGAAGCTGGATTGATAACTATTATTGTAGGAGAATTCTGCATAGGGTAAACACCTCTCCCAGTCTATAGTGAACTCTAGAGTACAAGCTCAAAGCATGTCCTCTAGAATCTAGTTTATTCTTTCATTCTGCCCATCTATTTGGGGGTGATATGCAGTGCTGAAGGTAAGGTGGGTTCCGAGGGCATCATGCAGACTAGACCTAAAATACGAGGTGAACTGGGAACCTCGATCTGAGACTATTTTCTTGGGCACACCATGTAGACATACAATGTAAGCCATGTATAACTTGGCTAGTTTATCTCCCTTGTAGGTGGTCTTCACAGGGATAAAATGGGCAACCTTGGTCAATGTAGCAACTATCATCCATATGGAATCATATCCCGACTTGGTGCAGAGTAAGCTAGTTATGAAATCCATTCCATCTTCCGCCCACTTCTACTGGGGAATTTGCAGGGGTTGAAGTATTCTAGCAGGTCTCTGATGTTCAGATTTAACCCGCTGGCATACATCGTAACATGCCACATACTCGGCAATATCTCTCTTCATACGGGGCCACCAATATAAGGTTTTCATTTCTTGATACAACTTGGTGTTGTGTGGATGCAGGGTGTAAGTTGAGTTGTGGGCTTCTTTGAGTATTAATTCCTTAAGATCCTTTTGATGGGGAACAAAGAGGCATTTCTCGTACCATAGGACTCCCCGTTGATCTTCTACCATCTTGGGGGCTTTTCACATGGCAACGACACGCTTAAACATTTGGATTCCAGGGTGTCCTTTTTAAGCTGCTATAATTTGCTCCTCAAGAGTTGAGTGCACTTCCATGGCAGCTAGGGTACCATCTTCTACTAACCCTAGGTTAAGGGCTTCAAATTCCTTGTAGAGCTTAAGTTGAAATTCTTGCACCATAAGGTTGTTGCAGTGGGACTTGCGACTCAAGGCATCGACCACTAGATTAGCTTTCCCTAGGTGATAATGGACATCCAGATCATAATCCTTGATTAACTCTAGCCATCTCCTTTGTCTAAGTTTGAGATCTCTTTGGGTGAAGATGTACTTGAGACTCTTATGGTTTGTGTATATGTCAAAATGATTCCCAATCAGGTAATGCTGCCAAATGTTTAGAGCGTGCACTACTGAGGCTAGTTCCAGGTCATGGGTTGGATAATTATCCTCATAGGGATGAAGTTTATTGGATGCATAAGCCACAACTTTTCCTCCTTGCATAAGCACATATCCAAGACCTTGGCGTGATGTATCACAACATACTTTGAAATCCTTGTGTATATCTGGTAGGACTAACACATGCACTGAGGTCAGTTTTTTCTTCAATTCGTGAAAACAATTCTCACATACCTCTGTCCATTCATACTTCTTTTCTTTCTTGAGCAAGTGTGTCATTGGCTTAGATATCTTGAAAAAATCTTCTATGAAGCATCTGTAGTATTTGGTCGGACCCAGAAAACTATGCACTTCGGTGACTGAGGTGGGTTGCGTCCATTCTAGAATTGCCTCTACTTTGGAGGGGTCAACTGCTACTCCCCAGAGGATACAATGTGTCCAAGGAAACTAATCTCGTGCAGCCAGAAATCACACTTGTTGTACTTGGCATACAACTGGTGTTCTTTGATTGTCTCTAGGACTACTCGTAGATGTTTTGCATGTTCTTAAGTGGTCTTGGAGTATATTAGAATGTCATCTATGAACACGACCATGAATTTATCCAAGTATTTCATGAACACTTTGTTCATCAAGTTCATGAAGTAGGCTGGAGCATTGGTTAAACCAAACGACATGATTATATATTCAAACAGGCCATACCGGGTGGTAAAAGCTATCTTATGGATATCTTCTGCCCTGATCTTGAGCTGATGGTATCTTGACCTTAAGTCTATCTTGGAGAAGATGATAGCTCTGGACAATTGGTCAAACAGGTCATCTATTCGAGGCAAAGGATACTTGTTTTCGATGGTTACATCATTAAGGGCTCTATAATCCACACACAACTGGTGGTACCATCCTTCTTTTTAACAAAGAGTACTGGCGAACCCTAGGGGGATGAGCTGGGTTTGATGAATCCTTTTTTCTTGGTGGTCTACAATTTGTGTTTTTAGTTCTTCAAGTTCATCTACTGCCATTCTGTATGATTTCTTAGCAATTGGGGCAGTTCCTGGCTTCAGGTTGATCACAAATTTTATATCTCTATCTGGTGGCCTGCTTGGCAATTCTTCTGGAAAGAATTCTGGGTATTCTTGCACTACTGACGTTTCTTTTAATGGCCTTTCTTCAAGGTGATGGATTGTGCGACCTAAGGAGGGGCGATCCACACTAACTTTTATTGCTAGCCTAGGGTATTTGGTGAGTACTACCTTTCTATTAGCACAATCTATCATACCCTGATATTTAGCTCACCAAGAGAACCCTTAACTACTACTCTAGTGAGCCCTAATGTAGAAGTCACTATGGAAGACTTTGGTTTCCTAGCAGTCCTTTTGGTATTGCAATCTCAAACCTTGGACATCATCCTAAACGTCTCTTTAGTCTAAACCTTGGTTTCCTAGCAGGTCTCTTTAGTCTAAACGTTGGCAGCTTAACTTTTTCAACAAAATTCCCAAAAATAAAAGAATGTGAAGCCCTGGAATCAAACAGAACTTGTGCAGGTACTGACTTAACAGAGAACGTACCCATAAGTACTCCAGAGGCATCCTAGGCATCTTCTGTAGTGACATGGTTGACACGGCCTTGGTTTGGAGTCGATGCCATTCGTGAAGCTTGAGGCGTCTGATAGCCTTTGCTTGGCATTGAAGACTAGCCTCGGGATGGGGTGACTCCCAAATTGAACTTCACTGGGGTGACTTGGCGGTCTAGGCATTTGTTGGCAAAATGCCCTTTTGCTCCACAGTTGAAGTAGTGGAGATTTGTTGTTGGATTGGTCGAGGAAGACTGTCCTGTGGGGCAGGGCACATGAACCACACTTCCGCTGGAGCATGGTGCTTGAGCTGGAGCCTCTGACACTGATGTTTCCACTTGGCAGAAGGGGGGTTGCCCTGGTACACTAGCCTGGACTAGAAACTGCCTTGGGGTCTTTGAGCTTTCCACTTTCTTTTACGGCTGGCTTCTAGGATTATCCTCTCATTTTCTAGGATGAGAACCTTATTAACCAAGTGGTGGAAGCTAGGATGATCGTGCAGAATCAGTTGTGCCCTCATCTCTTCATGCATCCCTTCCAAGAAATGATCGATCTTCTCTTCTTGATTAGCTACATCCTTTGGGGCGTAGCGAGCTAGTTGATTGAATCATGTGAGGTACTTGCTAATAGACATATTTCCCTGCTTCAGGTTTCGAAACTCATTCTTCTTCATCCTCATGACACCTGTTGGCATAAAGTTTTGTTGGAAGGCAACCTTGAATTCAACCCAGGTGATGACATAATCAATGTGAGGTACTTGCTAATAGGCATATTTCCCTGCTTCAGATTTCGAAACTCATTCTTCTTCATCCTCATGACACCTATTGGCATAAAGGTTTGTTGGAAGGCAACCTTGAATTCAACCCAGGTGATGACAGACTTGACTGGTGCCATCTGTTCTTCTTCCTCAGCATTGTCCTCTGTAGTTGCTTGCTCCTCTTGCTAACCTCCTTATTGAGCGCTAGCTATTGGGGTCTCACTCCTACCTCTACTTCCTCTTCTTCTTCTTCTTCTTCTTCTTAGTCCTTGCCCAGGGGACTCTCTTTTCCATGACAGGCAAGGTAGTTTTCCCGCCATGCTGCTGCAACACTCTTAAGCTGGTGGGTGGCGAAGTCCACCTTATCTTCTTCAGTGCAATGGGCAAGTATGAGCTTCTTCTCGGTATCACGTAGCCAATCTTCTTCTTCTAGAGGCTCATTGGCTGAGGAGAAGGTCAATGGTCTAGTCCTCAAGAAATCAGCTAGCTTTGAGTTGCGGTTGGTTGCCCCTGCTTGTTGATTGGTAAACATGGCATGGAGGATTTGTGTTTGTTGCACCATCACTTGTGCCATGGTTGGGGGTCCTGGTGTTGGTGGCGGCAGGTTCTGACCATAGCCACAGCCTCTCCCATGAGCTGGGGTTCCTAAAGTTCGACCCTCACAGGTTGGGATTCCTGAAGCTTGACCCCTACCACAGGCCGCAACTTTTTTAGGTGCCATCTGGAAACAACTATGGATTTTAGGGCCTGGAGAGAGGAAAAATCATATATGAGAGTTCACTAGCCCTCTACTGGCACAGCAGAAAAACCAACTAAACAACACAAGTAATGTAATAAAAAGCATAAGGCCTATGATAGTTCATTACAATAGGGGGGCAAATGTTACGCGACTTTAGACATGGCATATAGGCTATGTCAAGTCACGATATCTGGTACACAACACTTACTACATTGGGTACATAAGGGGGTACAACTGGAGATAAGGAAGTGCTTGCAATCCAAAAGACTGCCTAGCAAGCATTGCTGCCTAACCTACAATAGACTACTCCTCCATGGAGTGGCTCCGGCCATAGAGCATGCAGTCCCCTAGGGAGCGGGAGCTGGAACGACTGATGTTGGGAGATCGGGAGCGAGAATAGGAATGGGAGGGGCTTGAGCTGTCGCTGGGAGACCGGGGTGAGAACAGGAATGGGAGATACGACACTTCCTGTTGGGTCCTCCGAGGTCATTCTTAGGTGGCGGGCACATGCTCTTGCACGCCGTGAGCAAGGTGCGTGGTCCCTAGCACTGAGTAGGTGCAGGGCCTCTAGGGGTGGCTGCAGGTACTGGCGCTGGCGCTAGTGCTGGTGCTTGGACTGGTGCTAGTGCTGGTGCTCAGACTGGTGCTGGTGCTAGCGCTGGCACTGGTGTTGAACTAATGGTGGCGAGGGCGGGGGGTCCACAGCCATAGATCGAAGGCACTCTAGCCCAACCTCGGCGGTAATCCTCTCACGCTCTGCCACTTGGAGGATGGCCTGGTAGCAGGTGAGCTGGGCGTGGAGGACTTTTGAGTGCTCATAGCTGGAAGTCAGGAGCATCCACAGCTGCCCAATCTCCTATAGGGCGTGGGCGTAGATGACCACCATCGCCTATGTCAGCTGGATTTGGTGCGACAACTAGGGGTCATCCACCCTAGCGTCGAGGCGCTCTGGAAGATACGCCCATCGCGGATGCAAGGGAAGTGGGAGAAAGGGGACTATCGCAGTCTCTCCTCACGCACTTGGCACATGTGGGATGCTGCTAGATGTGCCATGTCCTGGATGGCGTCCGAAAGGTGTGCCTGAGGGGGCCTGGTCGGGATGGTGTGGGAGTTGAGCTCCCTGTCCTGTGCATAGAGGAAAACCTCAATGGTCCACAAGTCTCGGTTCTGGACCTGGGTCCTCCTGCCCCTGAAGATGGGCTGGCGGTTGTACCCTATGTACTACAGAAGCTATCACAAGAGTTCAACAAACTCCCTGCCATCTTCTCCATGGGAGAAGTGATCCCACAGACCAATTAACGAAGCTCTGGCCATCTAAAATTTTGAACACCAAGAGGTTAGAACAAGTGAAAACACAAAAGGGAGTATAGAAGAGTAAAGAGCTAAGAGGGATAAGTAAAGCAGGTAGTACACTATATTTTGCCAAAGTTTTTCTTAATTTTTGGAAATAGGACTCAGGCATTAGAACGTGACTAGTCTAACTAAGGTTTCTACAGCCATAGGCTCTGATACCAGCCCTGTCGGACCCGGATTTTATCAACCCAAAATCCTCTATGATTCCACCGTACTATTCCCTGGATCAGTAGATAGTGCTCATAGGTACATTGCTAGATCATTTCATACACGACAAATACCATACCATTACAATACCAGAGTTTAAATAGACCACATTGGGTTGAGTTTATAATAGGGCTGTCAGGCCAAATGTTTACATTACATGAAGTGCAGAAGCGGAGGTAAATGTGGTAAGGCACAACCCGCTACAGGCAAGCGTTCAAGACAACTTAGGTGCCACCGATATTAGCCAGAGACCTGACTAATATTGGAACCACCCACAAGTTAGCCTAGTTGGCTAGACTGAGGTGAGAGGCAAGCTACTAAAGGCTACTCTAGTCTCCACCGTCTTCACCACCTTCTTCGCTTTGGTCCTCGCAGTAGACATAGTGACCTTGGTTCATGGACTATGAAGGGGGATTGAGAGCGAGGATGAGCACAAGCAACCGTGCTCCGCAAGCAAACACATAGAATGCATATAATTATAGATGCAAGGCTAAACAAGGATAGCTCGGGTTCTTTTATTTGCATAAAGCAACATTTGTAATAACCATAATTAAAATTTCTATGATAGTGTTTTACAATCATGCTTTAAAGAGGTTGAAATTGTGCAGTATTTATAGCGGTGTAGGTTTCATCCATCGATTATATGGTTCCATCTACCTATGCTAGATTTTGATCATTAGGTTACTTCCACCTTGTTAACAATGCTGGAGTACATCTCTCTAGGAAAATTCTAACGTCAGGTTTACATCCGCCCGATGGTTTTCTTCCCCTCCCATAAAGGTTTTAAAAATAGAACTTGCTCAAGTAAGATCCCATGTCCGCCCTTGACCGTGGGCTCAGCTGTTCGAATAGTTTATACTCTATAGAGACTATACATGTTTGCCCACAAGAGACAATCAACTCGACGAACCTATGCGATTCCTTAGTCACGCAGATCAAGAGATTATCACGAGGCCTTTACAATACCTCGCCTCAATGTCATTTCACCCTTATGGAGAACCACCAGAGGTAGCCCGCATAAGTTAGTGCGAGAAGTTATACCCTAACATCATAGCAGAGCGGGACCACAGCTTTTCCCCACCGCTAGAGAAATGGGTACACATCACCTTCACACGGTGTCCCATTCATGCTGGACTTTTTGGTCTGCACATGCACAGTTTCACACCCCCACCTGTGAAATGATCCTAAGGCACAGTAAATTATTCAGCCAAGCCTACACTTTGCCAGCTTGTGGTAGTACTGTTTTACATGGGGAGATCATCACAGGGTTAAGTCCTTAATTTTTCCGGGCGGTTCATACCACAAACCGCAGATTCTCGTGTTACATCCACTCCAACCTCTCTTACCATCCGCCTAGATAGGTACATCATATCTTTAGGGTTTTGAGTAGCATAGACTAAGTTATCATAAAATTACCAGTCACTTATATCCTGTGACTGTCCTAAACCAGTTTTCATGTTTAGAGATTGATGATTAGGGCCACTAGTGCCCTTGACATGACAAGTCTAGCATGGCATTAAATATGACTTATAGCTATCCAAATTACTAATATTTTCTAGGGCTACAAGGTACGTGGATTTTCAAGTATCAAGGATAGCAATACTAAATTACTTAGATCGACAAGTGGTTGTTAGCTACCTTACGAGTAATATACATTTGCATAGAAAATAAAGCATGCAGTTTACTAATTTAAATGAACATACTTCACATGAAATACAGGCTCAAAATAATCAAAGTATTGACTTTCCTAGATCAAAAGTTTGGGGGTCTTGCGCTACTTCAATCGGGGGCTCGTTCGCACCTTCGAACTCTACTCGGGAGAACATACAGCAAAATAAACTATAGATGAGCAAACACAAATAAGTGCCAAATAAAATTCATTTGAACCCCAAATTAAACAAAACTAGCATCAAAATATAGATCTCGATTTTCGAGAGGTTTAGAAACAAGGTTTGTTAAATTCGGAGCTACGACGAGAGAGAACGAGTCCCTCAAAGTTTTATTTTTAGGGAAATTCCCCAAAAACAAAGTAGGAGAGAGAGGAATCACTATGATAGGTGGGGCCCATAAATTTTTAAATAGTTTTTTGGATTACTTCAAGACTTCGAATTGTAGTGAATGACATGTGGGCCTATGGCTTAAATAAAAGAATTTATAGAATTAAAAAGAGTGGGGCCCGCATGTTAACCTGCCATTTTTTTGAACTAGTTTATAGCTGAGATAATGGTCGTGGGATCCATTGTCAGTGCCAATTAAAATAGCCATTAGTTTAGTTAACCATGCACAGTGATTTAATTATGCTACTAAAGTGCTCTTCCAGCCGAGAGGGCGGCGAAGCCTGCCAATGGTGAGGGTGGCCACGTCAACTTAGTAGCATTTGCGAAACGGGTCCCATAGACTGCGTGCATCCCTGGGAGAAAGGGCGAAGCTTGATTTGGCCCGGTGGCTACCGACGGCGGGGCTCAGCGGTGGCCAGAATAGGGGATGGCGCAAACCAGCGAAGCAATGCATTAAATCCCAATTAACTAGCATGGGAGCATCTACGGGTTATTTCGAACTCACCAGAGGCTTTGGCAGTGGTCGGGATGGAGTTGGAGGGGCTGACAATGGAGATGGTCTCGGCGGCGGCAAGGCTCATGACCCTATTGTGTTTATAGAGAAGGTTGCGATCATGCAGCGGTCGTGGCGAGGCAACCGACCATGGCCTATTCGTGGGAGGTGCATACGATCACGAAGTGGTCATGGCAAGGGTCACGACCCTATCGTGTTTGTAGAAAAGGTTACGATCATGCAAAGAACGTAGTGCATGTGATGCCACAGCGCGTGCTGGCCAGCACCAGAGGAGTCCGAAGGAGGTCACATGCAGTCCGATAGAGGTTGGTGATGCGAAGGCCAGTGGAGCCAACGCTAACGAAGTTGGGGGGCGCTATCGGCGAAGACTTGACCATGGCGTAGTTGTAGGTGTCAATGAAGTCGGTGGCAAGACGAAGGCTTTAGAGCGTGCACTCCATTCCCACATTTTTGACTAGCATCGACAATGTGTCGACCACAAGGTGGTCATAACTGTTAGTGAAGACTTGACTACGATGTGGTCGTAGATGTCGACGAAGTCATGACCGTGAAGTGGTCGGACGAGCGTCGACGAAGTGATGACCATGAGGTGACCAGTCGAGCGTTGATGTAGTCATGATCACGAGGCGGTCGGACAAGCATCAGTGAAGTTCGGACTACGAGGCGATCGTAGACATCGATGAAGTTTCAACCATGACGTTGTCATCGGTGAAGTCCAAAGCTTCGACCTCGAGGGGTTAGATGACATCACCGAAGGTTCGATAGGTGTCAATAAAGTCGGTGGTGGGACGAAGGCTTCAGAGCGCACGCTCTGTCCTTACATTTCAGACTGAGGTCGATGAGGTCTTGACCACAAGGAGGTCGTAGCTGTTGGCGAAGACTTGACCATGGCGTGGTCGTAGATGTCGACGAAGTCACGACCATGAAGTGGTCGGACGAGCATTGACAAAGTGATGACCGTGAGGTGACCAGTCAAGATTGACGAAGTCACGACCGCGAGGCGGTTGGACAAGCGTCGGTGAAGTCTGGACCAAGAGGCGGTCGTAGACATTGACAAAGTCTCGATTATGACGTGGTCATGAGTGTCAATGAAGCTTCGACCTCGAGGGGTCGGACGGCATCATCTCAACAAAGTGTCAACCACAAGATGGTCGTAGCTGTCAGTGAAGAGTTGACCATGACGTGGTCGTGGATGTCATGCGTGTGCTCCGTCATTCAGACTTGGCATCGACGAAGGCGGTGATGTGATGAAACATTGAGGCGCACACCCTGTCCGCCACCATGAGGTGGTTGTACGGACGTCTACGACCATGAGGTGGTCGGATAGAGTCACGGAGCCGAGGCTGACGAGGTCTGAGGCGCGGTGCCGCGGCTGACAAGGTTGGAGGTGCACACAGAATCCCCATTGAAGACGTGGGCAGTGAGGCTCGACGTTCATTGGTGTTGTGCCCGCATGCGTATTGATTGGTGCTCTATGGCTGACGACTGTACTCATGCATATAGAGATCTTACACAGAGGGTGTGCGGAGGCCATAGCCTATCTTTGCCGTGTGCGGAGGCCGACTTCCTGATGTTGAGATGACGGTACGAGGGCTCGACATGGAGGCGGTCAATATGGAAGGCAGTTGCGATTGTGAGGGCATTCAACAATGATGAGGAGCAGCTCGCACGTCCAACTCTTGTTACCACCAGACCCCATGCAGTTACGATGACGATGACATTCGGGTTGATCGTGTTCAGGCTCGTCATCGCATGCACCATTGCTTAGTCATCCGCATGGTCAACGATGAAGGATGTGCTACAGATACCGCTGAGGTGCGAGCAGCACCCTGGATGAGGTTGCTGAGTACGACCCTGCTCCACTTCTGCAGGTGAGGGGGGCAGTCGCCGGAAGCATCTTTGGGTATAACAACATTTGTATATCATTATGAAGCCATAAACATCAAGATGAATTTATCTGAGGTGCTTGCAATGCGAGCAACTATTCAGCGTACAAAGGTCCCTCTGGTGGTAGCCTTCTTTAGCGCCCTCCCTTGCACAACTTTTTGTGTGGTTCCCATGGGCGGCGTTAACTGTTGTAGCATGGCTAACAGGGGGTATATGGTACCCTTCTCCATGGGAGATATAGCTCCGAGAGAGCTAGAGAGAGAGAGCTAGTGGTCAAAATGAGCAGATCTGACCTCCTCAATTTCCATCCTACCCCTTAATAATTACAAAAGTTAGGGGTACATTTGTACATTCCTTTATACTATTAGGTCTATATATTGAGCCTGTTGCAAGGCTCAGTCGTTTGAGACTGGACCACCCCCACAACAATATGATATTGCAATTTATTACCAGTTCCTTGCCAATAGAATCTAGCTCTCACTCTGTCCATTGGCTAGTGAAGAGTGTCCCTTAAGAGGTAGCCAACCACTGCATACATTGGTACGCTAGTCAAGCAAGAATTGGTTAGTATCAGTTTCCCAAGAGAAGACATTTGCTTTGCTTGCCAACGGTGTAGTCTCTTAACAACAATCCGAGCCCAAGAAAACTAATAGGTAAAGGCCCAATTATAGTTCAGATTGTTTGCAACCCTCAACTGTTGTTCCATGTCACTCCTAATCACAGATAATTTCACTTTTTATGGTAGTTGATCTTCAGCCCAGACATAGACTCGAAGCAGTACAATAAAAATTTCAAGTTACTGAAAATTTGATAAGATTAACATCTTAGAATAATATTTTACACCAAAATCATATTAGAAGCGAAAATAAATATGAGCACACCTATTACAAAATCCATAGAACATAATTTCATAATTTTTACTGACATATCTTGGTTAACGTTGATGGTTGAAGTTGAATTGAAAATGATACTGTTTTACTAGGGATTATAGTATTATACAATTCAGGGGCGGATTTGGGCCCCCGGCAAGGTGGGCTCTAGCCCGGGGCGTGAGAAAATATACAATGTATAGCCCATGTATTTTTAGCCCATCCCGAGGTATTAATTCTAAATTTCAGCCCAGGTAGCAAAACCAACAGCCCATCACTGCTGTCTGTCTCCGCTGGGCCCATTCACGCGCTCGGCCCACCTCGCGCCCGCGCGCTCGCCGCTCGGCCCACCTCGCGCGCTCGACTCTCGCTCTTCACGCGCGCTGCGGCGCTGCTCCCTCCTCAGAACCCTAGCCCACTCACGCCAGCAAACCCTCCCGCTCGGGCGCTCCGTCCTCGCCTCCTCCGTCTCGCCTCCCCTCGCGGCGCGCCTTCTCCTCGCTCGGCTCGCCTCCCCTCGCGCCCGCCTCCTCGTCTCCGCCTCCCCTCGCGGCTCGCCGCCTCGTCTCGCGCCGCCCGCCCGTCTGGGCACCGCACGGCTCGGCGCCGCCCGCCTTCCGCCCGCCCGTCTCGGATCTCCGCGATCCAGTGCCGCCCGCCTCTGCCCGCCTCGTCCGCGCCGCCCGCCTCGAGCCCGCCCGTCTCGGCGCCGCCCGCCCGCCTCGGCACCGCACGGCTCGGCGCCGCCCGCCTCCGCCCGCCCGTCTTGGATCTCCGCGAGGAAGAGTTTGTTAGAGCCGGTTGTAGTGAGGTGTAAATTAAGACTTGATTATTTGAATACTTGATTGAAACTCAAGTTACACAACACAACAAATCAAGGGGAAAAACATATCTGAATGTCAACTAGTAGGAATAAGATGAATGATGAGTGGATGAATCATACTATGGTATGCTCTATCATGTTACATTTTTATATTTTGATATTATGCCATGTTTTTCTTATTATGTTTTATGTTTACTTGTTTAGTATTGAACTCAAGTTTCATATCAGTAATGCAATTAGCCAATTATGATATATTGTTATTATATCGTGGTATGGGTACAAATTGGCGTTAGTTTTAGGTTGTTAGAGTTCAGCCCGGGGCGTAGCTAAATCCTGGTTCCGCCACTGATACAATTAGAGTATAATCCCATGAGCCATGCGATTTTTACGCTGAAAACACTACCATAACCATATTGAAATACAAATTCTGATATACACTATCTTTTGTGGTTATAGTTCAATCTTTACCATGCATACTCTTGAAATACATAAAGAGTACATCGAAAGCACATCTCGGATGATTCATGTTTCTCCATTTATATGCACATATATTTCTGGGATCATTACCTTCTGCAAGATGTAACAACGACCTTGAAATATCTTATTACCAAAAAAAAATAGAAACTTCTAGGTCCAATTGCAAAAATATAAATGACACTTTTCTTTATATCTACAATAATATGAAAGGAAGAGTTACATTCTTTGCTAAATGACATGTTTGCTTGCGCAGCAGCAACACCAAGCAACTTCTTATACTTGCCCATGTAAGCAAGCTTGCAATCACCTTTCTGTCAAAATAATAGACGAAGATAACCACATCCAAGTGGAGCTACGACCTGCAGAAAATAGGAGCAGAGCAGCTCTCAGATGGCCTTGAGGAGGTCAGAGGCAGCCTGACCTTCAGAGAGTGTGACGATGTTTGGGGAGTCCATGGCCACGACGTCCTCCGTCGTGAACCCGTCCTCGCCGCGGAGGAGCTCCTCGCTGCCTCGGGCGACCATCCCCGGCATAATCAGTGTCTTGTGCAGCCCCGGGAGAAGCCTCTCCCGGTCGGTGTCGCCCTTCTCGCCGACGATCACGGCCACCTTGGACAGGTCCATGCCCCACTGTATCGACAGGTATCTACAACAAACGTTCAGAAACAAAATGTTCAGCTTCAGCACTAGTGTCGCACACTGAATCATATGAACTAGTATCACTACTTGTGCGTGTAGTTGCATGTCAGTTTGATGGATCTTACCTCAGTGCGCGCGGCCGGGAAGCGGAGAGGGGGATCACGTTGAGTCGCGTGCACGCGCGCGTGTAGACGAGGTTGCATCGGAAGCCGCGTATCCGCAGCGACTGCCTGATCGAATCGATCTTCTTCACCTGAAAGAAGAACACGAAACCTCGTCAAGAACTGTGGCCATGGAGGAGGTCAGGAGGAAATGAAAGGAGATGTCCAAGAGATGGTGCTGGTAGTGGTCACCTTGGACGCGTCCGTGGAGGCGTAGGCGTGGCAGTGCACGGAGCAGGCGGCCTCGTCGACGGCGAGGTCCGCCTCCTGCACGCCGTCGGCCTTCCCGAGCCTCGGCACGGCCGCCCTGACGTGCTCGCCGGGCCACCGGAACGCCACGTGCTCGGCGTACTCCTCATCGGCCGCGAGCTCCTTCCACGGGTAGCATATCTCAGCCCCGCTGCTGCAGATCAGCGCGTCGAAGCTGGCGGGGTCGACACCGCAGGTTTTGAGCGCGTCGATGGCCTCGCAGATGGTCACGCCGGTCGACAGCACGTACCCGAACCGCCCGCCGGAGCCGTCGCCGGCGGACAACGCCAAGTCGATGGCTTTCTTGAGGCGCTCGACTTTCAGCTGGCCGTCGTCGTTGTAGCAGTCGACGGCGACGACCAGGAGGTTCTGCCGCCGGCCATGCGCGAAGCCCAGGGCCCTGGCAAAGCTCGCCGGCCTGCCCGTGGAGCGGCGCCGGCGGAGGGCGTCCATGATGGCGGCGGCGGAGTCGCCGGCATTGAGGTCGAGTGAAGCGTCCACGGAGATGCCGAGGGACAGGTCGCGGAGCGAATCGGAGAGCGGCTCGTCGGCGCCCATGTTGGCCGCGGCGGCTCCGGCGGCAGGGCTTGTGGGGACGCGGAGCAGCTGGTGCGGCGCTGGGTGGTCGCAGTTCGCGGCCACGTGGGAGAGGTAGAGGCGGCAGTGGTGCGGCCACGAGAAACGGTGAATGTTGCGGAGGCCGTTGTGCCTGCACTCGAGCCAGCGCGCCTTGTCGGGCAGCAGGCCGAGCAGCGCGCCGGTGATCGCCGCCGCGTCGTGGGGGTCCACCAGCAGGCCGTTGTTAAGCGCCTTGAGGATGTCCACCGGCCCACCGTTCTTGGTCGCAACCACAGGAAGGCCGTAAGCAGCAGCCTACAAACATTTGGTGTCACAACTAACAACGATTGTGACAGCATGACCAGAAAATCTCTCATTCTGAATAGTATTTCAAAAGAACAGTACACATCTTAATAAGATTAGATATTTTACTATAGAGTTATTAAATTTGGTGGAAAGGCACTGGTAGCTCTCAAGGATGGTAAAAGGTGAATAACAAAATTCTTTACTTACCTCGATGAGCGTGAGGCCGAATGGCTCGACAAGAGCGGGATTGATGAACACTCCCTACGAATCACCAAGTAGAAATTTCAATGGCGTTCTGCTCTGCAACTCTCAGAGGCTAGAATTTGGCAGTTTCATGTAGGAAAAAACATGATGGCATTTTGTACCTTGGTCTTGGCGGCAAGGCGGTAAATGTGAGGCACGTCCGCCTGTTTGTGGTGCTTCGGGTAGGCCACCTGGCCGTACAGGTCGTACCGGTCGATGAGCTTCAGCACGGCCGTCAGCACCGTGGCGGCGCCGCCGGACATCTCCTCGATGTCGTCCCTGTTCCCCAGTATCAGTGTCTGCATTCATAACAGAGGCCGACCATGTTAATTAGCTCTGTCACTCCGACTTCCATCTTTCCATTTGGTTAATTTTGCAATTTGGATTGTTGCTTAATTTACCAGGTTCGCGAGCTCGCGGAGGTGGCGGCTCTCGCCGTATGCCTTGAGCAGCGTGGTGACGTTCTTCTTCGGGTCTGGCCGCGACAGCGCCAGGATCATCGGCTTGTGCGGGTTCGTGAAGAACCTCAGCACCTACAACACTAGCAATGTCAGCACCGAAAACCAGAGATCACATCACTCCTACGATGTCCTATCTGAACTGAAATTCGGAAGGCCTGAGTTGTTGTTACCTCTGACCAAATGGGAGGCATGGCCTTCTTGGCCTTGTCAGGGCTCATGAGCATCTGCATGTCAGTACCGTCCCCATCGGCGAGATCCTGGGTGTCGACGTAGCTGAAGTCCATTCCGGGCGGGATGACCACCATGCGAGGCATGTACCGACCGAGGCAGCTGACGCCGCGGCGGCGGCGGACGCGGAGTTTGCGCTCCACCTTGAGGTCGAAGCCGTCGTAGAGGCCCCACTGCTCCTCGATCTCCTGCTTGGTGCTGGTGACCACCATCTCCGCCGCGTCGAGCCCCGTCTCCTCGGCCTCGATCCGGCGCGCGATCTTGTAGGTGCCCTGGATCTCGGCACGCGGCATGCGGCCCAGCTTGAGCAGCTGCTCCAGCTTGTTCCGCCCCAGCGAGTGGCCCGTCATCACCATCGGCACGTTCAGCGCGCTCGCCAGGTGCGCCGCCACCTCCGCCGCGTCCGCGTAGTGCCCATGGATCACGTACGGCCACACCGGCGCAGCATCGCCGGCCGGCGGCTGGAGCTGCTCGCCGAGGGCGCGGGCGACGTTGGTGACGTGAGCTAGAGCGCGATCCACGAACTCGGGGATGTGCGGCCAGAGGGACTCCTTGGGGAGGTACTTGTCCCGGGGCCCACACGGCAGCCGCACGATGTAGGCGCCGCCGTCGCCATCGCCATCTCCATCATCGGCGTCAGGGGATGGGCGCGTGAGCATCTCGACGGGCTCGCCGTAGGTCCAGTCGACGTCCGGGCAGGAGATCTGCCGCGTCAGGAGGTCGACGCGGTGCACCCCCGTCGTCGCCGCCAGCGCGCGGGCCAGCTCGACCACATACTTCACCTGCCAATGGAAAAAAAAGTGAAGTCAAATTGAAATCTACCAGACGTGTCCACATTTGGAGCGGACCTGACCGATCCCTGAATAAAAATTTGGTGCTTTTCGTGAAGAAATGGTTTTCTGTAAATGAACTATTTTCGCTGATAGATGTTACTAGCTGATACTGTTAAGTTTTATCCGAATTAGTACTGTATCCGAACATAGAATCACTTCATGCCATGATCGGTCTTAGATCTATGGATAAATTGTATCAGACATAGTATCAATCTATAGTAATCAATTTTGATTTGATTTCCTCTTCACGTGGGATTCATTTCTCTTGCTCTATATATATACTTCGATAGTCTATAGTGAGAGTAAAAATTATATTATAATATTGAAATTTTATTTCCGTACATCCGTGGTTTTGTTCACAAGAGTTTTGTAAGTTAAATTGTATCTTTTGTTTTTAATTATCAACTTTTATAGTGTATTTTATAACAGTCACAAATTTTTGCAGCTGAGATTTGTTCGTACTGACCTGGCCTCCGGTGTCGGAGTCCCGCCCAAGCTCCATGTTCTCCCCACGCACGAGCCCATGTATGCTAAATTCAGCATACATCACATCACTGCTTGGTCAGTCGTAACGACGTTGCAAGTGCTCAATTAATTAACGGTGAATAATGTGTGACGTGTCAAATTACTGGTCGGTTCGGTTGGTTTAGTTACCTGATGAGCACGATGTACAGGTTCCTGTTCTTGCTCTCCTCGTCCTCCTCGTCGGAGACGATCCGCTCGTCGGAGTTGATCCTCACGATCCGGCTCTGCTGCTGCTCCTGCTGGTCGCCGCCGTCCGCCACGGAGGGGTCGGTGGCGCCGGGCTTGGCGTCCTTCTCGCCCTCGGAGAGGTCCTCGGCGGCCTCCCGGCTGCCCAGCTCCTGCTCCAGCCTCCGCCGCGCCAGCTGCCGTGAGTACTCCCACTCCACCTATCGTCAGTATCATCCGTTTCAGGAACAAAAAAAAATTCGAAATTTATAAAAAAACATGCAACAAGGTAAGAGTTGCATAGTTATGTCCTTATAATATATATTGCCTATAACTCTGAATTTTCACACGGGCAAATTACAGCCGTACAAAGCATGACTGTCCAATAGAGCTGGCGTTTGTACCTCCTTGAAATTGTGTAAGTATGGCAGTAAAATATCATAGAAAAGCTTTTTAATCACTGTTTCGAAATAATTTATTGATAATCTTTTTTATCGATATTTAATTTATTTATATGGATACTCACACTAAGATAAAAACAATCAGTTATAATCATAAATCGTAGCAAAAAAAAACGCACCCATCTAAAACGTTCGACTCCAATGCATATTACCTTCACGATAGACCCGTAGGATCCGAAGCGACGATGCATCTCCAAGGCTATCGGGAAGGGACCGGGACAGCACTATTTAGTTTAGCTGGAGACGCGGTAGCTTCACGAAGCTACAACATGCGTTTCGAGATTTGGAATGGCATTTTCGCACACACATAAATAAAGAAAAAACGGGAGAGAAAGGTTTGGAGTGGTTAGAGCTGAGATCGATGCTCTTACGGGGCTTGCCCACGCCTCCAATTATACATAGTTTTTCTCCTAGGGAGTAATAACTGCATGTGCAAATTGCTCTTAAGCTTCCTGATGACACATGGTAAGAACCAATTGACAATGGAGGGTTTTCAGTTTCTTTTCCAATTAAGAGGCTAGAAAGTCTTTCTTCCTGTATCGAGCCATTGCCCGAACGCAACTCCACATCAAAACTCAAGAGAAGTCAAAGATCCAGCGCAGCACGAGCAGAGCAGAATTAAATCGGACGGTGGCCAGTGCCCTATGGGCCAGGCTAACTCGGCAGCCAACTTTGAACAGTCCTACTGCGCTTAATACTACTACTTATCTTAAATCTACAAACAAGAAATCATAAGGAAAGCAGTGCAGGTGAATACTACTGCCATCATTTCTTAACATCCTATAATCCATTCAGTCAATTTTTTTAAAGTTTAATCACTAATATATTTAAAGGTACGGACATTAGCTATACAAAAACTATATCATTAAATTTAGCGTTAAAAATATTTTTATAATATTATAATTTTAATAAAATATAATAAGATAAAGATATGAAAAAAAGCCTCGAAGTCACGTCTCGATACCATAGAAACTAAAAATGTCACTTACAAAAGGAGTAATAATCTTTTAGCGGTAGAAACAAAACAAACACGAAACGGCTGAACATGAAAAGAAAAGGAAGAAAATTTTGATGGAAAGAATCATAAAGAAAGCAGAGCAAGTGATGAATATATGCTCATGCCCTTTTTGAGCTTGAAAAAAATCCATGGCGTACTTGCTTCTTCTTCCTGGCGACGTGCCAGATTCTCCAGCACAGGTTCTCCAGCCGATTGTTCCGCTCCTGGCTGTTCCGCATCGCCACCACCTGTGTATTAGCAAGCAAGCACTAATTAATCCCTCCATAATCGATCACATAGCGTAATTAAGCACAGGAGCAAGAGAAACAAGATCGATCGAGCGGTTGCTAGTTACCTTGGTCCATGTCTTGTGGAGGTCGTGGTCGTCGAAGCGGCGGACGACCTCTTCCACGAAGTACCTCGTCGGGCTGTACGCCCCCGCGCCCGCCGAGGGGTCATCCGCCAGCGACGGCGGCGGCGGCGCCACGCCCTGCCCCCGCAGCTTCACCCCGGCGTCCAGGATCGCCTCCAGGTACCCATTTATCCAATCGTTCCCCGCCGCCATCCCTGGTCTCTTCTCCCTCCTCACCGCCGGCCACCGCCTCGAGCTCAGCTAATCCACTGCCGCGCGTACCAGGCATCCCAGCTAAATAAACAAGGGAGCACTATCGAACCGTACGACCAATTGCGGAGGTAAGAGGGATGAATGATCCCCGTCTTTTTTTCTTAACTTTAACAAAAACTAAACATTTTCATCATCACTTAATTAGCTATAAAAACTAATAAATTCAAAATGCACAACAAAAATAAATACAAAACATAAAACAACAAACCAAAAGAACACAAGTAATAAACAGATTAAAGCATCAAGTGACCGGTCTAATCATAGGCATCACACCGATCAGACCAGGTCTGCATGGTCTGACTGCTCAAATCATGACAGTTTGATCGTTTGCTATTCTAGAACATAAAACACGCTCCCGTGAAAAACTCAAAATGGTCTAACTTATAATCCACTTGACCAAATGACTTAAAACATGAAACACAACTTTCTCAATGTTTTATGAACCTACTCCATCAAAGGATCGGCAAGCTACTTGATAAAATTTTGACATTTGACCAAAATAAGACAGATCACATGAAAACTAGGCAAACTGAGACAAACATCGAGAACTTGCTATAGGATTGTATAAATGGATGGAAGCTAGCCTCTAGGAGATTCTTTTATCATCCACACATCATAAGGAACCAGCAAGATCAAGAAGGGAGGAAATCCAAACAAAAAGCAAATCAAAAGTACAAGAAAAAAATTCATGGCAAAACTCACTTGGACGAAATATAGATCTTTATTTCGCTTGGAGATAGATGTTTAAAACCACTTCCCTCTTGGAGAATAGAGCCCTTCTCCATGGAGCACACACAAAATTTTTCTTTTGGAAATCCTAACCCTAACTCTCAAAGGCTTAGCCAAAACTTCCAAAACATAGCTACCAAGCCAACACTTCTCCCTTCTTATATATGAAGGTCCAAAAAAAAACTCTAACTAGATCTCTAATTGGTTTTCATCCACTTATATGGGTTAACCTGTTAATTCAACACCATACCAGATTTTACATATACACACACACTTTTCAAATTGACTCATTCAAAGGACACCATTAGCCCAAAACCAATCCAATCCATCAAAATATCTCCTCATGCACATGGCCCATAGTGTACAATGACCAGTCGTTACGTTGTCACGCATTTGGTCTTTCCCAAACCGTTATTACATGCATCAGCCTCATCACTTGCCGTACATATGCACCAATTCACCTTATCGTGATCCTTAACTCTTCTATGCTTCCCGCTTGAGCAACATAGACTCACCCAGAGTTATCTGACCTCACAGACCTCAGCTCCGCTGCCTAGTCTTGGTCCATTGCCGTTAACCGCTATCATTATCCAAGCCACCTACACATCCAAAGGAAAAGCAATCCTATTCCGAGCATAAGTTCCATGCATTTGACTCACGTTAGCCAAATCATACAACATTCAACACAACACAACCATCCAATGACACCCATACCATGCACGCACTCAAACTAACTCAACACACTAACACCCAACACACTTAACCTGCTGAGCTGGTCTAACCGCCAGCCATAGGCCGATCAGACCACCCAACTCCTCTCTAGCTCACCCCGATAACAGGGGACTGGTTTGACTATTGGCCCAATGCCGATCAGATTACCAACCTACGTCCGGTTTAACCGCTTAAGAGCACTAGAAAACATCATTTCTGTAATTTCAGTTAAACTTTATGTAGTTTTAACTCAGAATTCCAAATTGGGTGACACCATGTGAAAAGACATGCTAAAAAAACATATACACAAGTATTTGGTGTACATTTTTCAAAAGATCACACAGTTGATCTGATCGCTCCATAGCTGCCAGTCAGACCACCATTGTCAGGCTGGTCAGACTGATTGAAACTTAACAGCAACTTTGAAAACTAAAAAGCTTCAAAACCAAACTCAAACTTTGACAAAACTTGTAAATCAAAGTTAAATACTTATCACAATCATAGAGTGATCTCCTGACATTATGGCCTCCCCTCCCTCCCTACCCCCACCAATCTTCCTAACACCCCTTTCTCTTCTCTGACGCCAGTGCAGCTCCGCCTCCCCCAGCCCTCTCCTCCACCACCGGTGACCAACGGTGATCTCGTGCGTGTCGCTATCCCCCTCCCATGCTCTTTCCTCGTCCAACCTAATATTCAGTGCGCCACCTCACTGTGCCTCCCTTCGCCTCCGCCCAACGCCGTCGACCACTGCCCACCGTAGGACTACCGTCTCCCCGGCCTTCTTCTACATCTAGGGGTGCGGTCAATCCATCGTTGGTGGTGGCATCCTTCTATCGGTGTGCGAGAGAGAGTGAGCACAGAGTGGCGACCAAGAGAGAGGGAGAGAGTGAGCTAGAGAGGATGCTATACCGTTCAAATACAATGTTTTGTACTTTTTTCAATAAAGAATCTTTCAAATGGTACAGTGTTTTCTACTTTTTTTATATAAGTAATCTCGTTATAGAAGTGTGCCGAAGCGTGCGTCTTTTGTGGTGTCCGTCGAGGTGTGGTGCAGGGGAAACAAGGAAAGAAAGTTGCTAGATGTTATATCGTCGAGCAGAGCAGTAAAATTTTTTGCATACTCTTTTTTGTTAAGCTTTTTTTGTGAAAGAGAATATTTCTCTCTTATTTTTTTTGAAAGAAAGTTTGATGGCTGTGGGATTCTACGGCAGTTATCTATCTGTTGGCCCATGGATGACCAATCAATCTATCTGTCTCCTTGGACTTGGAGCGATGGACGGAGGGGAATAGAGCGAAAAGAAAAGAAAAGATGTTATAATTAGGGCTTGGCGATCGACTACGGTGTTATTTGGCGCAAGCAAGCTGCGTGCATGGCATTTGCATTGGCACACGTATCGAAGATAGATGGGTTTTTAGGCTGTAATTTATAGTCAGTGGTTTAAATTTTTAAATTTTATCTGTTTGTGAGAGGCTGTACGCAAAGAAAAATAACCATATATGATTTTGATAGATACAGTTGAACTCAATATACTTTTTCTATAATCTCCTTTTTGATCATATCTTAAAATACATATTATTTAAAAGCTAGTTACTATAATATAAATTATAAGTTATAGGTAAAAAAGAAGGCAGCCGATATCATGGTTTGTGTACCTAGCGTATGCCTTTGCCGCGTGCTGTTACAGATATTATATATTATTCTCTACCTTTTTTAGTTTTTCGATTTATAGGCAAACTGAGCCAGCATATACGTACGTACAGTGTCATGCACTAGGTAGGTCGGGTACAATTGTACGTACGAGATACACCAAATTGAAAACAAATACATGCATATACATCGTGACGTTGAACGGCAGGGTGTTCTCTCCACTGCGCGCGAAGTGCTACACTGCTACCTAGCTACGTACGCGAGAAGGGGCCACTTTCGTGTGATGCGTTGTCTAGATGGGAATTAATTACACTATCTATCTCGTTTGGACTAGCGTTGCCTAGATGGGAATTAATCTCACTATCTAATCTCGTTTAGACTATCTAAATGACAATGATGTGGCGTGTATTGTCATGGCGCCAGATGCATGCGCAAAAGAGGCTGTTTACGCGATGTTTGACACATGACCAGAGTTGCTGTCAGCCGTATGTTGAACACTTTAATCATAAAAAATTTCTCTGCTGATAGAAACCCTATCGCACCGAGGCCAATTCTGCATCGTCAGGCTCCAGAGGGAACAAAGATCCTTCTCACTGATTTCATCTCTTTCGAATCAGGAACTTGATGCCGTTCATCAGAGGGGAGTACAATCTTTGAGTAAGCAGTCTACAAGAAAATGAGGCACCTGATTGATCCAGGTGCTCCACTGACCACTACTCTATACTTGTTTCGCACAAATATGAGCCACCCGATTGGCAAAACAAGATAAAAACGCCTACTCAACCCCTCGACGTCTGGGACAGAGGATACCTCCATGCGACGACAGCTGGAATTCATCTCTTTTTTATTTTTGAATGCCTTTCATCTGCTAATTAATTACTATATTTTCATGGACTTTGTTAAATACACATATCTCTGAAAATGAATCATGCAACCACGTGAAGTTTTGTGCCAAATTACGAGTGATTTCTTAAAGTAACATCTCCCTTTTCTTTTTCGTGAGAGTTAGCAATCTCTTTCAGCTCTGCCGTGCCCGTGCGTCCATTGTCCACCGTGAATCGTATCCTGCCTGACCTCCTTTATCGGAGTGCCGAATAATACATCTCATTTTAGGCGTACCATCTGTCAATCAGCTCTGCAGATGCGCCTCAACTAGTAGGTTAGTTGATGTGTAGAATGATCCGATCTTCATGGTACGGATAATAGCAAAATCCTCTTTTCTTCTCCATGGCTAAGTAGAAAATTAGGATTTTGGTAGAGAGGACATCGCCTGGACTTGTCACATTGGTTTTAATGGCTTCACCTCCAACTCCGGTTCTGAAGTCTGTTGCATCGGCTCCCGTAAGGATGCCACCAAAAATATATCATAAACGAGGCGCTAAGTCCCAACCAAAGAAGATTAAGGCATGTCCCGAGCAATGGAAGTTTATTCTTAGAGTATCGTTGGTCCCTGAGTCATAATTATCCCAGCTTGATCTGGTTTGCAATACATTGCATACCTGGTACATACAGAGGTCCAACATGAAGCCAAACTGGCATAGTGGATTCACTGTGAGATACATGGAGGCACATTTTCTCCGCGACTCGGGCTACTTCATTGTGACCTTCGAAAACTTATTCTTATTATTCAACCTTAACGAACACGACACCTTATTTCTACGATGCTGGATATTGTAAGTGTACTGTAAAATGAAGTTCTACATTCACATCATACCAATAAATGTCATTGCTCTTTGCTTATGTATAGATACATGATCCAACAAGTCCGGCGACGGCAACAACCAGTGGGTTTCCTCGACCCACACTTGGTCTCTGAGCAATCCATCAACGAAAATGCATCCTTCGTCAAAGATTACATAACGAGCGGATTGATTGCTCACAGTGACAAGGAGTACATCATGGTACCCTTCAACCAAGAGTAAGTGCTTCACTAGTTGCCACACAAGTTTCATTTGTACTTATACGCAACATGAACTTAGGATTAATCACTATGGCGACACACATGACTAAGTCTCACTGGATTCTGATTGTGATTGTACCAAAGTAGAGCACGGTAATATATCTTGATTCCCTACTTAGGAGCAACCACGACTTCACTCGTGTGCAACAAGCAATTGATACGTAAACTCATTTCCTTCATACATAACTCTATTGTAATCTTTCCTACGTTTGCAATGGCCGAGTCTAACTTTTTTTGGAATCACATAGGTCATGTACTACGTATGTTGCCTAGGGAGGGAGACACAAGGAATCTAGTGACACGCTGCGACATAGGATACGATTTTCAGTACCCGCTACAACACATCAATCCTATATCACACTTTGTTATAATGCCTCTAGAATTGATAATACCTATGCATGTAATACTATTTTTGCAGTGCCATCAGCAACTACAGAGCAACGTATGTGGATTCTGCGTTTGCCACCATATTAAGAAAATCATGGACACTAAGACAAATGATCAGAGGTTTGTCAACCTTCCAATAATTATTATTTTCTGATTATATATATGTATATATACACACACGCTAATTAATGACTTAACATTGCTCCTAGCGACAACATGTGGAATTCGACGAAAGTACATTTAATCTTGACAAACTCATCGAAATTCGAGGAAACCTCTCCCAATTCTTGCTAGCAGAGGTCTTAAACAAACTGGAGAGTTCCACCCTGGCAATGATGATTAGATGTTGAAACATTGGATTCAATTGTAATCACTCAATTGTGCTTAATCAAATAATTCATTCAATTTAATTCATTTGTGAGATCTATGTAACGATTGTCATGCTATATATGTGATCTGCTTGTGTTGTTTCATTCATCTGTGTGATTTATATAATGATTGTCATGTGCTATATATACGTGATCTAGCTTGTTTTCAGAGGGCATGGCTAGCATATCCTGAGGCTAGCCAAAAAAGAGCAAATAAAATTGTTGTTCTGTGATATGCACGATATCACAGACGGTTTTTGTTATTAACCATCTGTGATATGGTGTATATCACAGACTGTTCAGAACACTCGAACTTTGTTACTCTAGCTTAGGAGTCAACACCTAAGCCAAGCAAATTAGTTTGCTAGGTCCATCCCATTCTAGAATTGTGGTTACACAGTTGGATGTAGTAATGAGAGCACACAGATTCGATCCTTAATCGACGCGAGTCAAACCAACAAATTCAAACCGGTGCTATCCCTGCACTGGTCTCATAACCACCACTCACCTGAGTCTCTACCATTTTATAAAACATTCTCTATTTCCAATGGCAATCCACGTTGCCACTGCCCTCAATATAAGGACTACAGTCACTAACAAAATTGCTAACTATACATTTCATTAAAATAACCATTTATCTAGCAACTTTAGTCACAAAATTACAGCTATAACCCTCATTAGTTTTGACCGGAACCTTGCATAACTTATGCTTCTAGAAATAAAAAGAGCTAATACCTCAATCCTGATCATCCTAACTACCATTATCCCCATTATCAGACCCGTTCCCACCTCCTCTCTCGATGCCCCTGCTCTTCCTATTGCTATTAGCATCTAAAGTAGTAGCGTCGCCTCCCCTACCAAGCCTCCTAAATATCGAAAAAGTTGTACTAGTGGTGGCTGCCCGTCTGG
Organism: Bonia amplexicaulis; assembly: GCA_036346245.1. NCBI lineage: Eukaryota > Viridiplantae > Streptophyta > Magnoliopsida > Poales > Poaceae > Bonia > Bonia amplexicaulis. The sequence goes on from CM070766.1 coordinate 4,104,155, forward strand.
ATGGTCCTGGATGTACACTCATGCGGGCATTACGGAATGTCATGCGTCTATTAGGAGGAAGATCCTGCTGCGGAATCTCAAGATACCAGGGAACTGGCACTAAGGGGCCTCCCAAGTCTGGATACACAATAGGAGTAGGTGGTGGAACTATAGGTGGTGGTGGATCATTAGGTGGTGGGTTGGGAGGATGAGGTCCTTGGGCTATATAGTGGAATATGGCCTCCTGAAGCTCATTATGCCTATGCTCACTCATATAATATTGGTGCCTCCATCTGTCGGATGTCTCCTCTGACCTCTCAAGCACATATCTAATACCATAGTATCTGAAATCATCACCATATTAGATGCAAGACTACAAACTGTAGTTGATGAAGATTCTGCCCCTACATTGAAGTTGGCATTGTTAGGTCCTATCACGTACTGTTGCCCATAGCTACCTGGGGTGAATGCAGGCACATCGCAATAGCCCGTATGATGCAACTGATCCCCAAAATGAGACCGTATCACATGCAATGCTTCCTTTGCTACTCGCTGCATAGATAAGTAATCATCTGCTATGTGCCACGGTACTGCGTGATCCCAATAATGTCCCATGTTTAATGGAATCCCCGTAACTATCACCCCGGTCCTCGGTGGTGACCCATCCCCTAGTAGTTCCTGATAATACTCTGGGCCCGGTGCACCCAATTCCTAGAGCATCTGCCATAATAGGAGTACATGCTGCCCCCTAATCCGAGCTGGTGGTATCCTAACACGAACGATCATACAAAAGAGGAGTAATGATTAGAAATGTCTAATCCACTTAAACATTACTAGAGAAATTGCTAATGCTGAATTTTAGAATTACTCTAATATAGAAAGGATATGATGACGAGAATTACTACCATCATCCTTAAAGCAATATAGCAGAGAAATCATACTTCCATCTCTAGACCAACGCGTGGCTCTCAACCATTGCTCTGATACCACCTGAGATGACCCGTGTTATTACCATGTGGTAATAATGATAGTCAACAGACTATTATTTGTTTTAGCCAATAAAATATCGCTTTAACGAATAATAAGTCCATCAGAGTATTGCAGCAGAACAATCATTACAGATAGAAGATTATGTACATTCACATCGCCACGCAGGGCTAAAGTTTCACACAACCTATTCAGTTAAGATATTACAACACCAAGAAAGAGAGTTTAGTGCAGAACTCTAATTATACAAGAGGAAGAATACAAATACAATATAGTACTACACAAGTACCCTAGTGGTAGAGTCCGAGCTGTCAGTAGGTCTCTAGTCATCCCAATCCTCTTATATGGTGCGACCCTCGTATGGCTCGGTCTCAATACAACCTCCATTCCATTGGGAGTAGGTCTCCTCTGTATAGGCCTCATCCTTGTTAGATCCCCATGGACTCTCCTCTAAATAAAGGAAATAATAGCAAGGGTGAGTACGGAGTACTCAGCAAGCTTATATAACAAGTATGCATTGTATGCTCCTTTCTCATTTTTATACTCAATCTCATTCTCAGATTCATAGAAATTAATGGTTTTAGTTGTGAAAGTTTTTAGATTCATTATTTTGAAAAACTACTTAGCATTCGTATGAATAGCAAAAACCCCCATAACTTTTCGTAATTCTTCTTTCCTGGAGACAGGCATGAATTCATGATTCGTATAGCATTGCGTAAACTTGTACCACTTTACCCATCATCACTCTGATCCTGGTGGCTCTCGGATCTTCGTATTTCCTTATATGCGGCGCCCAGACCAGAGTAAAGTACTTTTACATCTATCTTAGTATATTATATCTCCATCTAACTACTCACAAACGGCAGCCTGGGCCAATGTACCACCCTCACCCAGACCCACCAAAAGCAATATAGCTGTCGGTTGGGATGGTTTCTAACCCTCGCCCAACACCCAACTCATAATATATTTCCTTCGCGTACCCCGCTTCTAGTATCTAACCAGTCATGGGTTCTTGAGATCTATATCCCCCACTTCTGGCCTACTTACTAGTTCTGGGTTCTTGCGTCCGTGGATCCCTCACTCCGGTGCTGATTTGGCTATTGTAGGCTCTTCCCCTAATTAATACTTACCAATGTAGAGAATGTAATAACCTTGAAAGATTTACTAGTCTATCCATCCTCAGACGGGATGTTAGTTGATACGTTTTGGTATGATCTGTTCACATGGATGAAGTTTGTGACTCCTTACATTCTATTCTTATGCAGAGGTGCCAAACCTACCTCTTTGTCACATGCACCATTAGTTGCCGTCTATCTCTTTTCTCTTATCTCTAATAGCCTTTGCTCGATTTAAATATTCTTTATTTCTTTCATGCAGGGTGATACTAGATTAATACAAAAATACTTGTTTTATGAAATATACTTTGAAGATTTGTTCAAAGGAATGCTTGGATAAGTCGAAAACAAAGCTTTGAGTCTCCACGCTACCTTGATACAATTCCTCTTGAAGACCCGGTACATCACCTACAAATTATATGAGTACTAGGGTTTAATCTATGGCGTCGAAGAGATAATATGGCATAAATGAATAAGTAGATTATACTAAAATGTTCCTGCATGATTGATATATTTCCACCTCGCTTACTAACAGACTCTTAGGGTTTCTTATATATTTTACTTGTCAGCTAACAAATGGGCATTATTCGACTATTGTTGTTTTAATATATAGAAATTTAGGATATTAACTAGACACGGATTAGTGGTGCTAAGGTCTCGAATAGTTATCACACAAATTTCTATTATTTTTAAGTGGTGAAGATTTAATTACTTAGTTCCTAGTGTCCCTTGTTATTTTATTTAACTGCACAAAACAATTAATTGACGAGGTTCTTACATCTCACTGTTTTTAGCGAGTATTTCTCAATTTATCAAAATTTAGCCTGCATCTTCTATTTTAACCTATTTTGTTCTATTATTATTTATGTTTCTTCTCTTTTCTTTTTCTTCTACTTTTTTCTCTTTCCCCTTATTTTCCCCCTCCCTCTCTCTCCTTATCCATTCGGCAGATTGCCTCCGCCTGCCTCCCCTTCTTTGGCGTGCACCGCCAGTCACCGCTCAACACCTGGCCATCCTCTGGTGCCCTCTCCTCCAACACTTGTGGCGCCTCCCCTAGATCTCCCCCTGCACCGCCTCACTTCCCTTACTCACCTCTCCCCTTGTGCCGCCGGTCCCTCTGCATCGCGCCCCTCGTAGCGCCAATTCCTCTATGCCACGCTGCCCTAGCGCCATCATCATGGCTGCTCTTGGTTCGCCGCCCGTCCCTCGCATTGGCTGCGGCCACCAAATCTATGGCCTAAGACCCAGATCTGGTGCCTCCTCTCTCGGACGCATCACCCCCCAATGCTCTCTTCTCGTTGCTATTTCCTTCCTATGTGTAGCTGGTGTTACTATTTTGGTTTGCTTGCATTTTTAGTCCACAACGAAGGACAACATGGAGGTGCATTGCCGTGGCTAATCACGGCAGAGCTTGAATCCACTCGCATGCCGGGGGAGTGCGCAGTGGCTGTCGAGCACGAGTGCTAAGCTACAGGTAGTGTGCTGCCACTGATACTCGTCTACGGTAACCTCCATCCCTGCTACTTCCTTACCTTCTGTGCCTAAACTTAGTGGTGCCTAAGTGATGCCCTGATGATGCTATGCCCTACGGTTGATTTCTTATTTGCTATGAATTATGCATGGTGTACATGGAAAATGTGATGTTCTCACTAAGGATGGATGGGTCTACCTTTGTCGGCTGGTTTAACGGGTGGCTCTGTGAATTGTTGATTTGATGCCCTTGGTGGTCGCTTTCTTAGTTGGAGGTGTGATGCTGCTAGCAGTGATGGTGACTTCCCATGCTATGGATGGATGTCCTTCTACGGCTTGTCTACTTGCTTCCGTCGGCTTGTCCTGATGCTGGCTTGTGGTGGCTGGTGATTCTTGGCTGTGTGATGGGGTTTGGGGGATGGGAATGGAAGACAGAGCTGGCTTGCCGGTGCCGTGGTATTTCTTCTCCCTTCCCTTCTACTTGGTTGGCTGCGTGTGTTCTTTTGCTTGTGGCCTGCAGTGCTTTCTCGATGCTTTGATAGCTTTTGATGCTGGCCGTACTATTGCTGTGGTTGTCGAGGGTTATTTTGGCAATTAATCAGCTGGCTGGTGTCTATGGTATTTTAAATATACTTCAGGTTTGTTTACGCCGAGTGATGACTCTATGGTTATGAGAGGTGCCGACGGACCCTCGGACGGTCAGGTATATCCGTGAACGGATTGCCCAGCCTGAATTTAACCTCTAGAGCTCTGATGGCAATCTCTCGCCCCTTTCCTTGATTCACTTATTTTTTATTTGTTTTTTGTTCGGTCTTTTTCAGTGTCTTAATTATTGATTCGCTCACAAAAGAAATAGTGGTGCGGTGTTGGTTCGACGACGGATTCTAATGTATGCAATGACATAAGTGTAACTTCATATTTCTTTTATTATTGATGTACAAATGATAATGTATATTACCCGAATGTAATTTCTATTCGTTGTTAATACGGATGCAAATGAATTTGTATGAGATGAATCCCCATTTGTATTTGGTTCTCTCTATTGTAATTGTGTATTATTGATAATGAATAAATGTGTTTTGGTTGGCAATATCATATGTTGGTTTATTTAATTGCATTCGTTAATTTGACTTCCCTTGGTGATAATCAAAGTAGAGAATTTAATTTCTAATGTTAATTTGGCCGCTTTATTGTAATTATTAACACTAATTACGCCGATTAGATTGGTTAGAAAATGTGGGGCGTTACAATGGTGCTCTTGGAGTACTTAGGCTGTGAAGGATTACAGACCCAAAAAAAGATTGGAATGCTCATAGAATTTGATGTAAATATGCATTCTGAGAAAATTTTGATCTCGTTTTTTGGATCCGAACTCTGAGCTTATTGAGATTGAATCTAACTAATGTTCATCCTACTGAAAATGGAGCCCTCTTTTGTTTCATCATAAATCTTGTCTGCAAGAAAATCGGCAATAATCTTGAGTTCTTCAGCCTGGAAACTCAGGATGGTTGTCTCTGATCAAACTATGATCATATTCAGATCTGCAGTGTTCCACTCATATATATTCTCACTGCAGATTTATCACAAGGTTTTTCACTGGAACTTAAAACTTCTTTTGATAGTTTGAACACCATCAAGTCTTAACGTGAATGGACCTTACCAGCAGAACCTGTTGTTGTAAATAGTCTTGTTTAGAAGTCGTGAGCAAAGTTTGGTCGTAATCGAAGTCGAATTGTAATCGTAATCGAAAATCAAAAGTCGAAGTCGAACTGTAGTCGGAGTCGGAGTCAAGTTGTACTCATAGTCGGAACCCGGGCAAAAGTCGTAGAGCCGGGTATAAAAAGGGAGGAGTCATGTAATCAGATTAATGCGAGAAGAAAAGAAGAGAAAAGAAAAACCTTGAGTGTCGACTTCATTGTGTGATCTCGCAGACGTGGTCGGAAGAGGCGTTCGACCACAACAAAGCAAGTTTGAACGTAGTCGGAAGGTATTACGGCCACGACAAATTAGAGGCAGAGGTGATTGAACGTGGTCGGGAGGTGATACGACCACGACAGAAGTGATCGAACGTGGTCGGAAGAAGGTACGACCACGTTGAAGCGTTGAACGTGGTCGGAAGGCTTCAACCACGTTGTGAAGTTGAACGTGGTCGGAAGGCTTCGACCACGTTGAAGAGAGCTAAACGTGGTCAGAAGGGCTATCGACCACACTGTGAAGGCTTCTACCACGTTGTGAGTGGTCGGAAGAGGCTTCGACCACACTGTGAAGTTCTGAATGTGGTTGGAAGGGACTCCGACCACGTTGTAAGGAAGTGAACGTGATTAAAAGGGTGTTTCGACCACGGTGAACGGTGATCGGTAGAATCACTACGTGATCGTAGAGAGCTGCGATTACGGTAATTCGAGCGAGGTCGAAGGAAGGCCAACGCAGTGGCAAAGAAGTGCGGTCGAAACTTCGGCAGAAGGTTTTCACCACAAAAGCAAAGTGATCGGAGCGATCAGAGGAGCTGCAACATGGTCGAAACACAGCGGGAGGAGGTTGTAGCCTCTCATAACCAGTCGGAAGCGGTCGTAAGCAGTCGGAAAGGTCCTGGAGCAGTCGTAAAGACTTCCAACAAGTGGTATCAGAGCTATGGGAGAGACTTCAATGGCCAAGGAGAGTGTGTCGCTGCAGTATTCTCTCCTCAGCTCGGATAATTATCCGGTCTGTGCCATGAAGATGAAGGCCAACATGCGTGCTTAGGGAGTCTGGGGCGCTGTTGATCCAAAAGGGAAAGACAAGGTGGTCGACGATCGACTAGATCAGATGGCGTTGGCGGTGATCTATCATGCCGTGCCCGATTCAATGATGCGACAATTGATCGGCAAGGAGACGGCGCAAGATACTTGCGCTGCTCTGCAGACAATGCATGAAGGCGTCGAAAGAGTGAAGGAAGTTCGACTCCAAACTCTACGGAGCGAATTCGAAGCAATGAAGATGGGACAGAACCAGACTATGTAAGAATTCTCTAGGAAGTTCAATGAAGTCATAAATGAGATCAAATCTATTGGAGACAATCTGGAAGATGAGGTGGCTGTGAATAAATACTTGAGAATTCTGCCAGAAAAATTTCTTCTAGTGGTGACTACACTCATGTACTCCCAAGACCTCTCGAAGATGAAGATAGAGGACGTAACAGGGCGCTCAAGGCACATGAGCAGCTCCTGAAGGGCTATCATACTCACAATAGAGAACAAGCGCTGCTTGTGAAGGAAGACACAAGGAACCGAAGCAATCTAGACCATGCAGACTCACCATCGAGGGGCGGTCGTGGTCATGGGTCATCGTTTGGCCACGGTGCGTCCCATGGTCAAGGACAAGGGCGTGGACATGGCGAGAGAGGTCATGGCTTCCAGTCTGGAAGAGGAGGACATGGAGAGAGAGCTGGTCGAGGAGGCGGTGACTACCGGCCAGACAAGTCACACGTCTAATGCTTCGAGTGCGAAAAGTTTGGCCACTACGCTGCCGAATGTCGAAGCCATATATAGTGCCATAACTGCAAAAAGTTTGGAAATTATGCAGCAAACTGCAAGAGCAAGAAGAAAGTGGAGGAAGCAAACTTTTCTCAAACATCCGAACATGGAGAACCGACTTTGCTGCTATCCCATTGTACCGAAGCTGTGCCGACAATAGTGATGCTAAATGAAGGGAAGGTATTTCGAAACTTGATGGAGAAAGGAAAGGAGACAAAGGAACAGTCAGCAGATTGGTATCTCAACAATGGAGCTATCAACCATATGACAGGCATATACTCGATGTTTCATAAATTAGATGAGAGATTACTCGGTAAGGTGCAATTCGGAGATGGCTCAACCGTTCAGATTAAAGGAAAGGGCTCAATTCTTATGAAGTGCAAGGATGGAAGCCAAAGATGGCTGTCAGACGTATACTACCTTCCGAGCCTGCACAGCAACATTATAAGTCTCGGACAGCTAACCGAAGAAGGTTGTCGAATTGAGTTGAAAGACAACTACCTGAAAGTGTTCGACCGCCATGAGCAATTGCTGATGAAAGTACAAAGGACAGTGAACCGTCTGTACAAAATTCCAATTGAAACTTGTCAATCGAAGTGCCTGAAGATCTCAAAAGATGACACAACATGGTCGTGGCATGCAAGGTTCGGTCACATGAACTTTCAAAGCCTCAAAGCCATGGCTGAGAAGGAGATGGTGGTCGGTCTACCAAAGATTGATCACCCAGAGCAAGTCTGCGAAGGCTGTCTGGTAGCAAAACAAACTCACAACAGTTTTCCATCCCAGGCAAAGTACAAAGCATCACACCCATTGGAGCTAGTGCATATTGATCTGTGTGGACGATCACACCACAAACAGATGTCGAAAATCAGTACTTCATGCTGATCATTGATGATTATCCAGAGCCATATGGGTGTACATGCAAAGAGGCAAAGATGAAGCTAAGTCCAGCTTTCAGATGTTCATAGCTCTTGCTGAAAAGGAGGTCAATCACAAAGTTAAAGTAGTAAGATCAGATAGAGGGGGAGAATTCCTATCAAAAGAATTCGACTTGGTCTGTGAGGAGAAAGGTATAGCAAGATATTTTACAGCTCCGTACTCACCTCAACAAAATGGAGTCGTAGAAAGAAGAAATAGAACCGTGATGGCCACAGCGCGAAGTCTACTGAAGAGCAAGTTTCTTCCTGGGAGACTTTGGGCGGAGGCGGTGAGGCATTCGGTTTACATTCTAAACCATGCCACCACTAGAGCACTCGATGGGATCAGTCCATACGAACTGTGGTCGGGAAGAAAGCCGAATGTCATGCACCTAAGAGTCTTTGGCTGCTTAGCTCATGTGAAACCAAATAGTCACCTGAGGAAGTTGGATGACTAGAGCAGAAAGATGATCTATCTTGGCTCTAAATCGGGCAGCAAGGCATACAGGTGCTATGATCCAGTCGAAAAGAAGATACATGTGAGTAGAGATGTTATCTTTCAAGAAGACAAGTACTGGGAGTGGGAAGAACATCAAGACTTGGAGAGAGATATGCAGAGTTGGGTGACGTTTAATGAAGTCGGTGGTGACCACGCAGGCTGGGAAGATGAAGCTCCAACCACACCTCAGATCACAGGTCTATCGGGTGCTGATAATGATGAAGCGTCACCTGAAACTGAAGTCTCTGATGTGGAAGATTAAAATGGTAGAATACCGAAGATGAGGAGCATTAGCGAGATTTATGCACACACAGAGCCGGTGCAACCTGAGGAGGTATTGCTTTACACCTCAGCCAAAGAGCCTGAGAGTTATGAATAAGCAAAGGAAGATAAACATTGGAGGGATGCTATGCAAGAAGAATTGAAGTCGATTGAAGACAACGACACATGGAAACTCACTGATTTACCAAAAGGTCATCGAGCCATTGGTTTGAAGTGGGTTTACAAAGTGAAGAGAAATTCTCAAGGAGAGGTCGTAAAGCATAAAACACGACTTGTGGCTAAAGGATATGTTCAAAAACATGGAGTAGACTATGAAGAAGTCTTTGCGCCGGTGGCTCGAATGGAAACAATTCGGGTTCTCATCACTTTCGCAACTCATGGTGGATGGGAGATTCAACACATGGATGTGAAAACAACATTCTTGAATAGAGACATTGAGGAGGAAGTGTATATAGCTCAACCACCAGGTTTCCAGTCCAAAACCCAAGCTGAAAAGGTGTTGAAGCTAAACAAGGCCTTGTATGGGCTCAAACAAGCTCCATGAGCTTGGAATATGAAACTTGACAAAAGTCTCACATCACTCGGTTTCAAGCGGAGTAAGTCTGAACATGCCGTGTATACAAGAGGGGATGTGAAGACAAGACTGATTGTGGGTGTCTATGTGGATGATCTGATAATCACTGGAACCAATCCAAGGGAGATTATGAAGTTTAAAGAGGAGATGATGAAGCTATTTAAAATGACAAACTTAGGGCTCCTAAGTTACAATCTCGGCATTAAGGTAAAATGGACTGAAAACGGCATCACAGTTTGTCAGTCAGCTTATGCCCAGAAGATACTAGAGAAATGTGGCATGGGTGACTACAACCCGTGTCAAGTTCCAATGGAAAACAATTTGAAGCTAAGCAAGTCAGGCTCAGGATCGCCAGTTGATGCCACACAGTATAGGAGTATTGTTTGGAGCCTACGGTACCTAGTTCATACCTATCCAGACATCGCTTTTGTGGTCGGGTATGTGAGTCGATTCATGGAAAGGCCGACTCAAGAGCATATGAATGCTGTTAAGCACATTTTAAGATATGTGAAAGGTACTATGTATTTTGGCATCTACTACAAGAGAGGAGGCGAAGAGAAAGTGCAGCTGACCGGCTATAGTGATAGTGACATGGCAGGAGACATTGATGATCGAAAAAGCACATCAGGAGTAATGTTTGTGCTGGGAGGAAGTCCGATTAGTTGGCAATCTCAGAAGCAAAAAGTGGTGGCTTTGTCATCGTGTGAAGCAGAGTACATAGCATCAAGTGTTGCATCTTACCAGGGAGTCTGGCTCGCTCGTTTGATAAGCGAATTGTCGGAAGAAGAAGTTATGAAGGTCGTACTCAAGGCGGACAACAAATCCGCTATTTCGCTGAGCAAAAATGTGGTTCTTCGTGATAGAAGCAAACATATAGACACCAGATATCATTTTATCAGATATTGTGTTGAAGAAGGAAGAATCGCGATCGAGTACATCAGTACAGATGAACAAAAGGTCGACATACTGACGAAGCCGCTCGGGCGGATAAAGTTCTTGGAGATGAGGAGGAAAATCGACATGATCGAAGTCGAAAAACAAGATTAGGGAGAGAATGTTGTAAATAATCTTGTTTAGAAGTCGTGTGCAAATTTTGGTCATAATCGAAGTCAAATTGTAATCGTAATCAAAATCGAAAGTCGAAGTCGAACTATAGTGGGAGTCGGAGTCGAGTTGTACTCGTAGTCGGAACCCAGGCAAAATACGTAGAGCCAGGTATAAAAAGAGAGGAGTCATGTAATCAGATTAATGCGAGAAGAAAAGAAGAGAAAAGAAAAACCTTGAGTATCGACCTCATTGTGTGATCTCGTAGACGTGGTCGGAAGAGGCGTTCAACCACGGCAAAGTAAGTTTGAACGTGGTCGGAAGGCCTTACGACCACGGCAAATTAGAGGCAGAGGTGATCGAACGTGGTCGAGAGGTGATACGACCACGACAGAAGTGATCGAACGTGGTCGGAAGAAGTTACAACCACGTTGAAGCGTTGAACGTGGTCGGAAGGCTTCGACCACGTTGTGAAGTTGAACATGCTCGGAAGGCTTCGACCACGTTGAAGAGAGATGAACGTGTTCGAAAGGTATATCGACCACACTGTGAAGGCTTTGACCACGTTGTGAGTGGTCGGAAGAGGCTTCGACCATACTGTGAAGCTCTGAACGTGGTCGGAAGGGACTTCGACCACGTTGTAAGGAAGTGAACGTGGTCGAAAGGGTGTTTCGACCACGGTGAATAGTGATCAGCAGAATCACTGCGTGATCGTAGAGAGCTGCGATTATGGTAATTCGAGTGAGGTCGAAGGAAGGCCAGCGCAGCGGCAGAGAAGTGCGGTCAAAACTTTGGCAGAAGGTTTTCGACCACAAAAGCAAAGCGATCGGAGCAATCGGAGGAGCTGCAACGCGGTCGAAACGCAGCGGGAGGAGGTCGTAGCCTCTCGTAACCGGTCAGAAGTGGTCGTAAGGTCCTGGAGCCGTCATAAAGACTTCCAACACCTTTAGCAATGAAACAATGTATTTGGTCATGTACAGTGTGTGCTCAACATTCAAAAATTATTTGCCCTTATGATTGAGGTGAATGTGGTTAAAAGAGAAGTGATCCGTTAATATGAATTCATAGCCTTTCAAGCCTAAATTCTTATCTGCAGGTTCCATTACTGGAATTTGAGGTGAAGTGCTTGTTGAGAGAGATCACAGGGACTGGATTTACCTAAAGGACATGACGATTATGAGTTTATGACGGAAACACTCGCTTGGGCCTGCATCTCTGTGAGACGTTGTAGTCTTCTTTCCAAGCAAGACAGGAGCATATCCGTTCTAGAGATAGATCAGAAGCAGAACCATATTGTATGTGCCTTGTCTCATGCAATGGCCAAGGGCAAAATTAGATTATTACCATCAACACTAATTACTGTCAGGATCTGCCCCTTGTATTTTCTAGTTAGACATATCCCATTGACTAAGATTACGGGCAACATGTGTTTGAAAGCATCGATGCAGGCACTGAAGGCTAAAAAGGCCATCTGCAAAACCATGTAACATGGCGGTCTTCTGGATGGCTTGTCATTCACAGTAATGTATGTGCCTAGGTTCCGGTACCGCAGTATCTAGAGCATATGAGGAAGGTTATCGTAAGCCACCTCGAAAGAACCAAACCTCCTTTCGAAAACCTTCTACTTTACACACTATGCCTTCACGTAGCTAATTTTGTACTTGAATTTCTGCTCGATAGCCACAATGATGTGCTTGGCCTCCAGGTCCTTCTTCTTCGTTATCTCTCCATAAATGAGATTGGCTATGAAGGTAGACGTTAAGTTGCGATGCTTCAGCAAACACTACTAAGCACACAGAGTGCGCCTCCACCTTGGAGATAATCCAGAGAGTCTCGTACTTGGGTCTACGTGCGTGCACATGCCAAGGGGAACCAACCTGCTTGCAGACTATGGTATAGTGCTCCTGGCTAAATTTTAGGACCCGAAATATCCGCTGCATGGACAAGGCCCACAGCTTAACGACATCCTGCAGTGATCCCTTGTCAGCAAATATTGCATAAGCTGAACCTTCGTACCATGGTGATTCATGCTCGTCGTGCATAAAAAGACCCTCAACATCCACCTTATTCCATCTGATGGGACCTTCGTCCTCATCAGAAGAGTCATCTCCATTCTCTTAGCTTCCTCCTTAACTCGGTTTGTCCGGTCATCGGTCTCTATCTAACGCACTATGCTGTCGACATACTTCCCTCTGTTCGCCTGTCTAATAGGCTCAGCCTACGTTGTGCAATCTTCCTGATATGCTTCAGCAACATCCGCATCCACTTGTCCGGTGGGCTCAATGTACGGTGTCTGATATTTCAGTTATGCCTCCGCAATATCAGCCACCATGTCCTCTTCATGAACCACGCACTACACACCCATGCTGCTCCCACCATCCGGACGATAGTCATCGACAAGGCCTCTTGTGACTCCTTTCGGACATGGCTGCCGGTGTAGCACACACTCATATCTACATGACCAGCAACCTTCCACAAAGCCCTTCAATGCAACCATGTACATCAGTCTCCTAAACTCTCACTGAATGCGTGTGGCAGACCGACTCCAAAGCCCATGTAAGACGACACTGCACACCTTACAGTCCAAGGAGAAGCTGTGTGTGAGCCAGTGCAGGACATCTCTGATTAGAGCATTCTTCACGTCCAGGTGTACCAAATTGACTTGTGAGAAACCACTCAGGTCCACATCGTATGGACCTTCACGAATGGTAGTAATACCGTAATTCACTTTCAATCTTATGGGCTCAGATATAACTGATTTCTCACTGCAAATATTATCATTTGTCAACATATGTTCACTAAATATGTGCTAAACTGATAAGTAGCGATACGTTGTGTACATTCGGATCAGACTATGACCTTCACACGAAGACCTTCTCTTCTTCTCAATGAGCTTCCTTCATCTTTCTCTATAACCTCATGAGCTCCTCTCCTCTCCTCTCTCTCCCGAGATCCTCTCCACTCCTTCACTCCCTCTTCCGAACTACTCTTCTTCTCCCCCTCTTCATTTCCCCTCTCCTTCTCTCCCTCTCCCGAGCTCCTATGCTTCTCCTCCTCTTGTGACCTTCTGCCCCTCTTACAAGCTCCTGTACCTCCTCTCGCGACCTTCTCCCCCTCTTCACTTCCCCTCTCCTCTCTCTCTCTCTCTTTTCTCCTCTCTCAAGCTCCACTCGTTTTCTTCCGAGACAAATGGTGAGAGAGACCGTGAGGGGGTTAGGTTAAAGAGAAGCTGGCTGCAAGTAGTCGCTCCACCGTCGAGCGATTAGTACTAGTCGTCCAACGGTTGAGTAACTAGAGAGCTAAGTCGCTCAACAGTTGAACGACTGATGGTTATTACTGTAAAAATAAAACATACAGGTATATTATTATAATTTAGAATAAAAAATAAATTATTTCTAAAAAAATTGTATTATTACTCCCTCTAGCATAAAAGAGCGATGCTCCAAATCAAAACGTAATAATAAATACCCAAATGTATGATTTGAATAATAAGAATGATGTTATTAAATTTGTTATAAAAATACTTTCTTAATAGTTTACTTTTATATCTTGTTTGAATATATGATAATAAAATGGAGCGGTTAATGTAGCATTTTGTTGACTTACTCTTTTGTGATGGGATAGAGTAGCAAGTAGAATGGAGGGGACCATTTAGCTCAAAAAATTCATCGGAAAACAAAAGGATTTTCAAAGGAAAAAAATGTATGATTCTAACGTCCATATGAATTTGCACTGTAGGAACCTTTGGAGCACATGAATGGGCGTGAGAAAGCCGTAGAATAGGATTCTCGTTTAGTCGATTTCATAGGGATTTTACTGGAATTAAAACTTTGAGCGTTACCGGCGATGAGGTTGCTGGTGATGCGGCCCGACAAATCGCACGGAAGAACTACAAGTTTTAGACAAGAAGCGGACGAATTCGGGGATTGGGATTAGAAGTGCAAAAAACTTGTAGTGGGATTTGTTGATTCAGTTCAAAATTGGTTCGATTAAATTTATTAATTGGTTAAATATTAAAATAAATTGATTTTAAATGAAATTGGATTTTGCGCTAGCTTGGCTCATTAGCTTGCTTCTAAAAATGCTTCCAGACTATAAATAATAACAACAAATTTTTTTGTCCCAAATAAATTAGGGTAGACTTTCCAAACTATAAATAAAATAATATTAAATTAAATTATATCAATTTTGAAAGAAAAATCGATAAAACGAGTATTAGCTTGATATTCACCCTATCTGGGATAGAGAACAAGGGACCAGAGGTTGGAGAAGAATAGTAGATAGAAATCATAATTTCATTTCATCGATGGTTCCATTCAGTACAACTCTTAAGACTTATGGCCAGATCTAGCACCCAACAGATGGGTCCCATGGTTCATAGACAGCACACACACTGTATACAGGACCCACGTCGTCAGCTCTCCGACCACACTTGTCATCGCTTCCTTTGGATAGGCCTGACGTTACCCCCGCCGCAAGAAACAGCTTCTCCCCAAGCTGTTGCATTAAGAAAATGCTTGTGCACTGCAATATGACCGACCCAGATAGTGATCTTTGGTAGAAGAGCGACATGGCTGAATCTGTCCTATCCGCGATAAGCAGGAAGCCTACATAAACGGGTGTACAACCACTACTACAGAAATACTATTAGTAGACGCTAAATCACAGACGATTTCACAAAATCGTCTATGACGTACATTATCACAGACGGTTCTAATTTGAAGACCGTCTGTGATAATTCACAGATTATCACAGACGATTTTTATTAAAAACCGTTTGTGATAAGCTAATTATCACATACGGTTTTTTTAAAAAAACCATCTGTGATAATCCGGTTATATATTTATTGCGCCGCTTAGAACCGCATCTGTCTTCATTTCAATCCAGATCTAGCCGGTGCTGCACCTGGAAGAGGCGAGGAGGTAAGGCTTTCAAACCAGTTAATTTGGTGGGAGGAGGCAGGAGAGCTTTGAAGATTCATATGTTCCTGGTTGCCCTAGATATGGTTAGTAATGGAATTTATTTTTCTTTGCATTACAATTTAGATATAAATTTTGGTGAGTGTTATTGAAGATGGTTTGCATCTATTTGACCATACATGATCAGTTCCGTCATGTGGGAGGCCAAATTTGTTAAAATTGTTGGTTATATACCTTCAGCGATCGCTGTGGAAATAGCTGTTGTGTTTATAATATGAATTAAGCTAGCAAAGCTTCAATGCATGTAGTATATATGTAGTAATAATTAATTAATTTAATTTTTAATACTAAGTTGTTATATATATGCATAACGTAGGTCCGAAACTGGATGTATGCCGTGAACCGTGTGAGTGAAGAGTACATTAATAGCGTGTCTGCTATTACAAGAGCTGCCGAGGAGGATATGTTGAATAAGGGGGTGAAATATATGTATTGTCCATACACTGACTACGATAATTTAAAGATGTTTAGAACTGAGAGTAGATTGAAGCGCACTTGATTCGGAGGGGTTTCAAAAAGGGTTATACGTGTTGGACCAGTCATGGCGAAGTCAATGATATGCCGTCGGATGACATCACCGGTGAAGTGAATGATATGCCGCCGAATGATGTTGATTGTTGTTCGGATTCGGATAAGTTGCACGATAACAATCTGGATCAGATACTTCGCATTGTAGAAGAGAACTATGATGAGAGAGTGTGTTAAATTCCGGGGCTTGATGGAGGACTCGGAGAAACCTTTGTTCATGTGTTGCAGGTCAAAGTACATGAGGTTGTCGACCGTGCTTGAGTTTCACAGCGCTGCTAGGTTTTTTAACGGACATGCTTCCGGAGGAAAATGAGTTGCCTAAAACCACGTATAAAGCCAAGAAGGTTCTTTGTCCATTGGGAATGGAAGTAGAAAGAATACATGCATGTCCGAATAACTGTATCCTCTACCGTAAAGAGTATACAAACATGCATGTATGTTCGGTGTGAAATGCATCCCGATACAAACGTAACAATCAATCAGATGACGGCGAGGGAGCAGAGGTGAAGAAAGAACCTTCTACTAAGGTGGCATGGTATTTTTCTATAATTCCCCATTTGAAACGGTTTTTTGCAAATTCAAAGGAGGCAAAACTGCTGCGTTGGCACTTGGAGGAGTGCAAGAAGGATGGAATGCTAAGACACCTTGCTGATTCGGCCCAGTGGAGAAACATTGATAGGAGTTTTGCAGATTTCGGTGCAGAATCAAGGAATATAATGTTTGGACTAAGTACAGATGTGATAAATCCTTTCAGCAGCATGAGCAGCCGACATAGCACTTGCCCGTGACTCTCTGCATCTATAACCTTATTCTTTGGTTGTGTATGAAACGAAAGTATATTTTGTTGTCGATACTTATCCAAGGCCAAAACAACCTGGGAATGATATTGATGTGTACCTAGCACCGTTGGTGGAAGATCTAAAAGTATTGTGGAACGAAGGGGTATAGGTATGGGATGCATACAAACGAGAGAACTTCACTTTGCGCTCCTTATTGTTCTGCACCGTAAATGATTATCCTGCTCTTACTAACCTGTCAGGCCAGAGTACAAAAGGTGCCAAAGTTTGTACTCACTGTTTAGATGGTACAAAGAGAGTGTGGCTGAAACACTCACGCAAAACTATATACATGCGTCACCGCCGGTTCCTTTGGAGGGCTCACCCATACCGCAAGATGAAGAAAAATTTGACGGAGAGAAGGAGGACGGTTTAGCTTCAAGGCATTTAAGCGAAAAAGAGGGTTATAATGTG
Source organism: Bonia amplexicaulis (assembly GCA_036346245.1). NCBI lineage: Eukaryota > Viridiplantae > Streptophyta > Magnoliopsida > Poales > Poaceae > Bonia > Bonia amplexicaulis. Next base: position 4,121,291 of record CM070766.1, read on the forward strand.
GTTAAGGATTTAGATGTTGTCCTCGGAAAATGATGTAAATTAAGGGCTCGTGAGAAGAACATCTCGAAGAAGATATCAATATTTTGGGACTTATCTTACTGGGAGTACCTAGTTGTTTGACACTACATCGACATCATGCATGTAGAAAAGAATATATGTGATAGCTTGATTGGTCTCTTACTGAACATTCGTGATAAAACAAAGTACGTCGTCAACGCACGGTTTGACTTGGCTGATATGGACATCAGGCCTGAGTTAGCACCGACAAAAATAGATAATGGACGAACGTACATTCCCCCTGCGTGTTACACTCTGTCCAAGGCCGAGAAAATAGAACTGTGCTAGTTCTTGCATGGTGTCAAAGTTCCGTCTGGTTACTCCGACAACATGAAAAACTTGTTTCGATACAAAATTTGAAGTTAAATGGCATGAAGTCTCATGATTGTCATGTATTGATGACACAGATGCTCCCTATTGCAATTAGAAATATATTTGCCGATCAAAGTCCGAGAGACAATCATGAGGCTATGTTGTTTCTTTAACACAATTGCTCATAAGGTCATCGATCCCGAAGGACTAGATGCTTTGCAGGACAAGGTGGTGATGACTCTATGTCCTCTTGAGATGTATTTCCCTTCTTCATTTTTCGATATCATGGTCCATCTCATTGTTCACGTTGTGTGGGAGATAAAAATGTGCGGGCCCGTATTCCTACGTAGCATGTACTCATTTGAGAGGTTCATGGGAATTCTCAAGTCCTATGTACAGAGGGCAGCATCATCGAAGGTTATGCAAGCGAAGATGTCATTGAGTTTTGTGTCGATTATATGGCTCAGATTCAACCAATAGGTGTGCCTCAATCTCGTCATGAGGGGAGGCTCAAGGGTATCGGAACTATCGGAAGGAAAGCAATCACTCCAGATATGGATGCATATGCTCAAGCCCATTTCACGGTCTTGCAACACATGACTGAAGTGACGCCTTATGTCGACCAGTACAAGGATGTGCTTTGGCAACAAGATCCCTTTATTTCGGTGCCGTTGGGTGTATCTCTTATTTACAACACGAAGTTCATGATTGTGTCTTCGCAGTGACTTTTGAGTATTTATTTGATCTTTTTACACTCAACGCTCTCGACGCCTCACTCGTTTCATGATGGACGCTGTAAGTGTGTATAATCACAATCTCCGTTCATGTAATACCGATATATATCATATATAATTTGTTGTTTTTCTATGTATATATAGATACATGGTGTCTGAAGCTAGATCATCCAAATCATCAATTGGTTTTTTGGACCCACGCTTGGTCGACATGGATACTATCAACGAGGATGCATCCTTTATCGAGAGGTATATTGCAATAACACTGCTGGCTAATCGCGATTCTAGGCTAGACTAATTTGGCCGTGCTTGCCTACATAATTTGGCGGTAAGCCCCGTTCATGTTTGCGCAGATCTAAGGAGGAATTAATACCGGATGGACAAGGTTGGAGTATTCTTCAGACACTTGTACTCAGCATATATCAAGCCAACGGCAGATTAATCTACAGGGAGCAAACCCCAGGCCTGGATTTAGCACAAAGCCATCTACACAATCAAATTATTCCTCCCAAGAACCAGGTACATATATTATTTACGGTATACAACCAGAAAAATAAAATAAATCTGGGGCCTCAGCCGCAGCGGGGGCTAGCTGCGAAGTTGCCGACCGGGAACGACTGCACGAACTTGCCGACCTCGAACCTGAGCTGGTCGCCGACGCGGTCGACCTGGTTGACGCCGATCCACGAGAAGAGCACCTGCACCCTCACGCCCCACAGCTGGCGGATCGACCCGTCCTGGATGGTGCCGCCGATGCTGCTGCCGTACCGCATCTTGTACTGCTTTAAGACGACGAAGTCGCACTCGCCGGGGAGGTACACCTCGAAGGAGCCGTCCGGGCGGAGCAGGTACCCCTGCACGCCCTCCGGGAGGATGCCCCGCGGGAAGTTAAATCGCGCCAGGGTATCGTACGCCGTCGGCGTCGTCGAGTTGGCCATGGCGGTAGCTGGGGAGGCCGCAGTGGCGGCGTGGAGGATGGAAGCCATGAGGATGAGAAGCTGGAGGAGACGGTGCTTGGCCATGGCTTGTGTCTGCTGGGTCTCTGGGATAGCACGTAAAAGTATGAGCTGCGAGAGAATCATGGGTAGGCCCTGGACTCATATATAAATAGATGGGCCAGACATTATCCGGGGTTTTGGGGCCTACGAATCAAATTTGCACTTGATATGTGTAGTAGTTATCCAAATCGTAATATATGGAAATGTTGAATGAGATCAAATCAAAGCTTGCTTTTAGAAACATCCAAGAGAAGAAAGATCAAGAATTAGCAAATATTAATCGCACAAAACGTAGTAACGGGAGATTTGAGGGCAAATTTAGCAAATATTAATTGCAAAAAACGCCCCCAGCTGCTGCATCCATGGTTAAACATTTCGGACGAAATTTGTGGAGACCCCAGGCGCGGGAGCGCCCGTTATCACTACATGTGTTCTGCACTAGTCCCATGATTAGTAGCTAGTACACACATTCACATCATTGTGATCACATCCATACACGTCGCACATAAATAGCTTACATAAAAGGGATAGTATTATTTATACGAGGCATAAAAGAGTACATACACAAAAGGCCGACCGGCCAAAAGACCAACAGAGTCTCGAACAAAAGCAGAAAGTCTAATAAAGAAAAGTAACCAGTGATGTGCCATTATAACCGATAGGCAATCGATTGGAGTCAAACCCTAGAAGGATCCCCTCATCAAATTCCCCGGTACCAAGGGCGAAATATACATCGTCGGGCAAGAGATCTTCATTCTCTGATCAACAACAATTTAAGCAAGGTTGAGTACATTGTGTATTCAGCAAGACTTGTAGTGTATCGCAAAATTTACATATATGCAAGGTTGTCAATGGATGAGGCTCTACACTAAGTTACTTTCAGCATGAGGTAGGGTTCATTTTGCAATAACACTAAGTAATAATTTGCAAGCGTAGTTGTAAAGAGTATTTGACATATAATGAAATAACATATGCATAAATTCCACAACAGTATATCAAAACCATTCGTAGCCCCCTCAGTTGTGAACATCGCACAATTCCCTCCCATAAGCATGGCACACGATTAGACGTTCGTGCCATCCCATATGTTCAGTGAAGAAGTTTTGAAAAGGAAAACTATACCCTTTGTAGCTATATCCAAGCTTGGTCATGACCACGAACACGACTATTTAAATAGTTTTTAACTCTCTATAGAGGTTGTACAATTTTGGCCACATGAGATAATCAATTTTTACTGTCGGCAACTTCACGCTTCCTTTAGTGTGTGACGAAAGTTGATTATCTTAAAGCCTTTAGGTTATCTAGTCCTAACCTTCCACCAATCCGAATGAATATTGAACCTCTCTTAGGTACACCCCTAAGAAAGCATTCGAATCCTCCTTAGGTACACTCCTAAGCGAAGAACCTCACTTAGGTCTATCCCCTAAGTGGGCATTCTTTGTTACTTAAAAGTCTTGGCCCGAGCACCTTGGTATTAGGGGCCCTTTTGTGCGAGATTCCCTCTCGTGCGGGGTTTTGGGGCCTACAAATCAAATTTGCACTTGATATGTGTAGTAGTTATCCAAATCGTAATATATGGAAATGTTGAATGAGATCAAATCAAAGCTTGCTTTTAGAAACATCCAAGAGAAGAAAGATCAAGAATTAGCAAATATTAATCGCACAAAACGTAGTAACGGAGATTTGAGGGCAAATTTAGCAAATATTAATTGCAAAAAACGCCCCCAGCTGCTGCATCCATGGTTAAACATTTCGGACGAAATTTGTGGAGACCCCAGGCGCGGGAGCGCCCGTTATCACTACATGTGTTCTGCACTAGTCCCATGATTAGTAGCTAGTACACACATTCACATCATTGTGATCACATCCATACACGTCGCACATAAATAGCTTACATAAAAGGGATAGTATTATTTATACGAGGCATAAAAGAGTACATACACAAAAGGCCGACCGGCCAAAAGACCAACAGAGTCTCGAACAAAAGCAGCAGAAGTCTAATAAAGAAAAGTAACCAGTGATGTGCCATTATAACCGATAGGCAATCGATTGGAGTCAAACCCTAGAAGGATCCCCTCATCAAATTCCCCGGTACCAAGGGCGAAATATACATCGTCGGGCAAGAGATCTTCATTCTCTGATCAACAACAATTTAAGCAAGGTTGAGTACATTGTGTATTCAGCAAGACTTGTAGTGTATCGCAAAATTTACATATATGCAAGGTTGTCAATGGATGAGGCTCTACACTAAGTTACTTTCAAAGATGAGGTAGGGTTCATTTTGCAATAACACTAAGTAATAATTTGCAAGCGTAGTTGTAAAGAGTATTTGACATATAATGAAATAACATATGCATAAATTCCACAACAGTATATCAAAACCATTCGTAGCCCCCTCAGTTGTGAACATCGCACAATTCCCTCCCATAAGCATGGCACACGATTAGACGTTCGTGCCATCCCATATGTTCAGTGAAGAAGTTTTGAAAAGGAAAACTATACCCTTTGTAGCTATATCCAAGCTTGGTCATGACCACGAACACGACTATTTAAATAGTTTTTAACTCTCTATAGAGGTTGTACAATTTGGCCACATGAGATAATCAATTTTACCGCTTGCAACTTCACGCTTCCTTTAGTGTGTGACGAAAGTTGATTATCTTAAAGCCTTTAGGTTATCTAGTCCCAACCTTCCACCAATCCGAATGAATATTGAACCTCTCTAGGTACACCCCTAAGAAAGCATTCAATCCTCCTTAGGTACACTCCTGTTAAGAACCTCACTTAGGTCTATCCCCTAAGTGGGCATTTTTGTTACTTAAAAGTCTTGGCCCGAGCACCTTGGTGTTAGGGGCCCTTTCGTGCGAGATTCCCTCTCGTGCGGTTTTGGGGCCTACAAATCAAATTTGCACTTGATATGTGTAGTAGTTATCCAAATCGTAATATATGGAAATGTTGAATGAGATCAAATCAAAGCTTGCTTTTAGAAACATCCAAGAGAAGAAAGATCAAGAATTAGCAAATATTAATCGCACAAAACGTAGTAACGGAGATTTGAGGGCAAATTAGCAAATATTAATTGCAAAACGCCCCACCGCCGTGATCCATGGTTAAACATTTCGCACGAAATTTGTGGAGACCCTGTAGCTGGAGCGCCGTTATCACTACATGTGTTCTCGCACTAGTCCCATGATTAGTAGCTAGTACACACATTCACATCATTGTGATCACATCCATACACGCCGCACATAAATAGCTTACATAAAGGGATAGTATTATTTATACGAGGCATAAAAGAGTACATACACAAAAGGCCGACCGCCAAAAGACCAACAGAGTCTCGAACAAAAGCAACAGAAGTCTAATAAAGAAAAGTAACCAGTGATGTGCCATTATAACCGATAGGCAATCGATTGGAGTCAAACCCTAGAAGGATCCCCTCATCAAATTCCCCGGTACCAAGGGCGAAATATACATCGTCGGGCAAGAGATCTTCATTCTCGATCAACAACAATTTAAGCAAGGTTGAGTACATTGTGTATTCAGCAAGACTTGTAGTGTATCGCAAAATTTACATATATGCAAGGTTTTCAATGGATGAGGCTCTACACTAAGTTACTTTCAAAGATGAGGTAGGGTTCATTTTGCAATAACACTAAGTAATAATTTGCAAGTTTAGTTGTAAAGAGTATTTGACATATAATGAAATAACATTTGCATAAATTCCACAACAGTATATCAAAACCATTCATAGCCCCCTCAGTTGTGAACATCGCACAATTCCCTCCCATAAGCATGGCACACGATTAGACGTTCGTGCCATCCCATATGTTCAGTGAAGAAGTTTTGAAAAGGAAAACTATACCCTTTGTAGCTATATCCAAGCTTGGTCATGACCACGAACACGACTATTTAAATAGTTTTTAACTCTCTATAGAGGTTGTACAATTTTGCCCACATGAGATAATCAATTTTTGCTGTCGGCAACTTCACGCTTCCTTTAGTGTGTGACGAAAGTTGATTATCTTAAAGCCTTTAGGTTATCTAGTCCTAACCTTCCACCAACCCGAATGAATATTGAACCTCTCTTAGGTACACCCCTAAGAAAGCATTCGAATCCTCCTTAGGTACACTCCTAAGCGAAGAACCTCACTTAGGTCTATCCCCTAAGTGGGCATTCATTGTTACTTAAAAGTCTTGGCCCGAGGACCTTGGTGTCAGGGGCCCTTTCGTGCGAGATTCCCTCTCGTGCGGGGTTTTGGGGCCTACAAATCAAATTTGCACTTGATATGTGTAGTAGTTATCCAAATCGTAATATATGGAAATGTTGAATGACATGTTGAATGAGATCAAATCAAAGCTTGCTTTTAGAAACTTCACCAAAATTCAAATAAAGTTTAAAATTTTCATCCAAAATTGTGAATGAAATTTTAAAATTTTTTCAAGTCACTCGTTTCACTGGCTGATGAAGTTTTTTCCATCCGAAAGATTTTTCCTTGGCTTTATCTTCACCTTCACCAGCATCGAGTAGCCCTCCTTTGACGTGCCACCTTTGTGCGCCCATGGTTAGTGATATGCCTTAGAGGATATCATGATGATGATTATATCACTTCTATATTATAATATTTTGAATAATATATTATTTTGTCCTTTGAATAAATGTTGTTTATATTGATCAATAAGTATGACTTGTTCGTGAAACTCTTAATTCATGTTTTGAAACGAAATTTGATGCTGATGTCACAAATTGACTTTTTAGTATAAAAATAATTCCGAAAATCTGTCTTTTTCTTTTTCTGTAATTTTAATCTTCCGGAAGCCCGTATTTCTTCATTTTAACTCTAATTTAACCCGTTCAAATTTCTAAATTCTTTTTGAATTTTTGAGTTTTATTCGAATTTTATTTGAATTTATTTTGTTTCTTCGTGTGTAGACTACAACGAATCCGGAGAGTTTTACGTCGACGAATCGCAGTAGGACTTCAAGCAAGGCAAGTTACACCTTTGATCGTGTTGCTCCCAGTAATTTAAATTATTTGTGTTGTTTTTAAAATTATGCATGCGTACTTTTATTCAAACTAGTTCAAATCTGTTTCAAACTTTAGTTACACCAAAATTCCTTTGGGTTATGGCCAAATTTGACATTGAACATCAACATGCCTTGTCACCTTAGATAAAACTCTAGTTTATACACTAGTATGGACTAGAGAAATTTTGTATGAAATGCTAAGACTTGCTTAGACATAAATTTTTGTTTTGGGACAACCTTTTCACATAAAATGACAAGCTTTTGAAATGTATTCTTGACTTTGGTGAGTCAAGAATGATTATGAAATATGAAAACATGTTTTAGACTTAGGAAAAAGGTTAGAGTGGTGGGTGCTTGATGGCATGCATTGTTGTTTGGTGACACAATGTTGCTTGCCAGGCACGAGGGGTATGTGGTTGGTGCCTAGGTCAGTTAAGGACCGGTCTATGAGCTACTGTTGCAAAGCCTTTTTGTACTACCACAAAGCTGGTATGGGACAGTCTTGGTTGATTAATTTACAGGTCCCAACCTAAGTCTCGCTGTAGATTGAAAGTGAGCGTGGCGTAGGCGATGAGAAGTCTCACTCGGCTGAAGAGGGGGCTCCACCTTGTGGATTCAAGTTGTGGTGAAACCTCAATGTTGGCTTAGCTAGGTTGAAGGCTTTTCATTATAAAAACCTTGTCATGATCTCCTCGTCGCACACCAAAGAAAGTGTGTTTACCCGGTGGCAATACAGATGATCATGTCTTGTGGGTAAAGCTGTACAACCTCTGCAGAGTGTATAATCTATCCTGGATAGCTGTGCCCACGGTCATGGGTAAGCTGAGTAAAGTTTTTCACGGATAATGTTAGTAATCAAGTCTATATTCTGATAGTTATTATCACATCTCCAATTTTCTCAAAACTTCAATTAATCCATCCAATAATCGATCATATTCTGTTTTTCCACTATTGTGAACATCTCCCAGAAATTATACAATTTATCAATATCGTATTCCAGCAATCATTTTCGCACTTCCTATGTCTCCAAGAATTAATTAATTCATCTATCTAGTCAATCTAATCCTTTAAGCTCCACCGATTTTATTCTTCCAAAATTCACACTATCGTTTCCTTTCGATGTTCGACTTGAAATCCACCAATATTTTTGTTTGTTTACCACAAACATCTATCTCCTTTACTTATGACTCTATTTAATTTCCTCCATTCACTTTCTCGTTGGGAAAAGTTTTTGGAGAAATAAATTTGCTTTGACCATTTGAGAGCACAATGTGGATTTTGTAAAAAAAATTTGGTAAGTAGCTAAACTTATGAAAATTCCTTCGAAAGATCTTGGTTTGTTAAAAATGAGTTTGGAAGTGAATTTTTGTAGATAATTTGATAATTGATCCTCCAAGGATAAAATAATTTTTTGAAAATAAGTTTCAAATTTAAGCCTTTGTGACTTTGGCCAAAAGTAGGTTTGCGAAGAGAGTTTACAAGAGGAGTATTGGATTTTTTTTATCATTTGGAATTTGGGATAAGAGAGCTTTCGAAGTAAAAATGGTTAAGGTAGCATATAGATGAGGGGGAATCATCTAAGAGAGATGAGAATGAGCAATACAACTTATATTTTTGGAACTAAAATTTTGGTGAAATAATTCTAGTCATGAAACTAACAGCCAGGCTAACTAGGTCACAACCTGCAGTCGATATGCTCTGGTACCAGCTCTGTAGGACCCGGATTTTACAACTCAGAATCTTCTGTGATTCCACCGCACTGTTCGCTAGATCAGTAGATAGTGCTCACAGATACAGTACTAAACATCAAAATACATATCATGAGGAAGCGTAAATATAATAGTAGACTTACTCATGGGCCGATTAGGCCAAAATTAATAAAATGCAGCAGCGAAAACAAAGCACACAGGTGAGACCCTCACGACGTGCCCACAGGAAGCTAATTGGGGGTTCACGACCTAGTTCTTGACACCTTCATCTTCTCCACCATCTTGACTAAGTGTGTTGTCAAGCGTAGCAGTCTGACTCTTGATTCTGGATTAATTGTGAGAGCGAGGGTGAGCACAAACCACCGTGCTCCGTGAGCCAATACATAGGATGCAAATAGATAACAAGCATGGCTTACCAAGGAAATGCTCAGGTTAATTTATTTGCCATAAATTGCTTTTAAAATATGATACATAGAAATTTCAAGACCGGCAGTTTGAACTAAAACTTAATGTTTTAAAGAATGCGATAATAATAGCTGTAACATCCCAAAAATTCGTTTTTTTAATTTTAATTTTAAATTAATTATTTTAAAGTATTTGAATTCTATTAGGATTTTTTTGTGTTTGTCTGGATTTTTGAAATCAATTTTAAAAGTTAAAAAGTATTTTTGTAAAAATTAAAATACCAAGTTTAAGTTGGAAATATTTTTAGTAAGTCTAAAACATTTTATGGAAAATTTTTGAGAATTTTTTGGAATTAAAAATCAATTTTAAAAAGTCAAAAAGGTATTTTATAAAGTTTTTAAAGAACAAAATTGAATTAAAAATATTTTCCTAAGTCTAAAACAGCCCTAGGAATGTTCTATGAATTTTTGGAATTTTAGACATTATTTGCTATTTTCTAAGTCTTTATACAATTTTTGGCATTTTTTGAAAATTTAATCCGGATTAATCCCGGGCTGACACGTGTTGCTTCCGGATTAAATCCATGGCCGCCCATTTTAATCCCGGCCGCCCAATCCCACTTAACCTTTCGTTTCAAAATCAGCGGTCCTGATCTTCTCCGTGGCGCGTGTCCTCCATCCATCCCGTCCACCCTTCCTCTCCTCTCTCTCTCTCGCCGACCCGCGGGCCCCATCTGTCAGCCATCTCCCACCTCCCCTCTTCTTCCTCCTCACGCTGCCACCATTACCGCCCGCTCGAGCTCGTTTCTTCGCCCTCCGTCCGTTACTCTCTGCCATTTAATGGCCCTTGAGTGCGCCTCTTTTCTCCCCATTCACCGCCGCCTATTTCCTTCCTTTAAACCCCGATAACCACCACCGCCGCCCGTTTCCAATTCCTCCTCTCCGGCGAGCCAAACCGTCGACCGTTCTCCTCGCCTCCGACTATAAAACCCTCCCCGAGGATCCCCCGCCGCTTCCTTGTCGTCGCCGACTGCCCTCCGGTCATATTCGAAATCCGCCGCGAGTACCGGTGAACTCCCCTCGCTTCCCTCTCTCATTTTCACCCTTCGCGGTTGCCGCCGCCGCTCACGGCCCTCGGTCCTCGAGCGCCGCCCGCCGGCCAGAGCCACATCAAGACACGGGCGACGTGGTCGCCAACGTGGCTGCTGTGTGGCGCCCGGTGGCAAGCCACGCCCGCTTGGACAACGCCACCTCCCCCTTCGGCCCACGTGGATGCTACGAGTGATGCCACCTCAGCAAACCCGACCTACGTGGCTGCCACGTTAGAGACATGTGGATGCCACATCAGCACTAAAGCCTTCCCGAGCCACGTGGCAGACACGTCAGCGTCACCTATCTGCCACGTCAGCAAAATTACCCAGTCATCAGCCACATCAGCGCCATGTCACCCTTCCTGCCACCTCAGCCCTCTCTCTGGTCCGTGGACTCGGTCCACGTAGACCGGGCCCACTGGTCAGACTCTATTAGCCTAGGGCTGACGCCAACCTGATGTCATAAAGCCATTTTCTCGTTGAAATATAATTCGGCCGAAAAAATTCTCTTGCTGACGTCATAATCTGATTTTTTAGTTCAAAAATCCGATTTATTCTTTTCTCTCTTTTCAAACTTCCGAGAGCCCGTTCTCTTTCATTTTAACTCCGATTGACCCCATTCAAATTTCTAAATTCTTCAAAACTTCCAAACAATCCATTTCTGCCATCTTTTTTAAATATTTTAAATTTATTTGGTATTTCAAAATTTAAATTTCAAATTCCAACACCCAGTTCGATTTATATTATTTTGTTCTGAATTGTATATATATAAAAAAATTTGGATATTCAACCTTGTGTTTTGTATGCTACTTGAATTAAAAGATGGGAGTTTTTTGGTTTAATCATTTAGAGATATATTCTAATATTCTTTTTGGTTGCATTTTGTTGACTTGAATTTGAATACAAGATTTTAGTATTTTAAATTCATGATATGTAATGGCATTTTCCATTTATTTTATTAACACCATTGTTATGTTCACTTTGGATATTATTCCTCATTATATTTGTTTGCATGTAACAAAGCTCAAAAATATTTCAAATAAATATTCAGAAGAAATTTGAATGCCAGCAAAATACAAGAAAAAGTTTTGAAATTTTCATATTTCTGAACATCTGAATTTTGGGATGTTACAAGAAGCAAATCAACCACATATATATACCCAAGCTAGAATAGATACATAGTTGTTACATACATATCAGAACACAGAAGAAAAAAGGAATGGCTTATGCTACTGCTAAGGTTACCACTCTGTTGCTCTTCTTCCGCGCTGCCCTTATCTACCATGCACAAAGAGGTACAATATATAATCCATAAACAAAATAACATGCAAAAAAAGATATTTGATGTATAATTCTGATGGCCAGCCGTTCGATCATATGCACACGCGCAGGTGATGACAAGATTTGTGATCTTGCTGATATCTAGGTCTCGCAGGCCAAGACGGGGAAGCTCATTGAGGGGTAGCCGGAGTACCAGAGGTGACCATCGCAAACCAGTGCTTTGCCTCAACCTGCCCTGGGTGGAGCCGATGGACACGATCGAACCTGCTCTTGCTGGTCAGCGAGCGTGAAAATGCCTGCCTCATCGCCATTGGCGAGCCTATCGCCAAGGGCTCGCCAGTGACCTTCACCTATGCCTCCAAGCAGTGGCGGATCCAGAATTTTATCAAAGGATATACCATACCAAAATTTTCATATGCAATTCAGTAAAACCATTTGACAATTCGATAAATAATTGTAAAATTTACACCGTAATTCGGTATACAGGCACTAAATAATATTATAAGTCTTAAATTCAAGGATTAAATTAAAAATTTGCACAAATTACAATATAAATAGTTCAAACACCAAATCGCAGTCGAAGATAAACGGCAACTGTACCAAGAACCACAAAAAGCAGCAAACTACATCACTATGTTGTTCTGTAGACACAATATCATGGATTTTAAAATAACCCCCCTGTTTCCACCACACAATTGTTTTTTTCTTCATTAAGACAAAAAAAGCCATTCCATGTATCAGGCCACTTTCACAAACAAAAGGAAAGTGAAAGAGCCTGACTAAGTGAATCACAAATTAACTCCAAAAAACAGGAAAGCGTTTTTGAAACATCACACAAGAAACATATGCCAAACTATATAGAAAGAGTAAACCCGCCACAAAATAATAAAAGGAATACATTCAGTATTTTCTCACCTTTCTTGAAGTTCTCCATCACCGAGCGTCTCATCCGAGTGTGAAAGCTGCAAGGAATTTCAATGTGTTAGTCCTTCAACTTCAGATAGATCGATTAACAAAACAACTTTCAAGTTCTCTGTCGGTTGTCCCCCACATTGATGGTCCATTTTGTTTCCATGTGTTGAGTTACGGGTAGGGTACACTAACGTAGATTAATATTTTCTATCGTATAAATCAGGAAGCTATACGAGTAAAAGATAATAGATCGTTACTACTAGATCCACAGAAACATTCCAGTCAGGGGTACCATGAACATGGACAAATATAGCATCAATACTCCGACCAGCGATACTTGCTTCTTGAGCCATGCATTTCTTTAATTCTCTCTGCAAAGATGGTTGTCTCAGGAGCACGATTGTCGGACCCGGATTTCCAAATCCAGCCCCTCCGTATTACAAAGACTAGTCCCGATCAAAGCTAGTGCACACGCTAAACAAAGGATGATTACATTGCCAACAACGAAATTACATTAATAAAGAGAGTACAGCCGAAGACCTTTTATTACAACGAGGTTACAAGACCTCGCACTCACACAAAAGATAAAGCACAGCGGAAGCAAAAGTAAATCCAGCGGAGAAGACCCTATCAAATCGCCACAGGCAATTGACTAGGGAAACGCGACCTAGAACTCCTGAAAGCCTTCGTCGAATCCATAAGCTCCGTAGTCGAACGTTCCATCTTGAGCTTCATACTCTTCTGGGTATTATTTTAAGTGTAGTATGTGAGTACATAAAGTACTCCGCAAGTCTTGGGAAAATGCATTAGATGCAAGGTTTAGCAAAGGAGGGTTATATGGTTCTTTGCACAAAGCGTAATTTTATTTCAAATACCATTAATTATCTTTAAAGGCATCAATTTAGCAAAGTGTTTGTTTCACAAAATCTATCAAGATAAAAAGTGAAGGTTACAACCACCAACACTTGAAGTATCAAGCTAATGACCCAAGTTCAAGAAAACGGTTACACCACCAGACCGGCTATAATCGCCAGACAACTCCTAAGTTCCATCCACTTCCGGTTCCCAAATCTTTATTTTTAAACCAAAACAATGATCTACCATGTGAATGCATTCCTTGCTCCGCCTTGACCGTGGGCACGGCTATTCGAATAGTTTTACACTGCAGAGGTTGTACAGCTTTACCCACAAGAGATAAGTCATCTTAATAGCCAACATGCTTCCGTAGGCATGAGACCCAGATAATTCATCACAAAGCCTTTACCTTACTCTAGTCTAGCTAGCTACCACCACGAGGTTTCACCGTCAAGGGTTAAATCCACCCGCATGTAAGCCCCTCTTGCGCCATATGAGTACAAGAACTGCCCTCACCGTGAATAACCAAGAAACTCGGCACTCACTTTCCATCGGTGGTACCTAAACTAGCCTATTGTGTTAGTCACCTAGGTCGCACCCATATAGACTTGTGGTTGTACCAGTAGTGCTCACCGACAAACACAAGCATCGGTCCTTAATTTACTAGGGCGGAACATACACAGTACAGGTTCTCGTGCTATCCGCACCATACCAAACTTACCATCCGCCCCAGTCTAAACCAACTCACATTTTATTTCATTTTAAAGATCAGTGGCAACATCAATCACCACTATAGTTCTAAACAAAAGTCTAAATCAAAGACATAATATTTTTCCCATTCCAAGGTTACAAAAGTTTATGTAGCATGACTAAGCTTTCTACCACCTAGACAATATTTACCAAAGTTATATAATAATCTCATTATTGAGACAAAGGAAACTAGGGTGTCAATGGTACATGGCATTCAACATCATATGAGGGTATAACAATAGTTGGATTAACTAATATTTATAAAACAAGAGTTATCATTTTATGTACATAGCAATGCAAGAATTTTAAAATAATTAAAACATTTTTCAAACATGGGTTCAAGATGTTCAAAGGAGACTTGCCTTCATGTGCGAAGTTCTTGATTGTCTTGTCAGCAGGTCAAGAAAGTCTTCTACGACGCCGGATTCTACGCGGAAAAGACAAAGCAACAAAGCAAATAAATACACATAAAATCAAATAAAATTCAAAATTGAAAAGAGTGTATATTTGAATAGATTATGATTTTAGAAAATTTAGAAATTTGAACGGTCAAATCGGAGTTAAAACGAAAAGATATGACCCTGGAAGATTTAATTGAAAGAAAAGAAAAGGGCCGATTTCCTAATTATTTTTATATTGAAAACCATAATTATGACGTCATCATATTTTGAATTTTGAAAATTCGACGCGTGGGCCGGGTCCACGGTGGACCGAGTCCACGGACGGCGGCACTACCGACAAAGCGCATGTGGCGGCCACGCAGACGCCACTCGGACGCCACGCCGGCCATGGGCAGAGGCGGCGGCCACGCAGCGCACAAAGACCACCACGGGCGGCGGCGACGGCGCGGCAAGACCCACGACCGGAGGCGGGCATGGCCATGGGCAAGAGGGGAGGCATGCACCTTCATGGCATGCGGCGGAGGATGGCCGTGGCACATGAGAAGGAGCCATATGGCATGAGGTTTATGGCGCACACGGATGTCGAGGGGGCTACCAAGGTTGGAAAGAGTAGAGGGAGAGGGGGTGCCAAAAATGGTGTCGGGGGCTTTTATAGGGCACGGGAGGGAAGGCGGTGGCCATGGCGCATGGTGGCGGTTTTACTAAATGATGGGGATTAAGAGGGAAACCACCAAGATTAGTGGAGGAGTGATTAGGGAGTTGATGGCGCAATTAAATGGAAGATTAAACCAAGAAAACTACCAAAAATGAAGCTCCCATTCGGCATTCATGGTGGAAGAGAGAGACAAGGGGAGGAGGAAGAAGAGGAGGTGGAAGAAGGATATGACATGGGGCCCACATGTCTGGAGAGAAGGAGAGGTGAAGGGTATGCTGCGGGGATGCTTGACACGTGGCAAGTGAATCCATCTCACGCGTTGATTTTAATGAAAGTGTATGGCTTAGATTAAATCCAACGAAGGGGTATCGTCGTCGGATGAGCGACACGTGGCGGCCGAGATTAAATTGATTTTATTTTCGGATTAGATTTTCGAAAATACTAGAAACAATATATTTGCTTGGAAAAATAATAAATAATATCTAAAATTCCAGAAAAATTATAGAATATTCCTGGAGACATTTTAGTCTTATTAAAATATTTTTAATTCCAAATTTGCATTTAATAATTTTATAAAATTCTTTTATCTTTTAAAATTAATTTTAATTCCGAAAATTCTCAAAATTTATTTAAAAATTCTGAGAAGGTTAGAAAAATAAAATGAACACTTTTGGCTTTTATAAAATATTTAAAATACATTTTCTTGATTTAAACTTTGAAATAAACTCCGTAAAAGTCCGTAAAAATCCAAATAAAAGCCAATTACTTTAAAATAATTAATTTGAAATTAAATTTTCAAAACTCAAAATTTGGGATGTTACAAACCTACCCCTTAGAATGAATCTCGACCCGAGATTCGGACGAACCGGGAAAAGATCGGGAACTCGCTCTTAGATCTTCTTCACGCCCCAAGTTGCTTCGATTCTCGTATGATTACTCCACCGCACTTTACTGTAATTTGATGCTCTTGTTTCTTGTACTGGCCCGCTTCATCCAAAATTTTGACCGGATACTCGGATAAGATAGGTCCTCCTTCAAAGATACTTCTTCTAAAGGCATTTGCTCTTCGGCACTCTAAGGCACTTTCTTAATGGGACACATGGAAGACGCTAGCACACTTGACAACCGAGGTGGAAGTTCCAACCGATAAGCAACTTCTCCCTTTTGCTACCACAGAAATGGTTCAACGAATCTTGGAGCAAGCTTCCCAGAAACGTGGAAACGACGCATCCCTTTGAGAGGTGAAACCTTCATATACACATGATCTCCGGCACAAATTCTAATGCTCTCCCACGATTGTCCGCATAACTTTTCTCGCCTTGTTTGTGCTGCTTTTAATCATCCCGAATTAGACGGACTTGTTCTTCCGCTTGTCTTAACACATCTCGTCCAAAGACTAGTCCTTCCCGCTTTTCCAATACAACGGTGTCCTCCATTTTCGCCATACAAAGCTTCAAACGAGACATCTCAAGACCGGATTGATAACTATTATTATAAGAAAATTCGCATAGGGTAAACTTTGATCCCAACTTGATTTATTTGCCAAGGCACGTGCTCTCAACATATCTTCTAGTATTTGATTCACTCTTTCTGCTTGACCATCCGTCTGGGATGATATGTCAGATCGAAATTTAGATTAGTGCCCAAAATCTCATGAAGCTTCCGCCGTAATCTTGAGGTGAATTGAGATCCTCGATCCGACACAATCTTCTTTGAACTCCATGCAAGCACACAATTCTTGACATATATAACTCGCAAGTCTATCTCCGAATAAGTGGTCTTTATCGAATAAAATGTGCGACCTTTGTCACCGGTCCACAATAACCCAAATTGAGTCATACCGATTTAGTTCTTGGAAATCCAAATATAAAATCTATTCCAATTTCTTCCCATTTCCACTCTGTATCTCAAAAGGTTGCGTGAGTCCAATGGTCTTTGATGTTCGCTTAACTCGTTGGCATACATCGCACAAGGCTACATATTCAGAATTTCTCTCTTCATACCGGTCCACATGTACCTTTCTTTAAGATCTTGATACATCTTTGTACTTCCGTGGTGAATTGAATATCCTGATTCATGAGCTTCCTTCAGATTAACTCTTTATTTCTTTCTTCTGCACAAGAATTCTTTTCCCAAACCAAAGGATACCTTCTTCATCTTCTAAAAACTCGGTGCTTTTCCTTTCTTCATATTTTCTTTGATATCCTTAACATAATTATCCTCTTTTGAGTCGCCTTGATTTGATCTTGTAAAGTTGGTCAATCTCCAAAGTAGCTAGGAATCCTTCTTCCACTACTTCTAGATTGAGTCAAAATTCTTCATGAAGTGCGAGTCGAACTTGTATCATCAAGTTATTGCAATGACTTTTTCGCTTAAGGCATCGCCACAACATTAGCCTTTCCCGGATGATAGTGGATTCCAACATCATAATCCTTTATCAACTCAAGCCATCTCACGCCTTAGATTGAGGTCGTTGGTAAATATATACTTCAAACTCTTGTGATCCGTGAAAATTTCACATCGACATCGATCAAATAATGCCTCCATATTTTTAGAGCATGTACAACAGCAGCTAGCTCTAAATCATGAGTCGGATAGTTCTGCTCATGCGGTCGCAATTGCCTTGAAGCATAGGCTACGACTTTTCCTTCTTGCATTAAAACACAGCCCAATCCTTGTCTTGAAGCATCACAGAATACCTCAAAATCCTTTCTAATATCTGGAAGTGTTAACACTGGTGCAGATGTTAATCTCCTTTCGCTTCTTGAAAACTGTCCTCACAAGATTTACTCCATTCGAACTTCTTCTCCTTCTTCAGCAATGAGTGAGAGGTCTTATGTAGTTTGGAAAATCCTTCTATAAAGCGACGATAATATCCTCGCTAGACCCGTAAAACTTCGATCTCATATCGACTTGGGTTGCGCCCAATTGAGTACGTCTGTTACCTTAGCTGGATCTACAGACACTCCTCCCGCAGAAATCACATGACCCAAGAAAGCTACTTTCTTCAACCAAAACTCACATTTGCTAAACTTGGCATACAGCTGATGCTCTCTGAGTTTTTCCAAAACTATCCTCAGATGTTCTGCATGTTCTTCCTCATTCTGGGAGTAGATCAGAATGTCATCAATAAATACGACAACAAACTTATCCAAATACTCCATGAACACTTTATTCATCAGATTCATAAAGTATGCGGAGCATTGGTCAATCCAAAAGACACATCAGAACTCATACACCCATATCGAGTGGAAAATGTTGTCTTTGGTATATCTTCCGGTCTAATCTTCATTTGATGATATCCTCGACCGAGATCAATCTTGAAAAGACACATGATCCTTTTAATCGATCAAATGAGATCATCTATCCTGGGCAATGGATACTTGTTCTTAACTGTTGCATCATTCAGGGATCTATAATCCACACACATACGAAGACTGCCATCCTTCTTCTTCACTAGAAGTACTGGTGCACCCCAAGGCGAAGAACTTGGTCTTATAAAACCTCTTTCTTGCAATTCCTCAATCTGCTTCTTAACTTCAGCCAAATCATTTGCGGACATCCGGTAGGGTCTCTTGGAAATCGGAGCCGTTCCAGTACCGACAATGACAAATTCGACTTCTATCCGGTGGCATTCCCGCAAATCTTCCGAAACACATCCGATATTCCTTACTATATGCACCTTTTCCAAGTTATTCCTTCAAGTCGCTCAATCCACAATTATTCTCGAGAAGATGGCTTTGACTTGTACCTCACTTGAATTCCTTCGAATTGGTAAGAGTGATGGCACGATTGGCACAATCTATCGCCTTTATACTTGGTTAACCAATCCATACCAAGTATTACATCTAGGCTCTTGAGTCTATTATAATTAAATTCGCTAGAATTTTACTCCATTTATATCATTGGTCGCTCTAGGGCATACCGCATTAGTCTTCATTTCATTTCCGTGCGATTGACTAGCATAGGGTTCTTTAGCAAACGCACATCCCAATTATATCTTTCCACAAAATCTTTTGATACAAAAGAATGCGAAGCCCGTAATCAAATAATGCCGATGCAGTACCGAGTTGACAAGAAACTTACCCGTAATCCACGCCCGGTGCATCCCGAGTCGCTCGCAGCGACATGATTAACATGCCCTCTGCTCACCGCTATGAGTCCTTGAGTCCGAGGTGCTCCACGGCCTTGTCCCGCAAGTGGGCTCGCCGGTGTAGTCCCCGATTGAAACGAACAGGTTACAATGGCGCTTCAGGACAATTATTGGCATAATGTCCCATGTTCTTGCAGCTAAAACACCGCACTCCAGCCATTGAAGTCTTGTTCACGAGGCGAATCGCATTATTTGGTCGAGGAGCTTGGGGAATCCAAGCGAGGTCCATCGAACGGTGTCCTCGGCACATTTGGCAATCGGAGGCCTGTTGAAGTGAGGTGGATTAGGCGGTGCCGGAACCGCTTGCACCTTGTCGAGCTTGAAACTTTCTTCCGGACTTCATACAGCTGATATTGAGCTTCCTCTTGTATTATGGCCTTGTTTACCATATGCTGGAAAGTTGGGAAATCATTTGACACCAGCTGCACCTTGAGATTGGGTTCAAGTCCCTGCATGAACCTCCAGATTTTTGCCGCATCGCTTGCAACATCTTCGTAGCATACCGGATAGTTGAGTGAACCTATTCGATATTCTCAGAACACCGAGGTTTCCTCGCCGCAGCTTTATGAAATTCCATTCTTTTCATTTCCATGACTCCGTAGGAACATGTGCAAGGCGAAAGGCTTCCTCAAATTCAGCCCAAGTGATAGTCTCACATTCGATGGGCGGCGCAGAATTTTCCCACCAAGTAGTCATGATTCCTTTTAGCCGATGAGCAAGATAAAGCACTTTCTCGTTATCATTGCACCGGGCTAAAATCAGCTTCCTCTCCACATCCTTGATCCAATCATCTGCCCATTGGATCTACCGCACTGTAAAAGGTTGGCGGTCCGGTTCTCATGAACTCTCCCGCCTTGACCGGGTGCCCGAAAGGGAGATCATGAGCTTGCCGCACTTGGTTCTCGGGCCGTGGCTTGAAGCAGCTTGCAGCTTGCATGGCCATCATCTGCTCCATGCTAGGAGCTTGAGCAGGGTGGCGGCATATTGTTCTCCCACCGAGCATTGGCACCACGGTTATCACCGCATTGCTCCTTGTGTTCACCATCCAAGCGCAACCGTAACAAAAGATAAGGGGAAGTAGCACGTAAGAAGCAAGGGCAAACTAAATAACATCCCAAACCAACACACAAGAGAGAACACAACAACAACTTGGAAGAAACTTTATATTTGAAATTAATATATTTTGAGAATGGCTGTACCACAAGTGCACTAAGGCATTGGTACAACCCATCTAGCACACCAACATAATATAAAACGTTCTAAGGAAGGTAAACAATTTATTTGGGTTCTACTATCCTCGCAACTACTTGTCCTCCTCAAAGACAAGCTCCTCCGGTCCTCCTCTCGATCCTCCTCTCGATCCTCCTCTATGATACCCACGTGGCGCAGCCTACAACCACACTCGGGCGGTTGCAAGAGGCCCGGAGTGAAGATGGTCGCCATCACCGGAGGCAACGACGGAGAGCGTGAACGGAACGAGAGAGACCGCGTCTTGCCGGAATCTCCGGCGTCGATGTCGGCAACGGACTAGGACGCCGCACACTCTTGCACGCCGTGATTATGATACGGGTCCCGTGGCCGAGGCGGCACTGTGTTGTCTGGGACGATACCGGTACAGTGAGGACGGCGTAGTCCTCCTCGAGACGGCCGCCTAGCTCGAAGACATCTCACCAACTCTCCTCCCGGCTCGGATAAGCCGAGGACGGAGAGTCTCTGAGTGCCGGTAGTCGGAAGTGAGGAGCGTCCGAGCTGTCCAATCTCCTCCAAGGCGCCGGGCGATGTAGTGACATCACCCTAGTAAGCCGCACTGATGTGACAGACGGGATCATCCATGGTAATCTTGAAGGGTTCGATATCTCTCGCCCGCTCCGTGGTTGGAAAGAAGCGTAAAGGCGCCCGCCGCAGATATCCTTATGAATCCGACAAGTCGCCTAGTGCCGATGAGCCGCATCCTCGATAGCGCCTCGAACGATCCGTCCGAGGATGTTCGATAGGGTATGTGGGAGAGTTGAATTCTCCTTCTCGCATACAGAATACCTCCATCGACCAAGAATCCTCGGTCCATGATCTTGACTTTCGCCTCGAAAATAGGCGGTTGGGGATACTTCGACATCGCATAAGTCGATTTAAGGAGGCCAACAAATGCTCCAATGTTCTCGCCATGAGTGAAGTAGTCCAAAGAGTCATCTGAGATGAACCGCCATCTACAATTTTGGAAATAATAGAGAAGATCAAGAAAGACATTTTAAACAAGTGAATATAAGATCAAGAATGGAGCGTAGTAAAGAGATATAGAAAATTTTCACATATATTTTAATAAATATAGGTCCTTAAGGTTTTACCATTCTAATCTAGGTCACGCCCTATACCAAGTTGGCTCGATACCATCTCTATCGGGACCCGATTTCCAACCAAATTTCTCTGTATTACAAAGACTAGTCCCGATCAAAGCTAGTGCACACAATTAAACAAAGGATGATTACATTGCCAACAACGAAATTACATTAATAAAGAGAGTACAGCCGAAAGACCTTTTATTACAACGAGGTTACAAGACCTCGACTCACACAAAAGATAAAGCACAATGAAGCAAAAGTAAATCCAATGAGAAGACCCTATCAAATCGCCACGTGCAATTGACTAGGGAAACGCGACCTAGAACTCCCGAAAGCCTTCGTCGAATCCATAAGCTCCGTAGTCGAACGCTCCATCTTGAGCTTCATACTCTTCTGGTATTATTTTATGTAGTATGTGAGTACATAAAGTACTCCGCAAGTCTTGGGAAAATGCATTAGATGCAAGGTTTAGCAAAGGAGGGTTATATGGTTCTTTTGCACAAAGCAGCATTTTATTTCAAATACCATTAATTATCTTTAAAGGCATCAATTTAGCAAAGTGTTTGTTTCCACAAAATCTATCAAGATAAAAAGTGAAGGTTACAACCACCAACACTTGAAGTAATCGCTATGCCTAAGTTCAAGAAAACGGTTACACCACCCGCACCGGCTATAATCGCCAGACAACTCCTAAGTTCCATCCACTTCCTGGTTCCTAAATCTTTATTTTTAAAACCAAAACAATGATCTACCATGTGAATGTATTCCTTGCCCGCCTTGACCGTGGGCACGGCTATTCGAATAGTTTTACACTGCAGAGGTTGTACACTTTACCCACAAGAGATAAGTCATCTTAATAGCCAACATGCTTCCGTAGGCATGAGACCCGATAATTCATCACAAAGCCTTTACCTTACTCTAGTCTAGCTAGCCACCACCACCGAGGTTTCACCGTCAAGGGTTAAATCCACCTGCATGTAAGCCCTCTGCGCCATATGAGTACAAGAACTGCCCTCACCGTGAATAACCAAGAAATCGGCACTCACTTTCCATCGGTGGTACCTAAACTAGCCTATTATAAGTTAGTCACCTAGGTCGCACTCCATATAGACTTGTGGTTGTACCAGTAGTGCTCGGCCCGACAAACACAAGCGCCGGTCCTTAATTTACTAGGGCGAACATACACAAGACAGTTCTCGTGCTATCCGCACCATACCAAACTTACCATCCGCCCCGCCTAAACCAACTCACATTTTATTTCATTTTAAAGATCGGTGGCAACATCAATCACCACTATAGTTCTAAACAAAAGTCTAAATCAAAGACATAATATTTTTCCCATTCCAAGGTTACAAAAGTTTATGTAGCATGACTAAGCTTTCTACTACCGGTACAATATTTACCAAAGTTATATAATAATCTCATTATTGAGACAAAGGAAACCTAGGGTGTCAATGGTACATGGCATTCAACATCATATGAGGGTATAACAATAGTTGGATTAACTAATATTTATAAAACAAGAGTTATCATTTTATGTACATAGCAATGCAAGAATTTTAAAATAATTAAAACATTTCTCAAACATGGGTTCAAGATATTCAAAGGAGACTTGCCTTCGTGTGTAGTTCTTGATTGTCTTGTCAGTAGGTCAAGAAAGTCTTCATGACGCCGGATTCTACGCTACGAAAAAGACAAAGCAACAAAGCAAATAAATACACATAAAATCAAATAAAATTCAAAAATTGAAAAAGAGTGTATATTTGAATAGATTATGATTTTAGAAAATTTAGAAATTTGAACGGTCAAATCGGAGTTAAAACGAAAAGATATGACCCTGAAGATTTAATTGAAAGAAAAGAAAAGGGCCGATTTCCTAATTATTTTTATATTGAAAACCATAATTATGACATCATCATATTTTTGAATTTTGAAAATTCGACGCGGGTCCGGTCCACGGTGGACCGAGTCCACGGACCGGCCGACGCCGACGTGGCACGCACACCGACAAGGTGCACATGTGGCGCCACGCAGACGCCACATGGACGCCACGCTACCTACGCCACATGAGGCGGCGGCCACGCAGGCAGCAGCAGCCACAAGAGGCGGCGGCGGCGGCGCAGACCCACGACGGGAGGCATGCGGCCATGGCAAGGGCAAGAGGGGAGGCGAGCTCACCTTTCTACGGCGGCGGAGGATGGCGTGGCACATGAAAGGAGCCGGCCATGCGGTTTATGCAGGCTATACGGATGCTTGGAGGCGGGCTAGAAGGTTGGAAAGAGAGAGGAGAGTGGGGTGCCAAAAGGGTGTCTGGGGCTTTTATAGGGCACGGGGAGGGAAGGCCTACAAGATGAATTATGGAGGCGGCGGTTTTACTAAATGATGGGGATTAAGAGGGAAACCTACAAGATTAGTGGAGGAGTGATTAGGGAGTTGATGGCGCAATTAAATGGAAGATTAAACGAAGAAAACTACCAAAATGAAGCTCCCATTCGGCATTCATGGTGGAAGAGAGAGAAATGGGAGGAGGAAGAAGAAGAGGAGGTGGAAGAAGGATATGACATGGGGCCCACATGTCGGTGAGAGAAGGAGAGGTGAAGGGGTATGGCGCACGGATGCTTGACACGTGGCAAGTGAATCAATCTCACGCTGGATTTTAATGAAAGTGTATGGCTTAGATTAAATCCAATGAATGGGTATCGGCCGTCGGATGAGCGACACGTGGCGGCCTGAGATTAAATTGATTTTATTTTCGGATTAGATTTTCTAAAATACTAGAAACAATATATTTGCTTGGAAAATAATAAATAATATCTAAAAATTCCAGAAAATTATAGAATATTCTTGGAGACATTTTAGACTTATTAAAATATTTTAATTCCAAATTTGCATTTAATAATTTTATAAAATTCTTTTTATCTTTTAAAATTAATTTTAATTCCGTAAAATTCTCAAAATTTATTTAAAAATTCTGGGAAGGTTAGGAAAATAAATGAACACTTTTGGCTTTTATAAAATATTTAAAATACATTTTCTTGATTTAAACTTTGAAATAAACTCCAGAAAAGCCCAAAAAAATCTAAATAAAAGCCAATTAATTTAAAATAATTAATTTGAAATTAAATTTTTCAAAACTCAAAATTTGGGATGTTACAACGATATGAGCAAACAGATGGATAACTCGACAAAAAACAAGTAGCTCCAGATGTAAACAAACCCATTGGAACGATCTCGCAAGGGGCAACATGTTGGTGATATGCCCTAAAGGCAACATGGAGATGTTGAATATATCACATACTATATTTATGATACATTGCTTTGTTCCTTGAAATAGACATTATCATTATTGATTAATGAGTATGTGACTTATTCATGAGACTCTTAATGCCAAAATGTTGCTATTTCTAAATGATCCCCGATTATATTTCATATGAGGAACAAATATGATTCAAAGATCAAGATATGTATTGATTGATGATCATGTCTCATGGATCATGGTATGGAGATACCAAATCAATAATATGGACATGTGTTAGTGAACATATGTTGATAGACCCGCCATGAGACACTCGCAGAGATTCCATGTGTCATCGCTGGTCTCAAGTAGTGTTTATGTGGAATCCTTAGACTTGAGATCATCATGGTTCCCAAGATGCGTAGTAGCTACTTTGGGACTACTAAACACTACTCCGTGAATCGGGTAGTCATAAAAGTAGTCTTTGGGTTTGCCATGAAACATGTAGTGGGATGAATGATCAAGATAGAATTTGCCCCTCCTTATGGGAGAGATATCTCCGGGCCCCTCGATGTAATGGATTATGAAAGTGCATGGCCATGCCAAGGTGATTGAGGAGTCAATCACGAGTTTATAATCCATCACGGAATCGAGAGTGATTGAGCTATTAAGAGGATGACACAGTCTCGCCTTAAGCTTAATCTATATCGTGAAGCAAAGGGATTAGTACATGAGAACATTACGGTGTTCAAACCGATATGATCTTTACGATACTTTGGGGTTAATATGTCTTACTAGAGGCCGCTATTAACAGTGGTGACCGGAAGGTGTTTCGGTCGCGACCAAGTATACGTGAACCTGCTGTGGTCGCACACTTAACGGGTTGGAACACTAATTCAATGTGATTCGGATATGGGCTCAATTCGGATAGAGATCCTGATAGACTCCTATTGGGCCTCGGTCCACGAGGCCCAAGTGAGGAGGTCTATATATATGGAGGCGAGGGCCGAGGATGC
This sequence comes from Bonia amplexicaulis, assembly GCA_036346245.1. Classification (NCBI taxonomy): domain Eukaryota; kingdom Viridiplantae; phylum Streptophyta; class Magnoliopsida; order Poales; family Poaceae; genus Bonia; species Bonia amplexicaulis. The sequence continues at coordinate 4,147,218 of CM070766.1, forward strand.
ATCCGATAATCCCGAGCTAATCCTCAGCCGCCACCTCCCGAGCCAAACCCTAGTCGCTCGCGAGTGCCGGTACACTCGCGATCGGCTGCAATTTCGGACGTGTGGATACCGGTGAGGCGCCGCTGCTGCGGCGTTGATCGGCATCAACAACCTACATATTGATCCGCCAGGTGCGGTTGATCGCGTGAGGAGACGATCGGTTCGGGACGATCGACTACTTCCACTACTACCTCGACGCGTGGTTGGATCGGCTTCTCCAACTCTTCTTCATTGCAAGGCCTAGTGGTAACGATCCATGATCCCTCCTAAGCATGATGTCCTTGTGTGCGGTAGAAAATTTTGTTTTCGCTATCGTAGCCTTCGCGCAATCCATTACAACATGCCTTCCCGATAATCGAAAACAGAAATGTTGAGGAACTTAAGCCACAAGTCCTGTATTCCAGAACGAACATGTACAAACTGCAATGCAAAACCATGATAAGCATAACTATAACGCAATAATGAACCCAAAGAAGAAATGCTAAGCTGACATTAAGCCACAAGTCCTCAGATTCCGTAAGGAGCATGTACAAACCGCAATGCAAAACCATGATAAGCATAATCGAAGCACAATAATGAACCCAAAGAAGAAATGATAAACCGAAACCATGTCATGTAAAAGTGCGGACCTCATTGCCGAACATTTCGCAGTAAAGTCCTCAACTTCTCCTTGATGCCCTCTAGGATCCCGCCTTCTCTCGCATATCTTCGTTCGCACGTCCACAAAGGGCTGTGATTCTGTTTCGCTAGATGGCCGAAGAAGCAAGGATTCAAAGATATCTTGCATCCTTATGAAACGGAAGATGTCATGCTGGCCTGAATCTTGACAGAGAGCTATCACGTCTGAGGAACAATACCCCTTCTTGTCCATGTCCGGGCTGAGGGCCTAACTAGTCGTGCATGCAGCGCCACAGCGAGGACCCCGCACAGCTTTGCATGGACGTTCGCCAACACGCGACACGAACCATCACTCCGTCAGGCGAACCGTCAGCGCAGCGCTGCGGCGGCGACCGGGCAGCGAACCGTCAGGGTATGCCATGGCCCACCCGGCATACCTTGTAGGTCCGCCCCTGCCTCCAAGACACCATAGGACTTCAAGGTCATCAGGGCCATGTCGTAGTGTTGAGCATAATTAAGCTCCTACATATAGGTCCTAGAGTGCATGCACGCGTGATCGAATGTCTTCAATTCTCACATGATGTGATGTTTCAGGCTCGATTACTCGACTCGACGAAATCAAGGAATAAAAACTTTGTTTTCTTATGTTGATTGGTTCAGAAAGACGGAAATATATTTAGTGTGAGTGGCTAATTCGGTGTGAAGGTGTGAACGTCCATGTGGGTCGTTGGATTTGGAGCGTGAGGCCTAGATGGAGACAGGGACTCCTATAATCTACTTGAACTCTTTTATGAAAAACCCCATACAGTGGAAATTTATCGTGAAAAAAGCCACTACTTCCATCCTTGTCGCCCCCTACATCATACCCCTTCGCTCCACTCTCTCTCTCTCTCTCTCTCTTTCTCACATTCCATGCTCTCTCCCGACCCCAATAGGAAGGGTTAGATTTAGCACTCCCGCTATTGCTACCACCGTCCGCACCAGCTGTTGGGACATGGAATTTACATTTTGAACCCTATATGTTTACCATGTTAGTCCTATGATTAGTAGCTAGTACACACATTCAAAAACATTCATGTCATATCCACACATGATAAATTTAAAACAAGGTAGTGTATATAGGTAGTGCTCGAACATAAGCATATGTGGTGAAGTTTACAACACTTGAGCCGGCCAACCAAATAGAGCATACAATAAAAATAGTTAAGAGAAAGTGGAGATAAAAGAGGCACCAAAAACCAGTGAGTATGCCTCAACCCATCCACAAGCAACTGATTGAGGCAGAACCCTCGAAATCAGTGTCCTCATCGCCAAAACCTGCTGTGTAATAGTAATCACAAGATGGATTTTTTTGCATCATCTGAATATGTTCAACAAGCAATGTGAGTACGAAAATCATACTCTGCAAGACTTTATAGCAAAGTTATATGGTATACAGGTTGAGTCAAAGGTAGCTGTCGAGTCTAGTACAATTTGTGAAAACATGCTTTCAATTGAAAAAACGAATAATATATTGCAAATAGAAGTTGTAAGAGCATTTGAATTTGATTAGTAAATAATTATAAAGCATAAATAACATGATGCAGAACAAGAGGTTTGCCGTCACATGATTTCATAACAACAGCAAAAACATAGCCGAACAAGCTATGCATGGATATCCCTTCCATACATTCCACGAACCATTTCATGAAACATAACAATACTAAGATGGAGGATTCATGAAGTCGTCCCTGACTGTCGACACAACTATTTGAATAGTTTTATACTCTTCAAAAGTTGCACACTTTATCCACACATATAAATATCTCACTATGTTATACAAGTCGTACGATACTATCAGTACCCGATTTAAGAGTTTAATAAGAAGATTTACATTATTGACCCTAACAACCACTACACTATGATTCCCTTCTTAGGATGGGGAGTGCCCTCTAATGTTCCAAGACTCATACAATGTGTCGGGTAAACCTTCCTTCCTGGTAAGGTCTCTTCAAACATGGATACCCTATAATCTACCACCTGCGGTGACATTGCTAGCACATGGCAACTTATTATATTAAGGCCTTTTCCATAAAGGCACATGTTGTTGTACACTATATTTTGGGTCTAACTACATCGTAGACTCAGTCCTTGATGACCTGGGCGAGACAACCACAAACCATAATATCGTGCTAATCGCACCAGTCTCCATAACCAATCGCCCAAATCCAAATCAAGTTTTCCATTTTATTTTCTAACCAAAATAATAGACGTAGACCCTCTACACCAATTCTTAAGTATCTCCTATTTTGAATATTTTGACCTATTTCCAATCTAACACATCTAGTACTATTATGAGCATGGCTAAGTATCAACTACTTCGCTTCATCTCTACGTTTCATGTTTCACCAATAGTCGATATAAACGCTAAGGAGACACCAACAAGGGTAATAATTTGTTAAGATGGGATCAATACAACAATTCAGTATAACTATCGACCTCAATATAGCAATTTCTACCAAAATTAAGCACATGCATAATAGTTTCAAACACAATATACATAACAGTGAAATATGGGATCAACATGATCAAAGGGGCTGCTTGCCTTGCTTGTTTAACTCTTGCTCTGGCTCATCGACAAAATTCTCTGGAACATCATGTAACACCCCAGCCAAACAATGACCTGGAATGCTACCAAACTAAGTAATGAAACAAAGATAAACTAAATATGACTCACAAAATTTCGGCAGAACCTCCCTTGTATAGTTGTCTTTGTCAGAGGTTTCAACAAGCATATTTAGTAAAGATGGATAAACAAACATGTAATATGATCAAGACTAACCAAAATTGACTTTATGTTACTAGGACATCCATAGAAACTAGCATCTAGAAATAGAACAGGAACATCCTAAAAATTATATTCATTTATTACAGTTTAATTCCAGTAAGCAATAATCATAATGGTACTTAAAGTAATTCATTCATCTACTATTTAATTTCTTCCTTTCTTTCCATTGTGTGTAGATCGTGCAAAATGCAACAAGACTAATCCTTCCTTTCCCCCATGCATATCGATCTCATAAAGGTACCTAAAACACAACAAACAATAAGGGTGAATCCAACGACTCAGCAAATATAATAAATGGTATCAATAGCATACATGTACACCATTCAATAAGAATATCCAACACTTACTTATAAACACATGCTATGCAATATGCTCAATAAGATCTTTATCTTTTCTCTTTCATAGCTTTCAAACAACTATGAACATTACTAGGTACGCCTTCATCACAATCATGAACACAATTGCTCACAACCGTGAAATGCTTCCCTGGCTCAGGAACAGTGAGAACAGGAGCGGTCACCAACTTTTCTTTCAAAATCTGAAAACTGCGCTCACAATCATCATCCCACTAAAAATTCACATTCTTCTGAGTGAGCCTTGATAAAGGCTTGGCAATGATGGAAAAACCTTGTATGAATCGCCGATAATAACCTGCCATCCCAATGAAACTTCTCACCTCTTTGACATTGGTCGGCCTTCCCCATTCTACCATTGTGGAAACCTTACTTGGATCAACTGATATTCTCTTATCATTGATGATATGCCCCAAGAATCCCACCTGAGACACCCAGAACTCGCACTTTTTTCACTTAGCAAAGAACTTATGCTCCCTTAATGTTTCCAATACAAGCCTCAGATGCCACCCATGATCTGGTTCAGTCTTTGAGTAAATCAAAATATCATCAATAAAGACGACTACAAAGTTATCCAGATACTCGTGCAACATCCTGTTCATTGTCTCCATGAAAGCGTAGGGGCGTTCGTTAGTCCAAAAGATCAATATCCAATTCAAAATGCCCATACCTTGTGGAGAATGTCGTTTTTTCAATATCCTCCTTTCGGACAGGAATCGGATTGTATCCTGACTGGAGATCAATATTTGAGAATACCTTAGCCCCTCTCAACTGATCAAACAAATCTTCAATGCGGGGTAAAGGGTACTTATTCTTGATGGTCAGCTGGTTGAGAGCACGGTAATCAATGCACATGCGCCAACTTCCATCTTTCTTCTTAGTAAATAGCACAGGATCTCCCCACGGAGACACACTGGGTCGAATAAGGTCTTTCGCTCTTAGATTATCCAGCTGCTTCTTTAGTTCTTCTTGAAAAGGTCGAGCCAAATGGTACGGGGTCATAGAAACCGGTCGTGCACCCGGCACTAAATCAATCCTGAACTCCTCTGGACGCGGTGGAGGCATACCTGGCAACTCTACTGGAAATACATCCAAGAATACCCGAACCACCGGAATACTTTCTGCAATCAAAGAGGAATTTTGCTTTTCCACTAGAGACAAAAAATCCATTCTTTGCTGCTCTACTACCAGGATACAAACTAGCAAGCACACTGAGTGAATAGGAGGGGGCACTACCCTGGAAAACTATTTCTTGCCCACACGGTGCTTGCAGAGTTATTGTCTTCCAAAAACATGATATGACAGCACGGTAACTATGCAACCAATCCATTCCCAAAATAATATCAAACGGCTCCATCTTCATAACCATCAAATTAGCAATAAAGTCCTCCCCATCTATAGAGAGCACACAACTCGGACAGATTGTGGAGCTTGAAAGAATTTCCCCAAGCGAATGGACTAGAACAGACTGAGCTATAAGCTGCAAACTCAAATTTGCCTGACTAACAAACTCTAAAGATACAAAGGAAAAATTAGCCCGAGAGTCAAACAAAACAAAAGCCTCCACTGAATCCACCAGAAGCGTACCTGTCACCACATCGGGACGACCCACTGACTCAGTAGTCGGCATGGCGTAGGAGTTTGATGCTGGGGTGGCTGGAGCCCCAACACCCGGGTATGGCGGTGCCGCAGCTGCTGGAGGTGCTGAAGGCGCCCCAACTGGGAACAATGCCGCAGGGGAAGGTGGCCAAAAATACCCTGGTGGTATTCCTCCAGGAGTAGGGTAGTAAGACTAAGGCTGCACCCAAGGTTGAGTAGGAGTAGCTGCTAGCATCTGCACTGATCCTCGAGAAGAGCAGCTAGCACTGATGATGACGCTTGAACTGGCTCTCATTTGATAATAATGGCGGGATTCCGCCTACAAACCAATGCCTTGTGGCCCTCCTGACCACAATGGTGGCAAGCTCCCGACCAAGCACACTCTGAAGCACGATGATCATTCCACAATCAACTATGATCGACATAGGAACCACCACCTATAGTGCGGCAAAATTAGTTTCGTTAACCACGCCTACCGTGGTGAGCCTAGTTTCACCCCACCAAACCAATGCTACCAAGCAACGATAAACTTCACAAAATTTCGATCCCACGTAACCGGCCTCCAACATGCTATGATCAAGACTAATCAAAATTGATTTTATGTTACTAGGACATCCATAGAAACTAGCATCTAGAAATAGAATAGGAGCATCATAAAAATTCTATTCATTTATTACGCTAGTAAGCAATAAATATAATGGTACATAAAGTAATTCATTCATCTACTATTTAATTTTTTCCTTTCTTTCCATTGTGGGTAGATCGTGCAAAGTGCAACAAGACTAATGCTTCCTTTCCCTCATGCATGCCGATCTCATAAAGGTACCTAAAACACAACAAATAACAAGGGTGAGTCCAACAACTCAGCAAATATAATAAATGGTATCAATAGCATACATGTACACCATTCAATAAGAACATCCAACAGACATAAACACATGCTATGCAATATGCTCAACAAGATCTTTATCTTTTCTCTTTGCTTTGCATTTCACCGGTAATGCAAAGTGTGCATCCGTCGATGCACACCATACGGAGTAATTGCCCCCATACTCCGCAAGTATGGGGACCTTTAGCCCATCATCAACATGACAGGGACCTCAGCAAATGCTTGGTCATCACATGACCAAGACCTCAATAAGCCAACATGATGCATATGTATGAAAGTCTCAGTTTAATAAAAACATGCATCCACAACAACTTTGCACAAGGAATACTCATGAACTTCATAACTTTCAAACAACCATGAACATTACTAGGTACGCCTTCATCATAATCATGAACACAATTACTCACAATAATAATTACAATACATGCTAATATAACAGTAGTGGGCCTTACAACAAATAAAAACAATTACGAACTCAAAAAAACTCACAATCCCCAAATATTAAGTCGATCGCCCCTCTCGTGGACAAAAACTTCAAAAATTCATATCTATTGATACGGGAGTCCAATAAGATGTTCTTAGACTTTGTGGAAAGTTAATTAAATTTTCCAACTAAACCTATTTGGTGAACCTCCCTCTATTTGGTGAACCTCCCTGAATCAGCCAAAATATACCCGCACAAGCCAGTTTTCTAAAACATCAATTTCATGTTGGGTTCTCTGGACAGGCTACTAAAAATACCATAACGTTTAGCACGAGTGTCCGAATCATGAGTTCTTGAACTTTATGGAAAGCTAAGACAATGTTATACAACTTTCATTATACTGAGCTCCTCTGATTCTCCCTTTTTCTATTCTCCCAACCCACTTTACCAAAACCTGACAGAAAACCCACAGATCTGCAGAACAGTCCCACTAATAAAATCATAAGTTATGCTACAGAGGTCCAATGACATGTTCTAGCACTTTACGAAAGAGGGCGATGTCCTCTACATTACTCTAGGAGGCGTCTAGAACTGAATCCCTACGAAACTACCCCAAAACGATCGTCTAACACAATCTGTCCTGGGCAGACCACAATACCGACATTGCCACAACAATTAAATATGCATCTAACCGGGGGAAAACAGAGGTTACTCTTGACGAACAGCTGAAGAACACGATGATCACCACACGATCTCTCTACCTCTTCATTTTCCCTTCTTCCCCTTCCTCTTCTTCTTCCTCCGGGTCAAAAATACCTCCCGGCGATCGATCTCCTTCCTCCGCTCGACCGGCAGCAATAGGGATCTTCTTCACCAACAGCAGGGGGCTTCAATGGAGGATGAGGTGCTGCTGGACAAGGTGGAGGCGCAAGGGAGGAGAGGGGGTGGCGGCGGCTACAAGGAGAAAGAGGAAGGAGGGGTAGGGGAGGCGGCTAGGGTTTGGGGGAGGGGCGCCTCCCCATTTTTGCCGGCCACCACTTGGGCCAAGGCCCAGTCCCAGGTTGACAGGAATTATCAGAAATCCCCCCTCTAAAAAATTCTTGTTTAACTCTTTTCTATACGGTCATTCCCTCCAATTAAATGATTATCTCTCGAATCACTTTTGGGGTATTACTCATCAGTATCTAGTCGACAAATACGAAATATCACAAATAAGTGCCAAATGAATGCAAACAAAGAGTAAATCCATTTTTTTGCAAAAAGTGAAAGAGCGTGATTTTACAAAATTTTACAAACAAAAATCATTCACTTTGGAGTTCATATGCAAAAGTTACATGCATTGAATTTGGTTTGGATTGAAAAATGCTAGGAAAGAAAAATACAATACACAAGTTTCTATTTTAATTTTCATTTTTGTGTCTAAATGGAATTATGGGTTTATTGCATCGTTAGGCTAATAGGTGGGGCCTACTCATCAGGGTTTTATTAAGTTCTATAAGGACTGACGCGTAGGGTCTATATGTTAGTGACTCCTTAATTCAACTAGTTCTAGTTATAATTTTAATTTGATTAATCCATTTGGGCCCACATCTCATAGGTTCATTAGGTTTAACTAAGATTAATTAAGTTAAACTATTCTCCCAGCGGGGTCTACTTGTCACCGACACACAACAGAGGCATAGTGGCACTCTTGGTCGAGCTCATTTGCGAGCTTGGAGGTGGCGAAGAGAGGGTCGGAGAGGCTACAACAAGGTCGGGGACAGGTAGAAGATCTCATGGGGATTCCATTGATGGGGTTGGCGACTAGAAGGGTTGTCGAAAGAGGGCTCTTGGCAATGTGAAGCAGCGGTGAAGTTTGGTAAATGATGCTATGGGCGATAAGGTGAAACAGCGGTGCAAAGGAGAACAGGTATGACTCCTTGGGTCTAGCGCGGTGCTAAAGGTGGGGGCACAGGGACTAAAGGTCACTGAACAAAGGCCGGTGGCAAAGCCTTGCGGTGACAAAGAGTGGAGCTACGGTGACAATGGCAAAACCTACTACTTCGGCTCACTAGGAAGATGATGGTGAGGATGGTAACAACAAGGAGACATTAAGGTGGCCAAACAGTGGTGAACTAAGATGGCGGCGATGGCTTCCATGGTGATGGCTCACCATAGTGAGAACGTGAGAGACCATATGAGGGTCATCCCATGTGAGTGATGAGTAATTGACGTCGGTTTTCTTAAAGTCGAGTTTGAGTTAGTTGGTTCGGACCTTGACGTTATGTGGTGTAACGGGCTCGGTTGGACTTGGTCAAACTTGGTCGTATGAGATTAGAATGCATATTCTGATGATTCGACAGGTTTGGACTTCAGCATGAGTAAGTATGATGTTATTATGCTTTCATGTATCGAGCGGTGCTATTTGACGTGTTTCTTGTCTGTGTGGCTGCAGGACGTCGAAGCGGAGTCGTGGCGAGACACGGTGGATCGGACTAGGCGTAGGTGGCGCTGAGGTCAGAATGGTCGTAATGTGTCAAAGACGACGTGGACTCGAGGTGGTTGCGAGGCGTGCGAGGCAAGGAGCACGGAAGCTTCCCGGAAGGTGCAGGAGGGGCGAAATGGTCATTTCGCGAGGCTGCACAAGTGGGAGCGGGCTCCGTTAGGGTTTAGCCGGCGTAACGGGTTGGAGACCCGTTAGCCAAGGGCTATAAATAGAGGTGAGGGGCTGCATACCCCTTAGGACACTTGAGAGCTCATTCATCCATTTGTGTGGGTTGTGTTCCTCCCAAGAAGCTTGTGAGGCTCTTGGTGTTTTTGAGGATTGAGATGGAGAGGATGGATTAAGAGTCTTGTAATCATTCCTTTTGTTCTAATGTCTATGCGTATGGGGACTCATCTTAATCTTTGTTCTTCTCTATGATGTTTTTGTGATTGGCTTGAGGCAAGAGTTTCTGGCTAAGATTGTGCTCTCAGTTTGTTTACTTATTCTTAAGGCTATCTCTTGCTGTTATTCCAAAGCTTCATGGAAAGGATTCAAGAATCAAGAATCATTTTGGATTTTGGGTTCCCTGCAATGTTCTTGTTAGCAAAATGTGCTTTCACTGTTCTTCTTTATTAGAGCTGTAATCTCCTCTGTCTAGCCTAGTTCTTTGTGCTGCTGCATTTGCTCCTTCTTTTTCTCCGATTGATTTGAGTTCTTGATCGGGTGACTGCAGTTCTTCCATGCTCTGAGTTAGATATCATCTCAGACCACCTTGGTCACCTTTTCTCTTGAGCAAAAGAAGTGCAGCAAATTAATTTCATTCTCAGTTATGCCTTCTGTTGTGCTGTTCGGCCAACAAGTTTCTTTTTGTTTTCTGAAGATCAGCCGGCAGCATGTTGGTTCCCCTCTTTTCTGCAGCATTTTTTCTTTGTGTTCTCTGCCGTTTTCTCTTCCTGATTTCAGTTTCAAATTTCTGACTATCTACTGAATACTACTGCTCATATTTTCATCTCGGCTGTGCAGGGTTTAGTCAATTAAATTCTGCAGCATGTGTTCAGTTTTGGCAGCTCTCTCAAGTTGTCTCTGTACTGGCCGAAAGTATTGTTCACAGTCTTTCGGTTCAGTATCTTGTGATCTTTTCAGGTTTTTTTTAAAAAAACAAAGTCTACAGCAGCTGACCACTTCTTTGTTTTTCAGTCTTCTTTGTGCTTTCTTCTTTTGATCCCTTTCGGCAGCAAAGGAGTGGCATCTTCTCTGTTTTTAGCTACTTTGTATTAGCTGTTTTCAGTGCAGTTAATTTTCTTTGTCAGTAGCTTTGTCTCCTCCTAAGTATTGGCTTTGTCAGAATTGGTAATTGCTGCTTCACTACCCTTCGGTCTACAGGGATCAAAATACAAACCGAAGGATCATGTTTCTGATCAGACTAGCAAACCTCAGTTCAGTTCTTGTCTCAACAGAAAAAGAAAATTTTTGTGCCTGCTATCAGCATACCACGGATGAGTCGCTTTTCTTTTTATTCTTTTGCTGATCTTTGACCATTTTGCATGCAGATCAAATGGTGTTATTTTCAGCTTAAATTTTTACTGATTACTCTTTGATTTATGCTGAATTTTTTAGTATCGCATGCGTTCCAGTTTTCAGCAGAATTAATTTTCTGTGAGTTGCTTCGTTCTGCATCTTTTTGAAAAATCAGTGTACGAATTCTCGGGAGCAATTTTTAAGCGAACGACATTCACCCCTCTGTCGCTATTTCGGTCCTACAGAACGTGTTGCAATGGAGCACGGCAATGTGTTCAGATGGGTTAGGGGATGGTAAAAATGACCATGGCTAGGTCTATGGGTCATTGGAGCAACAAAATTGAGGTGGCAATGTGGCAACCGGCTAGAGAATGGAACAGGATTCCTGACAGTTCACTGCACTAAACCTGAATTAAGTATGGGGCTAGCCAAATGGAATGAAAGGGCACAAGATGACATGGAAGAACAGGCTTATAGAACAACAAAATAGAAGATGAGCTCTATGGAGCATATTAGTGATGTGCACTAGAGCTGTGGACGACGAGGATGTTCCAGGCGAACTCGTCCAAGGGGAAAAATGGAGACAACAAGCAACGTGAAGAGAATGGCAGGCTCTAGTGGGGCTTAAATAGGTAGAGTTCACAGATTCACTCAGCGAGGCTCCCGAGCACTACAACCAATCGGATGGCTCAGGCAGGCGCTCGGGCGATCAAGGGGCTGCATAGAAGCTATTGGCATAGCGATGGGTACACGGCGTGCTCATCATGGTGTTGGAACAGTCACTGTGGTGTGGTAAGAGGTGGAAGACAATCTGTCAGGTAGGTTCTGGGCCCATATGGCAGAGTGAGGGAAATGACGGAGAGAAAATGGTTTAGCGAAAACACGCATTTGCATGTAGAAAGTGGGACAATGAAAACGGCTCAACGTGTGGGCTAGAGTTGGGCTGGAATAGCAATGGACTAGGCCAAGGGAAAGTAATTTGGCCCACAGGCAAAAAGGAATTTAAATTTTGTTTTCTAATTGATTTAATTGTAGAAATATTGTCTAAATTTTCAAAAATTTTTGATTTAGGTCTCTAGCTATGTTTGGTAAAGCATAGGTGGTTCAATATGAACTTGTTGAGTCCCAGAGTCACTTGAGGTAAGATTTTGAATATCATTGGGGGAAAGATTTTTAAGAACCATTCACCCTCTGATTGTCAGCATCGGTCCTACGACTTTCAATTAGATTTTAGAAACTTTCAAATTTTGGGGTGTGGCTTTCAAATGCATTTGAGAACCCACTTTTCAAATCGTATCAAATGGATTTAACAAACTTTCTAATTGATTTTTGTGGATTTCATCCTAATTTATGTTTCACCCCCATGGTACACATGGGGTACCAACATGACAGTCCGCAGGTACGGCCGACGATGATCAGACCTTAGCACCGTACCACCACAAGGCGCAACCGAGGATGCCCCCAAGGAATTCGTGTCACCCCAGCTTCTCATATGCGATTGGCGTCTCCGTTGCCATCAAGTTGGTCGACAAGAAGGCAAGATAGACCATGGTGGCGGCAGCAAGAAGGGTGGCTGCCAAGAGGATCGGAGCTGCTTGGCCATGTCTATAGCCTGGTATAGCAAGTAAAGTATGGACCAAAATAAAGGGTTGCCCCACGACTTGATATTGTTTATCTAGCCTGAAGGATAAAGGTATTTGTTTTTTAGAATCATGCCATAAATATATAGATATAGAAATGGAAACTATTTTGGAGCATAGTAATGTATAGCTATCCAAATAAGTGATATACTCATTTTGTATAGTAGCATAAAAAATTCCAAATTAGGCACACCTGTTTTGGAGTACAATAATGTATAGCTATCCAAATAAGCTGATACATTAGTTTTGTATTATTGTATACAAAATGCCAAATTAGAAATACATCAGGTCAATGTGGTTATTATCGAAATGAGGGATACACTAGATCTGTATAGTTATCCAAATCAGATATAATACATATCTTTATATGGGGTTCTAATGCACGAACATGTGCGTGTTTTTTTCTAGCTCACAGTTTGAGTAGAGGACACACATGATCAATGATTCAAATATAAAAGCTTCCAACTACTGATTTTAAAAGGCAAAATAGCACTATAAGCCCTCAGACTATTTCAGTCTGTGCGATCAAGCCCCAAAAGTCTAATTGAGTCCCTTAATTATTCAGTTTTGTGCAAGTTCAATTTTGCTGACTTGAGCCCCACAACTATTCAATTTTGTGTATTTTAGCCATTATATTTTATGAATTTGTCTAATTAAGCCCTTTTGCTTACACCATTAACAAAATTGGGGATGCGATTACATTTTTGTGTCAATTTGGATAGCTAATTCAAGCAGGACACACACACACACACACACACACACACACACATACACACATATATATATATATATATATATATATATGTGTCAAGAAATAGTAAAATAACTAAGACTCCTTGGTGCCTGCACACCTAAACCATCTGCCCTCCAATTTGTTTTACAATTCGTGCAAAATTAGCGGGCATTTTATTATTCTGCACCCAACATGTCTCATGCTGGACAATCCACCGTATTTTGTGTTAAATAATAGCTTCCATGTATACATGTCCCAAAGTTCTTTGTTCAAATGTGATGTCATGTGGGCTTGTCCATCATGTCACCTCAAGGTAGCTCCTTCTAAATGTGGTCATCTTCCCGTGAATCCTCCTTCTCTACTCGCGCCTATCACCGGTTTTCCTCCTTCACTGGTGGCGGCCACCGCCGTTCTCCTCCGCCACCTCTACGCGCTTCCCATCACGACGGTTCCTCCACCACCACTGCTTCCTGCCACTGAGCGACCCTAGATTTGTATGGTAGATCTGAATATCCACCGCTTCCTGCCTCGACAGCAACCAATCGATGGGCTCCATTGCCGGCAAGGAGGAAGATGATGCCAAGATTACAAGACCACCACAGGCACCGCCACTACTGGTAACGCTGCCACCTATTTCCTTTCTACTCCTCTACCCATCTCATTAAGCTCCCAATCTCACGTTGCTCTCCCTCAATCAATTTTTGGAGTTGGGAACTTAGGGTTTTTATCTTCAAATCGATGTTTGGGCTCTAAAATTCAACCTTATTTGAGGTGACATTTTTAGGGTTTGTTCAAAACCACAAGTTCAGATGTAATTCTAGATGGTGGATGAAGTTACAAATTTTGGTTCGAATTGATTCATGTGTAAAAGTACTGACACTTGTGGTGTAAAAGTACTGACACTCGTGATGGATTGGATAGGCCATATTTGATCTAGTAAATCATGATTTGGGTTCTGATTGATTCACTAGTTTAAATGATTATTTAATTTCATCAAGGGTCAGGGACTGAGTTTGGATTAAATTAGGAATAACTATTCTCTATGAGAAGTAAATTTCGATTTGTAACACATGGCATTGTTTAGTGTAATCCAATGAACTGCGTATTATGGAACTAAGCTTTTGTAATGAAATTTGTAGATAGTAGCTAGGAATACCTAGCTCTTTGAATCATTTTTTTTTACATTTTTCTTTAGTGTCTGTCCGATTGGTTTTGATCCTTGGAGTTGGTATGTATGTCAACATCAAATTTTTCAGAATGCCAAGCTACCACCAGCTGCAAGTGCCTGAAGAACGAGCAGGTATCTTCTTCACTGTCTCCAGACTATGTTCTCATATGAAAATTTTTATTATTTGTTTTTTACTTTTGTTTGAATCTTGGTGTTATTGTAATGAGGGTATGATCAATGTATATACTTTGCCACCACAGCCATTCTTGTTGAACAATTATGATTTTGGTTGTTTATAGAGAATGTGTATGTGCAGTTGCAGAAAAAGATATGTAAGGAAGTAGCTTTTTTGGTTGGGAAGCACCATATAGAGTTAATTGGGTTGATTGGCCTTTGACAGTGGCTTAGGTTCAATACTTAGAGTTGGTAAATTTGAACCGATAAAAATCACACTGTAATTCACCCACACCATTCGTTTCCATCAAATATACAAGCGGGTAATTGTTATTTTGATTGTAAATTAGTCTATGGCTAATGAGTATGTACAGTTCGAGGAAATACTATGGTATGAATAAGCTATTTGTTTCAGGGTGTAGTAGCTCATTTAGTACATGCTTTTTTCCTATGCATCATATCCCATCCATGTAAGTAACTTTATCTGAATTGTAATACTAAGATTGCTGCTTGAATTTTACAATTCATAGTTGTCAATTGATAATTAGTATGTACAGTTTGGAGTAATGTTTATCCTGAAAAATGAAGTATAAGCCTTTTTCAACTATTGTTATTTTGATTGTTAATTAGTCTGTGCATAATGAGTATGTGCAGTTCGAGGAAACACTATGGCATGAAGAAGCTCTGTTTGTTTGTGAAGTACTACATAACAATTCCAGACTATATAACACAACATTTCCTATCTCAGATGTGGTAATTGATTCCGAGAAGAATATTTTGGCAACTACAGATCATTAGCCATGGAATTTATCAATTTTCTTACATATGTCTAACTCTTTAACATACCTGTTCTACTGTCTTGATCTTCTTAATTAACTAGCAGACTTACATACTTGTAATGAAAGGACTTCTCTTACTTAACTATCACATACTCACAAATGTTGCACGACGGCAGAAATTAAATATCGAAGTTTGTAACTGCAGCTATAATTTTTGAATCATGGTGCTATGGTAATCGAGCACTACTACAAAAAAGGTCATTATAGACGATTCAGAACTGTCATCATAGACAGTTTTCTGAACCGCTTGTATTTATATGTCAGTGATAATCGAAGGTTATCACAGACGATTTGTGAGTCGTCTTTGATAAAGACAACACAGACGGTTTGTGAGTCGTCTTTGATAAAGACAACACAGACGGTTTGTGAGCCGTCTGTGATAAAGACAACACAGACGGTTTGTAACTAGAACCGTCTGTGAAGAAACTATTACAAACGGCTCGAACCAAAAAACCGTCTGTGATACTCAAACAGCACAGACGGTTCTAGTAACTAACTGTCTGTGATTA
Source organism: Bonia amplexicaulis (assembly GCA_036346245.1). Taxonomy (NCBI): domain Eukaryota; kingdom Viridiplantae; phylum Streptophyta; class Magnoliopsida; order Poales; family Poaceae; genus Bonia; species Bonia amplexicaulis. The sequence continues at coordinate 4,163,012 of CM070766.1, forward strand.
GCGAGTATCATAGATGGTTGGTATATAGAACTGTCTATGATAGTCCTTTATAGGCGGTTTATACCACAAAACCATCTGTGATAGTTCACTCTATACTTAATTTTTTTCTATTTTTTGGCTAGCCTCAAGAAATAATGTTACCTATGCCCTTTGAAAACAAGCAAAAACAGTGGCAAATTAACACAATAGCACATTCCATTTTCATTAATATTAGAATTCACCATTATAGCATAACAAGATAACGAGCTCAACTCTTTAACACGGCAAGAATATATAAGAAGCAGAGATCCTAGTAGACAGTAGAAACTAGATGAATCGGATGTCGGCCGGATATCACCGACAATGGAGAGGCGGTGGTAGCGCCACCTTTGTGGCACGATGGTGAGACTACACAAGACAATATTACGACACTTACGACAAGAGTGTGTTGTGCAGTCGACCGTGGTGTCACAACGGAGGCGCTAGCTCATGGCGGTAGTCGGCAAGGTCAAGGAACAAGGTGGATGCATCGGATGGCAACCGGATATCACCGGCAATGGAGAGGCAGCGGTAGCGCCACCTTTGTGGCACGATGGTGAGACTGCGTAAGACACTTTTACGATACTTATGACAAGAGTGTGCTATGCAGTCGACCGTGGTGTCACAACGAAGGAGGTAGCTCACGGTGGTAGTCGACGTCGTCGAGGGGAATGCAGGAAGCTATATAGTGAATGGACTCACCTGTGACTGCCGGTGTAAAGGTAAGTGTGGATAATTAGTAAGGGCCGAGTGGTGGGAGGAACCGGTGCCTGCCATTCGATGTGTTGAGAATGGACGGGTGAAATCGAAATCCTGGGTGACACGCCACAGATCGGTGACGTGTTATTATCAGAGACGGTTTGTTATACGAACCATCTGTGATAACACATATCAGAGATAGTTTGTTATACGAACTATCTGTGATAACTCACATGTCAGATACGATTTGTTACACGAACCGTCTGTGATAACTCACATATCAGAGACGGTTTGCTACACGAACCGTCTGTGATAACTCACATATCAGAGATGGTTTGTTATACGAACCGTCTGTGATAAGGTATACGAACCGTCCATGATACTAATATCAGAGACGGTTTGGTATATGAACCATCTGTGATAATGCTTAAATACGCGTCTTTTAAACTGTCCTCTCATCTTCTTCACCAGATTTCTCAATAAAAGCATCTAATATTCTTTTGATATCCTTTCTCTCATCTATCCATTATGAGTTGTTCGACTGCAACGTTACACATGCGACCAACAATTTACGTCCGGAGCAGCTCCTCCGCTCTCACCCTACTCTCCTTCCTTGACTTGCTTCCATCCGTCAGCTAGACCTCATCATCCGCCATCGACGGAGGTGTCTCGTTGCCGCTCAGCAAAGGGAAACTGTAATATCCTGATCATCGATTCGGCGTAGGTTTCTAAAATAATCGCGGAGTTTCCCGATTTTTCGGTAAATCGCGAGAGGTGAAAATTAAAATAATTAATTTAGATATTTTAGACTGTCCGGAGGGGTGGGCCTGCCGCTTTGGGCCAGCCAGCCCAAAGCGGGGGGCCGTACCCCCTCCCAAACCCTAGCACCCCTTTATAAACCCCCTCCCTTGGCCCCTGTCTCCTTTTTCCCCACCTGGCCGCCACCCCCATCTCCTCCCTACGCCTCCACCTCTCCCCCATTGCTGTCCCTTGGTGCTAGGAGAAAGCGAGAGGGAATGAAGAAGAAGGGAGGGAAGGAGAAGAAAGGAAGGAGGAGCAAGAAGGGGAAGAAGACGGGTGATCCCAACGGATCCCCTAGGTAACTCTCCATTATCCCAACTCCCTCTGATTTTGCTGTAATTGGGGTTCTTAGGCTAAGAATTGGTGGGGATTAGCAATTAGATTCTCCGATTAGGAATACCTGCTGTCTGTTTGTAGATCAATCCGCGCAGCGTGACTGTTTGCGTAGTTTAGACCCACGAAACTATTTTTTCTGCGGGTCTGTCCAAAAGGAAAGTTGTAGAGGACGACGAGACCTACCTACTATATTTTTTTAAGAATTTGTGGCCGCGGAATTTGGGAGTAGCAGGTTGGAAACCTCGCTATCTGTCAAGGGTACAGACTGGGGTAGATTGCTATTCAGGTGTGATTTAGGAGTAGTACATGATTTTTATGTTTTTGGTCACAATAGAGAAAAATGTATGGAATTCAGTAATCTAACTACTGTATAAAAGTCATAATTTTTAGAGCCTTACACTGTGGTTGGGATGCGTTAGAATCTGGTTGCCCAGATTGCCAGAACAGAGAACGTCCTCTGTTTTGCGTGTTAAGTTACACCTTGATAGTAACGAAATAAAAATAAGTGATCTACATGAAAAGTGAAGGTATTTAAGTGAGGAATCCAAAAATATATATGTATTTGTAAATGGTTTAATAATATTAAAGATACAAAAAAAATTAAGCAGCGCTGCTGCAGCGGGCAAAGTGTAGAACCGTTAAGCGGAGAGGGAGTTGCGGGTTTTGGGCGTAGAGGCGCTTACTTCTCAGTTGTGAATATTGTATTATGATTTTGTGCTGAGTGTTGCCTTGTGAACATGGCTTCTCTCCTGATCGTGCTTGATCCCTTCGCTCCTTCGGTAAAGGCAAGTATAATGATGATTTACATTGATATTGTGGAATGTCAATGTTTGATTTATATTGTGAGCAATTGTGTTCATGGTTGTGATAAAGGCGTAACCAGTAATATTCATGGTTGTTTGTAAGTTATGAAATTCATGAGTATTCCTTGTGCAAAGTTGTTGTGGATGCATGTTTTTATTGAAATGAGACCTTCATACATATGCATCATGTTGGTTTATTGAAGACTTGGTCATGTGATGACCAAGCATTTGCTGAGGTCCCCGTCATGTTGATGACGGGCTAAAGGTCTCCATACTTGCAGAGTATGGGTAATTGGTCCCTGTACCAGATGGTACAGACATGGGTGTGCATCGACGGATGCGCACTTTGCATTACCGGTAAAATGCAATAGAGAAAGAGATAAAGATATTGTTGATCATATTGCATAGAATATGTTTTGAAGTGACAGTTGGATGTTCTTATGGAATGGTGCACATGTATGCATATCATGTGTTGATAAGTAACTGTTGGATGTTCTTATAGAATGATGTACATGTATGCATAGCATGTATTTACAAGTAACTGTTGGATGTTCTTGTGGAATGATGTATATGTATGCTATTGTTACCATTATATTTGCTGAGTCGTTGGACTCACCCTTGTTTGTTGTGTTTTAGGTACCCTTATGAGATCGGCATGCATGGGAAAAAGAAAGATTAGTCTTGTTGCACTTTGCCCGATCAACCCATAATGGAAGAAAGGAAGAAATTAAATAGTAGAAGAATTGAATTACTTTAAATATCTTTATGATCATTGCTTGCTGAAAATTAAACTGTAATAAATTACTGGAGTAGTTATGGTGTTCCTGTTCTTTATCTAGATGCTAGTTCTATGAATGTCCTAGTAACCTATAGTTAATTTTGTTTAGTCTTGGTCGAAATACATGTTAGATATCTATTCTTATTAATTCTGCTTGTTGAACCCTCTGGCATAGATAACTATACAGGGAAGGTTCTGCCGAAATTTTGTGAGACATTTTTAGTTCATCCTTGTTACGTTACTAGTTTGGTAGCATTCCAGGTCATTGTTTGGCTGGGGTGTTACAGAAACCGCCTTTTGTCTCGTTCTTCTCTGCAATGTGCACAAAGCGGAAGATGCTCTTGCGGCAGTAGAGAGACACATGGATAACATTACCGATCAAGCAGAAGTGGCCGATTATGATGAAGCTTATCATGGCATCCCCTATGAGATTATGGACCGTGCTAATGATTTGCCCAGGCTGGAGAAGGAAGTGCACAGGGCAAGGGCAAACTTCACGGCATTCGAGAACTCAGCGGCTAATCCTCAAACTCCAAAAGTCGAAGAAAAAACATATGAAGCCCAGAAGACTAAGATCTGGGAATATATTTTTTGGGGACTTTTGTAATAAATTTTCCCTGAATTTTTCTCTCGTCTTAGTAGCTTATGTAGTTCATATGACAAACGACAAAACACAGACGGTTATAAATAAAAATCGTCTGTGATAGTTTCATATACGGTTCTAGTTAAAAACCGTCTGTGATAACTTGTATATCACAGACGGCTTTTAAACCTAACCGTCTATGATAGTTTCATAGACGGTTCTAGTTAAAAACTGTCTGTGATAATTTGTATATCACAGACGGTTTTTAAACCTAACCGTCTGTGATAGTTTTAGAAACAGATTTAGCCATGAACCGTCTGTAATAATCAAAGCACAGACGGCTCCACATGAACCATCTGTGATAAGACGTTCAATATAGCTTGTTTTGTAGTAGTAGGGTATGATCAATGTGCATACTCACAAATGTAGCATGAGAGCACAAATTATTTACCTAAGCAAGTGTAACTAAAAGTTTGAATCATCGGGATGATAGCGCGGGTATGATCCATGTACATAACACGTCATCATAGCCATATGTCAAAACACATGATCTATCTACATAACTAACCATCACAGCCATATCTCATACTAGCCATATCACACGTCATCATAGCCCTACGTCAAAGATAGGACCAACTAGGAATGTTTTTCACATGATGCAAGTATATGGCACGCTATAATCTCATATACCATACATACAAAGCAATATATATGGAATGTTGTAAGTACTGTCATTTCTATTCCTATGGATACGGTTGACTAACAATTTAACAGATCACAGTACCAAATCAAATATTTAAATTAATGCACATACCTATTTAACAGATTGGACCAACTAGGAATATTTTTCACATGATGCAAGTAAATGGCATGCTATAATCTCATATACCATACATACAAAACAACATATATGGAATGCTGTAAGTACTGTCATCTCTATTCCTATGGATACGGTTGACTAAATTAAATGCACATACAATTTAACAGATCACAGTACCAAATCAAATATTTAAATTAATGTACATACCTATTTAACAGATAGGACCAATTAGGAATATTTTTCACATAATGCAAGTATATGGCACGCTATAATCTCATATACCATACATACAAAACAATATATATGGAATGTTGTAAGTACTGTCATTTCTATTCCTATGAATACGGTTGACTAAATTAAATGCACATAACTATTTAACAGATCACAGTACCAAATCAAATATTTAAATTAATGCACATACCTATTTAACAGATTGGACCAACTAGGAATATTTTTCACATGATGCAAGTATATGGCACGCTATAATCTCATATACCATACATACAAAACAACATATATGGAATGCTGTAAGTACTGTCATTTCTATTCCTATGGATACGGTTGACTAAATTAAATGCACATACAATTTAACAGATCACAGTACCAAATCAAATATTTAAATTAATGCACATACCTATTTAACAGAATGGACCAACTAGGAATATTTTTCACATGATGCAAGTATATGGCACGCTATAATCTCATATACCATACATACAAAACAACATATATGGAATGCTGTAAGTACTGTCATTTCTATTCCTATGGATACGGTTGACTAAATTAAATGCACATACAATTTAACAGATCACAGTACCAAATCAAATATTTAAATTAATGCACATACCTATTTAACAGATAGGACCAATTAGGAATATTTTTCACATGATGCAAGTATATGGCACGCTATAATCTCATATACCATACATACAAAACAATATATATGGAATGTTGTAAGTACTGTCATTTCTATTCCTATGGATACGGTTGACTAAATTAAATGCACATACCTATTTAACAGATCACAGTACCAAATCAAATATTTAAATTAAAGCACATACCTATTTAACAGATCACAGTACCAATTCAAATATTTACTCTATACTTAATGATACAAATAATTAATGATGACTAAAATCACAAATCAACCGAACGCTAAATTTTCTCTGTGCACCTTACCGTATTGGCGGAAGATATTCAAGTCTAACCATTTTCTATATCTATACTCGTTAATGGGTTTACCCATTATTTCTCTTACCCGATACAATCATGCAAATCTTAATGCGATCCAAAGGTCAGGAGGTATGGTGCCCATACTACATGGCTCCATATATATATATATATATATATATATATATATATATATATATATATATATATATATATATATATATATTTATAGATATTTTTACACTAAAAATGATGCATTAGATATCTTTGTCTATACAAGTTTTTTTCGACTTATTGTTATTGTATGAAGTCTTTCTAGACAGAACATAAGCAAGTCCAGATGATAGTTAATTACCTTCAAAAATTGCAGTTACAACCAATATTGGCTAGATTAACGCCCATGTCGCTGATATATTAGGTGGAAATTGGAAGGGTCCAATTAGACAATTTTCAGCAGTTAATAGACTTACTTGACCAAAATCAAATAATAGAGGGTCACAAATCGACAAAGTTAGACTTGAAGGACTTGATTACACAAAACTAAATTGTTCAGGGGCTCAACTCAACTTGTAGTGCAATTTTGCCATAATAAAAAATTTCGAATTGGTGTCGAAACTTTCAAATGTGACCTTTCTAACGGATTTCAAAAACTTTCAAATTAGGGGTGTGAACTTTTAAATGGATTTGTACACATTCAAATACGGGGTGTGAACATTCAATTGAATTTCATATACTTTCAAATTAGCGAGAGATATTTTAATTGGAACATTCAATTTCGAGAGTGGACTTTTAAATGGAGCTTTCAAATTCAAGAGTGAACTTTTAAATGGGTTTGAAAAAACTTTTGAAATTAGGGAGTGAACTTTCAACCGAATTTCATAAACATTTAAATCTAGGTGTGAACTTTTAATTGCATTTGAGGAAGTTTTAAGTGCTGGGGAATATTGGCTTTCTAATGGATTTGACAACCCTTTCAAATAGAATATAGAAAATTTAGAATGGATTCAAGAAACTCTCAGATGGAATTTTCGGACTTCATCCGAACTAACCATGTGGTTTCACCCCATGGTTGCCACGGGGGTGGCAGCATGATGATCCACAGCCGTGGCCATCAACCAGGCCCTAGCAGTCTAGCACGGTGCTGCCACAACACGCAACAGCAAAGAACCCTAGCATGGCGCCATCGAGGGTCAGAGGAGGGGTCTGTGGAGAGGCCAGTTATTATGGCGATTGTGACTGTAGCACGGAGACATGCATGCGCTGTGGGAGGGGAGGATATCCGATTTGGGAAGGCACTACAACACATCAGGCTCAAATGACCAAGCAGCAACGGATGCATGACCATATATATATTCTGTTATAGAGTCCAACAAATTGATACCCACTGACAATACATCAATCGATCAAAGAAGGCATCTAATAATCGCAATAAGAAGCAGTGGCTTGCAGCAGCAACGGATGCATGACAAATCGAAGCAAGAAATGCCACGCGCACAGCACGGGTCAACAAAGCACTGAAAGCTACGGCGTTGCTGCTACGTACGGCGTTGCTGCTGTTGTTGAAGTCGACCGAAGCCAGCCTCAGCCGCAGCGGGGGCTGACGTCCAACTTGTCGACCGGAAACGACTTAGTGATGGGCCCGAGGTGGAACGTAAGCTGGTCGCCGTCGCGGTCGACCTTCTTGACGCCGAGCCACGCAAACAGCACCTTCACCTTCACGCCCTCCAGCCCGCCGATCGACCCAACATGGATGCCGCCGGCGACGCGGCTGCTGTATTGGATAGTGTACTTTCCGGCGACGCGGAACTTGCAGTCACCTGGGAGGTATACCTCGAAGGAGCCGTCTGGTCGGAGCACATACCCCTGCACGCCCTCAGGGAGAATGCCAATCGGGAAGTTGTACTGTGCCAGCATCTCGTACGCCGTCGGCGTCTCCGTTGTTGTCGAGTTGACCAAGGTGACGGCCGGGGGGGCCGCGTTGGTGGTGGCGGCGGCCAGAAGGGTGGCTGCCACGTAGAAGAGGAGGAGTTCCTTGGCCATCTCTGGTGCTTAGTATAAGATGTATAGTCCAAGAGAATCCAGGGGAGACCCAAGCCTTATATAGAGAGAGAGAGGAATAGAACAGGAAACTAATTTGGATACAATAAATGTGTAATTACCCAGATAATACATTAAATTTGTATTGTCATACACTGGATTTATGTGGTTATTATCCAAATGAGAGATACACTAAATCTTATCTAAAACTTAGATAATATCCGTCGCTCACTGTTATCACCAGTGTCTTGCCTGTGGAAATTTATGGCTCTACTTTTGCTTACTGCTTTCACTTCTGTTTTTGTACTGTAAACATTTGGCCTGATCAATCCTTACGTAAACTGTCACTTTACATGGTGTATTTTGTCTCTGATGCACATTACCAATGTATGGTATGGTTCAAGCGATGAATGAAATGATTTAGTAATATAATTGTGATCACTATCTACTGATCTAGAGAATAGTATGGTGGAATTACAAAGGATTCTGGATTATAAAATCCAGATCCGACAATGAGTTTGGTGCATTGCGGTTTAAAGGCTGCCTTTGTGTACCACACAAGGATAAGGTCAAGGCTGATATTCTAAAGGAAACTCATTGTACACTATACACTGTATACCTTAGTGAGACTAAGATGTATTGGGATTTGAAGAAAAGTTTGTGGTGGAAAAAAATACGAGTAGACATTGCTCAGTATGTAGCTTTCTATAGTGTTTGCCAACAAGTCAAGGCAGAGCATAAGCATCTATAAGGATTGTTATAACCTTTAGGGGTCCAATGTGATCATGGGATGATATCTTCATAGACTTTGTACGTGCCTAATACTATTATTTTAAATCGTGCTGCAAAGTTTGTCTTCAAGTTTTTGGAGAGCTTATAGAGTGCTTGGGCACATGGCTTCGTCTTAGCACCACGTTTCACCCTCAGACAAATACCCAGTCTGAGGCACTATTTTGACGCTAGAGAACATGCTTAGGTCATGTGTCTTGTCATGGAAGGGGAGTTGGAAGGATCACTTTGCATTGGCAGAGTTCGCATGCAACAACAGCTATCATGCCAATATTCGAGCTACAATGTTAGAGGTTTTGTATGGACAAAAGTGTAGGTCTCCATTGTACTGGGATGCCTTTCACTACTACAGAAAAGGTCATCACAGACGGTTCAAAAACGTCATCACAGACGGTTTTGTGAACCGTCTGAATTTATGGGTCAGTGATAATCGAAGGTTATCACAGACGGTTGTCGAACAACCGTCTGTGATGTTGAAATATCACAGACGGTTTGTAGCTACAAACCATCTGTGATATTTCAACATCACAGACGGTTTGTAGCTACAAACCGTCTGTGATGTTCCTTTCTACCCCTAAATCTAATTCTTTTTATTGGCTAGCCTCTGGAAATGCTAGCCATGCCCTCTGAAACAAGCAGATGAACATGTATATGTATACATACAATTCAGATCTCAATTCATTTGATAAATATATCACACTTCATTCACAAACATAAAGCATCCATTTCGCAAATGAATTAATTGAAATGATATTAATATCCATTAACAAATTCACAATTACGGTCTTGTGATGGAACTCTCCATTGGATTTGATGACTTTACTCCACAAAACCAAGCGAACTCTCCTCGAATTTTGCAAAGTCCAGCTGCTTCAATGCACATGTAGGGATGGGCGCAGCCTGTCGATAGGAAAATCAACGCGCTTACATATATAACGTGACAAGTATGAAATGAATGTGGGAAGATTGACAAACCTTAGAATTGCTGATCTTCGAGGAATCGAGGAGTAGTCTCATATGGTGGCACACGTAGTATCCACACGTGTTGCCCGGCTCCTGCTGGTGGCACTGCAAAAAATAGAATGTGTTAAATCAAAAGGCATTACTGCTAAGTGTTGTATAGGATTAATTAATGTGTAGCTAGTGAATACCCGAAAATTGCGAGAATGTTTCAAGGGCTTGGCCCCTGTCGTCGAGCCACGTGTTTGTTGAATGTATGCGTGACGACCTTCATTATTCGAAAAGTTAGATTAGTCATTCGGAAGGAAAAAGTACAATGTACAATGTACTTACCTATCGAGTATTTCGGCGATAGCTGTGTACTTGGATTTGTTCTTACTTAAAGAATTAAGGTATGTAGATGGGGAGTTATTAATAAGGGCCGAGCAGTGGGAGGAATGGTGCCTGTCATTCGATCTGGAGAGAATGGACGGGTGAGATCGAAATCCAGGGTATACACCAATTATTGGTTATCGATCGATTACCACAGACGGTTATTAAAATTAACCGTCTGTGTTGTCCAGTTTATCACAGACGGTTCGTTTTAAGAACCGTCGTGAAATTCCTGACGGTTCTTAAACGAACCGTCTCATTGTCTCGCTTATCACGCACGGTTCGTTTTACGAACCGTCGTAAATTGACGACGGTTCTTAAAGCGAACCGTCGTGTTGTCTAGATTTTCACAGACGGTTTCTATTATAAACCATCTGTGAAAATATCGCAGACGGTTTCCGTATGAACCGTCTGTGATGTAGCCGTCCAGTTTAGTCTCTTTTGTAGTAGTGTTTGGTGGGAGAGCAATTCTAGGTCCTGATTGGATTAAGCAGACTATTGATAGAGTGGTGGAGATTAGGTCTCAGAAGGTCGCAAAGCTACCTCGAACCATGCCAGTGCCTCTCTTCTTCCCCGGTGAGCTGCCTGTGTTAGCCTCCTCTCCATCGCACCGGTCCATCATTGACAGCCCACTGTGCTATTCCCCAAGCTTTCACTCTATTTAACAAAACATGGTTTGATTAAAATGCTAAGTCATAGGAATTTCTAATTATTGTAGTTTCAAAATATTGTCTTTAGCAAATAAAAGAACCCGAGCCTACCTTTGTTAAACCTTGCATATATAAATATTGCATTATGTGTGTTGGCTCGTAGAGCACTGTTGCTTGTTCTCACCTTCCCTCATAAAATCCCTCAGAGCCTATGGACCAAGGGCACTATGAGTACTATTGACGTTCCAAGAGTTAACAGTGAAGTGTATGGAGGAGAGTAGATTAGTCTCTAATAGTCTAGGCCATACCCTAGTCTACCTAATTAAGGTAGTGTTCACGTGCACCAATATTATCCAACCTCTGGTTAATATTGGCTACACACAAACCTTCCCAGTTAGTTGCTTGTGGCAAGATGTGCTTCCCTTTTTGCTTGTACTACGCTTTCAAATTTTACATAATGTATCATTTGGCACTACTACAGAAAACCGTATTACAGACGGTTCAAAAACGTCATCACAGACGGTTTTCTGAATCGTCTGAATTTATGGGTCAGTGATAATCGAAGGTTATCACACACGGTTTTTGAACCGTCTGTGGTGTAAATATCACAGACGGTTTGTAACTAAAAACCGTCTGTGATAGCTGATAATCACAGACAAACCGTATGTGATAACTAATAATCACAGACGGTTTTCAACTGAAAACTATATGTGATTATCAGTTATCACAAATGGTTTTTAGTTAAAAATCGTCTGTGATTATCAGCTATCACAGATGGTTTTTAGTTACAAACCGTCTGTGATATTCTTTTCTATCCCTAAATCTATTTCTGTTTATTGGCTAGCCTCAGGAAATGCTAGCCATGCCCTCTGAAACAAGCAGATCAACATGTACATGTATACATATAATTCACATCTCAATTCATTTCACAAACATAAAACATCCAATTCACATCGCACTTCATTTCACAAACATAAACACATCCATTTCGCAAATCAACTAATTGAAATGAAAATAAGCAAATATAGTATGAAACACAGTACACATTTTATTTTTATTAAGATTAGAGCCAACCATTATAATATCCCAAAACAACAAACAGGTTGTCCATCTAGCTAACACAACAAGAACAGAGAAAAGCAAAGATCCTTATGCATTGTCTGCTTCGTGGGGCAAGGAGGAGGAGGAGGAGAACAACAAGGAGGAGATCGAACAACAAAGAAGAGGAGAACAACAAGGAGGAGAACAGAAAGGAGGCTAGGTTCTGGTGATTATTTATAGGGGAGAGAGTGCGAAATTTTTTGGCGTGGGGATGGAGAGGCGGAGCTACAATCCGTGGGGTGAGGATTGGTGGATTTCTATTGGCTAGGATTGGGTTGAGGAGGATCGACGGGCCCAGTGGTCGGATTATCATAGACGGTTTGGTAGCTAGAACCATCTGTGATGAATGAATATCACAGATGATTCTATATGCCAACCGTCTGTGAATTAGAGCACAAAATTTTATATACCGATGCAATATAAACAACTAGTCTGAAAAGATAAAATAGCAAAGTTTTATATGGCATATATATACTCATTTGAAAGGTTTCGATGAGATCTACAACTTTTCAGTTGAAGCAAAATCCAAATTCTGAAAGGAAGACTAAGAAAAAGGGCAAAAAAGAAACCAAAAACTTGTGACGTAGGTTTAGGTCCAAAGATGGCCGATTTTTGGGGTCTTGGAGGGCGACAAGTGCAAGCATGTTATTGTTTTGGATCGGACTCATCGTTAGCTTTCCAACGAGTACAAGAACGTCGAAAATGGATACCGTATGCAAAAGTTATGCCCGTTTTACTGAAAGTGTCTCAAAACTGAATCCTACTCGGACTCAGGAGGGAAATTATAAAATTTTGGGAAATTGCAAGGGGGGTAACATATCACAGACGGTTTTTAAATATAAACCGTCTGTGATATGCCAGTATCAGTATGTGATATTCCATTATCACAGACGGTTCAGCGGTAAGAACCGTCTGTGATACTCTTTTTTACTACCACAAACACCACAGACGGCCTTCAAATTAAAACCGTTTGTGATAGTGTACATCACAGACGGTTTCACAAAACCGTCTATGATTTGGCGTCTAGTACTAGACTTTCTGTAGTAGTGTGGCCTAGTTGGCTCTATTGTAAACTTGATTCTATGTGGTCTATCAGAACTCTGATGTTGTAATATTATTGTATGGTTTGGTTTTATGTCTTGTATGAAATTATTCAGTGATGTATCTGTAAGCACTTATCTACTGATCTACCCAAAACCAACCCAACCCTCACTAAAGAAGCTCAAAACCCCACCCAACCCAACCCAAATAGCACCTTCTACAACCAACCCAACCCGTATGGTATTTCCACCCAATCCAACCCAACCCAAATGGTTGAAATGAGTTGAAACCCATTATCAACCCATTTCAAACTCATTGCCAACCACTCTTTACTAATCTACTACATGCAAGTCCAAGTGCATTTATAGAAAAGTTTTCGGTATTTAGAATTTCTATCTTACATTCACATCATAAAAGTTTTGCAAAGTTGCCTAAAATTCACTACAGATTTGGAGTGTAGAGACGCTACTTTATGCAAATTTTTAGGCCCAGATATAAAGGTGGGGCCAAGAGGCTTTTATAGGAAACTTTTGAAAAAGTTCGGTATTTAAAATTTATAACTCGCGTTCACACCATAAAAGTTTCACGAAATTTTCTAAAATTTTGTATAGATAATTTTGGGTATAGAGATACTACTTTGTGCAAATTATTGGGCCTAGCCACATAAGTGGAACAAACAGGTTTTTATAGAAATTTTTTGAAAAGGTTTGGTATTTAGAATTTCTAACTCGCATTCACACTATAAAAGTTTCACAAAATTACCTAAAATTTAATAAAATTATTTAGGGTATAGAGACGCTACTTTGTGCACATTGTTAGGCCTAGACATATAGGTGGGATCAACAAACTTTTATAGAAAATGTTTAAAAAGATTGGTATTTAAAATTTATAACTCGCATTCATACCATAAAAGTTTCATGAAATTTCCTGAAATTTACTACATATGATTTCGGGCATAGAGACACTACTCTGTGTAAATTATTAGGCCTAGGCATACAGGTGGAACCAGTAGGCTTTTATAGAATTTTTTTGGAAAGGTTTGGTATTTGGAATTTCTAACTCATGTTCATACTATAAAAGTTTTGCAAAATTTCCTAACATTTACTATAGATAATTTAGGGTATAGAGACACTACTTTGTGCAAATTGTTAGGCCCGAACATAGGTGGGATCAACAAATTTTTATAGGAAACTTTTGAAAAAGCACGATATTTAAAATTTATAACTCACGTTAGAGATGCTACTGTATGCAAACTATTAGGTCTAAGCACACATGTGTAAATTTTACATGTTCACACTATAAAATATTAACAAAATTGCCTAAAATTTACTACAGATAATTTAGGGTATAGAGACGCTATTTTGTGCAAATTGTTTGGCCTAGACATATAGGTGGGATCAACAAACTTTTATAGGAAACTTTTAAAAAAGTTCGGTATATAAAATTTACACTTTCACTCCATAAAAGTTTCACGAAATTTACTATGGATGATTTCGATTATAGATACACTATTTTGTGCAAATTATTATGCCTAGATTTCCATATGGGCCCTATGGGTGCAGCCAGCCCATGGGTGAGCCATATTGCAACACCACGGGTTGAATCCGATCTCAACCCTATCTCAACCCTAAATTTTAGAACCCATTCCAACTCTACCCAACCCTTTCTATGAGGCAACCCAACCTGACCCAACCCATTCATTCTTTCAACACATTTCCACTCAACCAAAGCCAACCTAATTAAGGACCCAACCCATGTAACCCATTTGAACCCAACCAATTAACACCCCTACACCACCGTCACTGAGAGCAGTCCATTTCCAAAATTGTTCATCGCTTCAACTTGGATTTCGAGCATTTAGCCATTTGACGGGAATCAAGTTTTCCCCGAAACCAATCTACTATGTCCTCCATCAATGATTCATCACCTCCGGTGAGCCAAAATCCAATCCTTTGCTATTGCATGATCACCATCATCTACTCTACGTATTCCATGCCTCTGTTTGTGCAATGCATCGTAGAGAAGTCCCACACTAGAGTATCCCTTTGTTTCCATGGACATCTCTGTAGCTAGCCCAATCTAGCCATCTTCTAGCTGAACCGATCATACCATCACATTCCTTACGTCAAGGCCATGCCCGTTCTCCCTTGTTCACTTTGTGTTCCACGTTGGAACCTCGTCGCCCCAGCCAACCCACTGCTGCTCATTGTTTTGCACTGCTGCCACCACTGCAGGCCACCGGTTGCCACATCGCTACCAGCCGACCGCTTCCTAGTGAGCCGCCAACCCGTTTTATTGGTTATCTTATTGCCATGGCCCTTGCCTCGCCGGTGAGTTGCGCCACCATGGCTGCCCCTTGCTGCGATGTGTGTGCTACTCTCTGTTGTCCAGAGTTGCCTCTGTTAGTGCTTTGTTTACTTTGAGTCAATGATGAGTGGGCCCCACAAGTCATACTCTCCAAATTTCAAAAAATTCCAGCAAAAAGAAGATGCTGAGGAATATTTCCTCATTTTAGAATTTCAGAATTTTCTTTTCCAATTGATCTTCAGATCGCAAGTTCTCCGTCGTTCGAACTCTGAATCCAATTATTTGAGTTTCTAAATTCATATAAATTGATAATCTACCTCCTAGTTCCTATTTTATAATTCTTGGATTTTATTTGAGTTTATTTTGTATTTATCACTTTTCACGTGTAGACTACAACATTTCGGAAGAGTGTAACTTCGACGATGACTCTCACCAACAGTACACTGAGCAAGGTAAGTTACACACCTTGACTATGTTAATCCTAGTTTGCAAATAAAATTATGTTGTTTCAAATTATTCTGCATGCTTATGTTTATTCAATGTATTTCAATTCTAATTTTAAAGGCAAAGTTAATACCTACTTATTATGACCACCTTTGACATTGATCACCTAAATACCTTATCACCTTAGAATAAAACTTTGGTTAGTATACTATTATTGGCTGAAATTTTGGTAGCAAAGCTTAGACATGCTTAGAAATGATCCTAGGTTTGGGATAAATTTTTCACATAAAATGTTGATTTTTAAAAACAAAATATAAAAAATTGGTTTAGACTTAGGCAAATAGATAGGTGGTGGATGCTTAGTGGCACAACATGGGTGCTTGGAACAAGGGGTATGTGGAAGTCTACCTAAGTGAATTAAGGACCAATCTATGAGAAACTGGTACAAACCCATATCGTACCACCACAAGTCTAGTATAGGACCGACCTAGCTAACTAATTTGTGAGGTCCCAATCTGAGTCTTGCTATAAGTTGAATGTGAGCGTGACGTAGGCCACGAGAAGTTTCACAACATAAGAGGGGTCCCGAATTTAGTGGATTTTTATTGGGGTGAAACCTTAGGGGGCGTGAACAGGTTGATAGCTTTTCATTCTAAAGGTATTGTGATAATCTCTTAGTCGCAAACCTTTGGAAGTGTGTCAGACGGAGAGTATAAGTTGATTACCTCTTTTGGGTAAAGCTGTGCAAGCTCTATAAACTATTCTAGATAGCATTGCCTATGGTCATGGGCTAGCTGAGTAAAGTTTTTCGTGGATTAGACTTTGGTTTTCCAAAGGGATTTCAGAAAGATGATTTGTGGGAAAAGTTGGGTTGAAACTTTGGGAATGGTGCCCATTCACTAGAGTTTATATATGAGTAAAAAATTAAGTTTTATATCATGATTACACTTTTAAAATTAAGTATTGCATTGTCAAATTTGGCTTTATGCTCAAATAACCCTATTATGCTTTTACTTGTTAACCTTGCATTAATAATAAATTTTCCGGTGTAACTTACGGAGCACATTTTTATGCTCACCTTGCTTAAATATTGTTGATCAGAGGAAGAATACTTCGACTTAGGTGAGGACCAAGACGAGTAGACCACATCCCATAGTCATCTGCCTATAGACAGATTGGATGAGCTTCTTTCGCTTCGACTTTTTCTTCCACTACTATTATTTAAATTTGGCCTATGGGTCATTGATGTAATCTTTGGCCACCAGGCCTATATTCAATTAATTAATAAATATAATTATGGTTTATATTTATCTTTGTTATCCACTGCGTGCACTAGTTTATCCTGAACTAGTGCGATTTACACAGAGGAACCATATGTGTTGTTTCCAGGTCTGACAAAGTTACAGATGAAAACTCCTACATACTCAGACTGTTATAGAGACATTACCATGACCCTGTTGCTTACAGGAAAATATTAATATCCTTAATACCAATGTTTGGTAATTACTTGACAATAATTTGTTTCCAACTATATGTAGACTTTGAGAATAGCAGGAAATCAACATATAGAGCTACCAAAAAAACTCTCATTCACTAAGAAAAATATCATCATTGTAACATCCCGAAATTGGGTTAATTCAAAAATATGGAATTTTAAAATCATTTCATGTAATTGGTGGCATTTGAATTTCTTTTGATTATTTAGTTGAAATCTTTTTGAGATTTGTGGCATGCAAGTTAAATATCAAAGAGTAATCACAGGTGCAAATAATAGAAAACTAAAATTTTAAATACGAATCTGAAAAGATGATCCAGTATAAGGAAAGAGGAACCTGAGTTAAAAATATAAAATCTTATGATGAGAATAATGACATAAATAGCAATAAAAGTGAAGGACTAAAATACAAACACTTATACATAGATATATATATGTATATGCAAGAATTTAGTGGGCCAGCAAAATAACAGTATATGGAATTATGTATATATGCACCTATGACTAAATAATAATAATAATCGAAGCGCAGATTAAGATTCAAGTTTTAAAATGCACTTCAAAAATTAACATCAATAAACCCGATATATGATTTAATCTGTAAAGTAAAAATTTAAATTAAAAATCAAAATTTACAAATCTCTGCATGAACCTATCATTTTCTCCCTGCGGGCCCCACCCTTTTCTTTTCCCCTCTCTCCCTCCTTCTTTCTCCCCCTGCCGCTGGGCCCCGCCACCCCTTTCCTCCTTTCTTCTTTTCTTCTCCCTGAGCGCGCCGCGCCCGCGTCGCCTGTCTCCCCCTGCTGCGTCTCCTCCCGACCGGCTCCGCCGCCTGCGCCGACCTCACCTCCTCCGGCACCAGCAGCTCCCGTCTTCTCCTCTCTCTCGAGCATGTCTCTGCCCCCAACGCGTTCCCAGCGTCTCGGCGCCCACGCCCACGTCGCCGCGTAGCCCGTGCCGAGCCCTGCGCCGGTCCCTTCCCCCGCCTCTTCGCTCTGCTGCTCCCTGCCGCAGAAGCCTCCCTCCACGGCTATAAGAGCCCTGCCGCCCCTTGCATTCCCCCCTTTCCTCCCCTTTTCAGCCAAGCTCGGGCACCCGCCCAGAGCACGGCCGCCGCCGCCACCTCACGCCGTCCCGGCTGCTCCGGCGATGCCATCACAAAATTAATAGCATCACATTGTTTCACCCTCCCATCGCCCCCTCTCCGAGTTAATCGGACTTTCGAACACCAGAGCTCACCGCCGCTGCCTCTTCCCAAAAACCGGCCGCCGCCGCCATTATCGCCGCCAACTTCACCTCGGTTGATCTCCCTTCGATTCATCATGGTGGGAGCACCTCCTCGGTCCCTTGAAGCTTCCCCAACCGCCGCCCAAACCTCTCGCCACCCGAGCAAGCCCCTCCACGGTGACCCGACTGTGTCGCCACCCGTGCTCATCGCCGGGCTCCCTCGTCGCGCCCCCGGTTCCTCCGACCCCCGTGGTGAGATCCTTACGCCTCTCTCGTACTTGAGCTCAGCTTATTTCTCTACCTTTACCCTCCGGCCGCCGCCACCATTATCGGCCACCCCCGCTGTCCGCTCTCCGCCACCGCTAGCCCGCCACGGTGCCTCCTGGCCGAAACCGCCACCCCCAAGGGCTTCCCCTCCTTCACGGGTTTCCATTTTGGCCGTCTCCGCCGCCTCTCCGGCCGCTCCCCACCGGCGACACCACCCAGCTCGCGCGCCGCCCGAGCCCCCTCTGCTTCCTCTGTTCTGTCCCGGCTCACGCGCCACCTTTTCTAATTCGCCCCCCTTTCCTAGCCGGGAACCACCCGCAGCCCGGATGGTTATCGGTGTCGTTCGCTAATACACAGACGCGAGTTCGATTCCGGCCGGCTGCACATTTTCCCCCACTTTTTATTTTATTTTGTTTAGCTCATTTTAATTGATAAAAATCATGGAAAATTAGGGAATAATGTAGAGAATCTAATAAATTTAATTATGATGTAAAAGAGATTGTTTAAGATTTAAATTTAGATTAGTTCATGTGAGATTAATTAATGCTCTTTGAATAGCTATCCAAAGGATTAAATATTAGTTAAAAACATTAATAAAGAAAGATGACTTCTATCAAAACATTCAAAAATCAGTGAGGGTTGCCCTGGATCAAAATTTAGCTGTAGGCCCAGTGTTTAATATGCCGCTGTGAAATAAATCTTAGTGGTAAGTTTAATTAAATAGCCATACTGAAATACGACCCTATATAACAAACATTGCCTTGGTAAATGGATTTAAAGTTAAAAATAGAAGTGAACCCAATAATGAAGTGTAGACAAAATTATAATGGAGTCATTAATTAAATCTTAGCAATAGACTTAATAATGATTGAACATAAATATGTAAATGACAAACCAGGACCTGTATAAATGAGTCACCAAAGTAAAACTATGCCTAGTGGTAACTTAGGGAACATAAAATATCATACCACAACGTGTTATAAACTCAGACTATAATATTAATTCGATAAACTGAAAATTGTATACCTTACTTAAATATACATATGCCCTAAAATACAACACTCGACAAAATATTGCCCCAATAATCTCGGGCACCGAATCGTAAGTCTAACCTAACTCATGGAACTTCCTAAATAAATATGAGAATAACAAAAGAAGATTATTAGTAAAAAGACAGAGTCATTATAATCTCCCACCAACCTTGTCTCAAACCACCCAAGCTGACCATTAACTCATAATAAAACTAAATTGAGTTCATTCGGATTTATTTGGATCTTTTGAGTTATTTGTATTTATTTGGATTCAGTTGCTTAGCACGTAATTAGAATCGAAGGTCGTGAAGATTCATCGAATTAAGCATGGACAAGAAGAGAATTGAAGATAAAGACCGGAAGCTCTAGAGAGGGCATTATGTGAGCTCAAGACCGCGGTAAACCGCGTCAGGCGAGTCAATACTTTGATCATGTTGAACCTACATTTTTCTGCAAATTACTTCTGTTTAAATTATCAAATTGCATGCTATTATTTTATATGCAAATACATGTTTAATTTAAGATCCTAGTCATATGACCATATTTTCCTTGTCTAATATTACACCCTCTTTTGAATACTTGATTATGTGAACCTTGTCACCCTAGTAAAATTATAATAGTAACCTTTTGAAAATAAGTCCATAACTATATGCCATGCTTAGTATTGCTTAGATATTCATGGGCGTGAGAGCGCCCAAGCATCACTTTCAAACATGTGAGAATTTGGTTGGGCAGTCATTGTGATGATGACTGGTATATGTTGGTATGCATATTTTATGATCCTAAAAATCCCACATGCTTAACTATCTGGGCGGATGGATGGGGTGGGAGTGTTTGAGTGGTGCCGTGATAGCACAAGGGGATTGTGGTGGAACCGCCCAGATAATTATTAAGGACTGAATCTTGTAATGACCTCCCAAGGTACAACAAGTACAACCACATGCTGGCAAAGTGTAGGCAGGGCTAACACTTTTGCATCAACCTAGTAAGAGTTGCGCCGGTGTGAAACACGGGCGGGTAGAGGATGGCCACATCCTCCGGCGTGAGGCGCAAGGGGCTTCGGAAGGGTGGGCGTGCAGGAGGAAGTGGAAACCTTAGCGGACGTAACTCGCTAGGAAAATGCATCGAACGCCTTGTGATAGTCTACTCAACTACATGGCTAAGGAACCGTGTAGGGCAACGAGCAGATCTATCTCTTGTGGGTAAAG
Source organism: Bonia amplexicaulis (assembly GCA_036346245.1). Lineage (NCBI taxonomy): Eukaryota > Viridiplantae > Streptophyta > Magnoliopsida > Poales > Poaceae > Bonia > Bonia amplexicaulis. Next base: position 4,183,949 of record CM070766.1, read on the forward strand.
TGTACTAACTCTGCAGAGTCATAAACTATTCGAATAGCCGTGCCCACGGTCAAGGGCGGACATGGGAACTTAACTAGATATAGTTCTGTTTCAAAAACTTTGTGGGTGGAAATGGAAAAGTGGAGGGCAGAGAAAGGCCCTTATTTGAGTTGTCCTGGGTGTCGTCCCAGTGGAATTGTCCTGGGTGTCGTCCCAGTGGTAATGTAAGCGGTTATAACGCTGAAAAATTAAGCATACGGTGCAGAGACTATGAAATGGTGGATAGAATCTGGACCGCTAATACTATTGCATTCTGTCACATTATGTTTTGTTCAAATGGCTACGTCTCAGGAAGCTTTTATATATTATATTTCAAAAGCAAATAATGGCAATGCTTCTCCTAAATAAAAATGCCAGGAAAAAACAAATAGGGTCGTAAGAAAAGAAAATGACGGTTGAGGGTAAATTACTAAATAATGCTTGGTGGATTCATGTCGATAAGGGAATGGTAGAAAGGAGTCTAGGAGTACTGAATTGGTGAAGTCTAGATGATTAGATAGGCTAGATAGATGGTTTAAATGAGTTTGGAAGATTAGAAGGGTGTAAAGGTAATTACTGGAATTAATGGGATTAATAGGATTTGGTCTAGATGGATGAATTGAATTTGTGGAAATTTGGAGGTATGAGAATTGGGATATAAACTTGATTCAATCTTGGTGGAGAAATACCGATGAATTAGTTAGAGATAGATGATGGATAATAAGGGTTAAATATTGGCAGAATAAATTACGGAGTTGGATTATTCACAAAAGGATTGAATTGTTAGAATATTCTGATACAAATGATTTCAATGGTTTAAAAAAAAGTAATCATGTTAGAGGATCATTAGAATTCAGAAGTGAAGAGTTGGTGATTAGTGATTGCAGGATTGGAGTATTAGGAATCTGGAATACAAAGGTATGGGTGGATCTGAATAAGGTAATATGTATATAGAAAATATGTCTTTGGTGGATTAACTAAATGATGTCACCCGCTGTTTGGAGTCTTAGACAGCAATCAGTAAAGAAAATATGTCTTTGGTGGATTACACCAATTATGGCAGTCGCCGTGTGGAGTCCTAGGTTGCCATTATAACACTAGGGTCCAATAATGATAATGCTACCAAAAAGAGAAGTTGCTGGCAAATAAAACAACCCGAGCCTTTCCTTGATAAGCCATGCATAATATTTATTTGCATTATGTGTATTGGCTCGCGGAGCACGGTGGTTAGTGTGCTCACTCTCGCTCTCACAACAAATCCAGAGTCAAGGAATCAAATCACTATGCCTCAGCAACACTACAGATCATGACGACGACAGAGAAGGTGAAGATGTCAAGGGCTAGGTCGCGAGCCTCCAGTTGGCTGCCTGTGGGCACGTCCTGAGGGTTCCCTCTACGTGCTTCGTTCTTCCGCTGCTGTAGTTTTCTGATTTCGGCCTAATCGGCCCATGTGTAAGTTTACTATATTATTTATGCTTCCGCATGATATGTATTTGATATTCATTTCTGAAGCTGTGAGCACTATCTACTGATCCTGGGAATAGTGCAGTAAATCACAGAGGATTCCGGATGTAAAATCTGGGGTCTGACAATCATTACCTAAGAGTAGCATCATGCCATAATCTTTCCGTAGTATGAAGGATATACACATCTTTAATTTCTCTAAGGAAGTCATTGATCACAATGGTTATAAACTTATATACACTGCAGCTAAAAATCACTCATTTACTCCTGTAAAAAATACTCATTTTACTAGGTGATCCATGTGTTTGGAATAATATACGAAAGGTATAGGTGCCTGAATAAGAAACCTTTAATGCTTTAGGAAGGTATTTAACTTAAAAATAATAAGTTCCAAAATGGCATTATCTACGAAAATAGCTGGAAATCAATGCATATTATCTCAGGATTTCCACATAATAAAAATCAATCTAATCACCATATATATGAACCTCCGGCTACGTATATGGCCCTACAGTACATATACATATATAGCCATTCCGATCTTCACCCCAGAAGCAAATCAACCGCATATATATACCCAAGCTAGACTAGATACATAGTTGTTACATACATATCAGAACACAGAAGAAAAGAGGAATGGCTTATCCTACTGCTAAGGCTACCACTTTCTTGCTCTTCTACCTCGCTGCCCTTGTCTGCTATGCACAAAGAGGTACAATATATAATCCACAAACATAATAACGTGCAAAAAAAGATATTTGATGTATAATTCTGATGGCCGGCCGTGCGATCATATGCACACGCGCGCAGGTGATGCCAAGTTTTGTGATTTTGCCGACATCCAGGTCTCACAGGCCAAGACGGGGAAGCTCATCGAGGGGCAGCCGGAGTACCAGGTGACCATTGCAAACCAGTGCTATTTCGCGCAGACCGAAGTGATGGTGCTCTGCCTCGACCTGCCCTGGGTGGAGCCGGTGGACACGAGCCTGCTCCTGCTGGTCAACGAGCGCGAAAATGCCTGCCTCGTCGCCAACGGCGAACCTATCGCCAAGGGCTCGCCGGTGACCTTCACCTACGCCTCCAAGACGCCACAGGACTTCAAGGTCATCGGCGCCATGTCGTAGTGTTGAGCAGAATTAAGCTCCTACATATAGGTCCTAGAGTGCATGCACGCGTGATGAACGTCTTGAATTCTCACGTGATGTGATGTTCCGGGCTTGATTACTCGACTCGATAAAATCAAGGAATAAAAACTTTGTTTTCTCATGTTGAATGGTTTAGAAAGATGGAATATATTTAGCGTGAATGGCTAATTCAGTGTGAAGGTGTGAACGTCTGGTCCTTGGATTTGGGGCGTGCGGCCTGAACGGAGATAGGTGGGAATCCTATAATCCACTTAAACTCTTTTGCGGACCCCCTCCCCCCCAACCCGCGCAACACACGGTGGAAATTTATCGTGAAAATGCCACAACTTCCTTCCATGTCGCCCCCTCCCTCAATCCCCTTCGCTCCTATCTCCCTCTCTCTTTCTCGCGTTCCCTACTCTCTCCCGACCCCAACAGGTAGGGTTAGATTTAGCGCCGCCGCTGTCGCAACAACCACCGCACCAGCTGTTGGGACATGGAATTTACATTTTGAACCCTATATATTTATCATGTTAGTCCAATGATCAATAGCTAGTGCACATATTCAAAACACTCATGTCACATCCATACATAATAAATTTAAAACAAGACAGTGTATATAGGTAGCGATCAAACATAAGCATATGCGGCGAAGTTTACAATAAAAATAGAGCATACAATAAAAATAGAGCATACAATAAAAATAGTTCAGCAAAACTGGAGATAAAAGAGGCATCAAAACCCAGCGAGTATGCCTCAACCCATCCACAAACGAATCCACAAACAACCGATTTAGGCAGAACCCTCGAAATTAGAGTCATCATCGCCAAAACCTGTTGCGTAATAGTAATCACAAGATGGATTTCTTTTTCAGCATCATCTGAATATGTTCAACATGCAACATTGACTACGAAAATCGTACTCTACAAGACTTTATAGCAAAGTTATATAGTACGCATGCTAAGTGAACAATTTGTGAAAACGTGTTTTCAATTGAAATAACGAATAATATATTGCAAATGGAAGTTGTAAGAGCATTTGAATTTGATTAGAAAATAATAATAAAGCATACATAACATGGATATCCCTTCCATACATTCCGCGAACCATTAAGTCGTCCCTGACCGTCAACACAACTATTTGAATAATTTTATACTCTTCAAAGGTTGCACACTTTATCTACACGATATAAACATCCCATTATATTATACAAGTCACACGATACTATCCGATTTAAGAGTTTAAGACGAAGATTTGCATTACTGGTCCTAACAACCACTACACTATGACTCCCTTCTTAGGATGGGGAGTGCCATCTAATGTTCCAAGACTCATACAGTGTGTCATGTAAACCTTCCTTCCTGGTGAGATCTCTTCAAACGTGGATACCCTCTATACTGCACTAGTCCAAAATTACCTACCATCTACCGCCTGCGGTGACGTTGCTAGCACATGGTAACTTGTTATATTAAGCCTTCCCATAAAGGCACATGTTGTTGTACATTATATCACTACTACATACAGTGTTATCACAGACGGTTCGGAACCATCATCACGATGGTTCCTGAACCGTCTGTTTTTATGTGTCAGTGATAATAGGTGGTTATCACAGACGTCTCCCACACCGTCTGTGATAACTTACAATACAGACTGTTTTTCAGAAAAACCATCTGTGATACTCAACTATCACAGACGGTTTTTATAAAAAACCGTATGTGATATGGTTCATATCACAAATGGTTCGGTGTTCTGAACCGTCTGTGATATACACCATATCACAGACGGTTAATAACAAAAACCGTCTATGATATCGTTCATATCACAGATGGTTCAGTGTTTGAAACCGTTTGGGATATTTATGATAGACGGTTTGGAATACCGAACCATCTGTGATAGCTATTTCAACAACGATTTTATTTACCCTATTTCGGCTAGCCTTAGGATATACTAGCCATGCCCTCTGAAAACAAGCAAGATCACATATATAGCACATGACAATCATTACATAAATCACACAGATGAATGAAACAATAGCAGCAGATCACATATATATGTAGCATGACAATCGTTACATAGATCTCACAAATGAATTAGATTGAATGAATTATTTGATTAAGCACAATTGAGTGATTTGTACAATTGAATCCAATGTTTCAACATCTAAATATCATCATTGCCGGGGTGGAGCTCTCCAGCCTTCTTTATGACCTCTGCTAGCAAGAATTGGGAGAGGTTTCCACGAATTTGTCAAGATCATATTCACTTTCGTCGAAGTCTACCTGCTATCGCTAGGAGTAATGTTAAGTCATTAATAAGCATGTGTGTGTATATACATATATAATCAGAAAATAATAATTATTGGAAGGTTGACAAACCTCTGGATCATGCATCTTAGTGTCCGTGATTTCCTTCATATGGCAGCAAACGTAGAATCCACATACGTTGCCCTGTAGTTGCTGGTGGCACTGAAAAACATATAGAATTACATACATAGGTATTGTCAATTCTAGAGGCGTTATAACAAAGTTTGATATAGGATTGTTGTGTTGTAGCGGTACCGAAAATCGCGTCCTATGTCGCAGCAAGTCATTGGATTCATTATGTCTCCCTCCTAGGGCAACATAAGCGGTAAACGACCTACGTGATTCCAAAAAAGTTAGCATCGGTCATTGCAAACGAAGGAAAGATTACAATATAGTTATGTATGGAGGAAATGAGTTTATCTGTTAATTACTTCTTGCACACGACTGGTGTCGTGGTTGCTCCTGAGTAAGGAATCAAGGTATATTACCTTGCTCCACTTTGGTACAATCACAATCAAAATCTAGTGAGACCTAGTCATGTGTGTCACCATAGTGATTAATTCTAAGTTCATGTTGCATATAAATTACAAATAAAACTTGTGTGGCAACTAGTGAAGCACTTACCCTTGGTTGAAGGGTACCATGATGTACTCCTTGTCGCTGTGAGCAATCAATCCCCTCGTTATGTAATCTTGCACGAAGGATGCATTTTCGTTGATAGATTGCTCCAAGACCAAGTGTGGGTTGAGGAAACCCACCGGTTGTCGCCGTCGCCGGACTTGTTGGATCATTTATCTATACATAAGGAAAGAGTAATGATATTTATTGGTATGATGTGAATGTAGAACTTCATTGTACATTACACTTACAGTGTCCAA